>CM077676.1:465060607-465660607 GCA_039707655.1 Elymus sibiricus
TCACCGCCGCCGCCGGAGAGGAAGGTGCTGACGTCGTCCGGCCATCTCCCGCGAAGCTATAGGTACGTGCGTGTTCATCTCGGAGTGCTCGTTCCATCCCTGTAGTCGCCGGACCTCGCCGCCGTCTGTATCGCCGGTGACCGTCTCCGGAGCCCCGCCGTTCTCTGTTTCCCTCCTCCCCCTTTTAAATCTGACTGCTGGGCCCGCTCGTCAGTGGCACGCCGAAGCGGTAAGTGGAGGCGCCCTGGCAAAGTACGTCTTCGACGTGGCCCTCTGCTGGATTTTCTATTTTCTGATTTTAATCCAGATTTGACCAGAAACTTTGACCGTCCATAACTTTTTATCCATAAGTCCAAATCAATTGATTCTTTTTACTCTGGGTTTGTCTTGATCTCCTCTATTTTCTGGAAAAATTTGGTATTTTTCCCATGCTCACAGAATTTCTGGTGCACAGAACAGTAATATGTGACATTTTCCATTGCATTTTTAAAATATTTTCAGAAGGAGATTCTTTTGGTTTTGAAGCCCAGGAGTTTGTGGACAACCCAACAGAGCAAGGCAAGCCATGTCATCCATTGCATGAAGCATTTCAATAGTGTTGGTTATTTAATTGAATTATGTGCATTACTTTAATATGTGATAATTCATAGTAATTTACTTGGATGCCTAGCTACTGCCATGCTAAGTTATTCATGATAAAAATTCATGCTTGCTGAATATTGGTTAAGACTAAACTTAATAGGTTGATCTAGTGTCACCTATCCGGACTTATCCGTGCAGCCACATTTGCTGGTATGGGACGACCTTGACTTGGTCTGGCTTTGTGCTCTTTTATCGGTACCACCACACTAGGGAGGGTTATGCGTGCGTGCTGCGCTGATCAGGTAGACGACGATAATCCTGTGAGCCCAGATGAGTTATTTTGCCGGCGTCCACGTTTGGGACAGTTAGTGGCCACGACGGTGGCAGGTGTCACGGGGTGACACAGGGGCCACCCAGGACATGACCCTGGGAGGGTATGATTGTCGGTGGTACGATAGAGGAGTCACGGGTCAGGCAGGTTTCGTTGGAGCAGCACCGGTCCACCCAAATGGGAGCATGAGGCCAGGAGCTCCATAGTGTGGGTAAAGTGCGCAACCACTGCAGAGTGTATGAATCTATTCGAATAGCCACGTCCACGTTATTGGACAGTCCATACTAGGCCACTGAAAGGTCAACCGTAACAATGATAATAATGATGGAAGAACTTGTCATATGTTTGGAAGGGCTCAATGGATTATGAGCGTTCCGAGGGTTGTGGGATAACCCGGACGAGAGTAAATTGGTAACAGTGAGCACTTAAGCACTTAAAATGATCCTTGCCATGCTATTGTTTGCTGCATTGTTTTGGTTGCCATGAGCTTGCGAGTACATTCCAAGTACTCACCTGGCGTATCATGCCAGATGGAGGAGAAGCCGAGGACGGAGGTCCCGAAGGTTCGTGCTACGCTAACTAGGCCGTGTCCACAGCAGTGTCCCTATGGATGGAGTTTTCCGTGCTATGTTCCGCTACGCCGTAGTTCTACCCAGTAGTATCGAGGCCCTGCTATGTTTCATAAATAATGTAGATATTGTCATAGCACCTGATGTGCTTCTGGCCTCGCTATCGATGTAAATTATGAGCTTGTACTTGAGATATTTGAATAAAGTTCAGTTCTGTTCTGTTCCAAGTTGTTGTGTGTTTCCAGAAGACGTGATCTCTGGGTTGGAAACACTGGGTAAACCGGTCCTTTGAGCCAGGGTGCCACATCTCCTTGGCAGCGCTTTCTTTAAAGCCATTAAGCTAGGCATATAGTGCTCAAGTAATTGATCCACCCGGATCCCAAGGTATATCAAAGCCAATTTTAATTAACAATAATTTATAATTTAGTAGTGAGCACAAAGGAACATATTTCATACAATGACGAAGTCTAACTCTGTTCCTATGCATCGGCATGTCATAAAAGAACAATTCATGCACACCAAGTAAAGGCCAATGCATAGTACAAACAGTTTCTTGCAATTTTATCGTATTGGAAACATAGAGAGGCGGAGATGTAGTTCCTCTCTCATAATAATTGCAAGTAGGAGCAGCAAGCACATGCATATTATATTCATCAAAATCATCATGTGTCGTAGTAAAACGCAACCCATCAATATAATCCTTAATAAGTGCAAACTTCTCCAATATAGTGTAGTTGGGAGAATTCAAAAAGAATATAGGACTATCATGTGTGGGTGCAATAGCAACAATTTCATGTTTACCATAAGGAACGATAGCAAGTTCATCTCCATAAGCATAATTGAAATTAGCATCATGGCCACAAGCATAGCAAGCATCAATTTCATCAAAAAGGGATATTTCAAACGAATCCAAGGGATAAAGAGTTACTCTCATCAGAAGGTGGGCATGGGTGATCAATCCGCTCTTCCTTTTGTTCTTCGCTCTCCTCCTCATCTTTTTCATCTAATGAGCTCACAGTTTCAGCAATTTCTTCTTCCATAGACTCCTGCAAAATATTAGTCTCTTCTTGGATAGCAGAGGTGTCCTCAATATATTCTTTAACATAAGCATTAGAAGCATAGTTTTCATAGCAATATTTAAGTATGGAAAAATTTTCAGATTTGTAAAGAGTAGCATCATACTTTTCAATCAAAGAAGCAATTTCATAGGCACCCTTAAAAGAAACAAATTCTTCAATTTGTTCACTATCATACTAATTATAAACACCTTTGGCATAAGAAGATAAGATTCCATTATCCTTAAACTCACATTGGAATAGAAGGTATTTTTTAGGGTCTTCAGAACAACAAGTAAAATCATGTATTTCACATAAAGTCCAAGCATAGCAATGCAAACAATTAATTTGATACCATAAAAGTTTCCCTTTTTGAGACAAGCGGCGTTGCACAAAATAAGCATGCTCATCTAATGATTTCCCCTCAACTAAGCTAGTTGGGTTTTCAGCACGAGCACAAATGGATCGAAGATGATCCAAGTAAAAAGCTTCAACAGTATGATAGATTTTGGGTGGTTCTTCAACCATTGGGTTAGCCAGTACAACTAATGTTTTTGGTAATTTATGTTTCCTATCCATAACTAAAGATAGAAAACAAGAGCACAAAATAAAAACTACTTACTGATAGGAAATAAAATCTACTTAGTGATAAAGCAAACAAGCACACACGAGAATATTCACCCCACGCCATTGCTCCCCGGCAAAGGCACTAGAAAAAGGTCTTGATAACCCACAAGTATAGGGGATCGTTTTTAGACTTTCTCGATAAATAAGAGTGTCGAACCCAATGAGGAGCTAAAGGTAGAATTAATATTCCCTTCAAGTTATATCGACCACCGATACAACTCTACGCACACCAACGTTTGCTTTACCTAGAAACAAGTAATAAAACTAGAAGTACTTTTTAGGTGTAATGGGACAAGTTTGGAAGATAATAAAGAACGTGAAAATATAAATTAGGTGTTGTTCTCAATAAAATTATAATTAAGTTAGTATAGCGAGTGTGGAAAAGTGGTGGTAGGATTTGCGGAATTGTCCCTAAGCAATTGGCTACGTTACTAGACCGATAGCAAGGTTTTATGTGGGAGAGGCCACTGCTAGCATGTCATCCCTTACTTGGAATTCTATGCACTTATGATTGGAACTATTAGCAAGCATCCGCAACTACTAACGTTCATTAAGGTAAAACCCAACCATAGCATTAAGATATATTGGCCCCCCTTCAATCCCGTATGAATCAATTTCTATGGTAGGAAGAAGCTTCTGGTACTCTTGCCCTCCAATGCATAGTCCTATCAATATACAACTAACCCTATAGTGTGATCCACGCGCGCTCTCATATGATGGGCACCAAAGGACAGCAACATAACCACAAGCAATTTAAACCAATCATAGAAATTCACCAATCACCCATAGGACAACAAAAATCTACTCAAGCATCATAGGATGGCAACACATCATTAGATAATAATATGAAGCTTAAAGCACCATGTTCAAGAGTGGGGTACAGCGGGTCACATGATGATTGCCCTGGCGGCGTTCCGACGCCACCGGGAGAGAGGGGGAGAGAGTCCCCTCCTACTTCTTCTTCATTGGCCTCCCGTCAGTCTGGAAGTTGCCGACTCGTAGCTTGCCGGTGTCTTTGATCTTTTAGTACATCTTTAGTACTTCTCGATGACTTGCCTCGAGGTCTTCTTCATGGTTTTGATTACCAAGTATTGAGTGTTGATAAAGGCCCATCCTCCGGTAAGCCTTTGCCGTCAAGAAGGCTACAACTGTCTGTGCATCGTCAGGGTATGTACACCTATGTTCAATACACCGACACCAGATAGCATCATGACCTCGGGCTGACTTGGGTAGCCCAATGATGAAGTCCATGCATATGTCATCCCATTTCCACTCGGGAACTTGTAGTGGCTGCAGTAATTCGGCTGGCTTCTGGTGCTCAGCATTAACTTTGTTGCATACATCACAACAAGCAATGTAGTATGCTATATCCTTCTTCATGCATGGCCACCAGAATGACAGCTTCAAGTCTTGTTACATTATGGTCCCTCTTGGTTGAATGGAGTATGCATGCGGACTCATGTGCTTCTCGCAATATTTGTTGCCTCAAGCTGTCTTTGTCGGGTACGCAGATCGGATCACTGAACCATACTGTACCTTGGTCATCCATGCGGAAGATTTTCGTACCTCCCTGCCACACTTTTTCTTTAATCCCCTATATCCTTGGGTCCTTATCTTGTGCTTCCTTGATTTATCACTCAAGAGTCGGAGTTATCTCCAATGTACTTGGACTCATAGGACCGCCAAGTATCATGTTGAGCTTGGCAAAATCTTCTTGCAGTGCTGACTGGAGATTTTCCATTATTGTGTTTATCGTGCCCAACTTTCTGCTAAGAGCATCGGCGACCACATTAGCTTTTCCGGGATGGTAATTGATTCTCGGGTCATAGTCCTTGACCAATTAAAGCCATCGCCTTTGCCTGAGATTGAGATCAGGTTGAGTAAAAATATATTTGAGACTCTTACGATCCACTTATATTTCACATCTCTTCCCGATGAGGTAATGTCTTCAAATCGTCAGAGCGTGGATCATGGCTGCCAATTCCAAGTCATGGGTAGGGTAGTTCTCCTCATGTGGTCGTAGATGTCTGGATGCATATGCTACAACCTTGCTTTCTTGCATTAGAACGTAGCCAGTTCCATGTAGGGAAGCATCACAGTATATGTCAAAGCTCATGTGATTATCTGGCAAAGTTAGCACTGGTTCTATGGTCAGTCTTGTCTTCAACTCCTTGAAGCTGTTTTCACAAGCCTATGTCTGGACAGACTTGTGATTTTTCTTCAGCAGCTCTGTCAGTGGCTTGGCTATCTTGGAGAACCCTTCAATGAAGCGGTGATAGTAGCCTACCAATCCCAAGAAGCTTCAGACCTCAGTCACCGTGACAGATGCCTTCCAGTTTAACACCTGAGTCACTTTACGTGGTTCCACTGCCACACCTTGTTCTTGATAATTGGAGAATAAATAACCGTTGTCTGTTGTATTGATTGGGGCCTCGAAGGGCTGTTTATATAGATTACAAAACTTGGACTCCAAGACTAATAGAGATAGATTACAATTCCAAACCTTGCTGGATATACTATCCGTAACCGACCTATACTCTAATATCCCCCCGCAGTCTCAGCATCAAGAACGATGTTGAGACTGAAGCGTAATCCGAAAGCGCGAACTGCCGGGTTGCCGGACTTGCCGGGGACAGGCTTGCCGGACTTGCTGGGTTGTCCGGACTTGCCGGACTTGCCGGGCTTGATGGTGACGGACTTGCCGGGCTTGCCGGACTTGCCGATTTTGCCGGGCTTGCCGGACTTGCCGGTCTTGTCGGTCTTGCCGGGCTTGCCGGATTTGCCGGACTTGTCGGGCTTGCCGGGCTTGCCGTGCTTGTCGGTCTCGCCAGTCTTGTCGGTCTTGCCAGGCTTGCCGGGCTTGCCGGATTTGCCGGACTTTCCGGACTTGCCGGACTTACCGGACTTGTCGGGCTTGCCGGGCTTGCCGTGCTTGTCGGTCTTGCCGGACTTGTCGGGCTTGCCGGGTCCGGACCTGCCGGGACTGCCGGGTTTGCCAGGCTTGCCGGCCTTGCCGCGGGAGAGGGAGCCGAGGTGATAGCCCTTGATGCCGATGTCGATGTAGCCGAGGTGTGGGCGCTGTAGTCGTGGTCGATTATGCCGTTGGTGATGAAGTCGCCATTGATGAAGTCGTTGGTGTTGATGTTGTTGTCGATGTCGTCGAATTTTCCGGAGTTGTGGAGGTTGTCGAGGTAGTAGAGGTAGTCGAGGTAGGCGGCACACCCTGCCGAGCTTGCCAGACCCGGGAGCATGTCGGGGATGAAGGCACGCGTCGGTGGTGCCAATACCGGACGTGCGAAGACATGGACCATAACGAACCATGCGAGCCAGAGTCGGATGGAGGAGCAGAGAAAGTTTCCGTGAACGGTCGGTTTGTGGCTTACTGGTGCCGAAGTTGTCCGCCGTTGTCCGCCGTAGATGAAATAGTTAGGAAAAAAATTGTGCACATATGTGTGCAAATAAAGAAAAATAGACTGCGACTCTGGCGGCGAGGTTGTAGTGGACGAAGACGAAGAGGTTGTGGTTGATGGCGATTGAGCTGTAGAGGTAGGAGATTTCGGGAATTAAACCCGTTGGCGTTGACGAAGACCATGATTGGCGGTGATGGCGACGATGCGGTACGGGCAGCAACGTTGTTGGTGTAGATGGTTGTCGGCGATGATGACCACGGTTGTTGATGGTGCAGCCCTGTGGTGACGGCGAGACGCGTACGCGGGGACGAGCTGGATGTCCCGGTCGATTGTGTCGAAGACGAGCCGGCGTGGTGACGACATGCGGCGGTGGGCGACGCAATCTGATCTATGATCTGCGAAAGAAGAAGAAACGCCGGTCAAGCGGCCGGCGAGAAAATTTTGAAGACGCGAGATCTAATCTACTATTTGCGCGGCCCCCGGCGGAGATTGATCTCCCCGGGGGCGGCGCGGCGCGGAAGCTGTGTGGCGGCTAGGTCAAGGAACCTAGGCCTCTGATACCATGATAATTGGAGAATAAATAACTGTTGTCTGTTGTATTGATTGGGGCCTCGAAGGGCTGTTTATATAGATTACAAAACTTGGACTCCAAGACTAATAGAGATAGATTACAATTCCAAACCTTGCCGGATATACTATCCGTAACCGACCTATACTCTAATAGTTCTGAAAGAATATTTCCCAAAAGTCACATTTTTTTAGGCAAAATTCGCACTTGCTTAACTTGGGATATAAACGGTGGGCTCACAGTCTTTCCAGTACGGTGCGGAGATGTTGCCTGTGGTCGTCATCACTCTTGGACTATATGAGAATGTCATCGATGAACATGACCACAAACTTGTGTAGGAAGTCCATAAAGACATTGTTCATCATGATCATGAAGTATGCTGGAGCGTTGGTTAGCCCAAATGACATGACTGTGAATTCATACAACCCATATCATGTGGTGAATGATGTCTTGGGAATATCTTCTTGCTTGATCTTCAGCTGGTGATATCCCGTTCGGAGGTCAATCTTGGAAAATACCTGAGCACTAGTGGTCGAATATGTCATCAATGCGAGGGAGCGGGTATTTATTTTTGATGGTGATCTCATTCAATGGATGGTAGTCCACACATATCCTTAGGCCGCCATCTTTCTTCTTGACAAAAAGCACATGTGATCCCCATGGTGAGTTGCTTGGACGAATGTATCCCTTCTGCAGCAATTCATCCAACTGCTTCTTCAGCTCTACCAACTCTATGGATGCCATTTTGTAATACTTCTTGTAAATTGGGGCTGTCCCGAGAACAATGTCGATGGCAAATTTCTAGCTCCCGGTCGGTAGCATGCCTGGCAATTCCTCAGGAAATACTTATGGAAATTCACTGACTACCAGAATCATGCTCATATCCGTGACTGTAGCCTTGTATGCCATCTTCTTCTTTTGCATTACTCTTCTTGCAATGAACTGTGCTGGTAGGTCTGGCTGGATTGACCAATGTCACTCTTCGGGTTGCATAATTGATGCACACTCGGTGCATTGCCAGCCAGTCCATTCTTAGTATTACATCCAGTCCAGCGGATTCAATTGACACGAGGGTGGCTGGAAATTCCACACCATTTATCACAACTTCAAGCCTCTACATATGATATTTATTCTAAGCATGGATCTAGGGGATTGCACCACCATGATTTTATCCAAAAGAGCAAAGGAATAATTGTGTGTGGTTGCAAAACTTCACGAAATGAACGAATGGGAAGCTCCAGAATCAAATAAAATTACTACGGTACGCCATTCTAGGAGCAGGAACGTACGCCGCCCTAGCAGCAGCAAGTGCCTCTCTAGTGCAGGTCAGTTCCTGGGATAGACTGTTAATCAGCAGTTACCTAGCTGTCAGATAGTGGGCTAGATGACTAACTGAACGATCACACTCCGGATCAATGGATGAAAAATGGACTTGCCCTATTGCGGAGAACATAGTGGGGTAGTAGAAACCTGGGTGCGTCTGCATCTCAACCTCATAATAATGTAGATCGGTGAGAGCCTCAAGAGCCACAAACAAGATACCTTGGTCGGGAGTGGAGGTGATTCCACACCTGTAAGAGCGAAAGTAGCTACCATCCTCGAAACTGGTAGAAAGGAATGCCTCAGCGTAATATTCGTACATCGTGTCAGCAATCTGCTCGCGATAAACCTGGTACACGGGATCTTCTCCATCGGGGTAGAGTCGATGCCAGTTGTTGCGAAGCAGTGGCAGAAAACTGAATGGTGTAGGCTCGGGATCGTAGGGGTATGGAACTGGTGCCATCTATACTCACAACATTAGCCGGTTAGCAAAACAAATGAATCTATATGCATGCTATGCACAACCAAATGCAGCAATCAAGTGCACCACTCATAAGAATACTCATGACTGTAGACCTACCGGTATTCTAAAGCGTGGGTTGACTAGGGTGTTCTATAGTCAGCGCGGCTCTAATACCAAGCGTTGTGACACCCCGGCCCAAAGCAACCGGTTTACCTTGTGTTACCAAGCCAGAGATCAAGTCATCTTGCAACACACAACAACTTGGAATAGAAATAGCCGCATTTTATTAATATGATACAAGTACAATGGTTCAGGCATACATAAGATAGCGAGGCCAAGCGGCACACCTTGTGCGGCGAAAATATCTACATTATTTATGGAACAACTTAGGGGCCTTGATACTAGTGGTGGAATGCTACAAGGCAGCAGAACGACGGGGTGATGGAACTCCTTTCCATAGGGACACTGCTAGGAGACGGCCTAGTTTGCGAAGTACGGATCGTCAGCAACTCCATGGACGGCTTCTCCTACATCTGGCATGATACGCTAGGTGAGTACTTTTATTGTACTCGCAAGCTGACAACAACCAAAGCAATCCAGACAAACAAAAGCATGGAATATGCAGGTGAAGCAATTATTAATATGCTGAAGGTAAACATGATGCTACTATTAAACTTACTGAAGTATAAGCCATCGTTTAAGGTTACATGGACCAACTTACTCATGCTCATAATTACCACATGATCTCTTAAAAGTCAACCAATTTCTTCTCATGGTCATCACTGTACCAACCTTAAGATTTGTTCTTTCACAATTATCGTTGATCAATAGTGTGACCTAGTACGAACTGTGTTCAATACCGTCGAGTCGTCTATTCTAGTAGATTCAAACACTCTGCGGAAGTTGCGCACTTTACCCACAGTATGAAGCTCTTGGTCCCGTACCTCAGTACACTTCCCCTAAGGGTGGACCGGTGCTGCTTCAACAAAACTCGTCTACCTCATGGCACTTCTATCGTATCACTGAAATACCCCCAGGCTCATGTCCTGGGTGTGCCTTGTGTCGTCATGACACCTGCCACCTCGTGGCTACTAAACTGTCCCAAAGGGGGACTCAATAACCGTCCCAAACAGAGACCCGTGGCCATACAACTCGGGATCACAAGATTATCGCCACGTACCGGGACACGGTAGCATGCACGCGTACTCTTTCCTCTTTGGTGATAGCGATGAAAGACACGACGTCAATAGACCAAGTCAAGGCCTTCCCATAAAGGCGGATGTGGCTCACTGGTAAGTTCGATTCAGTGGCACTATGACTTGATCAACTGGTTATTTCAAGTTCATTTAATGATTTTATTAACTTGACAAAACATGATCTAAGTCATAGCAAAATAAACCTACCAGAGCAACCACATGATCATGGCATTTCTACTACTATATGAATAAACATGGCAAGTGATCATGCATAGGTTATACTAGACAAGGATTCCATGATCATGCAAATTGCAACACGAATGTGACATAAGTATGTGCATCAATATAGCAAGCACAGTCATCATATTTCCTAATTTTGAAATATGAAGAATTAATTCAAAGTTCATCTAAAAACCATGGCTCTTGAAATGCCATCATGCAAAGGGGTGATGTGGCTTGCCTTGGCCAAATGGAGTGTCACAATACTCATGGTCTTCAGCAACACAATTGTTTTCCTCTGAAAATAATTTTAAATAACAAAAAGAAATGTCACATAAAGCATTTTCTTTTGCCAGAAATTCTAGACAGAACGAAAAAATATGAAAAATTTCCAAGATGTAAAGGGGTTCACTAGAAAACTAATGCAAAGTTTAAACTCAATTGGACTTATAGTTTGGAAATGAGAGCTGGTCAAAGTTGGATTAAAAATCTGGATTTAAATGAATTTAAAGGAATTTCTAGAGAGGGCCATGTCGAAGGCATATTCTTCACGGGCGTCTGCACTAGAAAACGGTTCGGGAAAGAGAAGAGAGGCTGATAGGTGGGACCTCCTATAAGGATTAACAGAGAGAGAGAGAGAGGAAAATAGAGGAGGGCGGCCCTGTCGGCGCTGGTTCTCCGGTGAGGAGGCCACGGTGGCTGCTGGCGATGAGCGGAACAGAATGAGGGGAGCGAGAGGAGTCGCTAAGTATCTGCAAAATGGACGTAGATGGACGGATGGCGAGGCACGCAACACGCTTCTTCTCTAGAGACGGCGGGCGACCGAGCTCGTCGTAGTTGGCCCTTTCGGCGCCAATTCGAGCAGTCGACCACCGTGGCTCAATCAGGAGAGGATGGTGAACACGATGGAAGCAGTGGCCGAGGCTGGGCAGGGCTGGAAGTGAGCTATGGCTGTGGGGCTTCACGGCGGAGCTCCGGTGGGGATCCGAGGCTAGAGGCCCTCCTGGCCTTGCCTCGGGGTGTTGGAGCTCAATTTGTGCCCAATTGTTGAGCTGTGGATGCGGAGGAGGGCTGGGGGTCACAATATTTATAGTGGAGGGAGATGCCGAGCTTCGGTCGCCGTCATGGAGAAGCTGCCGGAGTCTGGCAACGGCTGGGGCTTAGGGGTTGCTCCGACATTATGAGAGAGAGGGATAGTGGGAGGCAGGAGCTCAGGCGAGGCACCAAGCGCATTGGATTCGGTTGTCGGCCACTACCGGTCACTGTGCACCCATGGGCGCATGGTGGCCGTATCCGGCAAACTCGCTACCGGCCTCGGGAGCGTTCTAGCGCGACTAGGTGGACGAGAGGTAGTGCGGGGGCGACCGTGGACAAGCTATGGTGGCGCGGGCGCGTTGCTCTGATGGTGGCCGATGTACCCGACGGCCAGAGCACGCGTTCGGCATGCCAATCACGTGCTAGCCATGAGGTCACCACGTCCACTGGTGCACACAACATGACCTGGCCTCGCAGACCTTTTCTAAGCTTTAGTCCTTTCAGTCTGGAGCTCCACTATGGCCTTGGTTCGATTAAAGCAGTCCTGGGTTGATCAGTCTCTTCCAGTGAAGTTTCTGGACAAAAACTTTGATTAATTGCTGGGATATATTTACTGAAGGGATTGAGGTGATATCTGGTGCGCGAGAGTTACTTAGGAGGGTGCTTATGCTGGCAAAATTTCAGCAACAATGGAAGCTCCTAACATGTCGTTGCTTCAGAAAGTGGCATTTCTGGCCAGAAGTAATAATAAATTTTCTATCTGAAAAATTGTATTGGGCCATAATATATTTTTGGATATTGTGGAGAGATATGATGCTAGAGATATTGTCGTAAAATTTGAGAATTTATTGAGCAATAGAAAGGCATGTTGATTCACAACACATGGAAGAAGTGAATATTTCTGTTAATGAAAAGGGAATATTTTGTGAAGAAGAAAATTAGGGTTTGAGGTGAAGAGCGTAAGGCAGGGTTTTGAGAAGACTTTGAGTACTTGGATTCATTTGAGAGAAAAGAATTCAAAACATTTCCCAAGTGTTAAGTCCAAAGAGTTGATGGAAAACCAAATCAAATGGCAAGTTTTTGAAATAACCAGAAAAGTTTTTGAAAATAAAAGTTGAAAAAGCCATGGTGTTACAATTGGGGAGCTCCCCATCTCAAATTTGGAGATCTATCCTTGATGGCAGAGATACTATGTCCAAAGGGCTAATTAGGCGAATTGGAAACAAGAAGTCCACACTTGTGTGGCAACAAAATTGGCTTCCTCGTGACTACAATATGTGCCCAATTGTGAGCCTTGCTGCAAATCCACCACAGATGGTTTCCGAGCTCATCACTGCTACTTAGCCCAAATGTTCCTGCCCATAGATTGAGGTCATTCGATCTATTCCGTTATGCATGAGGAACATTGATGATTTTTGGTCATGGATCGATGAGAAGATCTGTCTCTTTTCCGTACGACCGGCTTACCGAATGATTGTTACCATGAAATATAGACAGGAACCATGGCTAGAGAGGCGCCCGGATTCATCAAATTCTGAGTGTGAGATGAAGGCCTGGTCAAAGGTGTGGAAAGTAGACGTGTCGGCAAAGGCAAAGATCTTCCTCTAGAGGTTGGCTCAACAATCCCTACCGACGGCAGACCTGCTGTAGCATTGTGACATGTCGGTTCAGAGTGTGCGGCCTATGCATATCCGAGGATTCATGGGGCCAGTCGTTACTCAAGTGCAATATGGCCAGGTGCATTTGGGCCCTCGAGGACTAGGAACTTCAGGAAGAGGTGTACGCCAACCATGAGCTAGATGCAAAACGGTGGATTTTTCCTTTCATTCACATGCTCCAACACACTAATTTCACAAAAAATTTGGTCACTCTATGGGAAACTTGGCATTCTCAAAGAAAGGCTTTGCATGAACAGGCCTTCCAAATTCGACATGCAATGCATAGGCTTGTGAGGAGCTATATTCGTGAGCTGGAATTGTGCCGACCAAAGAAGCCTACAGGTCAAATGTCGTCTATAGCTCTAACACGTTCTCGACGCTGGACACCTCCTACCCAAGGTCTTTCAGAAATCAAAGTTGATGGGGCCATGCTATGTAATTCCGGTGGTGGAGTATTTAGCGCAATATGTACAGACGATACTGGTAAGTAACTGGGCACCTCAGCGGTAATGTGTTCTTGGGTGTGAGCACGACCACTCTTGAAGCCCTTGCGATCCAAGAAGCACTAGCACTCGCACATGACTTGTCGTTATCACATGTGATAATATCTTCTGATTGCCATGGAGTGGTTAATGACATACACAAAGGCACGAGACGACGAGATGCTACAATCATCAAGGAGATTCTAGCCACGCCAGGCCAGTTCACCAAGTGTTCTTTCATCTTCGACGGACCGAACTGTGTGTATGTGCCTACCGTAGTGTCTTTTTTTTTTTACAGTTTGTTGCAGTTAAGGATCGTGTCTTGACTTTCAGTCCAATGGTGCTCCCTTTGTCAGAGTTGTTCATGGAGAATGGATCCATATTATTGTTGTAGGGGGCGATCTCCTCCTGTGATACCTTGGTAACTCATGAGGGGATCGTCAGATCGCCCATCACTGACAGTTGAAATACCAGTGAAGAGTGTCCACCATATATAAAACACTTTTGAGACATGAGAGATGTTCTTGGAGTAAGGATCCCGACTTTTTTCATAGGGGTTTGTTTATCCATCTATTGCTTATGGTAGACCTTGGTAAGGCAGGAGGGGACGTAGGAGTAAAGACCATCACCAACGGTTGAAATACCAGTCATGGAGTGTCCACAATATATACAATCACTTGAGAGATGAGCATTGTTTTGGGAGGAGGATTACAGCTGTTGTCATAGGGGGTCGTTGTTGTACATCTCCTCCTGTGAGACATTGATACAGCAGGAGGGGAAGTACAACAACGACCATCACCGATAGTCGAAATACAAATGTAATAAAGGGATGGATCCCGACTGTGGTCATAGGGGGTCTATCTGAGTGTGCCCCTCCCGCGGTACCTTGGTAACACATGAGGGGAACGTCAGATATACATCACCGACAGTCGACATACTGAGATGAGAGTTGTTGAAGAGAGCCTCGACGGACTGGAAGTCAACACACAGATCCTAATAAATGATCCTTCTGGATTAGCGATGAATAGAATAAAATTATTATTTGAGGTTCAATACTTATGTTAAATTTTCATTGTAACACTCGTTATGTTAGTGAGCTGAAAGGTGTTCACACTGACCTTGAGGTTATGGCTTCCCCAGGTGACGCATCTCCTCTTAGGGTTGACTCGTCTACCGAGGAGGAGCGCAAAGTGACGCCTACTTTGCTGTGCTCATTCAGGTGAACCCACAACTCATCGATGAGGACCATTCGGTCTACGAGTACGTCCAGTCCGAGCTGAATGCCGAGGGTATCCATGAGATGAAGGTACATCTCCGTGCCAAGCTTCATAATAAGTAATTATAAAATAAAATAACATATATGCTAAGATATAATAAGTAATATTAATGCATAATTCGAGGTTCATTTCATATCATGCATAAATTACATAGAACTAGGCCATACAATAATTCTATGTAAACAGGCTAGCTACATTGCAAAAGCAAGCTTCGTAGAGGGTGCGAAGTTTTGAAGGCCGAGCTCCAGGGAGCTCGGTATTTTGAAAAAAATCAGAAAGCATATTTAAAAGTTTCAAACAAATAATCCATGAAAACATATATGTATTCCGCATGGATGTGTTAAATTTCGTTTAAAAATGTTGTGATTTGTAGGCTGTACAAAAAAACATAAATCCGGCCCAACAACAAAAATAATAGGCCCATGTAAAAATGCGTATTTGTCTTTTTTCTGTATGCCACGTGTGAAAGTATAATGCTGTGAAAATTTTCACATACGTAGTATACATGTGTATGTGTATCTACATATAAATTCGAAATTTTTCGTTCTGTGGAAAATTGAATTTGAAAACGAGCTCCCTGTAGCTCGGGCTCTATTGGAGCCTCCCTAGCTACCCATGCCACGGAGATATCCTCCATGTTTTTGAGTATTAAACAACCTCGGTACACTAAATTAATAAGAAGAACAAATAGGGTAAAGGGAGTAACAAATAAACATCTCTACATAAAAAATAAATATATTTAAGCTTTTGAATTATTTACTGGTGTTCTACCATAGCTTAAATTTATTTGACGTGCTAAGAAATATATGTTTCAAAATTGATCATTTTATTATAGAAAATTCCAAATCTTAGATATCGAAAAGAAAAATCATACTCTCCGGTTTTGCCAAACTATAAAGAAAAATAACTTAAATATTTTCTGATGGTGCATGTCAAATATTTTCACAATATGTTTGCTTGAAAGGTATAAGACTAATCACTACCACATAGACTTTATTTGTGTAACGTGAGTCTAGTGAAACTTTCTAGGTGGTATGAAGTGTGATGATGGAATAAAAATGCACGCTAACACTACAATCAACTGCAGATACACCATACATGATATAATTTTTAAGTAGCACAAATATCAACTTAAATATCTTCCCCCGAGGTTATTTATTAAAAACAAAGCAACTAATTCAATGGCAAGATTGTACTTAGTCATGTCCCAGTTATCCGCTGGATTCCTCCATAGTTTGTCTAGTTTTTTTTATGACCCAGTTATCCATGTTGCCTTCTCCTAGAAAGACACCTAAGGACCCACTAGTTTTATTGATGGCTGATTGTACATAGCAACTTGCGACAATTACTTTCATGGGAGAATAAACATTGTTTAGAATACAACATTGTCAAACTTGTACTTAAACATTTTTGGAAGACATAAAATAATGTGTAACGTCTTGGCCAAACCCACTGGTTACTGGTCCTTGCGTCTGGTTGCCACCTAGGATCTCGGCCGGCCCCACATACCAACACTTGTCTTTTCCTGCGTATTTTTTTTACACTCGTGCGCACCAGGGATCAACTTTCCAGTCAATCACCCATCCTAAAATTGCTCCAAGCCAAGCACGCTTAACTTTGCGATTCCTAGCGAATGGGCTCCAGGAAAAAAAGAATTCCTTGTTGACATGAGTAGCCTATCATTCCTATTAAGACAGGTTGTAACATACAACCCCACTCAAAGGAACTGACATCTACATCTTCCCAGTAGAAACATTCCCTCTTGAGACACGTCCGTGCGTCCAGTCCAGCACATGTGCCATGCCATGTGCCACAATGGTCTACACACAACATGTGCCACATGCCCACGCACCTCACCTACACATGCCCATTTAACCGCGTGGATCGGCTCTGATACCAATTATAACGTCTCGGCCAAACCATATTAGCATAACCATATTTTTTCACTGCGCTATGATAGACCGACTGGGATCAGCCCTATTAGCATAACCATATTTTTTCACTGCACTTACCTTTACATCATTGGCCAAACAAAACCATCTACCCTTCGTTAAGCATATAGCTTGTCATGCATTTGTCTTAACACCACAATCACACTCCAGCCATGAATGGATATGAATTGTTTTTAGCACGGGTGACATACATACACTTAGAGCCGCCACATTGCTGTACCAAGATACAAAGTTCCCAACCTATATAATTGAATATTTGGGACCAACCAAATTTGATGTAGATGGTGTTGGATATTGGTACATCCACGATGCAATTGTTCGAAGTCGTCTAAGTTCTTTTCGGCGGTACGTGGATTGCACTATAGAATCTCATTGCTGGGGGGTGCTTTTGGCCAGACGAAATGGCACGTACAGGTGGTAACCAAATCGATTGATCCATCCATGCTCATTGATGAATTATGCCATATGTACAAAAATATCAGACATCCCATATTCGAAGTCTATCGAATTTGGTCGAGTTCTTACCAGCCGTATGTGGACTGCGCTCTACAATCTCCACACTGGCCGGTGCTTTTGGCTGGAATAAGTAGCATGTACAGGAGGCAATCTACTGGTTGATGGATCCCTGCGTGGATCCGTATTTAACTTGTTATGCCATTGTTTAACATTGTATCTCCATGGCAGTGCTACAAAAGTCGAATTTGTGAAACCAGGTTGCAAGAAAAATACAGAGATATAAAATTTAGCCGAAATAAGAGAAAGGTTCTAAATATTATTATACATCATTTGATTGTTTTATAAAGTTGGAAGTCTGTATTTACGAGATGGATTAGCATCGATCCTCGCTAATTAATTCACACCATCTATTCTGAAACAAAATTAAAGGGCCTATATTGAAAAAATTGTAAACACTTTTGTGTGAAAGTACTATCGTTCCACTAAAGTCCTTAAGTGGAACTATACACTCTTTCCTTTCGACATCCTCATCAGCCGACAAGTGCAACACGTCTACCACTCGCTGGAAACTCACTAACTTTGAGTTAGAGAAAATAATTTCTCCTCTTGTATAACATCTCAACATCCTCCACTCTTGTTAAGAAGATTTAGTTGTGGCCGCTGCTATCTAATGTGAATTAAAATGGATTATATGTGACACATTGGACAAGATGCATCATGATAAAGTACTTGTCACTACTAGGTGTTGCGATGTTATATTTGACCAATTTGTAACCCGCCCAACTGAATATCTCTATCGTTCAAAGGTGGTCGTCGAAAAGGTGATTAGCAATGTTGCAAAATTATTTAGCAAACATAAAGCATGTAACTTATAGTGTGTTGTTGAACCAACGGATGATAAAAAATAATGTCATGTCCACATTTGCATTCAATACTCATTATTATTATTGAATGTTGGAAATTATAACAGATATATTAACCACCACCCCCTACAAAAACTAGACAGACCAAACTATGATTTACATATAATGAGAAAGAAAATTCTTTGTATAAATTTGCTCAATGTTATTAACACTTTCAAAAAGATATATACCACTATAATAAAACTTAAAGAAAATAAGAATAATACATATAAATACAATCAAATTCAAATCAAACAAATTGAGAACATGCCAAAAAGTATTTACCTTGTGCCATGGCCCAATAATGCTTTGCCATGGTATTTCCACAAGAAATCAGATGTGTACAAAAAAGTAGTAAGAAAACTACCGTTATTTATAATTTACCGAAAGAAAGAAACATTATAAATTGTTATACTTGATTTGATTGTCAAATAAAGTTGAAAGTGTGCATCGATGTGATGGAGCAATATTGATTCTTGCTAATGAAATCATAGGAATTATTATGAAACTAACTTCAAGTCCCAATTTTGAACATACCTAAACTACTTTAACGTGAAAACATTTTTGCTCCACTAAAATTATCGAGTGCAATGATACACTCTTTAATTGCAACCTCCTCAGCGAGCAACAACAACATCATCCGGTGGAAACTCACTAACATTGATTAAAGGAAGATTTTTTACTCTTGATAACATCTCAGCATCCTCCAGTTTAGTTAAGTAGATTTAGATGTCAACGCTGGCATCACGGCGAATGAAAATAGATTATCTGTGCGATACTACACAACATGCATCACAATGAAGTAATTGACATTGGCAGGTACTTCCACGTAAAGTTTGACAACATTGTTAACCCAGACAACTTGGAATACATGCTCAAGGTGCCATTGACAAGGTGACTTTCTCATGCTTCATGTCTGCACTACAACGAAAAAACAACTTAGCAATGTTAGAAAGTTATTTAGCAAACATGAGCACATACATTATATATCTTGTTGAACAAACAGATAATAAAAATATATGGTGATAAATTACATTCAACATATATAATAACTAAGAGTAAGAAATCATGACAATCACTATAGTGAAGAGAAACATTCTATATGTTGTTATACTTGATTAGATAATTGTATAGACTTGGAAGTGTGCATCTATGTGATGTAGTAGTATCGATCTTTCCTAATTAACTCATAGGATCTAATCTCAAAAAAATTAAAGGGCCTATTTTGACCAAACAAAAAATGTTTTTGAGTGAAAACACTTTCGGTCCACTGAAGTCCTCAATTGGAACGATACGCACTTTCATTGACACATCTTCATTCATCAAAAACTGTAGCACCTCCTCCACTCGGTGGAAGCTCACTAGCTTCGTGTAAAAAAATTGTTTGTCCTCTTTGCTACTTGTGACCTGTGTTGGGATTTTCCCTGAAGAGGAAGGGTGAAGCAATATAGTAGCGATAAATATTTCCCTCAGTGAGAACCAAGGTTATCGAACCAATAGGAGTACCACACAAGACCACATAAACAACACCTACACACACAAAAGAAAATACTTGCACCCAACGTGGGCAACAGGGTTGTCAATCCCCTTGAACTCGTTAATTGCAAGGATTAAAACTAATAGTGGTAGATATATAAATTGCAAAGTAAACTAAAAGAATTAAAATTGCAGCAAAGGAAATTAGGGTTTTAGTAAATATGATAAAAGATAGACCCGGGGGCCATAGTGTTTACTAGAGGCTTCTCTCTCGAAGAAACATAAGCATACGGTGGGTAGACAAATTACTGTTGGGCAATTGATAGAAAAGCGCATAGTTATGATGTTATTGATGGCATTGATCATGTATATAGGCATCACGTCCGAGATAAGTAGACCGACTCCTGCCTGCATCTACTACTATTACTCCACCAATGGACCGCTATCCAGCATGCATCTATGGTTTTAAGTTCATACAAACAGAGTAACGCTTTAGGCAATATGACATGATGTAGACAAGGTAAACTCAATCAATATTAATAGACCCCATCATTTTATCCTTAATGGAAACAATACAATACGTGCCTCGCTACCCCTACTTTCACTGGGTGAGGACACCGCAAGATTTAACCCATCACAAAGCATGTTTTCCACTGAAGATAAATCAATCTAGTTGGCCAAACCAAACAGATAGACCAGAGAGAAATACAAAGATATAACAATCATGCATAATAAAGTTCAGAAAAGACTCGATTACTTTCAATGAATAATCTCATAAACCCACAATTCATTGAATCCCAACAAACACGGAGGATTACATCGAATAGATCGGATTGATCTCCGAGGAGAACATTGTATTGAAGATCGGAGAGAGAGAAGAAGCCATCTAGCTAATAACTATGGAGCCGTAGGTATGTGATAAACTACTCACACATCATCGGAACGCAGCAAGGTTGATGTAGAGGCCCTACGTGATCGATTCCACCTCCGACAGAGTACCGGAAAAGGCCTCCAAATGGAATCGCAGAAGAACAGAGACTTGCGGCAGCGGAAAAGTTTCTTCGGGTGTCTCGCTGTTGGTTTGGGGGTATATGGAATATATAGAAGTGGAATTAGGTTAAACGGCGTTACGTAGGAGTCATGAGCTCAGGGGGCGCACCTACCCCCCAGGGCGTGCCTGGTGAGCTCGTGGCTCTTCCTTAGATCTTTTGGCCTCCTCCCTAAGCTTCTAGGGTCTCTTCTGGTCCAAAAATAACCCCCGTAAAGTTTTATCATGTTTGGACTTCTTTTGGTATTGATTTTCGGAAAAGTAAAAAAATAGCAGAAAACAGGAACTGGCACTTGGCACTACGTTAATAGGTTAGTCCTCAAAAATGATATAACATAGCATAAAAAGGCATATAAAGTATATAAGATTGATAATATAATAGCATGAAATAATAAAAAATTATAGATACGTTGGAGACGTATCAGCATCCCCAAGCATAATTCATGCTCATCCTCGAATAGGTAAATGATAAAAACAGAATTTTTGATGTTGAATGCTACCTAGCATGTTTATCACGTAATCTCTTTAACGGTATAAATATTGAGAAATGACAAAGCAATTGATATCAACATAATAATATTCATGAATAAGAACATAATCATTACTCTTTCAAAATATATGATGCTCAAAAAAATGTTATCCCTACTCAAATTATGTAAGCATGGCGTGACTCCGCCCTCACTTCATAAATATAAATCATGAGCACAAAGGTGTCAAACCGGGTAATTGGATCATACTTTTTAACGCACTTCAACATTTTCAACTCCACTCACTACATGAGCGTGAGACATGGACATTAGCACTATAGGTGGAGTAGAATGCGGTGGTAGAGGTATGTAGGAGAAGTCAAAAAGCAAGAAAGGCTCGCATCAACTCGGCGGATCAATAGGCAATGGAGAGGCCCATCAATCGATATCAATGTGAGGAGCAGGGATTGCCATGCAACGGATGCACTAGAGCTATAAGTGTATGAAAGCTCAAAATGAAACTAATTGGGTGTGCATCCAACTTGCTTGCTCATGAAGACCTCGGGCATTTGAGGAAGCCCATCATTGGAATATACAAGCCAAGTTCTATAATGAAAAATTCCCACTAGTACACGAAAGTGATATCTCTGGAGACTCTCTATATGAAGAACATGCATGGTGCTACTTTGAAGCACAAGTGTGGTAAAAGGATATTAGCATTGCCCCTTCTCTCTTTTTCTCTCATTTCATTTTTTTGGTGGGCTCTTTTGGCCTTTTTTTCGTCCAGAGTCTCATTCCGACTTGTGGGGGAATCACAGTATCCATCATCCTTTCCTCACTGGGACAATGCTCTAATAATGATGATCATCACACTTTTATTTACTTACAACTTGATATTACAACTTGATAACTGGAACAATATGACTCTATATGAATGCCTCTGGCAGTGTACCAGGATGTGCAATGATCTAGCGTAACATGTATAACAATGATGAACGGTGGCTTTGCCACAAATATCATGCCAGCTTTATATGATCATGCAAAGCATTATGATGATGAACACACATGTCATAAGACGGAACGGTGGAAGTTGCATGGCAATATATCTCGGAATGGTTGTGGAAATGCCATGATAGGTAGGTATGGTGGCTGTTTTGAGGAAGATATAAGGAGGTTTATGTGTGATAGAGTGTATCATACCACGGGGTTTGGATGCACCAGCAAAGTTTGCACCAACTCTCGAGGTGAGAAAGGGCAATGCAAGGTACCGAGGAGGCTAGCAGTATGCGGATAGGTGGGAGTGCATAATTGTCCATGAACTCACATTAGTCATAAAGAACCCATATACTTATTGTTGAAGTTTTATTAGCCCTTCAAGCAAAGTACTACTCACATGCCCCTAGGTAAGAGGTTGGTAGGAGTTAACCATCGCACGCCCCCGATTGAAAAAACACATATGATTTCAATCAAAAATAAAAATGCTCACGTATCCCTGTCATGCCAAGTGGGACATTAAGATGAGTAGTTACTAACAAACTTTGAATAACGATATTCTTACTAACCAATGATCATGGACTAATACTCTTTCATATTATTACACCAATATAATTAATTCACACGCTTTCATATTTAATGACATGAAAGTTTTTACAAGTCATTGACATGAAAGTTTTTATTATATCACTCTTAAATACCTGTCCTTTTCTCACTAATCATATAACCCGTGCTCATTACTACTTCCTATTTAAGACTTCAAAAAGATTTAAGTGAAGCATGAGAGTGCAATTATTTCTGTAAAATATAACCACCGCCATGCTCTAACAGATATAAGTGAAGCACATAGAGTATTCTAACAAATTATGATGATTGTGTGTCTCTCTCAAAAAGGTGTGTCCAGCAAACAATGATTGTGGCAAACTAACAAGCAAACAAAATAAAACTATAGCACAAGACTCACCAAGTAAAACTCATATCATGCAATGAATAAAAATATAGTCCCAAGTAACATACCGAAGAATTCTGGACGAAAGAGGCGATGCCATCCAGGGAATCCCATAGGTTAGACGCTTGGGTCTTCCTTGAATATTACCTTGGGGTGCCTTGGGCATCCCCAAGCTTAGGGTCTTGCCGCTCCTTATTCCTTCGTCCATCTTAATCTCACCCAAAACTTGAAAACTCCAGCACACAAAACTTAACAGAAACTTCGTGAGATCCGTTAGTATAATAAACAAATCATGAACTTTACGTACTGTTGTAAACTTATTCATAATTAATCTTGCATAATACCTACGGTATTATAAATTCTCCATGACTTATACCCCCCGATATAACCCATAGCATCATCAAAATAAGCAAACTATGCAACAAAAACAAAATCTATCTAAAACAGAACAGTCTGTAATGATCTGAATAGAAACCATACTTATGGACATCAAAAAATTCTGAAAAATTAGGACAACATGGGCAATTTGTATCACAATACTCTGTAAAATTTCAGATTAAAATAATGCTCCAGTAATTTTTAATAATTCCCAAACTAAGCGCAAAAGTTTCTATTTTCAAACAGCATCAATTCAACTATCTTCCAAATCATTCTAAATGCATTACTCTCCCAACAAGCTATTTCTTTATAGCCATTAAGATAGGCTTGAGATTTTATTGATGCTCACATGAAAGATAATAATTGAAACACAAAGAGAGCATCATGTAGCATGTAAAAACACATTTAAATCTAACATACTTCCCATGCATAGGCATTTTATAAGTAGACAAATTATCAAGACAAGAAATATTTAGCATATGCAAGGAAGAAGAATAAAACATTGACAATTTGAATGTCAAGAGAGGTAAGTGAACATGAAAAATCCTATAACCATATTTGCCTCTCTCATAATAATTACATATAGGATCATAATCAAACTCAACAGTATAACTATCATGTAAAACATTCTCTTTGTGAACCATATGCATGCAAATCTTATAATCTTCCAAGATAGTGAGATTAATATCAACTAAAGTCATGACCTCTCCAAACCCACTTTTATCAAATTCATAAGAATGATCATTCTCCAAAGTAGTGGGATCATTATTACCTAAGGTCGACGCTCTTCCAAACCCACTTTTAGTAGTATTGCAAATATCATTATCGATGACATATTCATCATGAAGCTTAAATAAGTTTTCAAGATCATAAGAAGCATTATCACCCCAATCATGATTATTAGCACAATTGACATCCGTAGAATTTATACTAACAACATTGCAATTATGTTTTTCATTCAATAAAAGTATCCCAATAGAATTTTATTTTATCACTTCTTCAATGTTAGCTATTGGTTTACAATATGCAGCAAGTTTGAAAAGATTAGCAAGTGGATGAGGATCCATTTATCTTAGACTTTTGCTTTTACTTTCTGTTCTTGTGTGCCAAAGAGAAAGATAACATAACTAGGCAAGTAAAAAGTAGAACAACTAAATGATAGTTTGTGTGAAGGAACATGCTAGGTACTTGATGATAACTCCCCAGCAACGGTGCCAGAAATTCTTTCTACTACTTGTGAGATGCATTGGGATTTTCCCCGAAGAGGAAGGGTGAAGCAATATAGTGGCGATAAGTATTTCCCCTTAGTGAGTACCAAGGTTATCGAACCAATAGGAATACCACACAAGACCACGTAAACATCACCTACACACACAAAAGCAAATACTTGCACCCAACGCAGGGAAGACGGTTGTCAATCCCCTTGAACTCGTTAATTGCAAGGATTAAAACTGATAGTGGTAGATATATAAATTGCAAAGTAAAATAAAAGAAGTAAAATTGTAGCAAAGGACATTAGGGTTTTAGTAAATATGATAGAAGATAGACCCGGGGGCCATAGTGTTCACTAGAGGCTTCTCTCTCGAAGAAACATAAGCATACGGTGGGTAGACAAATTACTGTTGGGCAATTGATAGAAAAGCGCATAGTTATGATGTTATTCATGGCAATGATCATGTATATAGGCATCACGTCCAAGATAAGTAGACCGACTCCTGCCTGCATCTACTATTATTACTCCACCAATCGACCGCTATCCAGCTTGCATCTATGGTATTAAGTTCATAAAAACAGAGTAACGCTTTAGGCAAGATGACATGATGTAGACAAAGTAAACTCAATCAATATGAATAGACCCAATCATTTTATCCTTAATGGCAACAATACAATACGTGCCTCGCTACCCCTACTGTCACTAGGTGAGGACACCGCAAGATTGAACCCATCACAAAGCACCTCTCCCACTGAAGATAAATCAATCTAGTTGGCCAAACCAAACAGATAGAACAGAGAGAAATACAAAGCTATAACAATCATGCATAATAAAGTTCAGAAAAGACTCAATTACTTTCAATGAATAATCTCATAAACCCACAATTCATCGGATCCCAACAACCACACCGCCAAAGAGGATTACATCGAATAGATTGGATTGATCTCCGAGGAGAACATTGTATTGAAGATTGAAGAGAGAGAAGTAGCCATCTAGCTAATAACTACGGACCCGTAGGTCTATTGTAAACTACTCACACATCATCGAAAGGCAGCAAGGTTGATGTATAGGCCCTCCGTGATCGATTCCCCCTCCGACAGAGTACCGTAAAAGGCCTCCAGATGGGATCGCGGAAGAACAGAGACTTGCGGGGGCGGAAAATTTTCTTCAGGTGTCTCTCTGTTGGTTTGGGGGTATATGGGAATATATAGAAGTGGAATTAGGTCAAACGGTGTTACGGAGGAGTCACGAGCTCTGGGGGCGCGCCTACCCTCCCCCCAGGGCGCGCCTGGTGAGCTCGTGGGTCTTCCGTAGATCTTCTGGCCACCTCCTGAAGCTTCTAGGGTCTCTTCTGGTCCAAAAATAACCCCCGTAAAGTTTCATCGTGTTTGGACTTCTTTTGGTATTTATTTTCTGAAAAGTAAAAAAAAACAGCAGAAAATAGGAACTGGCACTTGGCACTGCATTAATATGCTAGTTCCCAAAAATGATATAAAATAGCATAAAAAGGCATATAAAGTATATAAGATTGATAATATAATAGCATGAACAATAAAAAATTATAGATACGTTGGAGACGTATCACTCTTTCATAATGCCTCAACATCTTCTCTCGTTAAGAGGATATAGATGTCGCCACTTACATCAAATATAATTGAAAATTTCTTATTTGTGAGACACTGCACAACATGCATCGTGATTGAGTACTTGTCATTGGCAGGTGCTGCCACATCAACTTCGACATCACTCAACATAAACTCTCTAGCTGCGTAATGGTGGCCGTTGACCAAGTGACTCTGTCATGTCCAGGTGTGCACTACAATTAGAAGAGAATTAAACGATCTTGCAAATTTATTAAGCAGACATGAAGCATGTAACGTATAGTATCTTGTTGAACCAATAGATGATGAAAAATAGTGCCATGTACACATTTACATTCAATCCATATTATCACTAAGAGTAGGGAAGTATAACATATGTCTGGAAATCCCCAAAAACAAAATATACAAAACTATGATTTTGATATAATCCGAAACCACATACATTATATAAATTGGTTGACTGTGATAGCACATTGAAAAGATATATACAACGATAATATAATTTATAGAAAATAATAATAATACATAGAAGCAAAATTATAATCAAATCACACAACCTTAGAACTTGTGAAAAAAATATTTAACTTGTCAATCTATAGCTATGCATTGCGTCACCCTGGTAATTGTACAAGAAGCCAGATGTCCACAATGAAGTAGCAAGAAGAACACTTAGATATATAATTTAACAAAAATTAGAGAAACATTATTAAATATTTTGATACTTGATTTGTTGTTGTATAAAGTTTAAAGTGTGCATCTACATGATGGATTATTATCAATCCTAGTTAATTAACTCACAAGATCTATCCTGAAACTAAATTGAAGGTCCTATTTTGAACAAACAGATCGTTCCACTGAAATTGTCCAGTGGAATGATATACACTTCCATTGCAACATCCTTAACGACCAGCAACTACCTCCTCCACTAGGTGGAGACTCACTAACTTAGTCTCATTTTACCTCTTGCATAACATCACAACATCCTTCACTCTTGTTAAGCGGCTGTAGATGTAGCCATTGACATAAAACAATAATGAAATGGAACTAGACAAAACGCGTAAACATGAAGTACACGTCGTTGCCACATCAACTTTCACCACATTGTTAACCCGACCAACTTAAAATCTCTAGCCGCTCAATGGTGGCCATTAACAGGGTGACTCTCTCATGACCCGTGTGTGCACTACAATTGAAGGATAATTTAGCACAGTCTTGGAAAGTTATTTAGTAAACATGAAGCATGTAACTGACAATTATGCCATTTTCTCGTTTCGAAAGAACTCATTTCAAAACAATTATGCCATTTTGGTCGAATCCCAGGGCTCTTTGATTGATTAAACACCTCTATGTTGTATGATACTAAAAAGTAAAGATCGCACTCGCTTTTTCTGCTTTGTATTCTCGGCTGTTGCCTTTTTTCACATCCTATATTGTGGACAAAATGGATGATGAAAACAAATGTAATGTGCACATTTACATATAATCCATATTATTACTGAGAGTAGGAAAGAATTAGAGATATACTGAAATCCCCCAAAAAACAAGAAATACCAAAGTGTGAAATACATATTATCGAGGACAAAATGCATCGTATAAATTGGTTCAACGTGAATGGCACTTTAAGAATATGAAATCAAACCAAGCATGATTACGTGCATGCAAACGTGCAACCCACCAAGAGTTGCAATGTACCATTGCCGGCCAGACATGAGGTTCCTTCTCCATCATCGAATCGGCATCATCGTTGGTCCGGTGTATAGGCACTACTAAACTGCCGCAGTCGCTTCTCAAGCTGTGATGTGATGGATTTTGGTGGAGGCGATATGGCGTGTCTGGCTGTTTAAATAAAGTCAGCCGATTGAACCAAAATGGCAAGTGTTGATAGTATTGATAAGGATTTGAATTTTGGGAGGGAAACAACAAAGGACTTTCGGTGCAAATGTAAAATGGAACATTGTTGATTTATAGAGAGCATTTGTTTTAGAAAGCGATAATGGAAAGCCTCCGGAATCAAGAGAATCGAATGCGTGGAAACAAGCTGTGAATTACCAATAAACAAATTTCTTCCTAAAAAATCAGTCCCTCAGAAGGACCTGTACAAGATGCAAAGTCAAGCAACCAGGAGAGATACAATTTGTAAGAAGAGCACACGACTCAGGGCTAATAAAGCCTCATGGGCTTGAACAACCATCGCTTTTTTCCCATGAGAAAACACAAAGCATGCGCCTCCATGCATTCGATTGAAAAAGATCATTTTTCAGGAACCTAGAATCAAGGCCATAAATTAAAATCAACGCCCATAACAAGCTGTAACAAGAAGTCTCTCTCTCTCTAAAAAAATCTAGAACCTGTCGTGAGAGGAGACATGACAACTACCTAAGCTTAAGACAAACTCTAGCAGAGTCACCGTATGCCCCCGCCCGCTATAATAACCGCCAATATGAAAGCTAGAGAGTAAAGAATGCACTCTAGCTACCAGAATTGCCATCACATCCTTCCACTCCGTAATTTCAAGAGGGTATATGCTTCAACAAGAGCGGTTTAGCCGAGAGTGGTGTTCTATAGGACGTGCTCCAGGGAACCCATTTTTCAAAAAAAAGTTCCAAAAAATATCAATGTTTTCCTAAAATACATATACTTGTTCTAAGAATATGTGTAAATTTTTATTAAATAATATGATTATTTGCAGGGCACAAAAAAATAAAAAAATCTGGCCCAAATACAACAAAGGAATTAACTATTTTAATCTTTTGTGTACATCACATATAGACATGTGTGTTCATGAAATTTCGTATGTATATACTACACATACGTTCTTACGTGTATGCTTTCCTAGAATTTTTTTTAAGATGTAGAAAATGTATTTTTGCTGAAAACTATATCGAGTTCCTTGGAGCCCGGCCACATATGCACTTTTCGTGGTTCATTCCCGATATTACAAGGTTTTAGGGCACTAGCTGTTTTGGGTGCACTATAAACTCAATTATTGTGGCGACACTCAACTTTCACCTTCTCCCTTCAGTCTCATCTCTGTTTTCTGTTTCCCGTGGCGCTGCTACCTGTGGGATCAGCCCTATTATATGGTCCTATTAGCATAATATGGTTGGGATCAACCCTTTTAGGATAACCATATTTTTCAATGTGAATACCTTACATCATTGGCCGAACAAAACCATGTACTCTTCGTTAATCATATAGCTATTCCTACATTTTTTTAACACCATAATCACACTCTAGACATGAATGGATATGAATTGTTTTTAGCACGGGTGACATACATATACTTAGAGCTGCTACTTTGCTGTACCAAGATACAATGTTCCCAACCTATATAATTGAATATATGGGACCGGCCAAATTTGATGTAGATGGTGTTGGATATTGGTACATCCACAATGCAGTTGTTCAAAGTCATCTAAGTCCTTTCCGGCTGTACGTATTGCACTATGCAATCTCATTGCTGGGGGTGATTTTGGCCTGACGAAATAGCATGTACAGGTGGTAACCAGATCGATGGATCTGTTCAAGCTGATTGATGAATTATGCCGTATGTACAAAAATCTCAGACCGGCGATATTTTAAGTCTATTGAATTGGCCGAGTTCTTTCCGGCCGTACGTGGACCGCGCTCTACAATATTCTCACTGGCCGGTGCTTTTGGCCTAAATAAGTAGCATGTATTGGAGGCAATGTACTGGTTGATGGATCCCCACGTGGATCCGTATTAAACTTGTTATGCCATTGTTTAACATTGTATCTGTGTGGTAGTGCTACAGAAGTCAAATATTTAAAACCAGGTCACAAGAAAAATACAGAGATATAAAATTTAGCCAAAATAAGAGAAAGGTTCTAAATATTGTTATACATCAACTGATTGTTTTATAAAGTTGGAAGTCTCCATTCACGATATGGATTAGCATCGATCCTCGCTAATTAATTTACACCATCTATTCTGAAACTAAATTAAAGTGCCAATTTTGAAAAAATTGTAAATACTTTTGTGTGAAAGTAGTATCATTCCACTAAAGTCTTAAGTGGAAACTCACTAACTTTGAGTCAGAAAAAAATAATTTCTCCTCTTTTATAACATCTCAACATCCTCCACTCTTGCTAAGAAGATGTAGTTGTGGCCGCTACAATTTAATGCGAATTAAAATGGGCTATATGTGACACATTGGACAAGATGCATCATGATGAAGTACTTGTCACTGCTAGGTGTTGCGATGTTATATTTGACCACTTTGTAACCCACCCAACTGAATATCTCTATCGTTCAATGGTGGTCGTCGAAAAGGTGATTCTCACATGCTCCATGTGTGCACTACAATTGAAAGCGAATTTAGCAATGTTGCAAAATTATTTCGCAAACATAAAGCATGTCATTTATAGTGTGTTGTTGAAGCAATGGATGATAAAAAATAATGTCATGTGCACATTTGCATTCAATACTCATTATTATTATTAAACATCAAAAATTATAACAGATACTACCTCCTTTCCGGTTTATAACACTTGCGTGTATCTCTAGGTTGACAGATAGACCAACATAATACAATTTATATATCACAAAAAATATATCATTAGAAACTTCAAATCGTCTACTTTCTAATGGTATAATTTTTAGACTATACAAATCATCTTATGTTGGTAAAAGTTTAGATCTAGGGATACGCGCAAGCCTTATAAACCAGAAAGGAGGTAGTATATTTACGCCCCCCTCCCCTAAAAAAACTATACAGACCAAACTATGATTTACATATAATGAAAAAGAAAATTCATTGTATAAATTTGCTAAATGTGATGAACACTTTAAAAAATATATATACCACTATAATAAAACTTAAACAAAATAAGAATAATACATATGAATACAATCAAATTTAAATCAAATAAATTTAGAACATGCTAAAAGGTATTTACCTTGTGCCATAGCCTAAGATATATACCACTATAATAAAACTTAAACAAAATAAGAATAATACATATGCATCAAATGGCAAGCCTCCGGAATCAAGAGAATCGAATGCGTGGAAACAAGCTGTCAATTACCAATAAACAAATTTATTCCTAAACAATCTGTCCCTGAGAAGGACCTGTACAGGACGCAAAATCAAGCAACCAGGAGAGATACAATTTGTAAGAAGAGCACACGGCTCAGGGCTTATACAGCCTCATGAGCTTGAACAACCAAGGGTTTTTTTCCCACGAGAAAACACAAAGCATGCGCCTCCATGCATATCGATTGCAAAAAGATCAAATTTCGGGAACCTAGAATCAAGGTCATACATTAAAATCAACACCCATAACAACCTGTAACCAGTAGTCTCTCTAAAAAAAATCTATAATCTGTCGTGAGAGGAGACATGACAACTACCTAAGCTTAAGACCAACTCTAGCAGAGTCACCGTATGCCCCCGCTCGCTATAATAACCGCCAATATGAAAGCTAGACAGTAAAGAACGCACTCTAACTACCAGAATTGCCATCACATCCTTCCACTACATAATTTCTAGAGGGTACGTGCTTCAAAAAGAGCGGTTTAGCCGGGAGTGGTGTTCTATAAGACGGGCTCCAGGGAACCCATTTTTTGAAAAGACAAAACATATCAATGTTTGCTAAAAATACATATACTTGTTCTCATAATATGTGTAAATTTTTATTAAATAATATGATTATTTGCAGTGGACAAAAAATACAAAAATCTGGCCCAAATACAACAAAGGAAAAAACTATTTTAATCTATATATTTGTCTTTTTTGTTTACATCACATATAAACATGTATGTTCAAGAAATTTCGTATGTATATACTACACATACGTTCTTATGTGTATGCTTTCTCGGATTTTATTTAAGATGAAGAAAATGTATTTTCGCGGAAAACAATATCGAGTTCCTAGGAGCCCGCCCACTGATACGTCTCCAACGTATCTATAATTTATGAAGTATTCATGCCATATTTATATGAATTCCACATGGTTTTAGTGCACTTTTATATGATTTTAATGGACTAACCTATTGACCCAGTGCCCTGTGCCAGTTCCTGTTTTTTGACTATTTTTTAGTCCGCAGAAAAATGGAGTCCAAATGCCACGAAAATTTACGGTTATTTTTTATGGACCAGAAGAGGCCCAGGGAGCACCGGAGGTGGACCAGGGGGTGGCCAGAGGAGCCACGAGCATGTAGGGCGTGCCTTCCCCCTAGGGCGCACCCTACGAGCTCGTGGGCCCCTCGGGTGTCCCCCTGATGTGAATCCAATGCCAAATATTCCTATAAATATAGAAAACCCCAGAAAGAAACGGGGAACTTCAGCTCCGCCACCGCAAGCCTCTGTTCTGAAGCGATCTCATCCGGAACCCTGTTCCGGCACCCTGCCGGAGGGAGAAATCATCACCGGAGGCCATCTTCATCATCCCGGCAGTCGCCATGACAAGGAGGGAGTAGTTCACCCTCGGGGCTGAGGGTATATACCAGTAGCTATGTGTTTGATCTCTCTCTCTCTCTCTCTCTCTCTCGTGTTCTTTATTTGGCACGATCTTGATGTACCACGAGCTTTGCTAATGTAGTCGGATCATATGATGTTCTTCCCTCTCTATCTTGTTGTAATGAATTGAGTGTTCCCTTTGAAGTTTCGTTGTTATCAGATTGAATCTTTTAGGACTTGAGAACACTTGATGTATGTCTTGCATATGGATATCCGTGGTGACAATGGGATATTCACTTGAGTCGCTTGATGTATGTTTTGGTAATCAACTTGCGGGCTCCCGAGGTGACATTGGGTTAATCTATGCATATGGGTTGATACACGTTTTCGTCCTACTTTCTTCGGTAGAAACTTTGGGGCACTCTTTGAAGTTCTTTGTGTTATATTGAATATGATGAATCTAAAATTGTTTGATGCACGTCGAATAATCAACTCACGGATACTTGTGGTGACATTGGAGTATCTAGGTGACATTAGGGTTGATTGATGCGTGTCACATGGTGTTATTTTAGTATGAACTCTAGGGTTGTTTGTGACACTTATAGGGATGGCTCAATAGATTGATCGGAAAGGATAACTTTGAGGTGGTTTCGTACCCGACAACAATTTTGTCTTATGTTCTCCGCCATTAGGAACTTTGGTGTGATTCTTCGTTGCACGTTGAGGGATTGTCATAAGATTCAACTATGTCAGCATTGTTGAGAGATTGCACTAGTGAAAGTATGAACCCTAGGCCTTGTTTCTAAGCATTGCAACACCATTTTTATTCACTTTTGTTACTTGCTACCTCGCTGTTTTTATTTATTTAGATTACAAAAACCTGTTTCTACTATCCATACTACACTTGTATGACCATCTCTTCGCCGAACTAGTGCACCTATACAATTTGCTATTGTATTGGGTGTGTTGGGGACACAAGAGATTTTTTTGTATTTGATTGCAAGGTTGTTTGAGAGAGACCATCTTCATCCTATACCTCCCACAGATTGATAAACCTTAGGTCATCTACTTGAGGGAAAATTTGTTGCTGTCCTACAAAACTCTGCGCTTGGAGGCCCAACAGAGTCTACAAGAAGAAAGGTTGCGTAGTAGACATCAAGCTATTTTTTGGCGCCGTTGTCGGGGAGGTGAGTGCTTGAAGGTATATCTTTAGATCATGCAATTGAATCTTTTAGTTTCTTGTTTTATCACTAGTTTGGTTTATAAAAAAATACTAAAAATGGAATTAAGGTTGCCTCACATTCTTTGTCTTTATAATGTCTTTCTTGAAAATATTGTTTCCAATAATTGTGCTCAAGTGTTAGAAGAACAATTCAATAAAATGTATGGCATAAAATCTTTGGATGATAAGCGTGATTGCAATGTTGCTAGTATGAATTCTTTGAATATCCATGATGCTAATGATATGCAAAGCCATAAGCTTGGGGATGCTATGTTTAATGAATATGATCTTTTTAGTCCCCAAAGTTTTGATGAGCATATTTATTATGATGATAACATGCCTCCTATTTATGATGATTATATTGATGAAAGTGGGTTTGGAAGAGTGTCATCTTTAGGTAGTAATGATCCCACTATTTTGGAGGGTGTTGAATCTTATTACAATATTGATAAAAGTGGATTTGGAGAGGTCATGACTTTATTTAGTGATGCATCCACTATTTTGGAGGAGGTTTCGATTGATTATGAGAACAAAATTGCTATCTATGATGATTATGGTGATGACATGTATGCTATAAAGAATAATGATAACCATGAAACTTGTCATCATGATTTTAATATTCATTTTGGTTATGCCAATCAAGTATCATATGATAGTTATTTTGTTGAATTTGCTCCCATTACTATTGATGAGAATAAATTTGCTTATGTGGAGAGTTATAAAATTTATGTGCTTGTTGATCATGAAAAGAATGATTTATGTGATAGCTATATTGTAGAATTTATTCATGATGCTACTAAACATTATTATGAGAGAGGCACTTATGCTTATAAATATCTCAATAATATCAAGTTTCCTCTATATGCGTTGAAATTTTGCAGTTACACTTGTTTTGCCTTCCTATGCTAGTTGATTCTTGCTCCCATAATTTGTTTGCTCACAAAATCCCTATGCATAGGAATTGGTTTAGTCTTAAATGTGTTCGACATATTTTTCAAGATGATCTCTCTATGTTTCAATTCCTTACTTCTATGTGAGCATCATTCAAAATTGTCATGCGTAGCTAAAAGACTTTAAAGAAAAGCGCTTGTTGGGAGGCAACCCAATATTTATTCTTTCTGTTTTTGTGTGTTCACATGATTAGGGTACTATAGTAATCATGTTTTATATGTTTTCTTTCAATAATGTGCCAAGTAAAGCCTTTCGGATAGTGTGGATACTTGTTGATTCGATTCTGTGCAAAAACAGAAAGTTTTACGTCCAGTGCCTGAATTTTCATATTTTACTGGGCGTCAAAAAATTCTGAAATTTTTAAAAAGTATTGCTATACAATTTTTTTATGTTTTCCTAATTTTTCAGAATTTTTAGAGTTACATAAGTATGGTAGTTGTTTAGATCATTACAGACTGTTCTGTTTTTGACAGATTCTGTTTTCAATGCATAGTTTGCTTGTTTTAGTGTTTCCATAGCTTATATTATGTGATATAAATTGTGGAAATGATAGAATACAGTAGGCATTACGTGGGAACAATTGTGAATCTTGTCTTGGACAGTACCTAAGTGATGATTTATTCTTTATCAAACTAACCGTTCTCACGAAGTTCGGTTAAGTTTTGTGTGATTGAAGTTTTCAAGTTTTGGGTGAGATATCGATATGAGGATAATAAGGAGCGGCAAGACTCTAAGCTTGGGGATGCCCAAAGCACCCCAAGGTAATATTCAAGGAATACTCAAGCTTCTAAGCTTGGGGATGCCCTGGATGACATCCCCTCTTTCCTCTTCAACATTATCGGTAACCTCACTTGGAGCTATATTTTTATTCATCACATAATATGTGTTTTGCTTGGAGCATCACTTTATTTTATTTAGATTTGTTTGATGTTATTTAGAGTCATGTCTTGTATCTTTTATTTCAATAAAAATGTCAAGTATAGCCTTTACCATGCTTAGTTTGCAAGTTCATGAGTTGCTGTTTCAAAACAGAAAGTTTGCTGTCATTGTTTGAATATTCCTGAATAGTCAGAATATGATAAAATCTTGGAATTTTGAAACATTAAATTATGATAAATTTTCTATAGTGTGACAATTTTTTTGAATTTTTTGAGTTATATAAGTATGGATTCTTATTTATCCTTACAGACTATTCTGTTTAGGCAGATTGCTGTTATATTGGCATTGTTTGCATATGTTAGCTTGTTTAATATTTCTATTAGTGGATAGGAGTATTAAATATGCAGAGACATTTAGTATGCAATGTTTAATTATAATTTTTGTAATTTGCTACAGTAGAGAATGTCAAGGTTTTGAGTGGATTTATACTAACATATCTCACAAGGTCTTGTCAAGTTTTGTGTGGATGAAGTTTTTAGAACTTAGGGAAAACTTTTATATGAGAGGAATTAATGAGACACAATAGTTCAATCTTGGGGATGCCCAAGGCTCCCCAAGTTAATATTCGAAGAAGTTTCAAGCAACTAAGCTTGGGGATGCCCCTGTAGGCATCCCACCTCTCTTCATCAACAACTATCGGTTAGTCTCGGTTGAGCCTAAGTTTTTACTTGTTCACATAATGTGTGCTATACTTGGTGTCGGTGTATAAAACATGGGTATTTTATACGCAGACTTATCCACAGACAGTAGTAGCCTCCTTGCTGGCCAAGGCTTGCTGGAAGTTGCCAAGATCAAGATTCAAGATCTAGTTGCAGAAGCTACTAGGGAGAAGATCAAGATGAAGCATCAGTAAGTACTGGTCTAGTACTGAAGATGAAGACATTTCTCGCAGGCAAGATTTCACCCGGTAAGATGAAGACCCGGCAAGCTCCGTGCCGGCAAGCTTTCACCAGCTCATTAGCGCTCCACCTCACCAAGGAGCTAGTCGCTAATCGGTGAGGTGTCGACCGCGCAGACTGGTTGTGGGATTTGTCGGGCATGTGTCAGCGCACTGGAAGGAGATTTGCCTTTAATGGCACCCATCCAGAAGGCGTGTCAAGCTAATAGGAGGTAGCTTGGCGAGCGGTGCAGAAACCTTGACGGGGCTACTCCTCCACATGACACCTAACGAAGCATTTATTGCTTTTGTCTTAAACTGGCAGAGTTAGGTATGATAGCACTGTTTGCTATCTAATCAACTTGTGACCCCTTGAGCTAAAAAAGGAGGGCCAGGGCAACTATTGCAAGGATGGCCCGATCAACCTTTTGCACAACTTGCATGCCTAGCTGCTCTCTCTACACCTTGCCGGGAGAAGCGCTCCTTGTACCTGTGCTCATACACATCCAATATACAAAGCAGGAGTAGGGTTTTACACCTCACGGTGGCCCGAACCTGGGTAAATCCCTTGCGTCTCTGTTGGTTCTGCTCTCTGTGCTCGTCGATCTCCCTAGCTGAACCGAAAAGGGGCTAGATGGCCCCATAGATGGTCGTACGCACGACATCTTTGGTGCACCAGGTTGTGGGATCGCTTGCGCAGACCTAAATCAGCAGATTGCGCGTCAATTTCATCAGCTTCATCATCTTCTTCATCGTCGATGGCGCCCAAGAAGAAGAGCATCACGATGATGGCTCCTTCCACCTCCAAGGTTCCTTTGCGTGTATCCGCAGGCGGCACAGGCGGCGCAGCCAGCGCGGGTGGCGTGGACACCGCGGTTGGCATGACCAGCGTAGGCGGCGCGGTCGCCGTGCCACCGTGGTCAGAGTGGGAGGCGAAAGCGCTGGAGGCGGTCAACTTCCTCGACCCTCCGGCGAACAAGGCCGCAACGGCATGGGCGGAGCGGATGGACATCTTCCTCCTCCTCGCCGCGTTGACCAGCGGAGCCACCGGAGCAACCATGCCCGGGCCGGCGTGAGCCAAGATCCCGCCATGGCGACGTCCAGAGATGCTGCATCAGGACAGATGTCGCGCCCATCACAAATTGGGTGCCGCACGACTCTGAGTGGCGTCGACGACTCCGGGCGGCAGCGACCACATGGCAAGACTCATGTCGATCATGTTCCAGATCCTCAGGCACCACCTCCACCACGATAGCCCATTGCTAAACATGTGCCGCGATAGCAAGATCGCAATGGCACTCGTGCTGGCTCTGCCAGGAGTAGAGCAACATCGCGTTCTTCGCTTCCGGCCATGCCAGCCACAGCGGCAGAAGCAACGGGCAAGCAGAACGGATGAATGTTGAAGTACTGTGTGGTCTGAAAACGAGAACCTTTGACAGGCTGCGCAAGTGTGGAAGATGCTGGATTGATGAGTTGCTGGCAGTTCTTTGGTCACTTAGGACGACACCAAATCGAGCTACCGGCCAATCACCCTTCTCCCTAGTCTATGGTGCAGAAGCGGTGCTCCCCACGGAACTGATATATGGGTCACCTCGAGTGCTCGCCTATGATGAGGCAGAGCAAGAGCAGTTGCGGCAACATGATGCAACACTCCTTGAGGAGGATCATCTTCGGGCAGCTGTGCGAGCTGCTCGCTACCAGTAAGCTTTGCGCCGCTATCATAGCTGCAAAGTTCATGCCCGAAGCCTTGAGGAAGGCAACCTTGTTCTTCGGCGCGTTCAGTCCGCCAAGAGATGAAACAAGTTGATGCCAAAGTGGGAAGGCCCTTATCGGGTAGTGCGAGTCACTAGACCTGGCACAGTCCCTCTGGAGACCGAAGATGGCATTCAAATGCAGAACTCATGGAATATTGAGCATCTCGCAAGTTCTACCCATAAGGCGCAGTTGTCGGGCGTCCCGGCAACCCCTTTTGTACAAGCTTTGTCGTCAAGACTCGTAACCCTTTGAACAAAGCCAGGCGCAGATCCTGTGCATAAGTAAATAAAGCTAAGTGTTTCGCAACTCCTTGTACATATTCGTTTGTATGCATGTGATGTTGTGATTACACTTTAGTTTGTATGAAATGACTGATGAACCGTCAAGGTTCCCAAACCACTCTTTTCTCTTCTTTCTTTTTCTCAAAGGACAGAAGGATCCCTCGCGTGCAAGTTTCCCGGGGGGAGTAAAGATGGGGGTACCATTTAATGACGTTCAAGTGATCATTTCATCCGACAAGAAAGACAGTGCAAGGAAAAGCTAAGTTGAAAAACTTCGAAACAATTTCCTTGTTACATTTGCAATTTCCCTTGAATGATTCCGTGTTTGTATGAAAAACCTGCACGCGAAGGAACCTTGTCGCGATCAGATTGCGCTCTTGTCTCACCTCGAGTCCGCTCGGCAAGATTTGCAGCGGCATTATGACCGACAAGTTACCTTGCCGGTGGCGGCACTTCCAGCAGGCTGCTAAGGACCTGTTCCTCAAAGCGCTCGCGGCAAGTGTGCGCACCGGCAAGTTTCCGAACAGTGTAGGGAACACAATCATACAAAGACAAAATAAGACAGGGGAAACGACATACATTCATCCATCAGCACAAGTTATATTACATCACAAAATCAGTGCATGTCTAACATAAGATCAAATGTATCTTTTACATGATAGCACAAGCGGTGAATACAACGGCAAGCTCAATCCCGGCGATCGCCTTGAATCCTGGGAACTTGGAGAACCTTGTCGGCAAGAGGAGCAGTGATCTTGTCGGCGGCAGTAACATCAGTGTTCTCCGGCAGCTTCTTGAAGACCCCGGAGAGATCAAGGCCGGGATTGCGATGGGCAAGTTTGAGCAGCACCTTGTATACAACTTCACGCGCAAACTTCCAGGATTCATCGGCAAACGCGGCAGACCTGTCCTCATGATATGTCTTCAAGGCATCAATGAGGCCCTCGAAGAACTTGGTCAGCCTGACGCTGGTGGCCTCCTTGTCGTTGACGGTGAAGCCCCAGCTCTTCATATCCATAACGGTAATTTGGGAAGTGACGCGCTCAGCAACATTGACAAGCCTGCCGTTCCAGAGGGAAAGGTTATCATGCAGTTGGGTGTAGTTGTTTTCGGCATCCTTCTTGAAGGCCTCTTCCTTCTCCAGTTTCTCCGTCAAGACTCTCTCCCTTTCCTTGGCGGATTCCAAATCTATTACCAAGGTGGCCAATTGGGATTTCAGATCTGCAATTGTCTTGGCGACGGCATCAAGATCTTGATTCTTAGACGACAGCTGCGTTTGCAGGTCCCCTAGAGTGCGGGCCGCTTTCAGCGCTTCGTTCTTAAGAGTCTCGATTTCCTTGTCGCTACCGGCAAGATCTTCCTTTAGCTTGGCCATTTGGGATTCCAATTCCGCCTTGGCGGCGGCAGCAGCAGCAATTTTGTCGGAAGCCTCCTTCAGCTTGGTGGCGCTATCTCGAGCTTGGGTTTCAATAGTATCCTTGTGGTTCTTTTCCAGCTCTTGTGTCCTTTGCATAAGGAGTTTCTCAATTTCTTCATCTTTGTCGTGGAGGGTGGCGGCAAGGGCTTCTTCCCGTGCGGCAAGACCTTTCTCTTTGGCGTTGAGCAGCGCCTCGCGCTCTGTCAACTTGCCGTCATGGATTGCCACTTCTTCTTTGGCGGTAGTAAGCTTTTCCTCTTGCCTTACAAGATTGCGGGCCTGCTCATTATACCATGTGCGCAGCACATCCGCTTTCTTCTTCAATTTCTGGTCAACCAGATCCGTAGCTTTGCTTTCTTCCTGGACCCTGTTCCACCTCCGGCTGTACCTTTCTTGGACACCTTTGAATCCGACGGCCATGATTTCCATGAAGGCAAGATCTTCAGCATTGTCAGAAGCATCAGTGGCCTCGTCGGTTCTTTGGGTCAGAGGGAGCAGGATCCGAACTATTTCCTCATCAAAGTTTGGCCCCGCAGTACCAGATGAACTGGGGGCTCCAGATTCTTGCTGGGAAGTGATTAGCGCCAGACTGCTTGATGGGAGCTGCAAGGTTGACGCCACTGGTTGGTTATCGGGGTTCGGCATGTCAGTGTTGACGGGCGCTTTCTTCACATCCGTCCTGGCGGGGTCAGACGTGTTGCCGGGAGACTTCTCAAGTTCTTCAGGGATTTCTCTGATCTACTCAGCAAATTGCACAAGGTTCTCTTCAGCGGTGATCTTGGCGGCTTCGTCAGCAGCATCCTTTGCAATATTTGTTACCTCCACAAGGATTTCACCTTCTTCGGGAGAAGTCGGAGCTGTGGAGTGAAGCAGAAGCGAAGGCAAAATAAGATTCAATTTACAAGTCAAGTTCAAGAAAACAAAAAAATTCCGTGAGAGATGTGTAAAGACAAGAGGTTTACCCATTGATGCCTGTTGAGGAAGGGCACTTTCTTCCCCGGCAACCTGAGTTGCCGGCACACGGTTATCGGCTGCTTTGCTTGTCGGAGTAGCCTCCATGCGGACGGGCTCATCGGTGGAGGCCCTTGCCGAAGAAGCACTCTCTGGAACGATGGTCGATGGGGAAGCCACAGTAGGATCCGCCTCTTGGCGTTCTTCCTCTTTGCGGACCTCTCCCATCTCCTTATCAAGACCAGATGGAGGAGCTTCAGTGCTGGCGCTAGTGGGCGGGATCTGCACCACGTTCTCGCACAGGGGCCAGGGCTGGGGGTTGATAACAGTGGTTTCAACCGTTGTAATCCCCTGCCCAGCGCTTGCTGTGGGATCTTGCTCCATTACAGATTTGGCCCGCTTCATCCGGTGTGCAAGCAGTTCTGAGTCCCTGCCAAGACAGAAGAAATCAAAGTCAAAATGGCAATCAGATGAAATCAAGACTTGATGAAGATAAACAATATCACTTACTCCTCTTCTTCATACTCGCTGAGGACGGAGAGATCGTATCTCACCGGCGGAGGCAATTCTCTGGCCCTCTTGAGTGCCGGAGAAGATGAACCCATCAGCTGAGTATATCCAATTTCCTCAGCAACCTCTTGTTGAGAAGATGGAGGTTGAGTTCGAGGACGCCGAGTTGATTGCCGACGTACTTCTTCTTGGTGGCCGGTCCTCATGGTCCTCTTCTTCACCGTAGGACCAGCCCCTGGCGAAGAAGTGCGCACCGGCTCTTGACTGACCGCCCTTCGAAGACAGTGTTTCTTCTTCGGGGCTCGAGGGCCTTCTTCCTCTTCAGGCTCTCCGGCAACTTCGGTCCCAGCAACCTCAGTTCCGGCAGCCTCACCCCCGATAGGCTCTTCCTGTTGCTCTTCGGTAGCTTCTTCTTCATGATGTTCATCGTCATCATCTTCAGCTACCGTGGCACCAAAACCGCCTGCCGCGTTAATCCTCGCAATCTCTGCGGCCTTACTGGCGATGTACGCCAGTTCCTCATCTCTGGTGGCTCAGATGAGATCCGTTTCCTTTCGGGAAGCTTTCTCCGTCAGGTTGGAAGCCCAATCCATCTCGTTCACCAAGGTGGGCATTGGCCAGTCAGCTCTGACTCCGTGAGCGTCGCAGTCCGGCATCATCGAAAAAATGGAGTCCTTGGCGGAATTGACGTTCCTGGCCGGGCGTACTACTCTAGCGACCGTCCAATTTCACCAATCCCGCACCCTGCATCCCTTGCCAGGCGCACCACTCCAACGGCCTCCCTTCTTCGCCAATCCATTGCCTCGCATGCGAATACGCGTGGTAGGAGGGCGCAGAAAATGGAGAGGCAACGACATATATGGCAGTTATTCCTTGCCACGCGTGGCCATGCACCTGTTTGGGTCTGGCCCAACGGCGCCTCGCATACGTGCGTACTCCTGGCTTGTGCATGGGCAATAACTGCCCACCTGACGGCAAGGTTTGCCGGAGAATGGACGAGAGCAGACACAAATTCAGATTAGTGAAGAAGCAAAGAAGATCTCAGAAGACAGAAACCATCATGGCTAAAATTACGGTGGCAATTTTCCCGCCGCCTGTCTATGCATTATTTGGGCCTAGCCCAACGACGCTTCGGACGCGCGTATGGCCCAGGCCCGGGGGCTCCTGCCGGTGTATAAAACATGGATATTTTATACCCTGACTTATGCACAGATAGTAGTAGCCTCCTTGCTGGCCAAGGTTTGCCAGAAGTTGCCAAGATCAAGATTCAAGAACTAGTTGCAGAAGCTACTGGGGAGATCTGTAGGAGATATGCCCTAGAGGCAATAATAAATGTTATTGTTTATCTCCATGTTCATAATTATGTTTATGTTCCATGCTATAACTGCTATGGTTCTCCAGTCTACAATAACCACGAGGCTCGGAGGAAGACTCATATGCACGTGTGGAATAACAAATGGTAAAATGTATTCCTAGTCTGGCCTCTAAGACTAGCTCAAGTGTTGCATGATGGTTCTGTTTTCCTGGTCATGGGCATGACTATGACGGCAATTTTGAGGGCACAATGTTAGGAGAACACTTGTGTTGAATCGACCCGAATTGATGTTATACTATGAGATACATTTGTCACAGGTTAATGGTTAATGACACAGAGAAAGTTAGCGTTTGCATAATTCCTTAGAACATGAGAGTATCGAGTTCCTTCATGCTTGATTCATGAACTTTGGGGTTTGTTAAACGTCATCCGTAACTGGGTGGCTATTACGGCGGCTTACGGGTTCATGGGAAAGTATGACAAGGGACTTGATAGCTCAAGATTGTGATTTGCTCCTCCGACGATGGAGAGATATCTCTGGGCCCTCTCGGTGTTACAGTATCCACCATCATCTGGCCGGAACACGGAAACGAGAAAAGAGAACAAAACCGGTAACGAGGTAACTGGCATTGTGGACAAGTGTTGATCCATGGGGATGCCGATGATTCTCGCCTCGGGTATATGTAACATATCGCGAAGCAACAGGAATAGCACACGGCAACTGGAGGTTCACTCGAATATTTATTCGTGTGGGTATAGGAGTCAATATGGGTGTCCATGGCTCCGATGTTGATCATTGATCGGAAAGTGTTCTGGTCATGTCTATACTTCACCGAACCTATAGGGTCACATGCTTAAGGGTCATCTATCTGCTAAATTCTAGACAGGGAGTCTGAGAGAAAGTCAACGGAAAAGTTTCGGAGACAACGGAAAAGTTCCGGAGCGAGAACACCGGAATAGTTTCGGTAAAACTGAAAAGTTGTTTCAGGGTATACCATTAGGTCAAATTGGTTTCGGCACATGCCTGGAAATTCTTGGAGGGTGCCAGAATTGTTCTGGGAACTTCTGGGATTTTTCAGAGAAAAAGCCTGGAAATGTTCCGGAGCTGCCGGAACCGCTTTGGCTGCTTTTTGCAGATGAAAATCACTAATCATGTTCTAAGACCTACAGAAATATTTTTGGATTTAACGGTCGCGGAAAAATGTTTCCGTGAATAGTGAAAAGCACTTTTTGGTTACTTTATGGAAAGCCACCTTTTAGGGCTTTTCCCAAAAGGCTTCTAGAAGGATTTAGGGACTAAGGAACCCCCTTTGGGGGGGGGCCCACATGGGGGTGGCCGGCGAAGGTGGATCTCCTCCATGGAGCTCCTCTAGCCTTCCCATTTTGCCCCTTTGGAAAATCCATATGATGGGTTTTTTGGGTATTTTGGGTTCCTCCCTACCCCTTGGGATTTCCTATAAATAGAGGTGGAGAGGTACTCTCCGCACTCACTCAATCTCACATACAAGTGCCATGCAATGATCTGGCTTCTCTCTCCCTCCCCGCGAAATAGTTTCGTAGAGCCGAAAGGCTGTCTGGGTTCCGGTGGGAACTAGTTCTGGACGGCGAAGCCCTGCCGGATAGATGACACCGTATGTGTGCAACGCCGTAGAGAGGTCTTAGGTTTGATCATTTTGCCCGAGGGGCTGTTCGAGAGTGCCTCCCGAAGGGCTGTCCAAATGACTGTCCGAGATTCTGTGTGTGCCTCCCGAAGGGCTGTCCGTGACACCGTCCGGGGGACTGTCCGACTGCCTCCCGAAGGGCTGTCCGAGGGACTGTCCGGGGGCAGACGAGGGAGTACATCCTCATGGTTGGGAGGTTGTAAATCCTAGCTGTGGGGATCTGCACCGATGATCTACATCGACTCTACTTCCGCTGCGCTATGAGTCGGTAACGATCAGATCAAACCCTATATGCATCTCCATAGTGATCCTGGGCGTGCTCGCAGTTTCGGAAATTTTTGTTTTCTACTGCATTCCCCTACAAAGATTAAGATGAAGCATCAGTAAGTACTGGTCTAGTACTGAAGATGAAGACATTTCTCGCCGGCAAGATTTCACCCGGCAAGATGAAGACCCGGCAAGCTCCGTGCCGGCAAGCTTTCACCAGCTCATCAGCGCTCCACGTCACCAAGCAGCAAGTCGCTAATCGGTGAGGTGTCGACCGCGCAGACTGGTTGGTGGGATTTTTCGGGCTTGTGTCAGTGCACTGGAAGGAGATTTGCCTTTAATGACACCCATCCAGAAGGCGTGTCAAGCTAATAGAAGGTAGCTGGGCGAGCGGTGCAGAAACCTTGCCGGGGCTACTCCTCCACATGACACCTAACGGAGCATTTATTGCTTTTTTCTTAAACTGGCAGAGTTAGGTATGATAGCACTGTTTGCTATCTAATCAACTTGTAATGACTGTTTTGCCACTATGGTGACCCCTTGAGCTATAAAAGGAGGGCCAGAGCAACTATTACAAGGATGGCCCGATCAACCTTTTGCACAACTTGCATGCGTAGCTGCTCTCTCTACACCTTGAAGGGAGAAGCTCTCCTTGTACCTGTGCTCATACACATCCAATATACAAAGCAGGAGTAGGGTTTTACACCTCACGGTGGCCGAACCTGGGTAAATCCCTTGCGTCTCTGTTGGTTCTGCTCTCTGTGCTCGTCGATCTCCCTAGCTAAACCGAAAAGGGGCTAGATGGCCCCATAGATGGTCATACGCACGACACTTGGTGTGTCCTTTATTTTTGTTTTGTTTTCTGTTTGAATAAAATACATAGATCTGAAACTTTTAAATGAGAGAGAGTCCTCACATACCTACTTAATTGTTTGACTACTCATTGATCTTCACTTGTATCTTTTGGAGTAGCTTGTTATTCATTCTTGTGCTTCACTTATAAATTGTTGAATTAATTGAATATCATAAATCTGAAATTATCCATGTTCCAAATGCATAGTAGTACTTTCACATTGGGTTTAGAAAGTAAAATCTATTGAAGTTTGACAATCACAATATTGGTCATACAAGCAATTCATGTATAATTAGTGTAAGGAAGAGAAATTTCACATACAAATATATTATCTTGGACATCTTTCATAATTTTGAATACTCATTAATTATTTTCAAACATGATCAAATAAGTTGATGTTGGCAAGGAAGAAAACGTAATGAGTTATGGTTGGGTATATTTGCATAGAAGTTATATTGTTATGGATCCTCCAACATGTGGTGCTTGTTTATAATCTTTTGCTAGCCAAAAAATTCTGTACTAAGCGGGAATACTGCTTGTGCATCCAAAATCCTTTAGCCAAGTTTCTTCCATGAGTGTCCACCATACCTACCTATATATGGTATTTCACTACCATTCCAAGTAAATTTGAATGTGCCATATCTAAAACCTTCAAATGAACATCTGTTTTGGGTACCCGTACCGCTCATGGAGCGAACGGGGCGGTCAATATCTTCCAGGTTAAGTGAGTTATTCTCACGATGAGTGTTTATTCACTTGTCATTGCACGAGAGAGGCTGGTAAAATTGATGCCCAGTCCCGCTAAACAAAAAAATAATAATAAAACAAACTCCCCCGGAAAGTTGATTGATTGGAGGGCACCCATGAATTCGACTAGCCATGGCTTGTGTCTGTTTGGTGGAGGGGGAGTAAACCTTTACTTTTCTGCATGGGACCACCAATAATGAGTTTAGCATGGAAGATATTGAAAACCTTTGTCATAACGTTGACAGAAAAAGTACACCGCTCAAATGAAATTATCTCTGTTTTAAGCAATGAGGTCTGGCACATAAGCAAATCCCTGCTTCCCTCTGCGAAGGGCCTATCTATTTACTTTTCATGTTGAGTCAACTTCTTATCCCAACCTCAATTATTCTCCACTTGGCAAGCACCGTGTGGTGGGGAAAGATCCAGACACATATATCCAGTCAAATATATTTGATCATGAGTTATTATTGTTGACAATTATCTTTATGATAAGTAAGTTGGGAGGCAAAACATTAAGCCCCTATCTTCCTTTGTGTTCGATGGATACTATTTGTTCTAAAAATATGCTTTGAGTACTAGCAATCATAGAAGACAATATGATAATTGAGTATGTGGAGCTCTTACTTAAACTTTTCTGAATTATAATTGTTTGATGACTAAGAACATTGGTTGTTAAGTTTCTAGAGAATGCATTGTTTGAACCATAACATGTGAATTGATTGCTACTTTATCATAATGAGTTTTATGAGAAAGAGTTGTTGTTTATAATGCTAGAAAAGTGATTCAAATTATCATTGATTAAACTTATGCACTATGCTAGCATTCACACTTCATAAATTATTTCTTTTATCATTTACCTACTTGGGACGAGCAGGAATTAAGCTTGGGGATGCTGATACGTCTCCAACGTATCTATAATTTATGAAGTATTCATGCCATATTTATATGAATTCCACATTTTTTTGGTGCACTTTTATATGATTTTAATGGACTAACCTATTGACCCAGTGCCCAGTGCCAGTTCCTGTTTTTTGGCTATTTTTTGGTCGGCAGAAAAACGGAGTTCAAATGCCGCGAAAATTTACGGTGACTTTTTATGGACCAGAAGAGACCCACGGAGCACCGGAGGCGGACCAGGGGGTGGCCAGAGGAGCCACGAGCCTGTAGGGCGTGCCTCCCCCACTAGGGCATGCCTTACGAGCTCTTGGGCCCCTCGGGTGTCCCTCTGATGTCAATCCAACGCCAAATATTCCTATAAATATAGAAAACCCCAGAAAGAAACAGGGAACTTCCGTTCCGCCGCCGCAAGCCTCTGTTCGGAAGCGATCTCATCCGGAGCCTTGTTCCGGCACCCTGCCGGAGGGGGAAATCATCATCGGAGGCCATCTTCATCATCCCGGCGGTCTCCATGACGAGGTGGGAGTAGTTCACCCTCGGGGCTGAGGGTATGTACCAGTAGCCGTGTGTTTGATCTCTCTCACTCTCTCTCATGTTCTTGATTTGGCATGATCTTGATGTACCACGAGCATTGTTAATATAGTCGGATCATATGATGTTCTTCCCTCTCCATCTTGTTGTGATTAATTGAGTTTTCCCTTTGAAGTTTCGTTGTTATCGGATTGAATATTTTAGGACTTGAGAACACTTGATGTATGTCTTGCATATGGATATCCGTGGTGACAATGGGATATTCACTTGAGTCACTTGATGTATGTTTTGGTAATCAACTTGCGGGTTCCCGAGGTGACATTGGGGTAATCTATGCATATGGGTTGATACACGTTTTTGTCCTACTTTCTGTGGCAGAAACTTTGGGCGCTCTTTGAAGTTCTTTGTGTTGGATTGAATATGATGAATCTGAAATTGTTTGATGCATGTCGAATAATCAACTCACGAATACTTGTGGTGACATTGGAGTATCTAGGTGAGATTAGGGTTGATTGATGCGTGTCATATGGTGTTATTTTAGTAGAAACTCTAGGGCTGTTTGTGACACTTATAGGGATGGCTCAATAGATTGATCGGAAAGGATAACTTTGAGGTGGTTTCGTACCCAACAACAATTTCATGTTATGTTCTCCACTATTAGGAACTTTGAAGTGATTCTTTCTCACACGTTGAGGAATTGTCATATGATTCAACTATGTTAGCATTGTTGAGAGATTGCACTAGTGAAAGTATGAACCCTAGGCCTTATTTCTAAGCATTGCGACACCTTTTTTATTCACTTTTGTTACTCGCTACCTTGCTGTTTTTATTTATTCAAATTACAAAAACCTATTTCTACTATCCATACTACACTTGTATCACCATCTCTTCGCCGAACTAGTGCACATATACAATTTGCCATTGTATTGGGTGTGTTGGGGACACAAGAGATATTTTTTGTATTTGATTGCAGGGTTGTTTGACAAAGACCATCTTCATCCTACACCTCCCACGGATTGATAAACCTTAGGTCATCCACTTGAGGAAAAATTTATTGTTGTCCTACAAAACTTTGCGCTTGGAGGCCCAACAGAGTCTACAAGAAGAAAGGTTGCATAGTAGACATCAGCCACCATATGCACTTTTCGTGGTTCATTCCCCATATTCGAAGGTTGTAGGGCACTAGCTATTTTGGGATGCACTCTAAACTCTATTATTGTGGCGACACTCAACTTTCACCTTCCCCTTCAGTCTGATCTCTATTTTTTGTTTTCCGTGGCACTGCTGCCTGTGGAATCAGCCCTATTATATGGTCCTATTAGCATAATATGGTTGGGATCAGCCCCATTAGCATAACCATATTTTTTCACTGCGCTTACCTTACATCATTGGCCTAACAAAACCATATACCCTTCATTAAGCAGATAGCTATTCATGCATTTGTCTTAACACCACAATCACACTCCAGCCACGAATGGATATGAATTGTTTTTGCATTGGTGATATACATATACTTAGAGCCGCCACATTGCTGTATGAAGATACAATGTTCCCAACCTATATAATTGAATATTTGAGACCAACCAAATTTGAAGTAGATGGTCTTGGATATTGGTACATCCACGATGCAGTTGTGGAAAGTCGTCTAAGTTCTTTCCAGCTGTACGTGGATTGCACTATACAGTCTCATTGCTGGGTGGTGCTTTTGGCCAGACGAAATAGCGCGTAAAGGTGGTAACCAGATCGATGGATCCGTTCAAGCTGATTTATCAATTATGCCATATGTACAAAAATCTCAGACCGGCCATATTTGAATTCTATCGAATTGGCCGAGTTCTTTCCAGCCGTACGTGGACTGCACTCTACAATCTTCTCATTGGCTAGTGCTTTTTGCCGGAATAAGTAGCATGTACAGGTGGCAATCTACTGGTCGATGGATCCCTGCGTGGATCCGTATGTAACTTGTTATGCCATTGTTTAACATTTTATCTGCGTGGTAGTGCTACAAAAGTTGAATGTGTAAAACCAGGCCTCCAGAAAAATATGGAGATATAAAATTTAGGCAAAATAAGAGAAAGGTTCTAAATATTGTTTTCCATCATTTGATTGTTTAATGAAGTTGGGAGTCTACATTTACGAGATGGATTAGCATCGATGCTTGCTAATTAATTCACACCATCTATTCTGAAACTAATTTAAAGGGCCTATTTTGAAAAAATTGTAAATACTTTTGTGTGAAAGTACTATAGTTCCACTAAAATCTTTAAGGGGGGCTATACACTCGTTCATTTCGACATCCTCATCAACCGACAAGTGCAACACTTCCACCACTCACTGGAAACTCACTAACTTTGACTCAGAAAAAAAAATTCTCCTCTTGTATGACATCTCAACATTCTACACTCTTGTTAAGAAGATGTAGTTGTGGCCGCTGCAATCTAATGTGAATTAAAATGGATTAGATGTGACACATTGGACAAGATGCGTCATGATGAAGTACTTGTCACTGCTAGGTGTTGTGATGTCATATTAGACCACTTTGTGACATGCCCAACTGAATATCTCTATCGTTCAATGGTGGTCGTCAAAAAGGCGATTCTCACATGCTCCGTGCGTGCACTACAATTGAAAGAGAATTTGGCAATGTTGCAAAATTATTTAGCAACCATAAAGCACGTAACTTATATTGTGTTGTTGAACCAATGGATTATAAAAAATAACGTCATGTGCACATTTGCATTCAATACTCCTTATTATTATCAAAAGTTGGAAATTATAACAGATATATTAACCCCCCCACTGTGGCACGCTGGCTCAGAGAGACCGGAACACCCCGTATTCCAGCCCAGAGATCAAGTCTTCTGGAATACGGCACTGCATGGCATAGAACAAATCAGCTCTTTATTACAAATACTATGAGTACAAGGGTCTGAGATTACAAAGGATTACATCGGTACGGCGACACTACACCTGCTAAGGTAGGTCTATGCTAGCAGCGGAACATCTCGTAGCGGAATAACTTCTAGCAGTGGAACAACGACGACGGTGATGGACTCCACTCCGCAAGGACTCTGGCTGGAACGCATCCTAGAGCGCAACCTCGGGATCCTTGACAAACAATCAAACATCGCATCACCTGCAATCTGGCATGACACGCCAAGTGAGTACTTTGAATGTACTCACAAGCTCACAGCAACCAAAGCAATCAAGAGATACAACAGCATGGCATTTACAGGTTAATCATCAATGAAGAACACACTACTACTAGAACAACATGAGCATGGCAGGTACATATAATTCGTGATATGAACATGATGATACTAGCACTAGCATGCAAGGGGGTCGACGTTTAAGGTCTCATGGACCAACTTACTCTACTCGGAGGTTATCTCGTAACCACCATAGGTATCAATCTTTCTTACCGTCGTGATCATCACACGATCACCTCATGATCAACCATCATCTAGAATACCATCGTGATCATCTCGTGACCACATAAAGATCAACCAACTTCTTTTCTCATCGAACTGGGGTTGTTAATTATCCAGGTTATTATTACTGTTGACCCATAGTGTGACCTACTATGAACTGTGTCCATGACCGAGGACGCGGCTATCGATAGATTATACACTCTGCAGAGGTTAGTACACTGTACCCACACTACGGAACTCATGGCCTTGTGCTCCCATTCGGGTGGACCAACGATATTCCGACAAAACCAATCCATTGCATGACACTCTCCCGGCCACTCCGACAAACTCCCCTTTGGGCTATGTCATGGGTGGCCCCGATGTCACTCGTGACATCCGCCACCTCTGTGGCCGCCACCGTCATGGCCAAAACAAACTCGTCCCAAACGGGGACACCCGGGTACAACACAACTCGAGCACACAAGGGTATGGCCGCCTACCTGATCAGGGTAGCGCGCGCACATAACCTTCCCTAGTTGGAGGCACCGGCGAGAGGTATGACAATAGACCGCATTAGGGCCTCCCCATCAAGGCAAGTGTGGTTGCACTGGTGAGCTCGATTCGGTGGCACCATGACTCAGCCAATAGATTTGTTCAAGTTCGATTATTGTTAGGTTTAACTTGAATCGTGACGAGCTGAGTCATAAAAATTACATAATGAAATAGCAATGCATATGAGCATGATATCAGTGTAACCATGTATGGGCAACATAACCATTTAACAACATAACCTCAAAAATGATAAATCATTTAGTCTACGGGATGCAAATGAGCATAGCATAACGATGATCATGAATATCACAGGTATTTTCATATCAAACCATAATGATTCATATGAGCATATCATTGCCACTAGCATCTGACATGATTACAAGAATAAAACATGATAAGAATATCATTAGCAATTAATCATATCAGTTACTAGATGAAAATGAACATGGCATAAGCAATGAGCATGGATTCACAAGCATATTCGAAGTATTAACAAAATCACTAAATGAGCAAGCAATTATTTATATATTCAAGTGGAAACCATGGCTACTGCAAGGCCATCATGCAAGTGGCTGTTGTGGCTTGCCTGGGGATGAAGGAACCATCGGAGAGAGGTGCGAGACACTCGCGGAAAAATTTGCCGGAAACGATTCCCTCTTGGAGGGGGCAGAATAAGGGCATGGGCAAAATGGTCATTTTCAGAATGTTACAACATGGTGAAAATGATACCAACAGAACGGGTTCAACGAATAGAGAACGTGGGCTTTTGAATCACCTGAATCGGAGTCACGGCCGCGGAGATACGGCCATTCGTTCGTTAGGCAGAAAATTAAATAGAAATATTCATTTCTGTACTTAACGGGCGAACGCTCGCAAAATAACTGTTTCGGCCAGCAGGTTTTAAACAGAAAGCGCCTTTGCTGAAATACGTTTTCAAATGGAGAAAACGAATTTCTATCCGAAGAAGCAGCAGAATACGCTTTCTTTAAGAGAAAATGTTTTTGAGGAATACGTCTTCACTTAAAATCCCGCGTCCCGCAGTCAACGCCGTGGTTAGGCTGACCGGTGGGACCCGAGAGGCGGTGGGGCCTACCTGGCCAGGTGACCTCCTTCAACATCGCGCATGCCCGCGAGACAGAGGAGGCCGCGCACTCTAGCGACGAGTCCCGGCGACTCCGGCCACCGTTGCCGGCGTTCCGGGCACCGGCAGGCTCGGGGAAGAGTGCCGCATCCATCCCCACACCGGCGGCGGCTAGGAGCACCCACGGACGAGGCCGTCGGCCAAACTCGGGAACGCGGCCACTGGCGTCCCGGCGACAGAACGAGGAGGTGGGGAGGGTTGTGGAGGCTAGGGGAGGTCCTTGGTGGGGTCAGGAGGGGAGAGAGGGCTCGGGGTTCCCGAGTTTTGAGCGAGCAGAGGCGATGGCTGTAGGGGAACGCGACAGAAAACAAAAAATGTCGGTACAGCGAACACGCCCAGGATCACTATGGAGACTGCATACAAGGTTTGATCTGATCCGTACCGACTCGAAGCGCAGCGGAAGAAGAGTCGGTGTAGATCGTTGGTGCAGATCCCTGCAGCTAGGATTTACAACCTCCCAACTGCAAGGATGTACTCCCACTCCGAACAGCCCTTCGGGAGGCGGTCGGACAGTCCCCCGGATGATGTCGCGGACAGCCCTTCGGGAGGACCCTCGGAACCCGAACAGTAACCCGGACAACCCTTCTGGAGGACGCCGGAAACTCGAACGGTAACTCGAACAGCCCTTTGGGAGGACACTCGAAAATAGCCCCTCGGGCAAAAGATCGAAACTACAATCTCTCTACGGGGTTGCACACATACGGTGTCAGCGATCCGGCAGGGCTTCGCCGTCCAGAGCTAGTTCCTGCCGGAACCCAGACAACCTTTCGGCTCTACGAAACTATTTCGTGGGAGGGAGAGAGAAGCCAGACAAGTCAAATGGCATGTGTATGAGAGCAAGGATGAAGCATATGGGGCTGCCCCCTCACCTCTATTTATAGGATAGCCAAGGGGTGAAGATGGTATTCACAAATACCAAAAGTGCCCCCACTTTATGCCTTTTCTAAAAAGAATAAAGCAAAGAAGGGTGGCAAGTGGAGGTCCATGGAGCCCCACCTCCCTTGGCCGGCCACATCTTGGCCCCCCCCCCCCCCATGGGGGGCTTACTTGGCCACCAAGTCCATCTAGAAGCCTTTTTGGAAATATCCAAAAAGGTGCTTTACCAAAAATATCCAAAAAGCACTTTCACTATTCATGAAGACATTTTTCTTCGTCTGTTAAATCCCAAATTATTTCTGTGTGCCTAGAATAATTCCAGTACCCACACAAACAATTTTGAATGCGTTACGAAACAATTTCGGAACAATGTTTTCTTCAGCGAAAAGCTATCATAGCGGTTCCGGCTGCTCCGGAACATTTTCGGTTTTCTCTCTGGAAAAATTCCAGAATTTACCAGAACGATTCTGGCACCCTCCGAGAATTTCCAGACATGTGCCGGAACCAATTTGACTTAATGGAATACCCTGAAACAACTTTTCAGTTTCACCGGAACTATTCCGGTGTTCTCTCCGGAACGTTTCCGTTTCGTCCGAAACTTTTTCGATGATTTTTTCTTAGAATCCCCGTCTAGTATTCAGCAGATAAATGACCCTTAAGCGTGTGACCCTATAGGTTCGGTGAAGTATAGACATGACCCGGAACACTTTCCGAACAATGATCAACATCGGAGCCGTGGACACCCATATTGACCCCTATACCCACACGAATGAATATTCGAGTGAACCTCCAGTTGTCGTGTGATATTCCTGTTGCTTCACGATATATTACAAAACCCGTGGTGAGATTTATGCATCCCCGTGGATCAACAACTTGTCCACTATGCAAGTTACCTCGTTACCGGTTTTGTTCTCTTTACTCGTTTCCGTGTTCCGGCATCCCAGTGATCAAATCACAAGGTGTCTGGCCAGACGATGATGGATACCGTAACACCGAGAGGGCCTGAGAATATCTCTCCATCGTCGGAGGAGCAAATCCCAATCTTGAGCTATCTGGTTTCTTGTCATACTTTCCGTGAACCCGTAAGCTGCCGTAATGGCCATCCATTTACGGATGACGTTTAACAAACCCCAAAGTTCACGAAGCAAGTACGAAGGAACTCGATACTCTCATGGTCTAAGGAATTATGCAAACATTAACTATCTCTGTGTTATTACCAACTTGTGACGAATGTATCTCATAGCATAACATCAATTTGGGTCGATTCAACACAAGTGTTCTACTAACATTGTGCCCTCAAAATTGCCGGCGTAGCCATGGCCATGATCAGGAAAACATGATCATCATGCAATACTTGAGCCAGTCATAGAGGCATGACTAGGAATACATTTTCCGTTTATTATACCACACGTGCACATGAGTTTCCCTCCGAGCCTCGTGGTTATTGTAGACTCGAGAATCATTGCAGTTTTAGCATGGAACATAAACATTCATTACAAACTCGGAGATACAAAGTAACTGATATTACTGCCTCTAGGGCATATCTCCTACAGACTCCCACTTGCACTAGAGTCATAATCTAGTTACATGGCTTCCCTAACACCAATGGATGTCCGGTGCTGCTCATGCTTTGCTCGTGGTAGAGGCTTTGTCATCGGGTCTGACACGTTCAGATCCGTGTGAACTTTGCGTACTTTCACTAAACCCGCTTCGACATGATGTCGAGTGAGTTTATATTTGCGTTCAATATGTCTTGTCTTATGGTGCGAACTTGGCTCCCTTGCTTGAGCCACGGCGCCACTATTATCACAATAGATCTCCACCGGGTCCAGAGCACTTGGAACCACACCAAGGTCTTCAAGAAATTGCTTGATCCATACCGCCTCCTTGGAGGCTTCTCAAGCAGCAACATATTCTGCCTCCGTCGTAGAATCCGCTACAGTCTTTTGTTTGGAACTTTTCCAATCAACTGCGCCGCCGTTCAATATGAAAACATAGCCTGATTGAGATTTGAAGTCATCTGGGTCAGTCATGAAGCCTGCATCAGTGTAACCATTTACAATGAGCTCTTCATCACCTCCGTACACAAGGAGTAAATCCTTGGTCCTTCTGAGGTACTTAAGAATACCCTTGACTGCGGCCCAATGTTCCAATCCTGGATCACTTTGGTACCGGCTGCTAACACTTAGCGCATAGGAAACGTCCGGTCTTGTACATAGCATGGCGTACATAATAGAACCAACTGCGGAGGCATATGGAACATCATTCATTTGTACTCGCTCATCGAGAGTCCGAGGACACTGATTCTTGCAAAGTACTGTGCTAGGTGACATGGGGAGAAGGCCTTTCTTGGAGTTCTCCATGTTGAACCTTTTCAACACCTTGTCAATGTACGTGCTTTGGCTAAGCGCTATTAGGCGTCTTGATCTATCTCTACAGATTCTAATGCCCAATACATATGCCGCTTCACCTAAGTCTTTCATTGAAAAACTCTTTTTCAATGAGTCTTTTATTTCGTTAAGAAAATTCACGTCATTTCCAATCAATAATATGTCATCCACATACAAGATTAGAAATGCTTTTGCGCTCCCACTAAACTTCTTGTAGACACAAGATTCTTCGTCATTCCTGATGAAGCCAAACTGTTTGACTACCTCATCAAAATGAATGTTCCAGCTCCTTGACGCTTGCTTCAGACCATAAATGGCTTTCTGAAGTTTGCATACCTTTCCAGCATCCTTATGGAAGACAAAACCTTCTGGCTGTATCATGTATACATCCTCTTTGAGGTTTCCATTTAGGAAAGCCGTTTTGATGTCCATCTGCCATATTTCATAATCGAAATAAGCAGCAATTGCTAGTAATATCCGAACAGTCCTAAGCATAGCTACGGGCGAGAAAGTCTCGTCGTAGTCCACTCCTGGAACTTGCGTGAACCCTTTCACGACAAGTCTACCTTTGTGGATAGTAATGTTACCATCCGCGTCCGTCTTTCTTTTGAAAATCCATTTACAACCAATGGGCTTAACGCCCTCTGGAAGTTCTTCCAAGTTCCAAACTTGGTTTTCGTACATGGATTCCATCTCGGATTTCATGGCCTTGTGCCATTCTTTTGAGCTGGTCCCTGCCATCGCTTCCTTGTAGTGCGCATGTTCATCGTCTTCAAGAATGAAGATTTCGTTATGAAACCATTCAGGTGGCTGGATAGCCCTACCTGATCTGCGCGGTTCAGTTACAACATTGTCTGAAGTTTCCGCATCACATGCGACAACTTCCGGCTCGGTTGTAGGGATAATTAGCGGAATTTCTTCCGGTTCTGTAGCCATATCAATGGTCGCCGAAGATTCACTAATCTCATTAAGTTGTACTGTCCTCCCACTTGGTCCTTTAGCGAGAAATTCTTTCTCGAGAAAGTGTCCAACCTTTGCGACAAACACTTTGCCCTCAGACTGGTTGTAGAAGGAATACCCAATGGTGTTATTGGGATACCCTACAAAGTAACATTTGTCTCATCTGGGATCGAGTTTGCTTGGCTGTAAATGCTTTACGTATGCCTCACAACCCCAAATTTTAAGATGCGACACACTAGGAATCTTCCCATGCCACATCTCATGTGGTGTCGTCTTAACAGACTTAGACGGTACTCTGTTTAATGTATAAGCGGCAGTGAGTAGTGCGTGACCCCAAAAAGATATCGACAGATCTGTAAGAGACATCATCGACCTTACCATATCTAACAGGGTTCGGTTACGTCTTTCCGACACTCCGTTTCGCTGTGGAGTTCCGGGAGGCGTAAGCTGTGAAACGATTCCACGATCACTCAGATGTTGGCCAAACTCATGACTAAGGTATTCGCCTCCGCGATCAGACCGCAGAAACTTAATCTTTTTGTCACGATGATTTTCTACCTCATTCTGAAATTCTTTGAACTTTTCAAAGGTTTCCGACTTATGCTTCATTAAGTAGATATAGCCATACCGACTTAAATCATCAGTAAAAGTCACGAACTAAAAATACCCACCCCTTGCGGCTGTGTTCATTGGACCACATACATCACTATGTATTATTTCCAATAATTCACCCGCCCGTTCAGGATGACCCCGTGAACGGCGTCTTGGTCATTTTCCCCATCAAGCAAGCTTCACATGTGTCAAATGATTCAAAATCAAGGGACGGTTAAACTCCATCTTTATGGAGTCTTTGCATGCGTTTCTTTCCGATGTGGCCAAGCCGACAGTGCCACATGAAAGTGGTGGTGTTGTCAGCCTTCTTAAGGCGTTTAGCATTTACGTTAAATACATCATTTCCACATTCAAGATATAGAATGAAAAGGCCCCCAACAATGGGTGCAAATCCATAAAACATATCCTTACAATAAAGTGAACAACCATTGTTCTCAGACTTGTACGAATACCCATCGTGTACTAAACATGATCCGGAGATAATGTTTCTACAAAACAGTGGACCAAAATAACAGTTATTTAGTTCTAAGATAAATCCCGAAGGGAGACGTAGAGGCATAATGCCGACGGCTTGAGCGGCGATCCCATTGCCGTTCCCGACGGGCATCACGACTTCGTTCTTTGCTAGTTTGCGCACCTTCTGAAGTCCCTGTATCGAGTTGCAAATGTGAGCAACCGATCCGGTATCAAATACCAAAGACTTAGAATTTTCGCTAGCAAGCAAAACGTCAATGACATTAACTTGTATAACAATTATACCTTTTCCGGTTTTCCCGGACTTGTTATCTTCTAGATACTTCTTGCGGTTTCTCTTCCAGTGTCCTGTGCCCTTGCAGTAGAAGCACTCAGTTTCATTCTTGGCTCCGCCCTTAGAATTGCTTTGGGAGCCGGTCTTACCGGCGCCCTTGCCTTTCTTTGGCTTGCCTTTCTTTTTGAAACTGGCGGTTTTATTCACAAGCAACACTTGCTTGCGATTATTCCGCAGTCCTCCTTCCGTAGTTTTTAGCATGGCGAGCACCTCTTCTAGTGTCTTCTCCATCCCACTCATGTTGTAGTTCATGATAAAACCGTCGTAAGACGGGGGGAGTGAAGAAAGCAGCATGTCCATCATATGGTCAGGTGGAAGTGGAAACTCCAGGGTTTTAAGCCTTTCAGCATAGCCAATCATTTTGACTACGTGTTCGCCAACTGAACTACCCTCAGCCATCTTGCAATCCATCAAGGCCTTCATGACATCAAATCGTTCAGACCTTGCGGTTTCCTTATACAGGGCATCCAAATCCCGGATCATATCGCGGGGTTTATGGAATTCAAAACGCTTTTGAAGCCCTGCACTAATGCAAGCTAGCATGAGGCACTGCACTAAGTTATGATCATCATCCTTAGTGGCCCAGACATTCTGCTCATCTTCCGGGGCATCTGCCGCCGGTTTAGCTGGAAGAGCAGTTTCAAGCACATACATTTTCCTAGTGCTCCTATGGACAATCCTCAGGTTACGGACCCAGTCCGCATTGTTGTTTCCAGTCGCAACTAACTTCTCTTTCTGTAACATCGGGCCTAAGTTGAATGCGGTGTTGCGAGCCATTTGATCTACAACGGAAAACACAAGTTTCACTTAGACTTTGTTCATAATGATTTTTGGCACTAGTGAATAAACAATTTTATTCTAAAGTGCGCTCCCACTCAAATCAATATCTCTCAAAATTAATTATGAGTGATTCAAGATCCAAATTGCAATTCAACGCGAAGGATGTATCCATCTCAAGTGACGAGAATTTCAATTGGTAGGCCAACTTGCCAATCACATCTCTATGTGACTCTTGTTCATCTTTCGATGCGTGTGTTCCGAGCTCATGACTTTCATGCCTGAACGTCAAGACAACCAAGTGATCTTGCTGCGAGGTCTCAACTCACCCGCCTCACACTTCACTAATCGTTCGTACCCATGTATCCATGTGGTACCCCGAAAAGATAGGTGCCGTGACGGTGCTACACTTGGGAGAACACTAACTACTTGATATTTTTAAGTGAGAGATCACCCTAATAAAAAGCAACTACCGCGCAATCAAGAAGGGTGCATCATAAGGGATAAACATCTCAGGCAATTCATAATAGCATGATATGGTATAGCCCTTTCTGACGGAGAAGTCAAGTATTTCTTCGTCTTCGGCATTTGCGTCGGTGTTCACCTTCGCGAAGATTGCCACCACCTTGTCGATGCCCCAGATAATATTTGCTATCTCTATAGCTAATAAAATAAGTGCATTACTTAAGGTTGACACGTAGGTCATTAAAGTGACTATCATATGGCTCCAGCCATCATGCCGAATCATGACACGCAGGTCATGTTAACAAATTTACATCATATAGTCATCTCATACATAATCGAATTAATACGAGCTTTGCTATACCACATCACATGCACATCCTGCAAAACCAAGTTAGACGACTCTAATCGGTTTATGCAAAAATTTATTTTACATGGCTTCTAAGGTTTTGACTTAAACCGCAGCTACCAATGTTTTATCATCAAGTATGATAATTCAAATCGCTAGATTAACATCTCGGGGTGTATGAAACACGAGATAATTAAATCTCGAGGCCCATACCAAATTCGTCATACGCATGACCCCCGTGCAGATCATATCTGCAATGCCCTTTCAACTGCGAATTTCATCTTTCTTTTGACTATGGCGGAACCCAAAGAACTGATAGCACTTCGTTGATCAATCAGGATCGCGGATTGCCAGAACTTTGTGAAATTCCACCATGCTGTCTCGAGATTGAGCAAACGCAAATTCCAGGGAAGCAACACGAACATCTGGTAACAGATTTCATCTGTTACCCGCATAAATAATTTTCAGCAATAGATCCCATCTACTCCAAAATTATATTATGCAATACCCATACATCTCCATGTATTCTAGATCGTAACCTGCATCTACGCATAGCACGGCTCTGATACCACTCTATGGGAACGCGACAGAAAACAAAAAAAATTAGTACAGTGAACACGCCCAGGATTACTAAGGAGACTGCATACAAGGTTTGATCTGATCCGTACCGACTCGAAGCGCAGCGGAAGAAGAGTCGGTGTAGATCGTCGGTGAAGATCCCTGCAGCTAGGATTTACAACCTCCCAACCGCAAGGATGTACTCCCACTCCGGACAGCCCTTCGGGAGGCAGTCGGACAGTCCCCCGGACGATGTCGCGGACAGCCCTTCGGGAGGACCCTCGGAACCCGAACAGTAACCGGGACAGCCCTTCGGGAGGACGCCGGAAACTCAAACGGTAACTCGAACAGCCCTTCGGGAGGACACTCGAAAACAGCCCCTCGGGCAAAAGATCGAAACTACAATCTCTCTACCGGGTTGCACACATACGGTGTCAGCTATCCGGCAGGGCTTCGCCGTCCAGAGCTAGTTCTTGCCGGAACCCAGACAGCCTTTCGGCTCTACGACACTATTTTGTGGGAGGGAGAGAGAAGCCAGACAAGTCAAATGGCATGTGTATGAGAGCAAGGATGAAGCATATGGGGTTGCCCCCTCACCTCTATTTATAGGATAGCCAAGGGGTAAAGATGGTATTCACAAATACCAAAAGTGCCCCCACTTTATGCCTTTTCTAAAAAGAATAAAGCAAAGAAGGGTGGCAAGTGGAGCTCCATGGAGCCCCACCTCCCTTGGCCGGCCACATCTTGGGGGCCCCCCCATGGGGGGCTTCCTTGGCCACCAAGTCCATCTAGAAGCCTTTTTAGAAATATCCAAAAAGGTGCTTTCCCAAAAATATCCAAAAAGCATTTTCACCATTCACAAAGACATTTTTCTCCGTCCGTTAAATCCCAAATTATTTCTGTGTGCCTAGAATAATTCCAGTACCCACACAAACAATTTTGAATGCGTTCCGAAACAATTTCGGAACAATGTTTTCTTCAGCGAAAAGCTATCATAGCGGTTCCGGCTGCTCCGGAACATTTTCGGTTTTCTCTCCGGAAAAATTCTAGCATTTACCAGAACGATTCTGGCACCCTCCGAGAATTTCCAGACATGTGCCGGAACCAATTTGACTTAATGGAATACCCTGAAACAACTTTTCAGTTTCACCGGAACTATTCCGGTGTTCTCTCCGGAACGTTTCCGTTTCGTCCGAAACTTTTTCGGTGATTTTCTCTTAGACTCCCCGTCTAGTATTCAGCAGATAGATGACCCTTAAGCGTGTGACCCTATAGGTTCGGTGAAGTATAGACATGACCCGGAACACTTTCCGATCAATGATCAACATCGGAGCCGTGGACACCCATATTGACCCCTATACCCACACAAATGAATATTCGAGTGAACCTCCAGTTGCCGTGTGCTATTCCTGTTGCTTCACGATATATTACAAAACCCGAGGTGAGATTTATGCATCCCCGTGGATCAACAACCTGTCCACTATGCAAGTTACCTCGTTACCGGTTTTCTTCTCTTTACTCGTTTCCGTGTTCCGGCATCCCAGTGATCAAATCACAATGTGTCTGGCCAGACGATGATGGATACCGTAACACCGAGAGGGCCTAAGAATATCTCTCCATCGTCGGAGGAGCAAATCCCAATCTTGAGCTATCTGGTTTCTTGTCATACTTTTCCGTGAACCCGTAAGCTGCCGTAATAGCCACCCATTTACGGATGATGTTTAACAAACCCCAAAGTTCACGAAGCAAGTACGAAGGAACTCGATACGCTCATGGTCTAAGGAATTATGCAAACATTAACTATCTCTGTGTTATTATCATTAACTTGTGACGAATGTATCTCATAGCATAATATCAATTTGGGTCGATTCAACACAAGTGTTCTACTAACATTGTGCCCTCAAAATTGCCGGCATAGCCATGCCCATGATCAGGAAAACAGGATCATCATGCAATACTTGAGCCAGTCATAGAGGCATGACTAGGAATACATTTTCCGTTTATTATACCACACGTGCACATGAGTTTCCCTCCGAGCCTCGTGGTTATTGTAGACTCGAGAATCATTGCAGTTATAGCGTGGAACATAAACATTCATTACAAACTCGGAGATACAAAGTAACTGATATTACTGCCTCCTGGGCATATCTCCTACATTGGCCATGGCGGCCGTGGGAGCAAGGAGAGCTCCTCAAGCTTGTTTGGCTGGTCGGGGAGAGCGAGAGGAGAGTGGGGAGGAGGATGGAGAGCTCGGGCAAGCTCAGGAGTGGCTTATATAGCCGCGGCGAGATGCCCGTGCTCGGGTGCTGCCAAGGGCGGGTGGGCGCTGCTCTGAAGCATCCGCGTATGCGTGTGCACGCACGGTGGGGAAGAGAGGCTAGGGGGGTTCACGCGGTGCGGAGATGCTACGGGGAGGAAGAAAACAGGGGCAAGGCGACGACGGCCACGGGCACGCGGTGTGGCGTGGCTCGCCAGAGAGGAAAGAGGAGGGGGAGAGTGGTCCAGAGGGGACGCATGGACGCAGGAGACGGAGGGCTACGCGGTGGACATGGTGCGGTGTCGCGAGGACGGCGTTTGGGCGGCAGAGGGGTCCCGGCGGCCAGACCACCAATTTCTCCTGCCAGAACGCGTGGTCACCGCGTGCACAGGCGCACGCGATGCATTCTGTCCAGCAACAGGATGTCTAGCATGTAGTCTATCCAAAGTAGGGCCTCTCTGAAGTGATGGTTCAACAAAAGGAACTCTGGGTTGATTGGATAGCTTAGAGAAAGTGTGTTGTAGCCAACTTGATCATGAAGTTGTGGTCAAAATAAATGGTATAAGGGATAACTAGGATGTCACAGAGGTCTAGGGTAGGAAGAACTATAATCCTGTTGATTTTGAAAAGATTTGGACCAGGATTTAACATAGTTGCTTTACAAGTACAAAAACTGGTCCAAAAATTAGATCATGAAGTAGCACTCACATGGAGTGTTGGATTGAGCTGAAATTTGGTATAGGGTGATTATTAGGGTATATGAAGGCACAATAAAAATTTCATACCATTTGGATACACCAAAATGGTACTTCCTTCACAATGCTTTCTACTGGATAGAAACTTGGGGGAATTTAGTGGAGAAAATGGCTTGGCAAAATGATGTGAATTTCTGCATGCCCAATGGATATAGGTATATTTAGGTCCTAAATTAATTTCAGATTTTATTAAGCAATATAAAATATAGTTGCTACACAACCTGAAATTATGACCAGAAGCAAGATTTTGAAGGTGTGCGCTTATAGATTGTTGGATGGAGATGAAATTTTGGGGAGAGTAATTATTGGATCATATGGATGATCTACCAAAATTTCAACTCATTTGGATTATCCTACCTAGTACTTCCTTCACAAAGCTTCTCTCTGGACAGAAACTTTGGAAATTTGCTGAGGAAGATTTACTAGGCAAATGAAGCTGAATTTTGGCATGTGGCAATTATTTGGATATTAAAGAGTGCCCAAATTTTTTTAAGGCAATCAAGAAAAGATAAATAGCACTTCCTTCACAAAGTGCCATACTGGACAGAAAAGGGAATGAATATTTCTGGATTATTTTTTAACAAGGCAAGGATGGGTTTTGACATATTGGTGGAATATATGATCCAAAGAATTTATGAGATTTTTGTGGGAATATTGCGGAAGACAGAAATATAGGTTGCCTCACAACCTAGGGCAAACAGGGTTATTCCTTTAATAAAAAAAGGACTATTCCCACGAAATAAATATTGGGGTTGGGCTAAGATGGAAATGACATGGCCTAGGGAAAGATTTGGGAGTGACAAGCCACTTGGGAGAAGAAGAAGAGATGATCTCCCCAGGTTTCAAGACCACAGAGCCACCGAAAAGGAACTCCAAATAAAAAAATCGAAGAAATCCAAAAGAAAAAGAAGGGCCAAAAATCAGGGTGTTACAAACCTACCCCCCTTACAAAAATCTTGTCCTCGAGATTTGGTTGCTCAGGGAACAAGTATGAATATTCTGACTTAAGGATTCCGTTTCCAACTCGGGTATCCTTTTCCTATATAAATTATTCCCACTAAATTGCATCTGACTGACTGGCTTGCTCTGGGGTGGTTTGCTTCACTGTATCCCACATTCTGACAGGCCTTCCTTCATATGTTCATCCTTACTCTGACTCCAATTCTTTTATGTCTGCTGGCTTATCTGATATTATCATGGCTGAAATTTCCATAAGTCCGGGAGTGATTTCCAATTGTCATGACATTCTTCTATCCAGCACCGACAGTATTCAATGGAGTTATGAACAAATTTCCTCCGTGGGAATGAAACATTTAATCATTGCGTCGAGTTACTAGATGCATGTTCCCGGGTTCAAAACCATACTGGGAATCATAACCCTTGTCTTGGCGGAATCTGGCTGCTTGTAGGGAGTTCTGAATCATCTTGGCTGACTTCTTTTTCTCAATTCCGTACCGTGTTGTTCGGGCAACGATTATCACACCTGTATTGCTGGTCTTGCTCCTTCATTATTGTTTTCTTTTTCTGAAACTGCTGCCGAAAGAACTTGTCCTTATATACCCTTAATCCTTCGTGTGACCATAGGTGCAGTCAGGTGCAATTTTTCGGCAATCATACCTTATCCTATGGTCGTGCAACAATGCTTAACTGACAAGTTTATCATCTCCCGAGCTTTAACTGTAGGGCAATGATCATCCGAACCTTTGCACGAAACCGGCAAATAAATCAGTAGCCACCAAAACGGTCTTTACAACTTAGATCTGGGACATTACTGAAATAACTCAACCCTGGCTCACGACGGCTGAAAAGCAGCTCAGATCATGATGCAGTGTTGATAAGAAGAATGTAGCAGTTCCCAAAGATAGTCAAAGAACAGCTCAGAGCATAGGGTCACGGCTACAAAAAGAAACTCAACAGCTGCCCGAGACGGCCGAAAAACAGCTCAGAACATGGGCTAGTTGTTGAAAAGAGAAATATAAAGGCGACATACACCCTGGTCGGCCGAAAGCAGCTCAGAACACAGCCGTGGTGCCGTTACCAGGGAAAGGTAAGCAAGGGTTCATCATGATCATATACCAGGTTCACAGTTACTTGTATAGTGCTCACTTTTGTGGTTAATCATACATGACAGTGACGGAGGTTAATAATATCACTTTGTCGGTTCAGAGGAAACTGGCCTTGATATCCACTGTCCAGATTGTTGTTCCAAATTGTCTTACTTCATAGCTTGTCAGGCCTTGCAACACACTGAGGTGTATACTGCCTTTCTTCCTCTTACATAATTCATGTGGTTGTCAGATTCTCACCATGCTGGCATCATCGTTCGAGTGACTTGCATGACCTTGGCTGTATGCTCACAATATATATGAAAGCATGTGTATCTGAGCATGTGGTTCCCAAGGCAGACTGGATGTAGCTTGTGTCCTGACTAGCTTTTGTTTCTGACCCAATTGTCGTGGGCTTGACCCTTGAGTTGCACTGCCAACTCACTGTGTAATTTTGTCAACTGTTTGTAGTATCGTACTGACGAAGATTGGATAGCTTGTGTCGGAAGCTATCTGAGAGTAGCGTGCTGAGGAAGACTGGATGTCTTGCACTCGAAGCTTTCGCCGGGATAGCGTGCTGAAGAAGGCTGGGTATCGTACCTGAAAAGCTTCTCCTCCTGGTTGCTTGCTGAGGAAGATTCGGTGCCTTATGCCGGAAACTTTCTGCGGTGGCTTGCCGAAGAAGGCATAGTATCTCATGCTGGAAGCTATCCACATATCGTACTGAGGATGATTGAGGAGCCTTGCATTGTAAGCTTCTCTGGTAGTTTGCGGAGAAAGACTGGGTTGCTTACATCGGAAGCTTCTCCCTGTGATATGCGAACTAAATGCCATATATATATATATATACCCTTGATATTCCTTTGACCGGAAATGTATTGTTGTCTTGCACACAAATTGTCTTTCAGCTGGTTCAATACGATTGTGATGGTTGCACACTGATGTAAACTTGATGTTGATAATCACTCTAGGATATCACTTGTATTCACACCTGATATTCCCAATATAATGCAGTCCACTGACAATTCCATAATGTTTAGCTGAGCTTCCAAATATTTGAAATCCTCACTGATTCTTTGAGTCTGGTGTCGGTTGATGAGCAACTTTCATAAGGGGAAATAAGGTAACACCGAGGGCCCAAAGAAAGAAGCAAAATAAACGACTCAAACAAAAGTACACACAAAGCATTAAGATTACATACAAGCAACTTCACATTTTACAGCTTTTCACCTCACTATGCATGCCTACTTATGCACACAATTCTCGAGGAAACTCCGGTACTACGATCTAATATGCTGTGGCGGTGTGCACGGAAGTGAATCAGCGGGTGGAGGGGTTGGTGCAAACAGAGTTACACCAAGAGCTGGCTTAACACTGGTTGCATCTGGACGGGCTTAGGGGTGAGGACGGATTCGGTGATCATGTAGCGGAACACGGATGTCACGACCACATCATCATCAAGCGTACGGAAGGGAACCGTAATCGTCCAGGGAATGGGTGATAGGGTAGGATAGCGGTGGAAAGCAGGGACTGCTGGCATTGTCCTTTCCTGGTAACAAAGACCAGTAAGGGTTGCCACAGCGGCGAGTCGGACGGCAAGATCCGGGGTAGGAACATGTCTACCGCCGAAACGATAGGTGTGGCTGAAAAGAATATATTGGTGCGATACCTATGCATCAATCATGCAAGTGATCGACACCACTAGGTACCTCGCCATCACTCCATTGGGACAGAGATGACGCCAAACACCAAAGAACAAGTATGCAAAGCTGGTGGGTGCAGGTAGTGGATCGAAACCGATGCCACCTACACTCACAAGATGCCACCTACACTCACAAGACCAACCATTAGCGACAAGATAATAAGTCTACATGCATGCTATCCGACAAACAAATGCAACAACCAAATGCAGCAGACCGACTAGACTCTATACTACCGGTTTCTAACGCTCGCGCTGACTAGGGCGTCCTACAGCCAGACCTGCTCTGATACCAAGCGCTTTGGCACCCCAGCTCAGAGAGATCGGAACACCCCGTATTCCAGCCCAGAGATCAAGTCTTCTGGAATACGGCACTGCTTAGCATAGAACAAATCAGCTCTTTATTACAAATACTATGAGTACAAGGGTCTGATATTACAAAGGATTACATCAGCATGGCGACACTACACCTGCTAAGGTAGCTCTATGCTAGCAGCGAAACATCTCGTAGCGGAATAACTTCTAGCAGCGGAACAACGACAACGGTGATGGACTCCACTCCGCGGGGACTCTGGCTGGAACGCATCCTAGAGCGCAACCTCAGGACACTACTAGGAAATACCTTATAGATAGATGCTTAGTAGTAGCGCGGTGTATAAACCCCGCACTACTACTAATTAGTAGTTGCGCGGGTTATAAATCCACGCTACTACTAAGTTGATAGTAGTAGCGCGGGGTATAAACCCCACGCTACTACTAAGTGGTCTCCACCATGCCCACCGGGACAAGCCGTAGTAGTAGCGCGGGATATAAACCCACACTACTACTAAGTTGATAGTAGTAGCGCGGGATATAAACCCCACGCTACTACTAAGTGGTCTCCACCGTGCCCCCTGGGATACGCCATAGTAGTAGCGTGGGGTATAAACCCAACGCTACTACTATCGACCCACCAACACATGTATACACATAGCGCGCGGAGGCCCAAACCCAGACCCACACTCTCTCGATTCCCCTTCTCCCTCCCACCCGCGATGCCCTTCCTCAACCACCACCACTGCCGGCCTCGCACCTCGACGTCTCCCCCAAATCCGGATCCTCGACAAACAATCAATCATGGCATCACCTGCAATCTGGCATGACACGCCAGGTGAGTACTTTGAATGTACTCGCAACCTCACAGCAACCAAAGCAATCAAGACATACAACAGCACGGCATTTACAGGTTAATAATCAGTGAAGAACACGCTACTACTAGAACAACATGAGCATGGCAGGTACATATAATTCGTGAGATGAACATGATGATAATAGCACTAGCATGCAAGGGGGTCGACGTTTAAGGTCTCATGGACTAACTTACTCTACTCGGAGGTTATCTCGTAACCAACATAGGTATCAATCTTTCTTACCGTCGTGATCATCACACGATCACCTCATGATCAACCATCATCAAGAATACCATCGTGATCATCTCGTGACCACATAAAGATCAACCAACTTCTTTTCTCATCGAACCGGGGTTGTTAATTATCCAGGTTATTATTACTGTTAACCCATAGTGTGACCTACTACGAACAGTATTCATGACCAAGGACGCGGCTATCGATAGATTATACAGTCTGCAGAGGTTAGTACACTGTACCCACACTACGGAACTCATGGCCTCGTGCTCCCATTCGGGTGGACCAACGATATTCCGACAAAACCAATCCATTGCATGACACTTTCCCGGCCACTCCGACAAACTCCCCTTTGGGCTATGTCATGGGTGGCCCCGATGTCACTCATGACATCCGCCACCTCTGTGGCCGCCACCGTCGTGGCCAAACCAAACTCGTCCCAAACGGGGACACCCAGGTACAACACAACTCAGGCACACAAGGGTATGGCCGCCTACCTGATCAGGGTAGCGCGCGCACATAACCTTCCCTAGTTGGAGGCACCGGCGAGAGGCATGACAATAGACCGCATTAGGGCCTCCCCATCCAGGCAAGTGTGGTTGCACTGGTGAGTTCGAATCGGTGGCACCATGACTCATCCAACAGATTTGTTCAAGTTCGATTATTGTCAGGTTTAACTTGAATGGTGATGAGCTGAGTCATAAAAACAACATGATGAAATAGCAATGCATGTGAGCATGATATCAGTGTAACCATGGATGGGCAACATAACCATTTAACAACATAACCTCAACAATGATAAATCATTTAGTCTACGGGATGCAAATGAGCATAGCATAACGATGATCATGAATATCACAGGTATTTTCATATCAAACCATAATGATTCATATGAGCATATCATTACCACTTGCATCTGAAATGATACCAAGAATAAAACATGATAAGAATATCATAAGCAATTAATCATATCACTTACTAGATGAAAATGAACATGGCATAAGCAATGAGCATCGATTCACAAGCATATTCGAAGTATTAACAAAATCACTAAATGAGCAAACAATTATTTAAATATAAAAGTGGAAACCATGGCTACTGCAAGGCCATCATGCAAGTGGCTGTTGTGGCTTGCCTGGGGATGAAGGAACCATCGGAGAGAGGTGCGAGACAATCGCGGAAAAATTTGCCGGAAACGGTTCCCTCTCGGAGGGGGCTAAATAAGGGCAGGGGCAAAATGGTCATTTTTAGAATGTCACAACATGGTGAAAATGATACCAACAGAACGGGCTCGACGAATAGAGAACGTGGGCTTTTGAATCACCTGAATCGGAGTCACGGTCGCGGAGATACGGCCGTTCGTTCGTTAGGCAGAAAATTAAATAGAAATATTCATTTCTGCGCTTAACGGGCGAACGCCCGCAAAATAACTGTTTCGGCCAGCAGGGTTTAAACAGAAAGCGCCTTTGCTGAAATACGTTTTCAAACGTAGAAAACGTATTTCTGTCCGAAGAAGCAGCAGAATATGCTTTCTTTAAGTGAAAACGTTTTTGAGGAATACGTCTTCACTTAAAATCCCGCAGGCCCGGAGTCTATGCCGTGGGTAGGCTGACCGGTGGGACCCGAGAGGTGGTGGGGCCTGCCTGGTCAGGTTACCTCCTTGAACCTCGCGCGCGCCCGCGAGACAGAGGAGGCCGCGCACTCCGGCGACGAGCCCCGGCGACTCCGGCCACCGTTGCCGGCGTTTCGGGCACCGGCGGGTTTGGGGAAGAGTGCCGCATCTATCCCCGCACCCCACGGACGCCGAGGAGGAACAGAACGGCGGCAGCTAGGACCGCCCGCGGACGAGGCCGTCGGCCAAACTCGGGCACGCGGCCACTGGTGTCCCGGCGACAGAACGAGGAGGTGGGGAGGGTTGTGGAGGCTAGGGGAGGTCCTTGGTGGGGTCAGGAGGGAGAGAAAGGGCTCGGGGGTCCCGAATTTTGAGCGAGCAGAGGTGACGGCCTTGGCGGCCGTGGGGGCGAGGAGAGCTCCTCGAGCTTGTTTGGCTGGTCGGGGAGAGCGAGAGGAGAGTGGGGAGGAGGATGGAGAGCTCGGGCAAGCTCGGGGTGGCTTATATAGCCGCGATGAGATGCCCGTGCTCGGGTGCTGCCAAGGGCGGGTGGGCGCCGCTCTGACGCGTCCGCATACGCGTGCGCACGCACGGAGGGGAAGAGAGGCAAGGGGGTTCACGCGGTGCGGAGATGCTACGGGAAGGAAGAAGACAGGGGCAAGGCGACGACGGCGACGGGTACACGGTGCGGCGTGGCTCGCCGGAGAGGAAAGAGGAGGGGGAGAGGGGTCCAGAGGGGACGCGTGGACGCAGGAGAGGGAGGGCTATGCGGTGGACATGGTGCAGTCTCGCGAGGACGGCGTTTGGGCGGTGGCAGAGGAGTCCCGGCGGCCAAAGCACGCGTTCGGCCTGCCAGACCGCGTGGTCACCGCGTGCACAGGCGCACGCGGTGCATTCTAGCCAGCAACAGGATGTCTAGCGTGTAGTCTATCCAAAGTTGGGCCTCTCTGAAGTGATGGTTCAACAAAAGGAGCTGTGGGTTGATTGGATAGCTCAGAGAAAGTGTGTTCTAGCCAACTTGATCATGAAGTTGTGGTCAAAATAAATGGGATAAGGGATAACCAGGATGTCACAGAGGTTTAGGGTAGGAAGGACTATAATCCTGTGGATTTTGAAAAGATTTTGACCAGGATTTAACATAGTTGCTTTACAACTACAAAAACTGGTCCAAAAACTAGATCTTGAAGTAGCACTCACATGGACTGTTGGATTGAGCTGAAATTGGTATAGGGTGATGATTTGGGCATATGAAGGCACCATAAAAATTTCATACCATTTGGATACACCAAAATGGTACTTCCTTCACAATGCTTTCTACTGGACAGAAACTTGGGGTAATTTTTTGGAGAAAATGGCTTGGTAAAATGATGTGAATTTTGGCATGCCCAATGGATATAGAGATATTTAGGTCCTGGATTAATTTCAGATTTTATTAAGCAATATAAAATATAGTTGCTTCACAACCTGAAATTATGACCAGAAGCAAGAATTTGAAGGTGTGCTCATATAGATTGTTGGATGGAGATGAAATTTGGGGGAGAGTAATTATTGGATCATATGGATGATCTACCAAAATTTCAACTCATTTGGATTAGCCTAGCTAGTACTTCCTTCACAAAGCTTCTCTCTGGACAGAAACTTTGCAAATTTGCCGAGGAAGATTTACTAGGCAAATGAAGCTGAATTTTGGCATGTGGCAATTATTTGGATATTAAAGAGTTCAAAAAAATTTGAAGGCAATCAAGAAAATATAAATAGCACTTCCTTCACAAAGTGCCATACTGGACAGAATAGGAAATGAATATTTCTGAATTATTTTTGAACAAGGCAAGGATGGGTTTTGACATATTGGTGGAAGATATGATCCAAAGAATTTATGAGAATTTTGTGGGAATATTGTGGAAGACAGAAATATAGGTTGCCTCACAGCCTAGGGCAAATAGGGTTATTCCTTTATTAGAAAAAGGAATATTCCCACGAAATAAATATTGGGGTTAGGCTTATGGAAATGGCATGGCCTAGGGAAAGATTTGGGAGTGACAAGCCACTTGGGAGAAGAAGAAGAGATGATCTCCCCAGGTTTCAAGACCACAGAGCCACCGAAATGGAACTCCAAATAAAAAAATTCAAAGAATCCAAAAGAAAATGAAAGGGCCAAAAATCGGGGTGTTACACCCACCCCCTAAAAAATCTAGACAGACCAAACTATGATTTACATATAATGAAAAATAAAATTCATTGTAGAAATTTGCTAATAATGATTAACACTCTAAAAAAGATATATACCACTACAAGAAAAATTAAAAAAATAAGAATAATACATATGGATACAATCAAATTCAAATCAAACAAATTTAGAACATGCCAAAAAGAAATTTACCTTGTGCCATAGCCCAACATTGCATCGCCATGGTATTCCCACAAGAAATCACATGTGTACAAAAAAGTTGTAAGAAAAATAGCGTTATTTAAAATTTACCGAAAGAACGAAACATTATAAAATTGTTATACTTGATTTGATTGTCAAATAAAGTTGAAAGTGTGCATCTATGTGATGGAGCAATATTTATTCTTGCTAATAAAATCATAGGAATTATTATGAAACTAACTTCAAGTCCCAATTTTGAACATACATAAACTACTTTAACGTGAAAATACTTTTGCTCCACTAAAGTTGTCATGTGTAATGATACACTCTTTAATTGCATCCTCCGCATCCAGCAACACTGACATCATCCGGTGGAAACTCACTAACATTGATTAAAAAGAAGGATTTTTACTCTTGATAACATCTTAGCATCCTCCAATCTAGTTATGAAGATTTAGATGTCAAAGCTGGCATAAAAGGCGAATGAAAATAGATTATTTGTGCGATACTGCACGACATGCATCACGATGAAGTACTTGTCATTGCCAGGTACTTCCATGTAAAGTTTAACAACATTGCTAACCCAGACAACTTGGAATCCATGCTCAAGGTGCCATTGACAAGGTGACTCTCTCATGTTTCATGTTTGCACTACAACTGAAAAACAACTTAGCAATGTTAGAAAGTTATTTAGTAAACATGAGCACATACGTTATATATCTTGTTGAACAAAAAGATAATAAAAAATATATGGTGAAAAATTAAATTCATACATATAATAACTAAGAGTTAGAAATTATGACAATCACTATAGTGAAGAGAAACATTTTAAATGTTGTTATATTCCATTTGATAATTCTATAGAGTTGGAAGTGTGCATCTATGTGATGTAGTAGTATCGATCTTTGCTAATTAAGACATAAGATGTAATCTCAAACCAAAATTAAAGGGCAAATTTGACCAATCAGAAAATGATTTTTAGGGAAAACACTTTCGTTCCACTGAAGTTATCAAGTGGAATGATACGCTCTTTCATTGCCACATCTTCATTCATCGAAAACTGCATCACCTCCTCCACTCGGCAAAAACTCACTAACTTTGTGTAAAAAAATTGATTGTCCTCTTTCATAATTTCTCAACATCTTCTCTTGTTAATCGGATGTAGATGTCGACGCTTACATCAAACAGAGTTGAAAATGTCTTATTTGTGAGACACTGCACAACATGAATCGTGATTGAGTACTTGACATTGGCAGGTGTTGCCACATCAACTTTAACATCATTCAACTTAAACTCTCTAGCTGCTTAATGGTGGTCGTTGACAAAGTGACTCTGTCATGATCAACGTGTGCACTACAATTTGAAGAGAATTAAACGATCTTGCAAATTTATTAAGCAGACATGAAGCATCTAACGTATAGTATCTTGTTGAACCAATAGATGATGAAAATAGTGTCATGTACACATTTACATTCAAATCCATATTATCATTAACAGTAGGGAAGTATAACATATGTTTTGAAATCCACAAAAACAAAATATACAAAACTATGATTTTGATATAATCAGAATCCAAATGCATTATATAAATTGGTTGACTGTGATAGCACGTTGCAAAGATATATACAACGATAATATAATTTATAAAAAATAAGAATAATACATAGAAGCAAAATTATACTCAATTCACACAACCTTAGAACTTGTGAAAAAAATATTTAACTTGCCAAGCTGTAGCTATGCATTGCAGCACCCTGGTAATTGTATAAGAAGCCAGATGTGCACACCGATGTAGCAAGAAGAACACCTAGATATAAAATATAATGAAAATAAGAGAAATATTATAAATATTTTGATACTTGATTTGTTGTTGTATAAATTTTAAAGTGTGCGTCTACATGATGGATTAGTATCAATCCTAGTTAATTAACTCACAAGATCTATCCTGAAACTAAATTGAAGGTCCTATTTTGAACAAACAGATCGTTCCACTGAAATTGTCCAGTGGAATGATATACACTTCCAATGTAACATCCTCCACGACCAGCAACTACCTTCTCCACTAGGTGGTGACTCACTAACTTAGAGTCTCACTTTTCCTCTTGCATAACATCACAACATCCTTCACACATGTTAAGCGGTTGTAGATGTTGCCACTGCCATAAAACAATAATGAAATGGAACTACACAACAGGCATAAACATGAAGTACTTGTCGTTGGCAGTCGTTGCCACATCAACTTTGACCAGATTGTTAACCGACCAACTTAAAATGTCTAGCCGCTCAATGGTGGCCATTGACAGGGTGACTCTTTCACAATCTATGTGTGCACTACAATAGAAGGATAACTTAGCACAATCTTGGAAAGTTATTTAGTAAACATGAAGCATGTAACAGACAATTATGCCATTTTCTCATTTTGAAATAACTCATTTCAAAACAATTATGCCATTTTGGTCGAATCCCAGGGCTCTTTCATTGATTAAATAACTCTATGTTTTATGACAATAAAAAGTAAAGATCACTCTCACTTTTTCTTCTTTGTATTCTCGGCTGTTGCCTTTTTTCACATCCTATATTGTGGACCAAATGGATAATCGAAACTAATGTAATGTGCACATTTACATTCAGTCCATATTATTACTGAGAGTAGGAAAGCATTACAGTTATACTGAAATCCCCCAAAAAACAAGAGATACCAAAGTGTGAATTACATATTATGAAGGACAAAATGCATCGTATAAATTGGTTAAATGTGAATGATACTTTAAGAATAAGAATCAAACAAAGCATGATTATGTGCATGCAAATGTGCAACCCACTAAGAGTTGCAGTGTACCATGGCTGGCCAGGTATGAGGTTCCTTCTCCATCATCGAATCGGTGTCATCGTTGGTCGGGTGTATACGCACTACTTCACTGCCACACTTGCTTCACAGGCTGTGATGTGATGGATTTTGGTGGAGGCGATATGGCGTGTCTGGCTGTTTAAATAAAGTCAGCCAATTGAACCAAAATGGCAAGTCTTGATAGTATTGATAAGGATTTGAATTTTGGGAGGGAAACATCTAAGGACTTTTGGCGCAAATGCAAAATGGAACGTTGTTCATTTAAAGAGAGCTCTTGTTTTTGAAAGCGATAATGGCAAGCCTCAGGAATCAAGAGAATCGAATGCGTGGAAACAAGCTGTCAATTACGAATAAACAAATTTCTTCCTAAATAATCAGTCCCTGAGAAGGACCTATACAGGATGCAAAATCAAGCAACTAGGAGAGATACAATTTGTAAGAAGAGCACACGGCTCAGGGCTTATACAGCCTCATGGGCTTGAACAACCAAGGGTTTTTTCCCACGAGAAAACACAAAGCATGCGCCTCCATGCATATCAATTGAAAAAAGATCAATTTTCGGGAACCTAGAATCAAGGACGTACATTAAAATCAACACCCATACCAACCTGTAACAAGTAGTCTCCCTCTCTAAAAAAATCTAGAACCTGTCGTGAGAGGAGACATGACAACTACCTAAGCTTAAGACCAACTCTAGTAGAGTCACCGTATGCCACCGCCCACTATAATAACCGCCAATATGAAAGCTACAGAGTTAAGAATGCACTCTAACTACCAGAATTGCCATCACATCCTTCCACTCCATAATTTCTAGAGGGTACGTGCTTCAAAAAGAGCGGTTTAGCCGGGAGTGGTGTTCTATAGGACGGGCTCCAGGGAACCCTTTTTTAAAAAAGATTTCCAAAAAATATCAATGTTTTCCAAAAATGCATATACTTGTTCTCATAATATGTGTAAATTTTTATTAAATAATATGATTATTTGCAGGGGACAAAAAAAGTACAAAAATCTGGCCCAAATACAACAAAGGAAAAAACTATTTTAATCTATATATTTGTCTTTTTGTTTACATCACATATAAACATGTATGTTCATGAAATTTCGTATGTATATACTACAAATACTTTCTTACATGTATGCTTTCTCAGATTTTTTTTTAAGATGTAGAAAATGTATTTTCGCTGAAAACAATATCGAGTTCCTTGGAGCCCGGCCAGCATATGCACTTTTCGTGGTTCATTCCCCATATTTGAAGGTTGCACTAAAACTCAATTATTGTGGCGACACTCAACTTTCACCTTCTCCCTTCAGTCTAATCTCTGTTTTCTGTTCTTCGTGGCGATGCTGCCTGTGGGATCAGTCTTATTATGTCGTCCTATTAGCATAATATGGTTGGGATCTCCCCTATTAGCATAACCATATTTTTTTCACTTCGCTTACATTTATTGGCCTAACAAAACCATCTACCCTTCGTTAAGCATATAGCTATTTATGCATTTGTCTTAACACTACAATCACACTCCAGCCATGAATGGATATGAATTGTTTTTGCATTGGTGACATACATATATTTAGAGCCGCCACATGGCTGTACCAACATACAATGTTCCCAACCTATATAATTGAATATTTGAGACCGGCCAAATTTGATGTAGATGGTGTTGGATATTGGTACATCCACGATGCAGTTGTTCAAAGTCGTCTAAGTTTTTTCCATCTGTACGTGGATTGCACTATACAATCTCATTGCTGGTCATGCTTTTGGCCTGAAGAAATAGCGCGTAAAGATGATAACCAGATCGATGGATCCGTTCAAGCTGATTGATGAATTATGCCGTATGTACAAAAATCTCAGACCGGCCATATTTGAAGTCTATCGAATTGGCCGAGTTCTTTCCAGCCGTATGTGGACTGCGCTCTACAATCTTCTCACTGGCCGGTGATTTTTGCCGGAATAAGTAGCATGTACAGGTGGCAATCTACTGGTCGATGGATCCCTATGTGGATCCGTATTTAACTTGTTATGCCATTGTTTAACATTTTATCTGCGTGGCAGTGCTACAAAAGTTGAATGTGTAAAATTAGGTCGCCAGAAAAATATAGAGATATAAAATTTAGCCAAAATAAGAGAAAGGTTCTAAATATTGTTTTCCATCATTTGATTGTTTTATAAAGTTGGAAGTCTGCATTTACGAGATGGATTAGCATCGATCCTTGCTAATTAATTCACACCATCTGTTAAGAAACTAAATTAAAGGGCCTATTTTGAAAAAATTGTAAATACTTTTGTGTGAAAGTACTGTAGTTCCACTACAATAAAAATTAAACAAAATTAGAATAATACATATGAATACAATCAAATTCAAATCAAACAAATTTAGAACATGCCAAAAAGAAATTTACCTTGTGTCATAGCCCAACATTGCATCGCCATGCTATTCCCACAAGAGATCAAATGTGTACAAAAAGTTGTAAGAAAAATAGCGTTATTTAAAATTTTCCGAAAGAACGAAACATTATGGAATTGTTATACATGATTTGATTGTCAAATAAAGTTGAAAGTGTGCATCTATGTGTTGGAGCATTATTGATTCTTGCTAATAAAATCATAGGAATTATTATAAAACTAACTTCAAGTCCCAATTTTGAACATACATAAACTACTTTAACGTGAAAACATTTTTGCTCCACTAAAGTTGTCACGTGTAATGATACACTCTTTAATTGCGACCTCCTCATCCAGCAACAACGACATCATCCAGTGGGAACTCACTAACATTGATTAAAAAGAAGAATTTTTACTCTTGATAACATCTTAGCATCCTCCAGTCTAGTTAAGCAGATTTAGATGTCAACGCTGGCATCAAAAGCCAATGAAAATAGATTATTTGTGCGATACTGCACAACATGCATCATGATGAAGTACTTGTCATTGCCAGGTACTTCCACGTAAAGTTTAACAACATTGTTAACCCAGACAACTTGGGATACATGCTCAAGGTGCCATTGACAAGGTAACCCTCTCATGCTTCATGTCTGCACTACAACTGAAAAACAACTTAGCAATCTTAGAAAGTTATTTAGCAAACATGACCACATACGTTATATATCTTGTTGAACAAACAGATAATAAAAAATATATGGTGAAAAATTAAATTCATACATATAATAACTAAGAGTAAGAAATTATGACAATCACTATAGTGAAGAGAAACATTCTAAATGTCGTTATACTCCATTTGATAATTGTATAGAGTTGGAAGTGTGCATCTATGTGATGTAGTAGTATCGATCTTTGCTAATTAACTCATAAGATGTAATCTCAAACCAAAATTAAAGGGCCAATTTTGACCAAACAGAAAATGATTTTTAGGGAAAACACTTCCATTCCACTAAAGTTTTCAAGTGGAATGATACGCTCTTTCATTGCCACATCTTCATTCATCGAAATCTGCATCACCTCCTCCACTCGGGAAAAACTCACTAACTTTGTGTAAAAAAATTGATTGTCCTCTTTCCTAATTTCTCAACATCTTCTATTGTTAAGAGGATGTAGATGTCGCCACTTACATCAAACAGAGTTGAAAATGTCTTATTTGTGAGACACTGCACAACATGAATCGTGATTGAGTACTTGTCATTGTGTTGCCGCATCAACTTTAACATCATTCAACTTAAACTCTCTAGTTGCTTAACACTACTAGGAAATACCTTATAGGTAGAAGCTTAACAGTAGCGTGGGGTAATGGGCAGGCGCTACTGCTACTTAGCAGTAGCGCTGGGCAGCAACCATCGCTACAGGTAATCCTGTAGCAGTAGCTCGGCCCGGCACCCCAGTGCTGCTACTAAGTGGTCCCGACCTTACCCACCGGGGCTAGCTGTAGTAGCAGCGTGGCCCAAAAACCCCTGATAACTGCTAAACTTGTAGCAGTAGCGCGGGCCGTCGGCACACCGCTACCACTATTTGTGTAATGTGCCAGCTTGTGGGCCCCACTTAGCAGCAGCATGGGCCACTGACCCAGCGCTACTGCTACTCCCTTTGGCAGTAGCGCCTGCGCGTAACCCGCGCTACTGCTAGGCGCAGCATACCACCTTTAATTTCCCACCTCCCCCCCTTTCCCCTCTCCCCTCTCCCCTCTCCCTCCTCTAGCTCCCTCACTTGCTTCTCCCCCATTATAGCCTATCTTCTCTCTTCCTTCTCCTACCTCTCTTCTCTCCACATTAATGCCCCCAACCATCTCCATTAATTAGTAGCCTCTTTCTCTTTTGTTCACTTTATTTGTCTCTCCCTCCTTCCATATATATATCCATTCCCGCCTTCACTCCTAGCTTTGTTTCACTGGCTTGCTCTCTCTCCCTCTCCACTAGTTAGAGCCATCTCCTCCCAACTAGAACTACCGTACATGCGTGCTCGATCTCTCTCGGGATTGGTGAGTAAAAAGTTGTGCTTTGCAAGAATGGAAATATGTGTGTTTGCGATATGATGGGAATTGTGCGAGTGGCATGAGTTGCCGCCTATGTGTATTTATTGAATTGTGCATGACATGAGTTGCTTACGTTTTGCCGAAATGTTGATTTATTTCCATTTTGGCGAATTTCGGGCACACTCGATATGTCCTATTTTTAGGGAAGGTCATGCCAAATTTTTGTATGACCTTGATGCCTGCATGCATTTTGTTTATAATCCTTTTGCTTATTATACTGCACAGGCGATCATGAAGGTCAGTGGAAGGATGGTGGAGAGATACTTGCAATCCGCGGTGATCGACATGTATGCAAATAACCGGACTGGGATTTTATGTCCGTGTAAAAGATGCAAGGAAATTGTCATGTTGGACCCCTTTGAGCGTGGGAGTTTGAAGGCGCACCTGCTCATGCATGGTTTCATGGATGGCTATACTCTGTGGATAAGTGAAGATGATGATGAGGACATCGACATGGCAGGCAATAACGACATGGGGCTAGACGAAGACATGACCGATGGACCCGAAGACAAGGGCGCCAGACATGGCGGCGGAGAAGAGTCCGGACATGGCGGAGAAGTGGCCGGACATGGCGCAGTCTTCATTGCTACTAAGTTCAGACGTGCAGGACCCTCATGTTCGAGACCTGCTTCGCAAGAATACGACTAGCGACAGAGCTGCTTCCAGAGATTAGGCTAAGCTGGCGCAACTGGAGGTAGACTCGATGACTCCATTGTATGACGGTTGCGATCCCGAGGTAACCCGCTTGAGTTTCACGCTCGAACTTCTAAAGACGAAGGCCAAAAACAAATGGACAAACGCAAGCCTCGATGAGCATTTGAAGTATCTACATAATAAAGTTCTTCCCGCGGGGAACCTGTGTCCTTCTAGTGTCGAGGAGGTCAAGAAAATCGTGTGCCCTCTTGATTTGCCGCACATTAGATACCATGCATGCATCAACGATTGCATCATTTATCGGAAGGAGCATGCAGAAAAAACCAGCTGTCCAGTGTGCAATGCTTCTTGATACAAGAAGGCTGGAAAGAAAGCTCCTCAAAAAGTTGTATGGTACTTTCTGATCACTCCCCGTCTGCAGCGGTACTTCGTAGATCCTTAGGAAGCAAAGCTCATGCGCTGGCGTGCGGAGAGGGTGAAGCCCGACGATGGAGATGATCCGAAGCTGAGACACCTCGCAGATGCTAGCCAGTATAGAGCATTCAATGTCGAATATCGAAATTTCGCAGATGATGCAAGGAACATCGTGCTTGGCGCGAGTACCGATGGCATGAATACGTTTGGCAACCAGAACACGAACCATAGCACATGGCCCGTCTTTGTACGGATGTACAACCTCCCCCCATGGAAGTGCATGAAGACAAAGTACATACACATGAGCATGCTAATTCAAGGGCCGAAACAATCGGGAAATGATATTAATCTGTATCTGGGCCCTTTGAAAGAGGAGCTACACACGTTATGGACATCCCGGTCAAGACATGGGACGCCAGCGCAGGACATTATTTTGATATGAGAGCCGTGCCGATGACGATGGTGCATGACTATCTCGGTTACGGGTATGTCAAAGGCCAGGTGTGCCACGGATATTGTGGATGCACGAGGTGCATGGATGATACAACGTCTCAGCAGCTAACGAAAGATGGCGGGTCTGGGAAAATCGTGTACATGGGGCATCGAAGATGGCTCGAGAAGGATGACCCGTGGATAAACCGTGGAAATCTATTCAATGGTGAGGCTGAGCATCGAGGACCTCCACGTAAGAGGAGCGGCACCGAAATCGATGAGCTGTTGAAAAACCGGGAATGGTGCCTTGCGCCGGGAAAGATGAAAAAGGCGCCAGAGCAGCTGTTGAAGGTATGGAAAATGAGGTCTGTTTTCTGGGACTTGGCGTACTGGCCCAAACTCGACACGCCTCATTGACTTGATCAAATGCATATCACGAAGAATGTCCTCAAGATCTTGCTTGGCACACTGATGAACATGCCGGAGAAGACCAAGGATGGGCCAAAGGCAACAAGAGACTTGGTAGATCTGAACATCAGAGCAGATCTCCACATGCCGCCCCGTAAAAAGTCGTCGGAGGATACGGAGACGGAGACAGAGGCGGGGGGCAGGGGCAAAAAAGTCAACAAGAAGGAAGAGAATTATTGCCCCCCTTCCTGCTTCACCTTAAGTGTGAAGGAGATCGATCAATTCTTCAAGTGCCTTACCGGAATCAAAGTTAGTTCCGGTTACTGTGGGAAGATAAGCAGATTTCTAGACACCAAGAACAAAAGGTTCAGCGGGATGAATGTAACACCCTGGATTTTGCCTTTTTCTTTTATTTGGATTTATTGAATATTTTAATTTGCATTTGAGGTTTTCTGTCAATTCTTTTGGACTTACCACTTGGATTTATTTTGATTTTCTTCCAAGTGGATTCTACCATCCATAAACCCTACCTAGACCTCATCCCTCTCACCATAATGCCATTGGATATTTTTATTTAATGGCATTATATTTTTTTTCCTACTGAAAATGCCCATTTTTTCTCTAAGCTTTGAAGCAACCCTCATTTTTATTGCTCCAAAAATTCCAAGAAAATTCCCAAATATTCTTTGGATCATTCCTCACCGCCCTATGCAAAAATATCCTAAGGTCATTTGGAAAATTTCTGCCAAGGAAAATGTTTTTGCTTCTGGACAGAATGGTCACTTTGTGAAGCAACTATATTATTCCTTGATCAGTTGGGGCTGAAATTTTTACCACATGACTACCCTCCTAAGTAATGCTTAACCCCAAAATTTCATCTCTAAACTCCTAGCCGTTTGTCCCTAGTGTTTGGCACAAGTTTCTGTCCAGAAATTTTGCAGCTTGCTCTAGTCACCTCCACTGCGCCAGTTGGCAAGCCAAGAGCATTTCTAGGCACCGCGTTGAAGGGACTACACGGGTGACATGGTGTGGCAGCGCCGAAAGCACCCCACGTGCCAGTGCATGCGGTGACCACGTGAGAGCGCGGTGCATTGCATGCGCTCGCCGCGCTCTGTGCATCGGGGCCCTCGACCGCCGTCCATTCACCCTCCCCTCGACACCGCACCGTGTCCCAGCCCTGCAGCAAACTCCAGCGCGCGACCTAAGCCTCTCACTGTTCCTCCCCGACGCCGGCAAGCCGCTCGCCGGAAGCGGCCGAGCGCTATGCGGCGGAACAGTGAGCGCGCATGCTCCGGGTTCTCCGCGTAGTGCGCGCCACTATGCCCGCACGCATGCACCGTCTAGCCTGTGCACCACTGCTCCTCCCCACGCCGAGCCCGAGCTTATCTCCTCCTCTCCTCTTCAGCAGCTCGTCCCCGGCGGACACCCGAACACGGGCGAGCTCCATCTATAAATAGAAGCACTCCCGAGTCGTTCTAGTCATCCCACTCACCTTCTTTGGCCACAAAACACTCCCCCACGAGCGCGGCAAGGCCGGGAGGGCCTCCTGCCGCTGTTGATCGCCGGAATCCGCTGCGGATCCCCCTCGAGTGTGCACTCATCCTAGCCTCTCCCAGCTCCATCCACTGCTTCCCCCGAGACCGTGGTGACCTCCTGAGCTGGACGGTGCCGCTAGCTCGCCGGATTGTCGCCGGAATCACCGAGACCGATAAGCTCCGCCGCCGTCGTCTCTGGAGAGGAAGTTTCCGACGCCGTCCGTCCATCCCAGCCATCGCCGCGGGTACGTGCATGCTCGTTGTACTACCCTGAGTCCATTCCGCCCCTCGCTGGCGACCGCCGAGGCCTCCTCGCCGGAGAACCACCGGCGACCGCGCCGCCTCCACTGTTCCCTCCCTCTCTCTCATTTAACCCTGACAGCGGGACCCACCCGTCAGTCTCTCGCTCTCTCCCGAAACGGTATAAGTGGAGGCGTATTCGCTGAATACGTCTTCGACGTGGCCGTTTCTAGAATTTCGTTTAAATCATTTAAATTAATAGTTTGACCAGCTTCTGACCTCAACTTTGAACAGCTATAACTTTTATTCTATAAGTCCAATTGAGTTGATTCTTTTTGCTACTGGTTTGTATTGAGCCAAAGTTTATGTATGCCAAATTTCAGAATTTTTCTTGCTATTGAGAATTTCTGGTGAAATAAAAAGTGTTATGTGACATTTTCTTTTTGCATTTAATTTTTTTCAGAAGTTCCTAATTGTGTTGGAGAAGACCAGGAGTATTGTGACACTCCTCTGAACCAAGGCAAGCCACAACATTCATATGCAAGGATGGCATTGCAATGACATGGGTTTATTTGGATTTAATTCATCATTTAATTCACTATTAAAATGATTTGCTTTATATAACTAATTGCATAAAAATTTTCCATGACATTTTGATAGTATGCAGTAGGGTACATGTTTTCTTGCTAAGTGTGTAGTAGGTATCATGGCATATGCTCTTATGGTAACATGATGCATTCGGTATTCATGATCGTGAACCGTGCATCCATTCACACTATGACTCGAATCATTTTATTTTAAGTTAAACTTGATGCTAATTCAACTTGAATATGCTATTGATCGAGTCATGGTGCCACCGAATCGAGCTCACCAGTGCAACCACGCTTGCCTGGATGGGGAGGCCCTAATGCGGTCTATTGTCATGCCTCTCGCCGGTGCCTCCTACGAGGGAAGGTTGTGCTCTGGCGCTACCCTGGCCCGGTAGGCAGTCATAACCTTGAGTGCCCGAGTTTTATGGTACCGAGGTCCCCATTTGGGACGATGGTTATGTTTGGCCACGACGGTGGCGGCCACAAAGGTGGCGGGTGTCACGAGTTGACATCGGGGCAACCCAGGACATATCCCAAAAGGGAGTTTGTCGGAGTGGTTGGGAGAGTGTCATGCAATAGATTGGTTTTGTCGGAATGTCGTTGGTCCACCCGAATGGGAGCACGAGGCCATGAGTTCCGTAGTGTGGGTACAGTGTACTAACCTCTGCAGAGTGTATAATCTATCGATAGCCGCGTCCTCGGATATGGACACAGTTTGTAGTAGGTCACACCGTGGGTCAACAGATATAATAAACTTGCACACTAAGATTCACAAGATGGCACATGCAGAAGTGGTGATCGAGTAAGGATCACTATGAAAGGTATGAATGTGATCAAGTGAGGATCACATTGATAAGTGATGAACGGTGGTTACGTGGTAACCCCGAAATGGTAAGTTGGTCCCAGGGAGCATGGCAAGGTTTCACACACACCTCATGTCGGATAGTATCATGCTCATGCATTAATCTTGTTAAATGCCTTGTTGTTGTTTGGCGTACTTGTTTTGTTTGTTGTGAGCTTGCGAGTACATTCAAAGTACTCACCTGGATTATCATGCCAGATGCAGGAGAAGCCGTGCATGGTGTGGATGTCAAGCAGTATGTCGCGCTCTAGGCCGTGTCCCAGCAGTGTCCCTGTGGAGTGGAGTTCCGATACCCCATCGTTCCGCTGTCGCGTAGTAGTTTCCTTATCATCGAGGCCCCTGACATGTCTACTAAATAATGTACATAAGTGCAGCCGCACCGTGTGTGCCACTTGGCCTCGCTCATCATGTAATATGTGAACCAATGTTTCCACTAAGAGATAAATAAAGCGATTGTTTCTGTACCAAGTTGTTGTGTATTGCCAGAAGACTTGATCTCTGGGCTGGCAATGCAAGGTAAACCGGTTGCTCTGAGCCGGGGTGCCACAACGCTTGGTATCAGAGCCAAGCTGACTGTAGGACGCCCTAGACAGCCGACGCATTAGAAAACGGTAGTTTTAACTTCTGTAGCGATCTGAGGTTTGACTCTGCACTTGGGTCTTGCATTGCATGCATATAGCTTACTGTTAATGCTAATCAGTTAATATTGTGAGTGTAGATGGCACTAGTCCCTTATCCGTACCAGCCAGAGCTGGCACCTTCCACCTTTCCGCACCTGCTTAGCAACGTGTGGCGCCGACTCTACCCCGATGGTGATGACCCCGTGTACCAGGTGTACCGAGAGCAGCTTGCCGATGGTGTTTACGAGTACCACGCGGAGGTCGTCATGCACAACACTACTGTGGTGGGCACTTACACTCGCTCCACTAAGGGCGGGACTGCTTCTACACCCGACCAGGTGGTCCAGTTTGCAGCATTCGAGGCTCTCACTGACTTGCTCTATAACGAGATCCAGATGCAGACTCACCCAGGTTTCTGCTTCTATCCGTCCCTGTTTGAGTCAGGATAGATCCGCTTCCCTGTTTGGGTCAGCCAGCCACCTGTCTCGTTACATAACGGCTGGATACTTTCTGATCGTCAGCCTAGCCCATGAGCTGAACCGCGTTCGAGACGAGCTAGCTGCCGCTCGATCTGCCTTCATTCCACCTTTACTTATCCATACATCGCTTGTTCCTCTAGTTACCTTACCTCCACCTACCCCAGTGACTCCCACACCTTCTCAGAGTAACTCAGGTACTTCGGTAGTGACTCCTCATGAGTCCCCAGCCCAGTGGGCTATGCTTCTCGCTACCCCAGCCGCTCCGATGCTGCGGAGCCACCCTGCTCCAGACCCTGAGGGAGAGTCGTCCCGTCAGCGTCATCGTGTTTCCTTTGCTCCGGAGGTGTCCCTTATCAGTTCCGATTCGGAGTCCGACACCGAGGAGACACCAGCAGGACCGTCAGAGTGCCGGTGCGATCGCTGTCGTCGCGAGTAGACGAGGATGATGTGGTGTTTGGTTGTATGCATGTAGTAGTACTATCCATGTTGTTGTCATGTTATGTATGTTGGATGATGTATTGTATAATTATGTTGCTTTCTGTTATTCGCTTTAGCTTTTCTCGATTTCTCTTCCGGGTTTGTTGCTTCACCTTCCTATTTTTTTCCCCTTATGGATGTTGCTCATCTCGATGCTTCGTATTGGGAAACATATATAGGATGACAAGGTGTGGCAGTAACTGTCAGGGTGGCGATGATACTCCAGTTCGTCGATCCGCCAGGCAAGCAGGACATTCTCCAGAACCATATCAGCCACCACCTCCTCCACCTCAAGCACCCACAATAGAGAAAATTATGCGAATGTTTGAAGAAAAGAGGAGCCAAGATCTAATGGAGTTCCTGAGAAGTATGCAGACTATGGTTGGGCCGAATAATCACAATGGTAATCACTCGAAGCTGTCAGACTTTCAGAGGACCAAACCGCCAAGTTTTAGTCAAGCAGTGGACCCAATGGAAGCCGATGACTGGTTGAGAACCATTGAGAAGAAGCTAGAAATTGCTCGCACTGAAGATGCTGATAAGGTACCCTTCGCCACTCATTATCTAGAAGGACCAGCTGCTATATGGTGGGACAATGCCAAAGTGATGTGGCCTGCTAAAGACGAGATTACTTGGGATAAATTCAAAGATAAATTCCACAAGTATCACATTCCCGCCGGTATCTTGAAGGTCAAGCAGCGAGAATTCCTCACCCTTACACAAGGGACCTCGACTGTAAGTGAGTATTTAAACAAGTTCAATCACTTGGCCCGTTATTCTACACATGATGTGGCCACCGAAGAACAGAAGATAGATCGGTTCCTCGGAGGACTCAACCTTACCCTCTTATGTGCACTCAGCATGCTGGGTTTCCCCGACTTCCAAACTTTGGTGAACAAGGCACTCATTGCCTAAAGGGAACACAAACTGGTTAATGATCATATGACTGCCTATGAAGACCGCAAACGCAAGTTTGAACCCAAGAAGGAAGGGCAAGTTTTTCAGAAGGTTCATACTTGGCAACAACCCCAGTTCGAGTTCAAGCCAACCTGGCAGCAGGGGAACATCAAGAATGAAAGTCAGATCAAGACTGTGGTCGCCAAGCCAAACAAGGAAGACTGTCAGCGTAACAATGCCTATTACTCATGTGGACAAACTGGGCATTATGCTAGACAGTGCCCCAAGAACAGAAAGTCACAATCCAACCTGAAGCCTCAAGTCAATTATGTGGGGCAATTCCCCAAACAGAAATATATTCAAGGGCAAGTTCATCATATCTCCGCCGAAGAAGCCTCCGAAGTTCCCGATGTGGTCATTGGTATGTTTCCTATTAATGACATACCTGCAACAATTTTATTCGATTCCGGGGCTTCCCATTCTTTTATTTCGCAGAGTTTTGTTGCCCCACATCGCCTTTCCTATACTCTTTTGGACAAAGTTATGGTGGTACAATCCCCCGGATCCAGGCTCAGGACAAATATTGTATGCCGAGAATTGAAAATATCAATCAATGGAGTCATCTTCCCCACATCCCTAGTATCCATTGAATCTCCAACATTGGATATTATTTTGGGGATGGATTGGTTGACAAGACACCAGGTCTGTATCAACTTCGCAACAAGAGAAGTCACGCTAATAAATCCCTCGGGCCAGTCTGCACGATTCTTTGCCGGTCGAGCCATGCCAAAGAAGGGGATGGTCTATGCAGCTATTGCTACAGGGATGAATCTAGTGCCAGTGGTCTGTGAATTCCCAGATGTGTTTCCAGATGAATTGCCAGGCATGCCACCTGATCGAGAGCTTGAATTTTCCATTGAGCTTGTGCCCGGGACAGCACCAATTTACAAGAAATATTATCGTATGCCTTCATCCGAACTAGTGGAGTTGAAGAAGCAATTAGATGAGATGCTCTAAAAAGGATATATTCGCCCCAGTTCATCTCCTTGGGGTGCACCTGCAATATTCGTGGGCAAGAAAGATGGCAGTCTCCGGATGTGTGTTGACTACCATGCTCTCAATGATGTCACTATCAAGAATAAATACTCGCTGCCCAGGATCGATGATTTGTTCGATCAACTCAGTGGAGCTCAAGTCTTCTCCAAGATTGATTTGTGCACCGGGTATCACCAGCTGAAAATCAGAAAAGAAGATATCCCCAAGACAGCATTCACTACACGATATGGGCTGTACGAATATACGGTCATGTCCTTTGGGCTGACCAACGCTCCTGCATTCTTCATGCACATGATGAACAAGGTGTTCATGGACTTCTTGGACAAGTTTGTAGTGGTGTTCATTGATGACATCCTCATATATTCCAAGAGTGAAGAAGAGCACAAGCAGCATCTCCGAGCAGTGTTGGAGCGATTACGCGCTCATCAACTCTACGCCAATTTCAGCAAATGTGAATTTTGGCTTAAAGAAGTGGGATTCCTTGGGCATACTCTTTCCGCTCAAGGGCTGGTCGTGGACCAAAGCAAAGTCACAGAAGTCCTGAAGTGGAAGAAACCTATTTTAGTAACAGAAATCAGGAGTTTCTTGGGTCTGGCAGGTAATTACTGTCGATTCATTGAAGGCTTCTCAAAGATTGCCAAGCCAATGACTGAGCTACTCAATAAGAATCAGAAGTTTATATGGACGGAAGCATGTGAGAACAGTTTCAATGAGCTAAAGATCCGTTTGACCGCCGCTCCCGTATTAACTCTACCAGATATCTACCGGAGCTTCGACATCTATTGCGACGCATCCAGGGGTGGCATTGGGTGTGTACTTATGCAAGATGGAAAGGTCATGGCCTATGCATCAAGAGAGCTTTGACCGTATGAGGAGAATTATCCTACCCATGACCTGGAGATGTCAGCTGTGGTCCACGCCCTAAAAATTTGGAGGCATTACATCATTGGAAAACGATGGCAAATCTACACCGACCACAAGAGTCTCAAGTAAATATACACACAACCAGACCTGAACCTCCGACAAAGAAGATGGCTTGAGTTGGTCAAAGACTATGACCTGGGTATCAACTACCACCCAAGAAAAGCAAATGTGGTCGCCGATGCCCTTAGTCACAAACCGGCCACCGCAAATTCATTAATCGAGCGTCTGCACCCGGCACTTCAAGAAGAAATAGCTCAGCTCAATATGATCCTGTCTGATGCGACTTGCTCGGTTACCTTGGAAGTAACCCCTACTCTGGAAGACGAAATCCGAAAGGCGCAACCTGGTGACCCCATGTTACTCAAGGTAATGGCCCAAGTACGAGAAGGAAAGATGCTAGATTTCAACGTTGATGACAAAGGTACACTACGATTTCGGGATCGAGTCTGTGTACCGAACCTCGGGGAATTAAAGCAGCATACTCTGAAGGAAGCTCACGAGTCCGCATACTCTATTCATCCCGGAGGCACCAAAATGTATCAAGACTTGAAGCAAACATTCTGGTGGGAAGGTATGAAGAAAGATATCGCCTATTACGTCGCCTATTGCGATATATGCAACAAAGTGAAGGCTGAACACCAGAAACCTGCCGGTCTGCTTCAACCCTTACCCGTTCCGCAATGGAAGTGGGATGATATCTGCATGGACTTCATCGTGGGGTTACCAAGGACACCACGAGGTAATAACGCCATATGGGTCGTGGTCGACATGCTCACCAAGGTGGCCCACTTTATTCCAATAAGAACCACCTACCGTGCAGATCAACTCGCCCAACTTTACATATCCAAGATTGTCAGTCTGCATGGGATACCCAGGACTATCACCTCAGACCGAGGATCTCTATTCACCTCGGCATTCTGGCTACGTCAACACCAAGCCTTGGGAACCGCTTTGAAGCATAGCACCGCTTATCACCCTCAGACAGATGGGCAGACAGGGCGGGTAAATCAAATCTTGGAAGACATGCTTCGGGCATGCGCTCTTGCTCATGGATCCAAATGGGAAGACAGCCTGTCGTACGCTGAGTTTTCTTACAATAACAGCTACCAAACTAGCCTCAAGATGTCACCTTTTGAGGCTCTATATGGACGTAAGTGTCGCACCCCGTTGAATTGGTCTCAGACAGGAGACAGCCTAATCTTCGGGACTGATTTGATGATGAAAGCGGAAAAGCAAGTTAAAGAAATCCGAGACAGACTGCAAGTGGCAAAATCTCGTCAGAAGAGTTACTATGACTCAAAGCATAGGCAGATCAGCTTCGAACCAGGTGAATATGCATATCTCCAAGTTACCCCCATGAAAGGAGTCAAAAGGTTTCATACTCGGGGAAAGCTCGCACCAAGGTACATCGGTCCGTTTCCAGTCATGACCAGAGTGGGCAAAGTGGCCTATCAGTTAGAATTGCCTCCCGAGCTATCCGAGGTTCATGATGTGTTCCACGTATCTCAGCTACGGAAATGCATCGCACCACCCGCAAAACAGATGGATATGACAGAACTAGAGCTTGCCAAAGATTTAACATATGAGGAGAAACCCTTGAGAATCTTGGAAGAGATGGACAGAGTCACCCGCAGCAAAACTATAAAGTTTTACATGGTCCAATGGGAGCACCACACTGAGGATGAGTCCACCTGGGAAAGAGAAAATTTCTTAAGGACTGCATACCCATATTTGTTTCCTGAGCAACCGAATCTCGAGGACAAGATTCATCCTAAGGGGGGGAGGTTTGTAACACCCTGGATTTTTCCTTTTTCTTTTATTTGGATTTATTGAATATTTTAATTTGCATTTGAGGTTTTCTGTCAATTCTTTTGGACTTACCACTTGGATTTATTTTTCATTTTCTTCCAAGTGGGTTCTACCATCCATAAACCCTTCCTAGACCTCATCCCTCTCACCATAATGCCATTGGATATTTTTATTTAATGGCATTATAATCTTTTTCCTACTAAAAATGGCCATTATCTCTCTGAGCTTTGAAGCAACCCTCATTTTTATTGCTCCAAAAATTCCAAGAAAATTCCCAAATATTCTTTGGATCATTCGTCACCTCCCTATGCAAAAATATCCCATGGTCATTTGGAAAATTTCTGCCAAGGAGAATGTTTTTGCTTCTGGACAGAATGGTCACTTTGTGAAGCAACTATATTATTCATTGATCTGTTGGGGCTGAAATTTTTGCCACATGACTACCCTCCTAAGTAATGCTTAACCCCAAAATTTCAGCTCTAAACTCCTAGCCATTTGTCCCCAGTGTTTGGTACAAGTTTTTGTCTACAAACTTTGCAGCTTGCTCTCGTCACCTCCACTGCACCAGATGGCAAGCCAAGAGCATTTCTAGGCACCGCGTTGAAGGGACTACATGGGTGACATGGTGTGGCACTGCCGAAAGCACCCCGCGTGCCAGTGCACGCAGTGACCACGTGAGATTATGCTAGGTGGCATTCCACATCAAAAGTTATCTTTTTTATCATTTACCTACTCGAGGACGAGCAGGAATTAAGCTTGGGGATGCTGATACGTCTCCGTCGTATCTATAATTTTTGATTGTTTCATGCCAATATCCTATTATTTCCACATACTTTTGGCAACATTTTATATTTTTTTTGGGACTAAAATATTGATCCAGTGCCCAGTGCCAGTTCCTGTTTGTTGCATGTTTTTTGTTTCACAGAATATCCATATCAAACAAAGTCCAAATGCAATAAAATTTCTCGGAGAATTATTTTGGAATATATGTGATTTTTGGGAGGTGGAATCAACGCAAGGCGGTGCTCATGGGCCCCACGACGCACCAGGGCACGCCAGGGGGGTCCAGCGCGCCGTGGTGCCTCGTGAGGCCTTCGTAGGTCAGTTGGTGCTATTCTTCGGGCGAAAGGAAGCTAATATCCGGTAAAAAATCGTGTTAAAATTTTAGCGCAATCGGAGTTACGGATCTCCGGGAATTCAAGAAACAGTGAAAGGCCAGAAAACAGGAACGCGAAACAGAAGAGAACAGAGAGAGAGAGATCCAATCTCGGAGGGGCTCCCGCCCCTCCGGGTTCCATGGAGGCCAAGGACCAGAGGAGAAAACCTTCTCCCATCTAGGGGGGAGGCCAAGCAAGAAGAAGAAGGAGGGGAGCTCTCTCCCCCTCTCTTCCGGTGGCGTCGTAGCGCCGCCGGGGGAACCATCGTGACGGCGATCTACACCAACAACTTCGCCGCCGTCAACACCAACTCTCTCCCCCTCTATGCAGCGGTGTAACCTCTCTTTTCCCGTTGTAATTCTCTACTTAAACATGGTGCTTAATGCTACATATTATTATCCAATGATTTGTGGCCATCCTATGATGTTTGAGTAGATACTTTTTGTCCTATGGGTTTATTGATGATCGTGATTGGTTTGAGTTGTATGATTTATTTTGGTGCTGTCCTATGGTGCCTTCCGTGCCGCGCACACGTGGGGGATTCCCGCTGTATGGTTTAAAATACATTCATAATTCTCTTATGGTGGGCGGCTAGAGTGACAGAAGCTTACACTCGAGTAAGGGGGTTGTTGCGTATGGGAGTAAAGAGGACTTGATAGTTAATGCTATGGTTGGGTTTTACCTTAATGATCTTTGGTAGTTGCAGATGCTTGCTAGAGTTCCAATCATAAGTGCATATGATCCAAGTACGGAAAGTATGTTAGCTCATGCCTCTCCCTCATATAAAATTGCAACAATGATTACCAGTCTAGTTATCGATTGCCTATGGACAAATCATTCTCTTGTGTTACAAAAGCTTTCTACTAAACAACTAACTTTTATTATCTTGCACATTACTCGTAGTTTTATGCTCGCAAAGTACTTCTAGTTTTATTCTTGCAAACCTATCCTATCACCTACAAAATACTTTTATACTTGTTCTAGGTAAAGCTAACGTTAAGCGTGCATAGAGTTGTATCGGTGGTCGATAGAACTTGAAGGGAATAATAATTCTACCTTTAGCTCCTCATTAGGTTTGACATTCTTATTTATCTAAAAAGCTAAAATTGATCCCCTATACTTGTGGGTTATCAATACCTTTTTCTGGCGCCGTTGCCGGGGAGCAATAGCATGGGGTTGATATTCTCTTGTGTGCTTGTTTGCTTTATCACTAAGTAGATTTTATTTTCTGTTCTAAGTTGTTTTATATATTTAGTTATGGACATGGAACATGAAACACCAAAAAAATTAGTTGTACTTGCTACTCATGGAGAAGAGGAACCACCTAAAACCCTCGATGCTCGTTATGTGGAAAACATTAAATACTACTTTGATAATCCTGATAAAACTCCATTCAACTTGATAATGGGAGTTACTATGGATCAACAGGAATACTTTAGGGATTATCTCTTGTCTCAAAAAGGGAAACTCTTATGGGATCAAATTTATTATTTGCATTGGTATGCTCGGAATTTATGCTTAAGATATGATTATACTTGCTGCTCTAGGATGAAGGCTCCACACCTTCCCTTTTCATGTGAATTTAATGATAACGAAACCATGGCTTCTTATGCTAATGGTATATATGATTACTATGATGTGGAACGAATAGAAGAACTTGTTGCTTTTAAGGGTGCTTATGAAATTTAATCTTTGTTTGAAAAGTATGAAGATTGTGATGATGTTGTTTACAGATCTGAAATATTTTCTATACTTAAATATTGCTATGAGAATTACGAATACAATGCCGATATTAATGAGTTTATTGAGAAAGTCTCTGCTGTCCAAGAAGAGACTAATATTTTGCAGGAATCTATGGAAGAAGAAATTGATGACACTGTGAGCTCATTAGATGAAAAAGATGACGAGGAGAGCGAAGAACAAAAGGAGGAAGAGCAGATTGATCACCCGTACCCACCTTCTGATGAGAGTAACTCTTTATCTCATACATTGTTTAATTTCCCTTCGTTCTTACCGAAGGATGAATGCTATGATAATTGCTATGATCCCTTGGATTCGTTTGAAATATCCCTTTTTGATGAAATTGATGCTTGCTATGCTTGTGGCTATGATGCCAATATGAATTATGCTTATGGAGATGAACTTGCTATAGTTCCTTATGTTAAGAATGAAATTGTTGCTATTGCACCCACACATGATAGTCCTATTATCTTTGTGGCCATCCTATGATGTTTGAGTAGATTCTTTTTGTCCTATGGGTTGATTGATGATCATGATTGGTTTGTGTTGTATGTTTTATTTTGGTGCTGTCCTATGGTGCCTTCCGTGTCGCGCACACGTGGGGGATTCCTGCTGTAGGGTTTGCAATACGTTCATAATTCTCTTATGGTTGGTGGCTAGAGTGATAGAAGCTTACACCCGAGTAAGGGGGTTGTTGCGTATGGGAGTAAAGAGGACTTGATACTTAATGCTATGGTTTGGTTTTACCTTAATGATCTTTGGTAGTTGCAGATGCATGCTAGAGTTCCAATCATAAGTGCATATGATCCAAGTACGGAAAGTATCTTAGCTCATGCCTCTCCCTCATATAAAATTGCAACAATGATTACCAATCTAGTTATCGATTGCCTATGGACAAATCATTCTCTTGTGTTACAAAAGCTTTCTACTAAACAACTAACTTTTATTATCTTGCAAATTACTCGTAGTTTTATGCTCGCAAAGTACTTCTAGTTTTATTCTTGCAAACCTATCCTATCACCTACAAAATACTTTTATACTTGTTCTAGGTAAAGCTAACGTTAAGCGTGCATAGAGTTGTATCGGTGGTCGATAGAACTTGAAGGGAATATTAATTCTACCTTTAGCTCCTCGTTAGGTTTGACATTCTTATTTATCTAAAAAGCTAAAATTGATCCCCTATACTTGTGGGTTATCAATACCTTTTTCTGGCGCCGTTGCCGGGGAGCAATAGCATAGGGTTGATATTCTCTTGTGTGCTTGTTTGCTTTATCACTAAGTAGATTTTATTTTCTGTTCTAAGTTGTTTTATATATTTAGTTATGGACATGGAACATGAAACACCAAAAAAATTAGTTGTACTTGCTACTCATGGAGAAGAGGAACCACCTAAAACCCTCGATGCTCGTTATGTGGAAAACATTAAATACTACTTTGATAATCCTGATAAAACTCCATTCAACTTGATAATGGGAGTTACTATGGATCAACAGGAATACTTTAGGGATTATCTCTTGTCTCAAAAAGGGAAACTCTTATGGGATCAAATTTATTATTTGCATTGGTATGCTCGGAATTTATGCTTAAGATATGATTATACTTGCTGCTCTAGGATGAAGGCTCCACACCTTCCCTTTTCATGTGAATTTAATGATAACGAAACCATGGCTTCTTATGCTAATGGTATATATGATTACTATGATGTGGAACGAATAGAAGAACTTGTTGCTTTTAAGGGCGATTATGAAATTTAATCTTTGTTTGAAAAGGATGAAGATTGTGATGATGCTGTTTACAGATCTGAAATATTTTCTATACTTAAATATTGCTATGAGAATTACGAATACAATGCCGATATTAATGAGTTTATTGAGAAACTCTCCGCTGTCCAAGAAGAGACTAATATTTTGCAGGAATCTATGGAAGAAGAAATTGATGACACTGTGAGCTCATTAGATGAAAAAGATGACGAGGAGAGCGAAGAACAAAAGGAGGAAGAGCAGATTGATCACCCGTACCCACCTTCTGATGAGAGTAACTCTTTATCTCATACATTGTTTAATTTCCCTTCGTTCTTACCGAAGGATGAATGCTATGATAATTGCTATGATCCCTTGGATTCGTTTGAAATATCCCTTTTTGATGAAATTGATGCTTGCTATGCTTGTGGCCATGATGCCAATATGATTTATGCTTATGGAGATGAACTTGCTATTGTTCCTTATGTTAAGAATGAAATTGTTGCTATTGCACCCACACATGATAGTCCTATTATCTTTGTGGCCATCCTATGATGTTTGAGTAGATTCTTTTTGTCCTATGGGTTGATTGATGATCATGATTGGTTTGTGTTGTATGTTTTATTTTGGTGCTGTCCTATGGTGCCTTCCGTGTCGCGCACACGTGGGGGATTCCTGCTGTAGGGTTTGCAATACGTTCATAATTCTCTTATGGTGGGTGGCTAGAGTGATAGAAGATTACACCCGAGTAAGGGGGTTGTTGCGTATGGGAGTAAAGAGGACTTGATACTTAATGCTATGGTTGGGTTTTACCTTAATGATCTTTGGTAGTTGCAGATGCATGCTAGAGTTCCAATCATAAGTGCATATGATCCAAGTACGGAAAGTATGTTAGCTCATGCCTCTCCCTCATATAAAATTGCAACAATGATTACCGGTCTAGTTATCGATTGCCTATGAACAAATCATTCTCTTGTGTTACAAAAGCTTTCTACTAAACAACTAACTTTTTTTAACTTGCAAATTACTCGTAGTTTTATTCTCGCAAAGTACTTCTAGTTTTATTCTCGCAAACCTATCCTATCACCTACAAAATAGTTTTATACTTGTTCTAGGTAAAGCTAACATTAAGCGTGCGTAGAGTTATATCGGTGGTTGGTAGAACTTGAAGGGAATATTAATTCTACCTTTAGCTCCTCGTTGGGTTCGACACTCTTATTTATCGAAAAAACTACAATTGATCCCCTATACTTGTGGGTTATCAAGACCTTTTTCTGGCGCCGTTGCCGGGGAGCAATAGCGTGGGGTTGATATTCTCGTGTGTGCTATTTTTCTTTATCACTAAGTAAATTTTATTTTCTGTTCTAAGTTGTTTTATATCTTTACTTATGGATATGGAACACGAAACATCAAAAAAATTAGTTGTACTTGCTACTCATGGAGATGGGGAACCTCCTAAAACCCTCGATGCTCGTTATGTGGAAAACAACTACTTTGATAATCCTGATAAAACTCCATTCAACTTGATAATGGGAGTTACTTTGGATCAACGGGAATACTTTAGGGATTATCGCTTGTCTCAAAAAGGGAAAGTCTTATGGGATCTAATTTATTATTTGCATTGGTATTCTCGGAATTTATGCTTAAGATATGACTATACTTGCTGCTCTAGGATGAAGGCTCCACACCTTCCCTTTTCATGTGAATTTAATGATAATGAAACCTTGGCTTCTTATGCTAATGGTATATATGATTACTATGATGTGGAACGAATAGAAGGATTTGTTGCTTTTAATGGTGCTTATGAAATTGAATATTGGTTTGAAAAGTATGAAGATTGTGATGATGATGTTTACAGATCTGAAAATTTTGCTATAGTTAAATATTGCTATGGGAATTACGAATACAATGCCAATATTAATGAGTTTATTGAGAAAGTCTCCACTGCTCAAGAAGAGACTAATATTTTGGAGGAATCTATGGAAGAAGAAATTGATGACACTGTGAGCTCATTAGATGAAAAAGATGACGAGGAGAGCGAAGAACAAAAGGAGGAAGAGCGGATTGATCACCCGTGCCCAACTTCTGTTGAGAGTAACACTTTATCTCATACATTGTTTAATTTCCCTTCGTGCTTACCGAAGGATGGATGCTATGATAATTGCTATGATCCCTTGGATTCGTTTGAATTATCCCTTTTTGATGAAATTGATGCTTGCTATGCTTGTGGCCATGATGCCAATATGAATTATGCTTATGGAGATGAACTTGCTATAGTTCCTTATGTTAAGAATGAAATTGTTGCTATTGCACCCACACATGATAGTCCTATTATCTTTTTGAATTCTCCCAACTACACAATATCGGAGAAGTTTGCTCTTATTAAGGATTATATTGATGGGTTGCGTTTTACTGTTACAGATGATGATTTTGATGAATATTATATGCATGTGCTTGCTGCTCCTACTTGCAATTATTATGAGAGAGGAACTACATCTCCGCCTCGCTATGTTTCCAATGCGATAAAATTGCAAGAAACTGTTTATACTATGCATTGGACTTTACTTGATGTGCATGAATTGTTCTTTTATGTCATCCCGATGCATAGGAAGAGTGTTAGACTTCGTTGTTACACGATTTATATTGCTTTGTGCTCACTACTAAATTACAAATCATTGTTAATCAAAATTGGCTTTGATATACCTTGGGATCTGGGTGGATCGATTACTTGAGCACTTTATGCCTAGCTTAATGGCTTTAAAAAAAGCGCTGCGAGGGAGAGAACCCAGAAGTTTTAGAGAGTCATTTTATTCTTTTGTGTGCTTTTAAAAAGTTTAAAAACAAAAAAATATAGAGGGGAACCTAAAACTTTTCAAAAAGGAAAGTGAAAGTAAGAAAGACGAGCACCGTTGAAGTGGGGGAGCTCCTTGAACTTTGTTCATGCTCATGGAAACTTTGCAAATCTTGAATTACAGAAACTTTTCAACAAAAATAATTATCCCCTTGTACAAATCCATTGTATTATAAAAATAATGTGCCAAGATTTATCGTTAGGATGTTTAAATTGCTTGTTTGGTATGTGCAGTGCAAAAACAGAAACTTTTGCTGTAGTGCGTGAATTTACATTTTTTGCTGTAACATGGAAAAATTCTGAAATTTTTACACAGTACTGCTTTGCAAATTTTTTATTTTTCCTAATGTTTCAGAATTTTCGGAATTACAGAAGTATGGTCAATGTTCAGATTACTATAGACTGTTCTGTTTTTGACAGATTCTGTTTTTGATGCATTGTTTTGCTTGTTTTGATGAAACTATGGATTGTATCGGAAGGTATAAGCCATGGAGAAGTTAGAATACAGTAGGTATAATGCAAAAATAAAATATGAATGGGTTTGTAACAGTACTTAAAGTAGTGATTTGCTTTATTATACTAACGGATCTCACAAAGGTTTTGTTATGTTTTGTGTGGATGAAGTGTTCGAAGATCGAGGTGGTATCAATATGAGGATAATGAGGAGAGGCAAGAGCTCAAGCTTGGGGATGCCCAAGGCACCCCACGTAAATATTCAAGGAGACTCAAGCGTCTAAGCTTGGGGACGCCCCGGAAGGCATCCCATCTTTATTCAACAAGTATCGGTATGGTTCGGTTTTTGTTTTGTTCACATGATGTGCGTAAATTCTTGGAGCATATTTTGTGTTTATTTCTCCCTTTTCTTTTATGCACCATGCTGGTATGATATAGTCCTTGGTTGATTTATAGAATGCTCTTTGCACTTCACTTATATCTTTTGAGTATGGCTTTATAGAATGCTTCATGTGCTTCACTTATAGCATTTGAAGTTTGGATGCCTGTTTCTCTTCATATAGAAAACTGTTATTTGTAGAATGCTCTTTTGCTTCACTTATATTTGTTAGACTATGGTCTTTTGTAGAAAGAATTAAACTCTCTTGCTTCACTTATATATATTTAGAGAGTCAACAGGAATTGGTCATTCACATGGTTAGTCAGAAAATCCTACATAAACCTTGTAGATCACTGAATATGATATGTTTGATTCCTTGCAATAGTTTTGCGATATGGAGATGATAATATGTGAGTTATGGTAGTGAGTAATTGTGATTTAGTAAGAATATTGGTGTTAAGGTTTGTGATTCCCTATGCATGCACGTAAAGTCAATAGTTATGCAACGAAGTTATATCCTACTTATGGTGCATTATTCAGTGTTAGTTATTCTCAATGCATGTTTATGACCGTTTTCGTTTTCTGGTTGGCTGCTTCTCAATCTATTTGCTAGCCTTCATTTGTACTAAGCAGGAATACTGCTTGTGCATCCAAACTCCTTAAACCCAAGTTGTGCCAAATGAGTCCACTATATCTACCTATATGCGGTATTTCAATGTCGTTCCAAGTAAATTTGCATGTGCCAACTCTAAAATTTTCAAAATAATTTTCCTCTTTGTGTGCCGTACCGCTCATGAAGTGGAAGGGGGTGGCCAATATTTTCCATGCTAGGTGTGTTATTCTCACGATGAGTGTTTATTCACTTGTCATTGCACGAGAGAGTGGCTGGTAATAGGGATGCCCAGTCCCCCAATGAATCAAAAATTAATAACAACAAAATACCTTGGAAAGTGTTGGTATGGAGGGCACCCGTGGATACGGCTAGCCATGCATTGTGAAAGAATGGTGGAAAGGAAATAAACTTTACTTTCTGTTTGGGAACCGCCTATGATGTGTCTAGCATGGAAAATATTGGGAATTCTCGGTCGTTTTCATTGACAGGAAAAGCATGCCTCTCAAAACAATTTTATCTCTTTTAATTTCTGCTTTGAGCTCTGGCACATTTGCAAATCTCTGCTTCCCTCTGCAAAGGGCCTATCTATTTTACTTTTCTGCATTTTTATTTTTATTGAGTTTCCATCTTCTCTTATAAAGCACCAACTGGAGAGCACTATTGTCATACTTGTGCATTGGGTGTAGTTAATGTTGAGTGTGTTTCATGAATGGATCAATGACTGAGCATAACGGGCTAGGGATAACTTTCTTTAGCATTGATAATTTGAAAGTCATGGTTGTTTGTTAGTATGCTTGAGTATTGATGTCTTTATATCAAATGATAGACTATTGCTTTGAATCACTCGTGTCTTAATATTCATGCCATGATTAAACTATATGATCAAGATTATGGTAGGTGGCATTCCACATCAAAAATTATCTTTTTTATCATTTACCTACTCGAGGACGAGCAGGAATTAAGCTTGGGGATGCTGATACGTCTCTGTCGTATCTATAATTTTTGATTGTTTCATGCCAATATCCTATAATTTCCACATACTTTTGGCAACATTTTATATTTTTTTGGGACTAACATATTGATCCAGTGCCTAGTGCCAGTTCCTGTTTGTTGCATGTTTTTTTTTTCGCAGAATATCATATCAAACGAAGTCGAAATGCAATGAAATTTCTTGGAGAATTATTTTGGAATATATGTGATTTTTGGGAGGTGGAATCAATGCAAGACAGTGCTCGTGGGCCCCACGAGGCACCAGGGCGTGCCAAGGGGGGTCCGGCATGCCGTGGTGCCTCGTGGGGCCCTCGTAGGTCAGTTGGTGCTATTCTTCGGGCGCAAGGAAGCTAATATCCGGAAAAAATCGTGTTAAAATTTTAGCGCAATCGGAGTTACGGATCTCCGGGAATTTAAGAAACGGTGAAAGGCCAAAAAACAGGAACGCGAAATAGAAGAGAACAGAGAGAGAGAGAGATCCAATCTCGGAGGGGCTCCCGCCCCTCTGGGTGCCATGGAGGCCAAGGACCAGACGGGAAAACCTTCTCCCATCTAGGGGGGAGGCCAATCAAGAAGAAGAAGGAGGGGGGCTCTCCCCCCCTCTCTTCCGGTGGCGCCGGAGCGCCGCCGGGGGAACCATCGTGATGGCGATCTACACCAACAACTTCGCCGCCGTCAATATCAACTCTCACCCCCTCTATGCAGTGGTGTAGCCTCTCTTTTCCCGCTGTAATTCTCTACTTAAACATGGTGCTTAATGCTACATATTATTATCCAATGATTTGTGGCCATCCTATGATGTTTGAGTAGATTCTTTTTGTCCTATGGGTTGATTGATGATCGTGATTGGTTTGTGTTGTATGTTTTATTTTGGTGCTGTCCTACGGTGCCTTCCGTGCCGCGCACACGTGGGGGATTCCCGTTGTAGGGTTGGCAATACGTTCATAATTTTCTTATGGTGGGCGGCTAGAGTGATTGAAGCTTACACCCGAGTAAGGGGGTTGTTGCATATGGGAGTAAAGAGGACTTCATACTTAATGCTATGGTTGGGTTTTACCTTAATGATCCTTGGTAGTTGCGGATGCTTGCTAGAGTTCCAATCATAAGTGCATATGATCCAAGTACGGAAAGTATGTTAGCTCATGCCTCCCCCTCATATAAAATTGCAACAATGATTACTGGTCTAGTTATCGATTGCCTATGGACAAATCATTCTCTTGTGTTACAAAAGGTTTCTACTAAACAACTAACTTTTATTATCTTGAAAATTACTCGTAGTTTTATTCTCGCAAAGTACTTCTAGTTTTATTCTTGCAAACCTATCCTATCACCTACAAAATAGTTTTATACTTGTTCTAGGTAAAGCTAACGTCAAGCGTGCATAGAGTTGTATTGGTGGTCAATAGAACTTGAAGGGAATATTAGTTCTACCTTTAGCTCCGCGTTGGGTTCGACACTCTTATTTATCGAAAAAGCTACAATTGATCCCCTATACTTGTGGGTTATCATCGATCAGTGTGAAGCAGCTCCGAAGGCTACAGGAAGAGATCGTTGTCATACTAAATGAGCTTAAGATGTACTTCCCGCCCGCGTTCTTTGACATCATGGTGCATCTGTGTGTCCACATTGTGGACGACATCATCGACCTCGGGCCTACATTCCATCACAGCATGATGCCGTTCGAGAGGATGAATGGGGTCATGAAAGATTCGTTCGTAACATGTCCCGTCGGGATGGAAGCATCGTCCAGGGCTATTTGACCCAAGAGTGCATCTCCTTCTGCGAGAATTATCTAGGCGTCAGAAACCCTGTTGATGGTTTGCCAGTCAACAAGCACCTTGGGAGGCTTGGAGGAGAAGGTCACACCAACGGCCGGAGGGAATTGCATGTGGACCACTCGGGTCGACGCAACGACTTTGACAGGGCTAACTTTGTAGTGCTACAACACCTACATGTGGTAGAAGATTTCGTGATACTGCACAAAGAAACCATCGCAAAGAACTACCGTGATCAGGGGATGCGCAAGACGGACGCCGAAGTTATTAGATAGCACAACTCCACTTTCTTGCATTGGTTCAAAGAGCGAGTTCTTGCTAATCCCCCGGAAGAGGGCAGTGCGGACGGATTGCTCATATACGCCTTAGCACATGGCCCCGCGGCCAACCTTGCGACCTATTAGGCATACGATATCAACGGATACACATTCTACATGGAGGCCAAAGACATAAACAATGATTACCAGAACTCGGGGGTGATGATGGAATGCATGACCGGCGACAACGGCGCCACTGAAAGATTCTACAGAAGGGTCAAAGAGATCTGGGAGCTTGACTACGCTGGACTGCACAATGCGACGATGTTCCATGTCAGATGGGCTAAGGCCGTCGAAAGAGAAAACCGGCATTTCACTACCATGTCTATACCCGACGCGAAGAGCGCTACCGTGAACATCATCGCCAAAACTGAGCCATGGGTACACGCTAAGCACGTGACACAATGCTTCTTCATAACCGACCCGAGCAATCCCAACCGTGTTGTCGTGAGGAGAGGCAAAAGGAGCATCGTCGGAATGGATGGAGTCGCCAACGAGTAAGACTACGACCAGTATGACGACCCGATGAGGGAAGATGACGATGACGATGAAGCATACATGAAAAGAAGAAGCAAGACTACATTACCTAAGAAAGATCATACTCCGTGGAAAATGACAGGTCATTGTGATGGGCACAATTATTCGACGGCGAACAAGAAAGGAAAGAAGATCACTCTTAAACGTCGTCGACGCTGAGAAACTATCATTTATATATGTATCTATTTTGTATACGCACTTAACCGCGTTATCAGTCAAATGATGTGATATATATTATGAACTCAGTATTATCACTAATTAAAATTGTGCATCGGTCTGAGTTATATACATTGTATCCCCTGCCGTGTGGGAGGGGACGTTCCCGTCGACTGGGACGCCGGATCGGTCATTAGGAGGAGAAAAAGAAAAAGAAAAAGAAAAACAAGAAGGAAAGGATTATATAAGAAAAAGAAAGAGAAAAAATAATTAAAAGAAATTAAAAGAAAAATAAAAAAGAAATTGGAAATAAAAAGGAAAAAAATGGGAATTATTGAATTAACAGAAAAGAAAATGGAAAAGATAGCAGCAGCGCGGGGTCTAGACCCCACGCTATAGCTAAGTTAGCTATAGCGTGGGTTTTGGACCCCTGCGCTACTGCTAATAGAATTACTGAATTAATAAAAAAGAAGTGTAAAAGATAGCAGTAGCGAGGGGTATGCCACCCACGCTATAGCTAAGTTATCTATAGCGCGGGTTTGGGTCCCCCGCGCTACTGCTATTTTGACTACGTGACCGTGTGGGATCCTCTCCCTTTCCATTCTCTCCATTCTCCCTCCCCCGACCTCACCGCTGCCGCTCCGGCCTCCTCCTCATCTGCGCTGCCGCTCCGGCCTCCACCTCGCCCGCTCAGGCCTCCTCCTCGTCCGCGCCGCTGCCACTCCGGCCTCCTCCTGGTCGCGCTGCCGCCGTCGACCTCACCACCGTAAGTCTCTCCCCTCCGCTCTGCCTTCCTGTCCCCTCCCCACTTCTCTCTCTCTATCGTAGGAACCCTAGGAATGTTTAGCTATTTAACTAACTGAATTTGTTAACTTAACCCTAGATTAGTTAGGCAGAACATTATGGATTAGCTAGGGCAAAACCCACATTTGCATAATGATTTGTTAACTGAACCCAAGATTAGTTAACTGAACCCTAGATTAGTTAACTGAATTTGATGCTGGAGTATTCTGTAATTGAATTTTCAGAAAATTTTCAGTAAATGAAATTTGTGAAAATTTTCAGCAATAGAAATTAGCTAGGGTTACAAATTTTACAAATTTTCAGCTATAGAAAATGTTTAGTAATAGAAATTAGCTAGGGTTATCTAGGGTTTTAAGTAAATGCATGGAAGCAGAACATTAGGGATTAGCTAGGGTTACAATTTTTACAAATTAGCTCTATCCAATAATTTTGGTGTACTTGTTGTAAAAGAAATTACTGTACTTGTTACAAATTTCTATGTGCTTGTTGTAAAATATATATATACCTACTTGTGCATTTTTTTTGTCCCGGAAATAACCTACTTTCTTGTTTAATAATTTGTTGCATGTGGTGGCTGTGACCACATGAGGTGGTTGCTAATATTTTTGTTGTGTTGGCACATTACATAGTACTGGTGCCACATATCTTTGCGGGGAATGATTCCGAGTGGCCTATGTTTTGCCAGAATGTTGATTCATTTCCATTTCGGAAAATTTCAGGCGCTCAATTTTTTCACTTTTTAGCAAAGGTCATGCCAAAATTTTCCGTGAATTTCGGCATGACTTGTGCTAGAAACTAGGATATATCGAGCGCTCGGGATTTGCCGGAACGGGAATGAATCAACATTCTGGCAAAGCATAGGCCCTTTTTTTATGTCATTATTCATTTTAGTAGGTCTAGAATTAAACGAGCAGACTTAATCATAGGAAACATGGCTAACAACGATGAAGCCAGGGGTTCTGGTAACCCCGAAGACGTCTACGAGGAAGCACACACCTACTTCGATGATATGGATGCACAACAGTTGCCGGCCCCCTTGTCACAACGGAGGGTGGTAGTTTAGCCGACCACGACATCGGCACCGGCACCGGCACCGACACCGGCATCGACACCGGCGCCGAGACCGGCACCGATGCTGGCGAATTAGCTGCTAAACAACCGAAGCCGAAGAGGGCACGACGTCCAAACTAGCTCAGCATTGGAAGACTGGTGTTCACGGAGGTGCACCTCAGTACTTTCGAGCCAACAGCGCTAGAGGAAGTGCGCAGTTGCTGCGGCAATCAAATAGGATGCATCCTACGGGAAACTGCCAGCATCAACTACGAAGCCTTAAGGAAGATACCAAATATGGAGCACTTCCTCCTAACGAATTTGCACCAGAGATTCCTGTTCCCCAGCCGAGATGAAACCAAAGAACCGTGGCTAGACAAAGCCATGAACAAGATAAACAACAAAGCCATGGGCAAGTTTAGCAATGCATTGTCCGCCTGGAAAGTAAGGGTGAAACGAGCGATTGAGAAAAAAGAACCCTACTCTGAGATTGTTCAGGAAAATAAGACACTTACGGAACCGGAGTTCGAAATATTCAAGGAGACTTGCGCTGCTGAAGCTGCCATGGAAAAGTCAGAGTACATGAAGGGGCTTCAGGAAAGGAACATGGGGAACCACCGCCTCGGAAGCCATGGTTACTCAGGCAAGATGCACATATGGGCCACGGAGGATGTGGAACGTGAAAGTCTGGGGCTCCCAGACCCCTTGGCGGAGTTCACCGCCCCGCAGGAGCATGACTTCATCAGGGCCCACGACGGAGTTCATGAGACTACTGTTATTATTAGTTTACCGCCTTATTTTAGCTTATGATCAATTTGACTACACGTTAATCACATTTGTAAATGATCCACATTCCTTTTGCAGAAAGAATAGCACATAAAGGCGGCCGAAAGCGACTCGTCGTCTCCGTCGTCGGCGAGGCCCAAGTGGGACACCCCTTTCAAACGGGCCATGGACATACTGAAAGGACTCCAGGAGGACAAGCAGCCATCGTATGGATGTGTGCACGCTGCCGGAGACGGTGGCACGTGGAAGTACTACTACCACGAGGACGCGGAGGCCAAAAGGCAGAGAAGGAACTTAAGTCAAGTGAGCATCGACGAGAAGGTTACGCTTGCGGTCGAGAAGAAAATAGCTGAGACCGGAGAAGTGATACGACCTGAGTTGCTCCGTGAGGTAGTTAATGCAGCGATAGAAGCCTGCAGAAGTGAATTCGCAGCTTCGGTTAGTACCTTGATTCTGGTTGATATCGATTGGACAAAGCAAAATCCAAAGAAAGGGGCAGCGTACTTTCCCCTTCCCAGCTTTGTCGGGAGCAACTCGGTGAACATCGCACCAGCACCTGCTCACGCAACCGCACCTGCTCCCACACCTGCTCCTGCACCTGCTCATAGCAGCCCGTCCTCCGTCTCTGGTGTGCTCGGCGGGGATTTGTCTTTGGCTGAGCTCGACGCCCTCATAGTAATTATGCGTCACACCCTCTTCAACATATATATAATCTTCCGTTTCCGTTGTTTTTTGGATGTCTGACGTCGCAGACATGTCTTCACAGGCCGACGAAACCCCGTGCACCATACTATACACCATCAGCGGCCAGAAGGTGGACGTGGGAAAGGCAAGGATAGTGTAGCCGAAGGAACGCTTGTTCCACAGCCAGCCGATGCCCGCTGGCATCTTCAAGGTTTTCTTGGCCAGTGTCGAAGCAGGCCACGAGAGTTTGGCTCCTCCGGTACCACTCGGGGGAGATGACGACGAGACCCTACCGCAGCTTGGCGATTGCAAGAGTTGGATGCTGCTGTGGCCGAAGAGTCTTCTTCGTGTGGAGGCGGCCGGGAGCACACCAACTACAACGCCTCAGCAAGGTATGAACACCACCCCACCTACCCAATTACCACTGCCTGTCGTGCCGGGTGATAGCGAACGATGCGAGGAAGAGGCTCCATTATTGGCTGATGATGTCACCCCAGTCGAAGAAGCAATGGATGATATCATGGAGGAGGATGATGACCCTCTCCGATTTCTCAATACCGGCTATGACGACGGCTCAGCAGTATGACTCAGGCTATGAGCATGGAGATGAGTTGATCCCTGATTTGCCGGAGTAGGAACGTCTTAAGGCTGATTGCAAGAAGTCTCTCTTCATGCAATCCTCGCAGGACACGCCTCCAGATGCCGCCTCATCCCAGCATCAACAACACGAGGGTCGTGTAATGCTGAGCCCGACAACACTGGGGGCGGGGGTCAGGGACGGTATGTTAAACTCACTCCTGGAACCCAAGAAGAAGCATAGGAAGAGACCGCGGAAAGGCCCTACTGGCGCCAAAGCTGCTTCTAGCAGCCAGCCACCTCCGCAGACCCGGGTTGCAGACAGTATACCTATCAAAGGTGTGGCAAAATTCCATATCGTCGGCGATCTGATCCTACGTGAGGTAGCGCTAGAGGCCCTAGACGGTGATCAAAGGAGACTTCATGATGATGTGATGTCGAGAGAAAAGCCTTCTTGCCTTGAAACATCCAGGATACCCGCCCTACGCGATTAACGTGCTGCAGCAAAGGTTGTACGTCCATACATTCCCTGCGGATAAGTTCTTCCATCGATTTGATTACCTCTTCGACATGTTTCACATGACAAAGTTTCATTTTATGTTCGTCCGCCTTAATGCCTTGTACATGAACTAATCATCAGGCGCTAGCAAATATCTTATATCTTAGTCGCGGACGTGTACTATATGCACGCGGGCTTCTTGGCAGTCTGCCTAGAGCACCATGAATATGCGAGGAACTACATCGCCAACTTCATGGTCGCCAATAAGGACAAGGAAACGATTCTCCTGCCTTACCATCCCATGTAAGTCATGCACGGATATCCTCTGTGACACATACATCCTTTCGTAAATTTCAATCATTCCTTTGCACGCATGAAGGCTAATTTGAGGTGTACATACTTTGCGCGGCGACGGGCGCGCCGTCCTCATCATTCTTTACCCCTGATTCTCCCGCGCTCTTTACATGGACTCGCCGAAGAACATAAAGAAAACGGATTACACACACATAAAGATTGTTCTCGACAGTGCTATCATAAGCTTCAGGCCATCAGGGTTGAGAAGTCAGGGTCAAGAAGACAAAGAACGGCGCGCCATGTTTCGGCCATAAGACCGACTTCTGCTGCATCCAGCAACCGACTGATAGTCACAGTGATGGATTCTACGTCATCCACCACATGCTGGTTGTCGGGGGATGAACCTCGGGTAGGCAACAGAGCTCGAACCCCTTCTTAAAAAATCATCGGATTAGGCCAAGTCCCTCAGGCCGGCTTGCCAGTATGCCGGCTCCCCAACGCGAGCCGGCTCGGCACGGCGACCCGGCCTGGCCGGCTGGCCCATGCCGGCTAGCCACGAGGGGACGGAGCCTTCGCGAGGAAGCAAGCATGGCTACAACGCTCCATCCTTTACGCTGACAGAGTAGGCGAGGTTGCAGCTTTCCTTGTGCCCCCGCCCGAGGCGGGCGGTGTCAGGGAGGCGCGGTCCTGTAGAAACAACGGCGCCGACCTCCCTCTGACGACGAACAAGACGCGCCACAGTGCCCCATACCCAGACTGACGAGGGACAAGACCCGCCACAGCGCCGCGCGCCAGGCAGGTGTGGCGCACCTGGCGACCCGGTGACCCGGCGGCCCCCACCACCGGCTCCCGGTCAATGACAACAGGGGCCCGCGCCTTTGTAACATTACCATTGTAACCCTGGGGGTCGGCCTATAAGACCACCAGGGAGGCCTCCGTGCAGAGGGGTTCACTTCCTTCAGTTCACTCTCTCCCGTTGCATGGTTGCTCTTCACTTCCCTTTAGTGACTCCTTCTCGCTCCACAGAGCACACACACACTCTCGCCGGAGAGGCAGAACGGTGGCCTAGCCCCTTCTCCCTCCTCCGTCCGAACAGCTCCGGGAGCGACCTTGTAGCAACTGTGCTTCCCATACTACACTCGGCAGGATTAGGGGTGTTACCTCTCCAGAGGGCCCCGAACCTGGGTACGTCTCATGTCTCACACTTGCTCGTGCCAACCTCGCCTCCGGAACCCACCGGCGTCCTCTCGTAGCCCCACCTCTTTAGCCATCTTATGGCATCTGCCATGAAAATACCACGACAGTTGGCGCCCACCGTGGGGCTGCTCGCGGCGTCGGCCGGAGTCAAGTTCCGGACGAGGCCCTTCACCAGCTCCGGCGAGCGCATCATGCACGGTCTGGTCCGCGCTCGGCCGGCTGCGGCGCTCCGCCGGGTACGGACACCGCTTGTCCCGCAGGCTGCTTCATCGCCCCCATCGGCGCGCTGCGCGTCTTCGTCGCGCTCGTCCCTGACGTGTTTCCCAGCGAGATGCGCTGTTTTGCCAACTCCCCCGTCCCCGTCGGCTGTGCCGTCTCCGACGACGTCGTGGGTCTCTGCACCCGCGCGGAGGTGCTGACCATCGGCACTAGCGCCGGCTCCCCACGCGACAAGGAGAAGGCCGCCGCGGCTGCAGCCCCGCCACACCGGGCCGACCCGCTCCACGAGACGATCCGGAGCCTGCGAGCCCCCATCACGCCCGACACCGACACGGCAGCCGCAGCGGCTCAGCTCAATGAGGACCGTGAGCAGCTGCTGGTGGAGGCCACGAAGCTCGCGGTGACACGGCGCCGGCTGGAGTCCGCCCAGCGAGAGTACGACAGCGCCCACGGCTTCACGCCGGCCGCCGCCGAGCCCAGCCGGGTCGCAGAGGTACGGATCCGTGGGGGCATAATCGGCCGTGCGCTAGGCACAGGCCGGCCAGTCTACGACACCCCCATCAAGAACATGCGCGCGGCGCAGGCGGCCATGGCGGATCTCGAATTCCTAGAGGGCGAGGAGCTGCTGCAGCAGTAGCAGCGAATCCGCGATCTCATCGCCGCGGCGAACGAGCAACAGCAGCCTTTCGACCCGGCTCAGCTATCCGCCTCGGCCTCAGGAAAAACCAGAGACCCGGAGAGAGCCCTTCGGGACGCACGGCAGACGTCCTGACACGCCACTAGCGCAAGCCGCTCTGGCCGGCACCGGTCCGGTCGGAGCCGGCATAACCGCACCACCACCGCTGGAGACGGCAACGCTGGCGAGACGGCCGGCGATGGCCGGGTACAGCAGCCTGAGCCCCCCGTGCGGCCGGCTCGGCGGCCCGAGCCGGCCCCGGAAGCTCCTGCCCCCCGCGGTCCCGTGGCCGACCGTATCGGTCCCCGTGGACCCGTGCCTGACCGACTCGGCCCCCGCGAGCCCTACGACGAAAGCGATGCCCGTCACCGCATCGACCGGCTGGCGCGCTCCACGGCTCTGGAGGAGGAGAGCTCTGTCGGCCCGGCGTGCTTTGGCCCCCGCATTCGCGAGGAGCCCTTCCCCAAAGGTTTCTCGCTGCCCCGCGACTCCCCAAAGTACACCGGCGCCACCAAGCCGGAGGACTGGCTAACGGACTACACCACGGCCGTCGGCATAGCCGGCGGCAACCGGCGAGTGGCCGTGCGCTACGTCCCCCTCATGCTACTCGGCTCGGCCTGAACGTGGCTTAACAGCCTGCGAGCGGGCAGCGTGAACTCTTGGCTGGATTTCGAAGACGCGTTCATCCGCAACTTCACCAGCACGTACAAGCGACCCGGCAAGCCTCGCCAGCTCTCCATGTGCGTCCAGAAGCCAGGCGAGCCCCTTCGCGACTTCCTCACACGGTGGATGGAGCTGCGCAACTCCTGCGAGGGCGTCCACGAGGTCCAGGCCATCCAGTACTTCATTCACGGGTGCCTAGACGTCCTTCATCACGCCCTTTGGGGCGTATTGCTACATCACCATGTCGTTTGGCTTGAAGAATGCCGGCGCCACCTTCCAACGCTGCATGCAGAAATGCCTGCTGCCCCAGCTCGGCAAAAATGTGCATGTCTACGTCGACGACATCGTGGTGAAGACCAAGCAGCACCTCACGCTCATGGCCGACCTCAAGGAGACCTTCGCCAACCTGCGCCGGTTCCAGATCAAGCTGAACCCGGAGAAATGCGTCTTCGGCGTGCCGGCTGGCCAGTTAATCGGCTTCCTCATCTCGGCGCGCGGCATAGAAGCCAACCCGGAGAAGATCAAGGCAATCGAGCGCATGCGCAAGCCGACCCGGCTGCGCGACGTCCAGAAGTTCACCGGCTGCTTGGCCTCTCTCAGCCGGTTCATCAGCCGGCTGGGGGAGAGGGCCCTGCCCCTGTATCAGCTGATGATGAAGACAACGGCGTTCGAGTGGAGCGACCAGGCGGACGAAGCCTTCCACGACCTCAAGCGCATGATGTCGACCGCGCCCGTCCTGGCCGTGCCGGCTGAGAAAGAGCCACTCCTACTATACGTCGCCGCCACCTCCCGAGCCGTCAGCACGGTGCTGGTCGTCGAGTGCCCGGAGGAGGGCAAGGTGCAGCCGGTTCAGCGCCTAGTGTACTTCCTGAGCGAGGTGCTATCCGCCTCCAAGCAGAACTACCCCCACTACCAGAAGATGTGCTATGGCGTGTACCTCGCCGCCCAGAAGCTGAGGCAATACTTCCAAGAGCACGCCATTACTGTGGTGAGCACGGCCCCCATCGGCGAGATCATGGGCTGCCGGGATGCCTATGGCCGGGTGGCCAAGTGGGCCATCGAGCTAGCCGGCCAGACGATCCTCTACGAGCCCCGCACCACCATCAAGTCCCAGGCGCTAGCTGACTTCCTCGTCGACTGGACGGAGACCCAGTACCTGCCGCCGGCTCCCGAGTCGGCTCACTGGCGCATACACTTCGACGGCTCCAAGATGTGCAACGGTTTGGGACCCGGCATCGTGCTGTCTTCCCCCAAGAACGACCGGCTGCGGTACGTACTGCAGATCCATTTCGCCGCCTCCAACAACGTTGCCGAGTATGAAGCTCTCGTTCACGGCATCCGGCTGGCCAGAGAAATCGGCATCCGGCGCATCCTCTGCTACGGCGACTCGGACTTGGTGGTGCAGCAAGTTTCCGGCGACTGGGACGCCAAAGACGCCAACATGGCCAGCTACCGTTTCCTGGTCCAGCAGCTCTCTGGCGGGTTCGAAGGTTGCGAGTTCCTCCACGTCCCCCGCGCGGACAACGAAGCGGCCGACACACTGGCGAAAATGGGCTCCACCCGGCAAGCCATCCCATCCGGCGTCTCCCTCGAGCACCTACGGAAGCCGTCCATCAAGCCGTCTCCCAAGTCGGAATCCATCTTCGTCCCAGATGACCCCGACGTGCCCCCGCCCAACCCTGGAGTTCCCGGCTCCGCCTCGCGGACTGCCGTCTCCAGCTCGGGGACTGCCGGCTCCGGCTTGGGGACTGCCGCCTCGGATCCCATCCCGGTGGCCGTCTTCGCCGTGGTAGCAGCTCCGTCCTGGGCTCGGCCGATCCTCGCCTTCCTGGAAGACGGCGACCTGCCCAGCGACGAGACCGAAGCTCGGCAAGTGCAGCGGTGGGCATCCGCCTATAGCATCATCAACCACTAACTCGTCAAGTGCAGCACGACCGGCGTGTTCCTGCGCTGCGTCGAGCAGGACAAAGGGATCGAGATCCTCCTCGATATCCACCAGGGCGAGTGCGGGCACCACGCCGCCTCGCGGTCCCTGGTGGCCAAGGCCTTCCGCCACGGTTTCTACTGGCCCACGGCCTTGCAAGACGCCAAGCAGCTGGTCCTCAAGTGTGAGGGCTGCCAGCGTTTCAACAAGCGCAGCCACCAGCCGGCTTCAGCCCTCCAAACCATCCCCATCACGTGGCCCTTCGCCGTCTAGGGACTCGACATGGTGGGGCCCTTCAAGACCGCCCGTGGCAGCATGACACATTTGCTGGTCACCGTCGACAAGTTCACCAAATGGATCGAAGCTCGGCCGATCAAGAAGGTTGACGGGCCCACCGCCGTCCAGTTCATCAAGGATATCGCAGTTCGCTACGGCGTGCCGCACAGCATCATCACGGACAATGGCACCAATTTCGCCAAGGGCGCGCTGGCCCACTACTGCTCCGCATCCGGTATCCGGCTCGACTTGGCCTCCATCGCACACCCCTAGTCGAACGGCCAGGTCGAGCGGGCAAACGGCCTCATCCTAGCCGGCATCAAGCCACGACTCCTCACCCGGCAGCTGGCTGGATGAGCTGCCACCCGTCCTCTGGAGTCTCCGAACGACGCCCAACCGCTCCACCGGGTTCACCCCGTTCTTCCTCATCTACGGAGCCCAAGCAATCATTCCAACCGATGTCGAGTTCGATTTGCCCCGGATAACCATGTACACAGAAGCTGAAGCAAAGGAGGCGCACGAAGACGGCGTCGACTTGCTCGAGAAGGCGCGCCTTCTAGCCTTCAGCCGGTCCACCATCTACCAACAAGGGCTGCGCCACTACCACAGCAAGAAGATCAAGCCCCTCACGTTCCGCGAGGGCGACCTCGTGCTCCGGCTCGTCCAGCGAACAGCTGGCCAGCACAAGCTGGCCTTTCCTTAGGAGGGCCCCTTCATCATCAGCAAGGCTCTCTGCGACCGGAACGCGTACTACCTCATCGACGCGCAGAAGCCGAACAAACGCAAGAGAGATGCAGCCGGCGAGGAGTCCAGCTGACCCAGGAACGCGGAGCTCCTCCGTCCGTTTTACAGTTGAACGCGCGCACGTATGTATCACCACCTTTTGAGTTTAATGAAAGCAGCAAGCCCCCCCCCCCCCCGTGCGACAGCAGGCGCCCATCGAGTCGGCCTAGCCGGCTCGGGGGCTCGGGGGCTTTCTTTTCCCTTTTTACTAAGCTCTGTGTCTACACACTTCCCCGTTTTCATTTCACCTGCCGAGTCGGCCCAGCCGGCTCGGGGGCTCGGGGGCTGGCCGGCCAGACCGCGCCTCGCCATATTCTGCTTAGTCCATCTCGAAGCGTACAAACCGCCACAGCCCTCTCTTCGCCAGCCACAGCCGGCTCCTGGCTATCCGGCTGGCAAGAGCCAAAGGCCGGAAGCATCGTCACAAAAGAACGGCTAAGGAGGAGAGCCCGGCTCGGCCAACCCGGCCCTACCCGCCCTCACTTATCCACCGCACGACTGGCTGCGTGACAGCCGGCTTCGCCGCCTGCCGCCAGCCGGCCCAGTAGGTGTTTTCGCTCGCGCTCAAACGTCCGAAAAAGCCTAAGTATTGTGCATCCCCTCTCAAGGCCTAATCCCCGCCCTAGCCACAGTCCGCAACCCGGCTGTCCGGCTAGCGGGAAGGAAGCCCGAAGAAAAGACAAACAAGAAAAAGGCCCAAGGCCGAACAGCAAAGAGCGAAAACATGACAGTTGGCGCCACAAAATTTATAAACAACGCGGGCCCGCGGCCTCAAGTTCATTACATAAACTACACCCCAAGTGGGTGGACCTCCTACCTAACAAAATTCAAGTGACTGAGTACAAGAAAGTTAAAAATAAGACCTAGGCGGCACCTGCGTCGGCTCCGGTCGGCGTCGGCTCGGCGGAGGTGGAAGCAGCCGCCGGGTCGGACCTGGAGTTCTCCGGCCTCTCGGTCGTCGCGGTGTCGTCCGGCTCGGCTTCGTCATCGGCGTTGGCCCCCGTCTCGGCCGAGCTGCCATCCGGATCATTGAGCTGCCGGCCGAACTCGTGGGCAGGGAGCTCCTCGCCGTCTTCTGTCCGCTCCAAGACGAATTCGTCGTACGGAGCGAACGAGGCCAAGTAGCTGGCCCGCCCGGCGATCCGCCGTGCCTGTGCCACCAACTGCTCCTCCACGCCGGCCCGCTGCGCCGCCAGGCGGTCAAGATCCATGCCGGGATACTTTGACGCCACAAATTGCAGCGCCGTCTCCGCGCCGGCGCGAGCCGCAGATGCCCTCCACGCGCCGAGCCGGTCCACGCCGGCCTCCACCCACCGCGCTAGCCGGGTGACGTTGTTCGGCGCCACCGCGCTCAGCCAAAGGCTCCGCGCCATGGCCAGGCCGGCATCGAACAGCCGGCGCATGTGGCCCTCGACGGCTCCAAGACGGGCCTCGCCGGCCAGGACGATCTCCGACAGGGTCCAAGCGGCGTAAACGTCGACGTCCGCCCCTAGCGCGCGCTGGTCCGCCCGGTGGGCGTACACGGCCGCATCGGCCGCCTCCTGCATTTCAGGGAAGACTCCTGCCAAAGAAGGAAACGAGTTAGCCAGAAGGAAACAAATTGCCGGCTCGGCCAACTGGATTGAAGAAAAAATGGTACTCATGGGCCAAGGCCTCATCGAGGTGCTGCGCCTCGCTCAGCATCCCGTGCTCCCGCACGACCGATGCGCGGGCCTGAGCCTCGAGATCCTTCTCGAGCTGGGCGACCCTCCTGCCGGCGTCCGCCAGCTCCTCGGCCGCCTTGTCGCGCTCTTCCACTAGCCGGCCCAGCTCCGTTTGGTGGGCCTCCTCCGCCTTGGCCTTCTCGGCCGCCAGTCGGTCCACCTCGGCCTGGAGCCGGTCGCGGTCGGCGACGGCAAGATCGCGCTGCTCGCCGGCTTCGGCAAGCCGGCCTCGGAGACCCGGCACCTCGGCCGCATCAGCTGCGCGACAAGGTTCCCGGTCACACGCCGGAAGCAAGGACAAAAAGAAAGAAGGGCAAAGCCATAAGATTCGACCCGGCTGCTCCGCAGTCCGGCCCGAATCTCGGGGGCTACCCCCAGTGGGTGCGCTGGCGCGCCCCCACTGAAGACGTGCAAGACGTACCTTGGACCCGGCGCAACTCCTCCTCCTTGCTGGCTAGCTGGGCTTTGACCCCGCGGAATCGCTCCCGAAGCCGATTATACCCAGCGGCCCGCAGGTCGTACAGGTGCTGCGCAAAAGTTAAGTAAGAAGAACGCAAAAGACGGGGTATAAGATTCGAGCCGGCTGCTCCACAGCCCTTCCCGAACCTCGGGGGCTACACCCAGTGGGTGCGCTGGCGCGCCCCCACTGATTCGACGATCAAGACAAGAAAAGAAGGAGAGACTCACCGCAAACGCCTGCTCCAGCTTCCGCGCCGCCTCCTGCTCGTCCCGGACGAAGGCCTGCAGCCGTTCACTCCGCCTGCGAAGTTGCGAGCGCAAGGTATCCGCCGCGTCGTCCTCCCGAGTGCACGGCCCGACCACAACGGCGCCGGCGCTCACCCACGGATGCTGCATCGCGGTCCCAGAGCCAGATCCGTTTCCACCCAGCTGCTCGGAGGATGCAGCGGCTTGGGGCGGAACGACCACTATGGCACCGGCGTCTCCAGCCGTGGCCTTCGGGGCCAGCGTCGGTTGCGCTTGGCCGGATGGTGCGGGTTCCGCCTCGCGCCTCTCTTCGCCGCCCTCTCCTCCTCCTGCCGGGTCGGCCCGGGGCGGCGTGTCCATGACGATGTCCTCATCGACGTCCGACTCGCCGTCGGCCGGCTCCGTCCGCCCGGCCGGCTCCGTCGCCCCCTCCGGCTACGGCTCGACGATTATCACCGGCGGCTCCATCCCCCGCTCCATCTCCGGCCAGGCCGGGCCCGCGGTGATCCTGGCCTGCTTTGCGGAGGCCCTCTCCCATGCCCGGGCCAAGGCCTCCTCCATCTCTATCGCAGCCTCCGCGCGATCCCGCCAGGCATCGCGTCTCGCCGCGTCGAGGTCTTGGCCGGATTGGCGGACTTCGATGTCCTCCTCCGCGGTCCGGGCCGGCTCGGGGTCGATGGCGCCGCTCCGGGTCCAGACGGCCTCGCCAGCCGCGGCCTCCGCGGCCGCCAACGCCAGGTCAACGGCGGACCTGTGCACAGCAAGTTCATCACCACAAGGGCTCAAGCAAGAAAACAAGCAAGTGATCAGAAATAGACAAGAATCACTCACCCGATGACCTTCGGAACCTCCCGCCTCTGGCGCACGGACGGGGCAAGCCGGCGCTTCTTCTTGACGACGGCCCTCTCCCGCATCGGCGCCGCCGCCGCCGGGCGCTTCACGGCCGGCCTCGACTCGACCGGCTCCTTCCCATGCGGCCGGCTGCCGGATTCCGCCGCGCGAGCCGGCCCGGCGCCAGCCGTCTTCCGCAGCCGCCTTGGAGGATCGACGCTGGCGTCCTCCCCGGCCGAGGACACTGCACCGTGGGCTCTGGTCAGGTCCTCTTCATCGTCGTCCGGCAGGTCGCGCAGAAGTTCTGAGGGCGGAGACTTACCCGCGTTCCGTGACCTGCCGGCTGCGGCGTCGGCCAGGCGCGCTTCGACTCCTCCCTCCTCCGCCTCGGCGCCGGTTTCCTCCGCGTCCGACTCGAGCAAGTCGGCCAGAAGGATCTGGGGATTCAGCCCATCGTGATTCTGCTAGCAGGCGAACAGCTGCGGTCCTCCCGCAGTGTCAGGGCACAGAAATAACGTTGAGGCGGCAAAAAATAGAGACCAGGGACTCACCGCCGGCGCCGGGTTTTCCCGGTGATAGGGCTCCTTCCCGAAGCTCCACCCCTCCTCCTTCAATCCGGCCTTGGAGATATAGTTGACCCGCTGGATGATCCCGGCCGCCAATAGCGCCTTGGTCGACGTCCGGGTCGGGTCACGCCGGCCGCTCATGTCGCAGATTCGGTGTGCCCGGCGCTGTAGCGGCAGCACCCGGCGTGAGATGAAGGCCGCGATGAGGTCAGCCGGCTTCAGCCTCTCATGATCCATCATCTCCCCGATCTGGCGGCAGATGTTCAGAAGCTCCTGTGGCAGCTTCTTGGGGCACTAGCCCCAATTCGACTTGGCGAGCGGCGCCGCGTTGACGAATGGCGGTAGGTTGATGACGTCCACCGCCGGGTCGGCATTCCGGACGTAGAAAAACGTCGTCTGCCACTTCTTGGCCGAGTCCTCAAGCGGCAGCTTGGGAAACGGCGCGTTCACCCGGCCGGTGACCACGGCAGCCCCGCAATCTGACATCGCGCCAGCCGACGCCCCTTGCTGCTTGAGGAAGAAAAGCTTCACCCACAGGTCAACTGTTGGCAGCATGCCGAGGTAGCCTTCGCAGAGCGTGGCGAACCCGGCGACCTGCACCACGGCGTTGGCGCTGAGGTGGTGCGGCTGCAACCCGAAGAAGTCAAGGAAGCTCCAGAAGAAAAGACTTGTAGGGAGGCTGAGTCCGCGCTCGAAGTGAGAGAAGAAGACGACGTGCTCGTCCTCCTGCGGCTACGGCACCCTCTCCGGGCCGGGCGCGCGCGCGACCAGCGCCCCCGCCCGTGGCAGCCGCTTCGTGCAGCGAAGGTACCGGATATTCTCCTCGGTCATGATCGAGCCCTCCCAAGAACCTTTTGGCAGCACCATTGGAGGGCTTCGCTGGCGTGGAGACGCGGCGAAGGAAAGGAGGAGGAGGAGACGGCTGCGAGCTGCGGTCCTCGGGTCACGGCGTGCGGCGGCTGGCGCGAGAGCACGCGGCGGTAGCACTTCGCTCGGGCGTGGAGGAGGAGAAGCAGAGGAGGAGCAAGGGGCCGGAGTGCCTGCGGGAACGTTTCCGTCGCACTTCTCCCCTTCTCATTTATAACTGCGAAGAGAGCGTGGGGGAGTGGGATCGTTTGCGCCCACGATCCCCACTCCTCCGCACCGTGCGCGCGCGTTTTACGTGCACATTTACTGCGCGGTAAAGCGCAACCGTCAAGCGCCGCCGCAGTAAATCCCTCGCGCGTGGGCCGAGGGCGCGTCGTGGCGGGCCCGGTCCGCAGTCGCGTCCCGTCACGCGCGTGGGCTGGCAGGCCTCGCCCGCTGCGGAGCACCATGTGGCATTCCGTCAGGCCGCGGCGGGCCCGGATCGCCGTATGGAGCAAGACTCGACCAACGGGCATTTCTGTTTCCCGCCCAGGCTTGGGTGACGCGACCCGGCAACCGGAAGCCGGCGTCCGTATCCGCCGTGCCGGCATGCGGACGAGCGGAGCCGCCCGGCCGGGCTCCCGTGCTTCACCAACAAAACCGACTCCTCAGGGGGTAAGCTGCGAAGGCCCTCCTGCTTGGAGCCGGCGAGCCTTCACAGCTTCGGGGACTACTGTCGGGGGGATGAACCCCGGGTAGGCAACGGAGCTCGAACCCCTTCTTAAAAAGTCATCGGAGCAGGCCAAGTCCCTTAGGCCGGCTTGCCAGTACGCCGGCTCCGCAGCGCGAGCCGGCTCGGCACGGCGACCCGGCCTGGCCGGCTGGCCCATGGCGGCTGGCCACGAGGGGACGGAGCCTTCGCGACGAAGCAAGCGTGGCTACAGCGCTCCTTCCTTTACGCTGACAGAGCAGGTGAGCCTGCAGCTTTCCTTGCGCCCCCGCCCGAGGCGGGCGGTGTCAGGGAGGCGCGGTCCTATAGCAACAACGGCGCCGACCTCCCTCTGACGACGGACAAGACGCGCCACAGTGCCCCGTACCCAGACTGACGAGGGACAAGACCCGCCACAGCGCCCCGCGCCAGGCAGGTGCGGCGCACCTGGCGACCCGGTAACCCGGCGACCCGGCGACCCGGTGGCCCCCACCACCGGCTCCCGGTCAATGACACCAGGGGCCCGCGCCTTTGTAACATTACCATTGTAACCCTGGGGTCGGCCTATAAGACCCCCAGGGAGGCCTCCGTGCAGAGGGGTTCGCTTTCTTCGGTTCACTCTCTCCCGTTGCATGGTTGCTCTTCGCTTCCCACAGAGCACACACACACTCTCGCCGGAGAGGCAGAACGGTGGCCTAGCCCCTTCTCCCTCCTCCGTCCGAACAGCTCCAGGAGCGACCTTGTAGCCCCTGTGCTTTCCATACTACACTCGGCAGGATTAGGGGTGTTACCTCTCCAGAGGGCCCCGAACCTGGGTACGTCTCGTGTCTCGCACTTGCTCGTGCCAACCTCGCCTCCGGAACCCACCGGCGTCCTATCGTAGCCCCACCTCTTTAGCCATCTTATGGCATCTGCCGTGAAAATACCATGACACTGGTGTACAAAAGGGATCAGCAAAAACTTCGCATGCCACCTACTTCTGGTGATGCCGATATTTTGCAATGGGCCAAGAAACTAGGAAACGTACCGGATCATCGACTCCGAGCTGAGTTCTATCACATCTAGCGTGAACTTGCCCAACTCATCATGAAGGAGGTCGTCGAAAAAACAGGGATGTTCTATGAAGGGCCAATGTCACGGGTTGACATCCGAACACGCGTAGCCGCTCAGCGTCTGGACCTGAAGCCTTTCACGATGATCGGGTGCATCCTCCCTGATTTGGACGGATGGGACGGCATGGAGGATGCTACTTTTGAGCTGCGTTGGAAATTCCCCGAAGAGGAGAGGAGATGCAGTACAATAGAGATAGGTATTTCCCTCAGTTAAGAACAAAGGTTATCAATCTAGTAGGAGAATCACATAGAACCTCATTGACAGCACCTACACACACAAAAGAAAATACTAGCACCCAACGCAAAACAAGGGGTTGTCAATCCCTTGGCGGTTAATTGCAAGGATCAAATCTCGTAGTGATAGATAAATAAAGTAAAACACAACAGTAAAATAATAGTAAATAAATGCAGCAAGGTTTTTTTTGGATTTTATATATGATAAAAGATAGACCCGGGGGCCATAGTTTTCACTAGAGGCTTCTCTCTTGAAGATAGCATACGGTGGGTAAACAAATTACTGTTGGGCAATTGATAGAAAAGCGCATAGTTATTACAATATTCAAGGTAATGATCATGTATATAGGCATCACGTCCGAGACAAGTAGACCGACTCCTGCCTGCATCTACTACTATTACTCCACCCATCGACCGCTATCCAGCATGCATCTAGAGTATTAAGTTCATAAAGAACGGAGTAACGCTTTAAGCAAGATGACATGATGTGGACAAAGTAAATCCAAGCAATATGAATAAACCCCATCATTTTACCCTTAATGGCAACGATACAATACGTGTCATGTCCCTTTCTCTCACTGGGATTGAACAACGCAAGACCGAACCCATCACAAAGCACCTCTCCCATTGCAAGATAAACCAATCTAGTTGGCCAAACCAAATCGATAGATCGGAGAGAAATACAAAGCTATAACAATCATGCATATAAGAATTCAGAAAAGACTCAAATAATATTCATGAATAATCCGATCATCAACCCACAATTCATCGGATCCCAACAAACACACCGCAAAAAAGGATTACATCGAATAGATCTCCAAGAAGATCGAGGAGAACATTGTATTGAATATCAAAGAGAGAGAGGAAGCCATCTAGCTTGTAGCTATGGACCCGTAGGTCTGTGGTAAACTACTCACGCATCATCGGAAGGGCAGTAAGGTTGATGTAGAGGCCCTCCGTGATTGATTCCTCCTCCGGCAGAGTACCAGAAAAGGTCTCCAGATGGGATCTCGAAGGAACAGAGACTTGCGGCGGTGGAAAAAGTGTTTTGGGTGGCTCTCTGTTGGTTTGGGAATATTTGTGAATTTATAGCGCAGGAATTAGGTCAAGATGTGCCTCGAGGGGCCCACAAGCCTAGGGGCGCCCCCCAGGGCGCGCCTGGCAGGCTTGTCGCCTCCTCGTGGCACTTTAGGTATTCTCCCGAAGCTTCTAGTGTTCCTTCTGGTCCAAGAAAAATTAATCCAAAGTTTTTTCTCCGTTTGGACTTCGTTTGGTAGTGTTTCCCTAAAAAGCCAAAAACATGCAAAAAAACAGCAACTGGCACTGGGCATTGAGTTAATAGGTTAGTCCCAGAAAATGATATATAATTGCATAATAAACATCCAAGATTGATACTATAATAGCATGGAACAATCAAAAATTATAGATACGTTGGAGACGTATCAACATCCCCAAGCGTAATTCCTGCTCGTCCTCGAGTAGGTAAATGATAAAAACAGAATTTTTGATGTGGAATGCTACCTATCATATTCATCATGTAATCTCTTTTGTGGCATGAATATTAAAGATCTGAATGATTCAAAGCAATAGTCTATAGTTTGACATAAAGACATCAATACTCAGGCATACCAACAAACAATCATGCCTTTCAAAATAAAAAATGCTAAAGAAAGTTATCCCTACAAAATCATATAGTCCTGTCATGCTCCATCTTCTTAACACAAAATATTTATCATGAACATCCCCGGTTTTAGCCAAGCAATTGGTTCATACTTTATAATGCGCTTCAACTTTTTCAACCCTTACACAATACATGAGCGCAAGCCATGGATATAGCACTATGGGTGGAATAGAATATGGTAATAGAGATCAATAAGGGGAAGTCATAAAAAGTAGATTGTCTCACACTGACGAGGCTAATCAACGGGCTATGGAGATGCCCATCAATTGATGTCAATGCAAGGAGTAGGGATTACCATGCAACGGATGCACTAAGAGCCACTACACCACAGCACTACATCCCTGACAGCTAAGTTGGTCGGGAAAACAACTTCCTTTCCCGACCGACTGCTTGTCGGCAATAGGGTAACTTTCCCGACCAACATTCTGTTGGGCCTGCCACGGGCCTTTCCTGACCGACAGTCTGTTGGGCATTCAAGAAGCCTTTCCCCACCGACTGTCCGACGGGGTTTGTATTCCCGACCAACGGACTATTGGATATACCATGTGGTTTTCCCAACCGACTGTCCGACGGTGTTTGTTTTCCCGTCCGACTGTCCAACAGGGTTTGTTTTCCCATCCAACTTTTCATTGGCCCTGGCATTAACTTCCACAACTAATTGTCAGACGGTGTTTGTTTTGCCGACCAACATCCAATAGCCCTCTCATAGCATACATTTGCATTACCAACAGAATATCAATCAGGTTATTTCATAACAATAACATGCATCTCCTCCAACAATAATGAAGCATAACGAGACAATAAAAACAAATATTAATTAATTTCACATATAAATAGTTCATTCATTATTCACATAATGACCATTCAAATTTCCCATAAACTAATGTAACTAATTAAAGAGGAAACATATGGTTCATTCTCTCAAACACAATGCAGGTTTACAAAATGATGGGTAAAATGCATCTCCAACGATTCGGTGCTCACGGGGTGGCGGCTAGAAGAAGAACGCATCGACGGGGAGAGGGGCAAGAGGTACAGGAGCTCACGGCGGTTCGACTGGCCTGCTCAGCGGCTCGGGGAAAGCGTCGGAGGTGTCAAACGGGCGCCGGAGATCTCGGCCGTTCAACGTTGAAGAAGAGCTCGAGTACGACGCTGCAGTGCATCCGGCATCACGTGAGTCGATGGAGAGGGCGAGGCCATCAAGGCGGAGCTCAGGGACATGAAGATAAGACGTGGGGAGCACAGTGGCTACGTCTATGGCGAACGGCGGCGACGGCAGCGCTCGGTGGAGCTCGGCAGAGAGGGGTAGAGGAGGGGACAGAGAGTGAGGGGGTCCAGGGTAGTGCGTGGCGTCCTTAGCCATCTCCAGGCGGTCGGCGGAAGCAGGAGGTGGCCGGGCTCGTGCGCGTCGGGCGCGTGCTCTCGTCCTCCTGGTGCCAGGAGGACGACGACTGGCATCGGCTGGGGGGCTGGGCCGCCAACAGGGCCGGCCAGGTAAGTCCAGGTAGGTTTTCTCTCTCCCTGGTTTTTCTATTTATTTCTGTTTTCTATTATTGCAACTCTGTTTTGATTTAAGTAAAATACCAAATCATTTTCAAAACTCCTGAAAATAATTGCGGGAACTATTTGAATTATTCCCAAAGCCCTCAACTAGTTTCAGAATTATTGAAGCATTCAAATTATTTATAGAAATTAAATGCCCCAATTCAAATACATTATGGCTTAATTCAAAAATCCAAAATTGTTCCAAAAATGTGTGCATCATTTTTAGCAGAGGTTTGCACCTTTTCCAAAAATGATGAACTTTTCTGGAGGGCATTTTAGATTAATTGAAAATATTTTAGTTGAACCTATTGATTTAATTTGGTGCTAGGGTTTGGACATCCCCATTTCAAATTTCATTTCAAATTGAACATGATGTATGAATGATTTAATGCAACCAATTACAAGCAATTTCTAGGGCTGTGACAGCTCACCCCCACTAAACAAGAATCTCGTCCCGAGATTTAAGCGTAGGGCAAGAGGAAGGAAACACAGGACTGACACAGCCTTCATGATCCAAGTTGCAATTCCCAAGGATGTTGATCTGTTGCATTGTTTTGATCTTAACGTCTTTGACTTCGAGAGCTTCACCCAACACGATGACAACAGAAGGAACTCTATAGGAATCGATCTTCAAGAAGATCGAGCAACTCACGATCAACTCATGGAGTGAGACGTAAAAACATCTCTCGAGCTGAGACACAGAACACACATCAGGAATGATGGAAGAGAGCAGATGACGAAGATTCAATTTGGTAGGCAACAATTCCACGCTTAGGTAAGATGGTGCACGGTTTCAACGTAGCGAGGAGTTAATTGCCATGATTCCATGACGAGGCACCTTGGAAAGGCGACTCGTAGACACTACAGGAATCAGCCACTTTGCCATCTGCCATGGCTGATGGCAAAGGCATGGTCGGCGGATGGCAAAGGCTTTGCCATCTGCCAGCAGACGGCAAACAATTTGGCTGAAACCCAGCCGGGAAAGGCTACTTTGCCGTCTGCTGGCAGATGGCAAAGAGCCTGCAGCCTTTGCCATCAGCTGGCAGATGGCAAAGCCTCTGAACAGGGTTAGCCACGTTAGAAGGCTAACGACGTGCTTTGCCGTCTGCCAGCAGATGGCAAAGATTCTGGCCTTTGCCATCTGCTGGCAGATGGCAAAGAGACCAAATAGGCCCTTCCCCGTTCGCACAGGTAGCTGACACGTGGCCTCTTTGCCATCTGCCAGCAGATGGCAAAGGCTATAATCTTTGCCATCTGCTGGCTGATGGCAAAGGCTGCAGGCTCTTTGCCATCTGCCGATTCTGCAGCCTTTGCCATCTGCTGGCAGATGGCAAAGAGACCAAATAGGCCCTCCCCAGTTTGTGCAGGTAGCTGACACGTGGCCTCTTTGCCATCTGCCAGCAGATGGCAAAGCTCTTTGCCATCTGCCAGCAGATGGCAAAGTGCCTATATTGCCCCATTTAATTTTGTTTTTTCTTATATCAATTCATCTTCACAGAAAATCAAACACACATATATATATAACCAATATAGCATATTCAACACATATTACCAATAGTCATGAACACATATATATCCAACACATCCATGAACACATATCCAACACATGTTACCAATAGTAGCAAGTTTCATCCATACATATACATAGTTTCATCAATATTACACAGTTTCATCCATAGGTAGCAAGTTTCACAAAGTCAAAACAAAAACTAAAGACAAGCACTCCATCAACCCAAGCTTCCGTGATCTAGAGCAAATCTGCAAAATGGGAAAGAAGAAAGTTAGAAGAAAAAGACTAGAAGAAGAAGATTATGATGATGCAACAAAAATGTGAAGACTATTATGATGCAACTTATATCTGTAAAATATGTCATTTTGGAGCTAAGTATGATTATTATGTCATCTTTGAGCTAGCTAAGCATACTAAGTCATTTTGGTGTAAAAAATGCTAAGTAAGGTCATTTTGGAGCTAAGTAAGGTTATTATGTCATTTTGGAGCTAAGTAAGGTTATTATGTCATTTTGGAGCTAGCTAAGCATATGAAGTCATTTAGGAGCTAAAATATGTCATTTCTTAAGCATATTATGTCATTTTAAGCTAGCTAAGCATATTAAGTCATTTTGGAGGAAAAAATGCTAAGTATAGGTCATTTTAGAGCTATCCTAGGTTAAATAGGTCATTTTGGAGCTAATTAAGCTTATTATGTCATTTTTGAGCTAGCTAAGCATATTGAGTCATTTTCGAGGAAAAAATGCTAAGTATAGGTCATTTTAGAGCTATACTAGGTTAAATAGGTCATTTTGGAGCTAAGTAAGGTTATTATGTCATTTTGGAGCTAGCTAAGCATATGAAGTCATTTAGGAGCTAAAATATGTCATTTCTTAAGCATATTATGTCATTTTAGAGCTAGCTAAGCATATTAAGTCATTTTGGAGGAAAAGATGCTAAGTACATAGGTCATTTTAGAGCTATCCTAGGTTAAATAGGTCATTTTTAAGCTAGCTAAGCATATTAAGTCATTTTGGAGGAAAAAATGCTAAGTATAGGTCATTTCAGAGCTATCCTAGGTTAAATAGGTCATTTTGGAGCTAATTAAGCTTATTATGTCATTTTTGAGCTAGCTAAGCATATTGAGTCATTTTGGAGGAAAAAATGCTAAGTATAGGTCATTTTAGAGCTATCCTAGGTTAAATAGGTCCTTTTGGAGCTAAGTAAGCTTATTATGTCATTTTGGAGCTAAAATATGTCATTTCTTAAGCATATTATGTCATTTTAGAGCTAGCTAAGCATATTAAGTCATTTTGGAGGAAAAGATGCTAAGTACATAGGTCAGTTTAGAGCTATCCTAGGTTAAATAGGTCATTTTTAAGCTAGCTAAGCATATTAAGTCATTTTGGAGGAAAAAATGCTAAGTATAGGTCATTTCAGAGATATCCTAGGTTAAATAGGTCATTTTGGAGCTAATTAAGCTTATTATGTCATTTTTGAGTTAACTAAGCATATTGAGTCATTTAGGAGCTAAAATATGTCATTTCTTAAGCATATTATGTCATTTTAGAGCTAGCTAAGCATATTAAGTCATTTTGGAGGAAAAGTTGCTAAGTGCATATTATGTCGCTAGTATCCAGATGGCAGAGAACCCGGGCCGACATGACTAGTCGTAGAACCAAGGTGGCACAAACGTACAGGGACAGGCATACATGACCCAGCAATGCACGTGTCGGTCATCAGCGAGTGCAACCAAGTCGTAGCAAGCTACAAGGACTTCGGTGATACACCGTGTGACATTTCCCCGTAGGGACAGACACAGGAGCAAAGAAGGACACATGCCGGTCAATCCATGTGTTCCGGAGCAGTAGCGAACTACCATGGCTCAGTGGAAGCACTAGGAGGCATTTCCCTGTATGGAAGGCTACCAAAGGCACACGACTAGGTGTCGAATCCCACACATACAATGCATTTCAATCATACACACATTATGCACGATATGTGTAGATACAACATGGCATCACAACAAAACTCTATTAAGCAAAACACTTGGGAAAACTTACCGTCATCACGGAGGTGTATGTGTAGGTGTAGGACCGGTCGCGCCAGTGGCAGACGGAGAAGGATCGGTCGATGCTTGTCGGGAGTTATGCTGCACCAAAGATTATTTCCAATGTATCGTTAGCATGATGCAACTCAAATGTGAAGACTAGTAAGTAATCTCCATTCAAATGAAACTCACCGTGTCCGCCGGAGCAATGACTGGCATCGGCGGAGGGGTCTGACCGTTGCCCTAGCACATGGTCTGCACATTTGGTTTTCACGAGTCAGTCATATTAGTTAGTAATGAAAGGAACATTACGTGCATGATTTGGCTAATATGCAGAAGAAACTTACCACGAAGAGCTCGTATAAGGCCCGTTTCTGCGCGTCATTCTGGTTCCTCTCCTCCTCCAACAGCTTAGCCGTCCTGTCCTCCATCTCCCTCTCCCTCTCCGCCAGAAGCTCCTCGGTCTTCGCTCTCTCTTTCTCAATGGCAGTCTGCAACACCACTTCTCTCACAATCAATAAGTTCATCAAGATCTTGCATCCAAAATGGATGATATAAACTATTATATTGCTTATAATATTAGATACAATTTTTGTATCATTCAGCCCTGTAAAACTGTACAACTACAAAATTTGCAAACAGGAGGAGGTGAGTAGAGCCGTGCGTATCATTTTGGTTTACATAGAAAAATAAGAATTTGCAAACAGGAAAAGGTTTCCATACATATCAGGATGGTTATATATCAGTATTACTATTTGTCCAGATCGGGAGATTTGCTGCTGGGATTAAGCCGTCCTAATGTTGGCAGTTGCTGAACCTTGCTGACATTCATACAATTTCAGTGCAAGTAGCAAGCAGCCAAGCATACGCGTAACACTTAAGCAGAGCAAGCAAAAAGGTAGAGAAAAAGAAAGGAGAGGCTACCTGCAGGCTGCAGCAGTTGGAGCATTCAATTGTAAACTATAAGTTTTATCTCATAAGGCAACAAAGTGAGCAGTAAAATAATACAAAGCTAGGAAAGGAAAATTCAATTGTAAACTCAGAAGTAGCATAGAACATTAAATAGGAACAGAAGTCGATGCTAGGTCAATATCATAATTTCAATTTTGTTGTGTAGCATTAGTTGGAAAGAGAAGTATAGAAGAGCATTTATCAAGCCTAACCACGAGTGAAGGAAAGCTGTAAATATGTAAGGTAGTCAAAAAACAGCGTCGAGCTTGATTTAAAGATCTGCTTCATCCATGACACGTCTATATCCAGTCATAATGTACAAAAATCATGAAGTTTCTCCAATATGCAACTCGGTTTGGCCTGGTACAGATTGTGTCGTGCTCCTGGAAAAACAAACAATAAGATTATAAGTATGTAGAAAGTATTATTTGTTCATTGACTCGAAAAAAAGGATAATATACTTCTCGACATCTCTGTGTAAAAACAAAACCAACAACATCCACTTTTTTAGTATATTATAGGTCCTGATTTCATGATGAATTCTTTATATTGACACCTGGTTAGTATCCAGGTTCGTTAAACTGGCAGTTGCTCGACTAAAACCAAACCACGTTATCTTTGTTTGGTTTTTTAGGAAGGGTCTTGTCACTCTCTAAGCACCCTAAATAAATGGCACAGGTATATAACAATTTCTTTGATGTGTTAATTTTGAAACAATCAAAACTCAAAAGCTTATTGTTTTAGCCTAGTTAATGTTAACTCGCTAAGTTTGGATCACTAAATTTTTTTCTCTGAATGCCCCCATGATCTGTTTTAGCATTTGTTTCTTTTTGTAAAGAACAATGAATGTATATGTGCTAGTAATTAACCTGTGAAATCATGTACTACATCGGCAATAATCTAATGATCCAACCTAACACTTGCGTATGTAACGCGCGCGCGCACACACACACACACATAGAGAGAGAGAGAGAGAGACCTGTAGCCGGCCGGCGGAGGAGTGTGGCGTATCACGCGAGGTCAAGAAAGCACGTATCCATGGCGAGCACCAATGGTTTTGTTTGCACATTTATTTTGAAGATGATAGGACCAAAGTGACTTAAGGTGCCTAGAAAAGCAGAGTGAACATTACACATATTATTAACAGTTAAAGAAACAATAAATATAGTAGTAATGCTACTTAGAGGTAGTGTTATAACAGTTAACTTAATCAGATCCATCTAAATATCTAATGCTCCCTGTAGCCACCCAGTTGTTGTACCTGCAGAGAACAAGGGTGAAGCTAGCTAGGTCAATAGGAAGGCCATATGTATTGTGCAACAGATCTATCATGCATACAGACTCCAACATTTTCCAAGAACGTATCACGAAAGAGTACATTCAGGTTAACAGAGAACACAGAAAAACAACCATATGAATATATGGTAATTGCAACATAGACGATAATCCGATCGTTAAAGTTAAAACTCAATCTGATCATTGGTGTAATCAGACAGAAAAACTCAATCTGATGGGAAGCATGGATTTAGAAGATATGAGAGTATTTGATTTAAAATCATATATTTCTGTGATATATGCTAAGGCATCACATCTACACATTTAAAACTATTATGAGAGCAAAGGTACATACTTGCTCCGGAAACAAATAATAAAGGAATTCATCCAGAATAATATAGCATATTGATTATTTTAGGATACGTGGACGGCCACTCCTATTTTTTTAATTTTTTGTTTGAGGATGGACGGTCAGTCTTATGATGGGTTTTGTCCTACTTAATGCCGCCCGTCCAGGGAACTACACCACCACCAAAATGGCACTGACCAAACGAGGCACAAACTTGTTTAGAAATGTGCGATGTCTTTCCCTATAAATACACCACGGTGTAACACGCCACTTAGATATGCATCTTAGCTACACATACGTACATACTACATCCGTCGGTGCTAAGGAGCTAGCTACCAGGATGAGCAAGTCATCGTGGCCGGAGCTGGTGGGCGTCATGGCGACCCCGGCGGCGATGCAGATCACGCACGACAGGCCCGACGTCGCCATCGCAGTGCTCCCGCCAGGCGCGCCGCTGATGCCGGACTACAACAACGAGCGCGTCTGCCTCTTCATCAACAACAACGGCATCGTTGGACTACAACATGTTGAAATAAGTGTACAAGCTGCTACCTTTTTTGGTGGTTGGAAGGCGCTGGACTGGGATGGAATCAGCAGGACGAGGTAGTGAGCCGGATCTGGAAAACTAGCGCACGCCGGTTGAGGGGGAGGCCCTGGAGTGGCTTAACGACGAGGGGGACTGCGGGACGTTGATGCGGTGGCGTTGGACTGCGAGGGAGCGCCGGTCGTTGGGGATGGAGGCGGGGCTGTACTGCGAGGGGGCGCCGGTCGTTGAAGATGAAGGCGCCCCTGTACTTGTTGGACGGGGCGCGTGGTGCGGCTGGACGTCGACGGGGCAGCAATGGCCGGCGAGGGAGGCGCCGGTTGGTTGGGGATGTTTGCGGCGACGGGCTTGACGGAGACGGCGCGGCCCTCGACGGGGAGGTAGACGACGCTGGTGGGGCGGGGGAAGCAGCGGTGTGGGCTCAAGCGGCGGCTGTGCGGTGCGGCGGCGGCGGCGGCAGACGGCACGCGGCGGCCATGGCGGGATTGGGAGGAGGGCGGAGCGATGCAAAGTGGGGATTGGGAGGAGGACTGTACGCGTACGAGTTGATTTTAGGTATTTTGACCAGTCGTTCCTGACGTTGGGCCCATCCACGTCAGCTATTGAGGCACAAACGGCGCGAAAACTCCTCCCGAGCGGCAAAATCGGGCGCGCTGCTAGCGACCGAGCCAAAATCGCGATGGAAATTTTCGCAGGTGCGTTCCTGAAGGTTTTTGCTATTCCTGAAGGTTATTATCGGGCCCGTCAGGATCGTATAGATTCATTCGTGTTGGTGCGGCATCCACGTCAGGAACGTCGTGCGTTCGTGAAGGTAGCCTGGCAACCATCAGGAATATTGTAAACCGTGAGGAAAAAATCAGTTTGGGGTAGTGACACGGCACTCAGACACGCACTCACACACATACACTACATCCGTCGGTGCCGATCACGAACGAGCTGCTAGCCACCGAGTCCGAGATGAGCAAGTCGTCGTGGCCGGAGCTGGTGGGGGTCGTGGCGTAGCCTGTTGAATTCGGATGTAACTTTTTGCCTCCAGATCTTAAAAGCATCGTAACTTTTTTTCTGTTAGGTTTTTGAGGATTCTAAAAAATCAATAACGGGCGTAGCCGGTTGAATTCGGATGTAACTTTTCGAGTAGATGCTTTTTCATACAAAAGAGAGGAACAGAGAGATGAGAGGGAGAGGAGGCTCACCGTGGGCTGCTCGAAGGAGACAACCTGCATATGTGTGTACTACATGTGTGTACTATCGCGAGCAGCAGCAGCGAGCCAAGCAGCCAATCAGCCAAGCAGCAGTAGCAGCAGCAGCAGCCAAGCAGCCAAGCAGAGCAGCAGCGGCCAGGGGAAGAGAGGAGCTCACCAGCGCGCGGAGGGACGGGGCGGCCGGGCGCGGAGGGGGTCGGGGAAGGCGGGCGGCGTCGTAGGGGAGTGCTCGCCGGCGGATCTGATGGCGCCGGGGCGGTGCTGGGCGGTGGCGGGCTGCGGTGGCGGGGGACGGGCTGGCGGCGGTGCTGGGCGGTGGCGGGGACGGCGGGGCTGGGGTGGTGAATGGGTGAGGTGGGGGGGAGAGAGAGAGGGGTGGGGCCGGGCTGGGAGAGAGAGGGAGAGAGAGAGAGAGGGGTGGGGCCGGGCTGGGAGAGAGGGGAGATAGCCCCACCTCTTTGCCATCAGCCAGCAGATGGCAAAGTTCTTTGCCATCTGCTGGCTGATGGCAAAGAGGTGGGGCTTTGCCATCTGCTGGCTGATGGCAAAGAGGTGGGTCTAGTGCGCCGTTACAACGCCGTCGTCCGCTGGACCCCACCAACCTCTTTGCCGTCTGCCAGCAGACGGCAAAGATTCTTTGCCATCTGCTGGCAGATGGCAAAGAATTGGCTGATGGCAACCAGGTTCTTTGCCATCTGTCAGTTCTTTGCCATCTGTTTTTTGTAAGCAGATGTCAAAGACGTTCTTTGCCGTCCGCTGGCAGACGGCAAAGAGCTGACTGATGGCAAATTCCCTGTTTCCAGTAGTGAGAATTGTTCCCTTAAGTGGCAAAAATAATTACTTTTGATACATAGATCATTGAAACTCTCTATACCAGCCTAAGGCAAATCACAAACAATCGTTTGAAGGAGTTTAAAAGAATGGCATACTTAGACTAGAATGGATGATATGGACTACCTTGTTGAAGACAACGCAATGGATGATTTTTGCTTATCATTGGAAATGTATGGCACCCATGGTAAACCCACTTTTGAAGATGATCCTGAACAGCAATTACTGAGAAGAGCAGCCCATGGAAAAAATGGCACAATGGCGGGTGCAAGCTGGGAAAAAATGCAAATGCTGGGAATGATTCTAGTAACTAGGGAGAAGGCTAAACAGTAGAGAGTGATTCCACTGTTTGAATGGCTATAGGATAATCAAAGAAACTGAGGGCACATTCCAGCTAATGCCGACGATAAAACCTAGTGCCTGAGTGTGCTCTCAAGAACTTGAGCATTTCCATATTCATTAGGGTTTTACCAGCAACTATGCCAAGATCCTGGCACACCTGATACTACCATGATGAATAGTGATGGAGGATGCACCTGCAAAGAAAGACAACACATTCTCAAATTTCACCCTGGCTAAGCTTAGAGAATGAAATCTAGATGATCGACCAAGAGGCATTTAGCACTCCACTTCTAATGTTCTCCTTGATGTACTAGCATACCCAATTATAGATACTATTTGGTATCTAGAACATCAAGTAAGGATCGGACTTCGAGAGCACAAAGAATCCATAAGGAATAACTTCTAGAATAAGTCATAGGAAATACCCATGGGGGAGTGACCAAATGGCTTTATCAAGATACTACAATAATAGTTCTTCCGGCTAGGTGTGGCCACTTTATCGGAACGTACATCATAGTTCTTGGGAGAGGTTCCAACCATCAGACCTGCCTGAGATTCAGATTTGGTGGGTGTCAGGATATTCCAGGCTCAGCATGCATGTCTGAGAAGGAAAGTTTGCAACCCAAATCGACGAGACGACGTTGCGAGATTCTCGGGAAATGAACTACTGTAGCAAGCTCCAAAACATGAGATGGATTGTAAGATACATGTGAACACACATCTTAAGAAGGAACTTCTTCTCCTTGAACAAAACAATCAGTGGCTTCGTGTGCTAGGGAATACATATGGAATGAAGATGATCAGTCTATCAGACCATAGGATACTTTGCACATGCATGGCTGACTTGGGATGATTCCAGAGGCAGCAAAAACAACCTTTCTCGGATTCACGGCGGCAACTTACATCAAATACACGTGAATTACAGGACGTCACTTCTTTCACCGAAACATATTCCTCATGAGCTAGCATGAAGAAATGCTTTCAAAAGTTTCCAGCACTAGCTTAATGTTCAACACGAATCATGGAGAAGATAGGGATGTTGCCGATGGGCTCAACAACAAGTCATCGAGATTTCCATAATTATGTGAACAAGGTGATAGCATTGATCAGACCCAAAGAATATAATGGTGCATACTCGAGGAACAACCATGAGTAAGACAACATTATGAACATCGTTGGTTCAGATTTGATTTGACGATAGCCCATACTCAAATCAAAAGATTGGTTAAGACAATAAATCCAACAATTGAACACGAAGGTCAATCGGTGAAAATATCATCTTTCTTCAACACACACACCCAAACACAAAGACATCCTTTTAAATGTACTAAGTTAGGCAAGCTTTTATCTTCCAACTCTCCAAGTTGTTGTTTAGCTTAACCAACTAGTTCAGGGTATCCAACATAGATTCTTGGAGGAAGGATGGTTTACATGAATAAACCAACTTGATCATGAACTCAACATAACGGTCAGGGAATAACCTGGTGATACTTCCGAGAAGATATTCGGAAAATCATGAACCATTGATATGTTATTAAGCTCAAGAACAATCTTGCTTTTCAGGGCAAGACGATATGATCAAAAGAGCAAGGGATTGACACAATCCTAACTCATCGATCAAAGAGTGTACCAGGAAAAATAGACTAGGTAGCACAATCAATCCTAGAATGATGATTGATAGCCAACACGCTAAGAATGAAATTATTGTCCATTAACTACCAAGCAACAGGGTTGCTAGGAGTATTGATTTCACACATCATAGTTCACTTGTCGGTATTCCGGTTAGAACAACACGGAGACCAAGAAATTAATGATGATGGTGAGAGGTATCACTATACCAAGAAGTCATAAGAGGTGGTGCAATTCCCATGAAATTCATGACATAAAAGATGGTAATACTCCAGGGTAGAACAGAACAAAAGTTGGATTGGAATTTTGATCTATGGAATACAATTACTTTGACCCAATCCTTGAAAAGGATGAGGTACTTGAGTTTGTTTCTCCTGGTCATTCCGAAATAGAATGGCTTGATGGACCACAAGAATATGAGGCATCGATGAGCACGAATGCATGACATACCCTTGATTATCAACTGATAGGTAGAGGTCAGAACACAACTGAAAAGGGACAACTCAAAGGAACATATAATTTTCTGAGTTGTGGGTGCATAGATTAGCACGCCGAACAAGTTCAACATATTTCTTCCGGATAACCCATGCAGAAAGGTGGGATTGGCAGAGTCGCAATTATAGAATGGAGAACTCCTCAAGAGCACTCTTGATGTGATCTTTTGGTTCAAGAAGAACTTCTGCCATGGCTGGTTCATGGTATTGGAAGAATGATATACCACGGACCTCGAGGACTATCACAAAGGTTACTAATATCCTAAAGGAACGAGCAAACACTATCAACAAGGAAAAGCAGATCGAATCTTGGGTCCAACAACCCAGGAATAGAATACCTACTAACTAAATAACATCACGAGATGCTTTCGAGAATGGTAGCCAGAATCATCACACTGGGAGCACAAAACAAGGCTAGATTACTAGGTGGTTCTACAAGGTATCCTAGTTTCCTAACACCTACAACATATATGTCGAGGCAACGGAGTACCTCAACACACCGATTAGTGTGGTTAATCTAGCCCAAAAGGACATCAGAAACAGGAAGGAAAGATCTACAAATGCATCAGACTATGTAGAAACGTGGGATAACTCGGACGGCGTAACGGCTGTACAGGCATGAAAATGAGGCAACCTGCAAGACAACTGACTACACAACAACTGAATTCTTAGGGAAACACCGTTCCGAGAAGACAACATCTTACCTAGAAGTCTCCAGCATAGTAACTCATCATCCTAATAGATAGATGAGAAGCCTAATTCTTAAACCCCGTAGAAAAGAAGAGGGTGACACAAAATCAGAAGGACACGGGATAAGGAGTAAAAAGAGCCTGACGTTCTCTTCCACAATCAATTCCCTTATATAACTAAAGTATTTCTAGACTCGACTTCGACCAGTTTGGCTTGGTAATCCTACAGGCAGTCAGGCTCTGATACCAAAGCTGTCAGGACCCCAATCCTCAGTCACACCGGTCTAGCCTGTAGCACATCATATCACTTTGCGGCCTCACGCACGGTAACCCACGGCTGCCGCCTTTACCTGGGCCGGGACCGTTTGCGCCTTTTGGCTCACGTATATGATTGTCACTAGCATCCATGTGACAGAGAACCCAGGTCGACATGACTAGTCATAAACCAAGATGGCACAAACTTAAAGGGACAGGCATACATGACCCAGCAATGCACGTGTCGGTCATCAACGTATGAACCCAAGTCGTAGCAAGCTACAGGGACTTAAAGGAACACCGCGTGACATTTCCCCGTAGGGACAGACACAGGAGCAAAGAAGGACACATGCCGCTCAATCCATGTGTTCCGGAAGGAAGCACTAGGAGGCATTTCCCCATAAGGAAGGCTACCAAGAATAAACAACTAGGTGTCGGATCCCACACATACCAAAGCATTTCAATAACATACACACAATATGCTCGATATGTGTATATACACATGGCATCACAACATAACTCTACGACTCAAAGTATTTCTTTAAGAGGCTCCAAGGAGCCTTACATAGCATGATATTACAACCATGGGTCTCATGACCCAACATTCAAGTCATACAAGCAACAAGCGGAAGCATAAACCTGTCTGAGTACAGACAGCTAAAAAGGAAGAAGGCTAGAATGCCTGATTATCTACAAGACCCTCCATAGGAACCAGACCTCTGTCTGGGATTCCCAAGCTAATCGGTCAACGTCGAACTCATCGCAGGAATCTAAAGTGAGACTGAAGTTTCCTCTGCAAAAACATAAATTAAGCAAACATGAGTACAAATTTACTCAGCAAGACTTACATCAGAACTAGCTACCTATGCATCAGTATCAATAAAGGGTTTGATTGAGTTTAACTGCAGCAAGCCAGCTTTGACTCTTGGCTAACCTGTACTACGACTACCAGTATTTTCTTTGAGGTGAGAGATCGCACACGAGTCCACATATTCACCATATCAATACACCACTATGGATCCTCTCCCATCTTCCTACGAGAGGGCCATCCATAGCACTCACACTTATCTTGCGCATTTTAGAGTATCCATTTCAACTTGTCTATGAACAATGTAAGCTTCCAAGTAGTCCATATCCGAGGACGCGGCTATTCGAATAGATCATATTACCCTACAGGGGTGTACTTCTTCACACATGCTTTCCCCACTTATCGCCATGTACACATCATGTATCTCGGCAACCTTCAAGTGGAAGCCTGGCAAGGGTGTCGGCCACAACCTAACTAACCACACAAGTCTCTAGTCTAGGTTTATAGCCTATTTGTGTCCACTCCGCAAGGAAGTCCGGCCGAAGTTTCCTGTACGGCCCCAAACAATGAGTTCAGGGTTCCCAAGAGCACCATTCGGGTGTCACTTGGTACACCGTGCCTCGTGTCTCTACCGCATCATAGCCCACCCCTAGGGCCAATGCTACGCACGGCCCCCAACACATATCCTACAAACACCAGAAACTAGTTGCAACTCCTGGCCAGAGATCAAGGAGATTAATAAGTCGAGAGAGTCAATTAAGGATCCCAATGTGTGGTAGTAACTGTCTTGGATCACAAACACAGAACTTAGTTCCTAAGGATGGTCCCAATGAGACAACCCACCATGTACTCCTACATGGCCTCTCATTGCTACCTTTACCAAATCGTGTTCACACACTTAGCTCTCACACAGTAGGACATGTTCACCACCATTCCAATCCATCCCAGATGAATCAGACCTGACACAACTCTAAGCATAGCAGGCATAACAAGAAAGCATGAATGAGTAGGCACATCATGGCTCAAACAACTCCTACTCATGCTAGTGGGTTTCAACTATTTACTGTGGCAAAGACAGATCATGCAGAGGAATGGGTTCAACTACCGCAAAAAGTAACAGTTGAATCATTGTTGTCCTAATGCAGAAAAAGAGAGCAAGAGCGAGAGAGTGGGATTGTATCGGAATGCTCAATGGGGGTATGCTTGCCTGGCACTTCTGAAGATGATACTGCACTTCATCAGTGTCAACGGTCACTACGTCGGAATCGTCTGCTACCGAGAGGGGACAAACACCGGCAACAGAGAATGAACACAATCAATGCAATGCAACAATATGATGCATTATCATGACATGGCAACATGCTGTGATTTGGGCTAATGCAACTAGCAACGATTTTAATGAAGTTCGTGTGACAACCTCTGCTCAACCGTGCACTAATCATACACGCAAACGTGCACGCTCGAGATCAGAGACGCCACGGGAAGATATCACAACACAACTCTAAACTCAAATTTAAACATAAATCTTCATATTACAAACCAGGGGTCACGAGGACCCGAATACATAAGTCATACACACAAATAATATCAGAGTACAGACATAGTTAGTCAAGTTTGCCTTAAGAAGGCTAGCACAAACAACGACACTGATTGAAAAGGCGAAGGCCTCCTGCCTAGGGCCTCCAAACTACTCCTGGTCGGCTGGCTCAACCCAGTAGTACGTGCCTCCGGGACTCTCCTGGTAGTAGTCTCCTGCAGTGGCGTCTGGCTCTGGGGCTCCATCGGCTGATTGCATCAAACGGGTATGGGGGGAAAAAGATAGCAAAGCAACCGTGAGTACTCATCCAAAGTACTTGCAAGACTGACATCAAAACTATACTAATATGCTTCGGTATCAAAGGAATGGGGCTATATCTTTGGACTAAACTGCATAAGTGCCGGAACAGAGGGGGAGAGGCCTAGCCTATCGAAGACTAGCATCTTGAAGCATTTCTTGCAACATCAGAAGAGAGTAGAGCAGGATAATATATACTCAATCATATTTTAGTAATGCCCTGAGATCCTTCCTCAACTAACCTGCGAGAAAGTGATCCCGAGAGCGGTAGTATCAGTTTATCCATGTATCAGTATCCATTTGTAGTTGTAGTAGATCAGGATACAACTCCGAGCATCCTGTTACCGTGGACACGGCTATTCGAATAGATAACTTCCCTGCAGGGGTGCACTACTGTTACCCAACACGCTGGATTACCTCTGGCCGGACACACTTGCTGGGAAATGCCCGGCCTCGGGAGATCAACACGACGCAGCCCTACCTAGGCTCAGCAGAGAGGTCAGCACGCCGGTCTAAATCCTAAGCACGAAGGGGTCTTGGGCCATCGCCCTTCGCACTCCTGCACGTGGCGAGACTGGCCGGGGCCCAGGCGTGACACTGTATACACAGTGACGTAACCAGCCCACCCCAGCAATCAGCCCGCATCTCTGAGCTGTGACGTCTGAAGAGCTTTCGGCTGATACTACGACGTAGAGGGCCCCATTAAACCATTATCCCACGTGGTGGTAGTGCGTATAAGGCCAGCGGCCTACTCAGATCAAATACCCAAATCCGTTAGGTGTGTTTAGTAACTCGCAGAGACGAACAGGGTTCCTGTCGCTCCGACTTGGTAATACACATCGCGCGGGTACTCTTGGAGCCGACCCGTCTTTGATGTTATTCTCTCGCGGGCACCCTTGGGGCCAGCCCGACTTTAACAGTTTAAGTATTGCAACATGTAAACATTTCTGTGATCATCACCTAGAGTGATCATGGCGCGGTAACAAGCATGGCATACGGACAAGGGTGGAGGGCCCACTACTAGGAAAATGCTTACCAGTAGCGTTGGTTTTTTTGCTACCAGTAGCGGTGGCAGACGCGCTACTGCTATAGCGCTACAGCTATTTTTTAGCAGTAGTGCTTGTTTGTCACAACTCTACTGGTAACTGAAGATAGTAGTAGCGCTTTTTTGTAGCGCGCTACTGGTAATTTTCTGCAGCGAGTGTTGATAATAAGCGTTGCTGTTAATTGAGCGCTGCTGGTAAACTTTGCCCCCTCGCCACTGCTAAAGTTTTAGTTTTTTTTTCTGCGTTTTGGCGCTATACATGTTTAAACAGATACATATTTTATACAATAACAACATGCATATTCATTGAAAAACAAGTGAGGCATCGATGAGCAAAAGTTATTAGAAGTCTCAACTATAGTATCTCATCATCATCAATCATGGTCGAACACATGTCTCGAAATAGCGTTACAAGTTATTAGAAGTTCCGAATACATGCAAGTACATGGTCACATACTCATGTTTCATCATCTATGTAGAGTATGATATGATCGCATAGAAGAGAAGAGCGATCACGATGAGCAAAAGCGGGATTATGTAGTTGTTTTTGCGGCGCCGGTTCTGAATCCTCTGTTGCGCTATGAATCTCAAGTAACTAGCTTCGGCTTCCATTTTGCTATCAAACCCTTTCTGGCTTTCGCCCGGGAAGCGGTACACTTGGGCCTGACACTCCGGCCACTCATCGTACACACCCGGAACATGCCCTACATACACGGCATACCACTTCCTCGCCATCGTTGATCTATATACCTGTCAGAGATGCACATATATCATCAAGCGAATTCAACGATATATAATATGCAGCGTAAGATACGTCGGCCAATGGAGAGAAACAGTTATGAAATAGAAGCAACGTATAGTAAACATAGTTAACGAAATTCATCGTACCGAAACTAATTAACTAGCGCAGCACCATTTACATCTAATAGTTTCGTCGTACAGAGACATTCAAAAGTTTCGTCGTACAGAAAGTAACAACTAACTAAACAGACACATTGTCTTCAAGCAGTGCACTCTTCCCATCCGGCCATATCCGGGAGGATGCACCCAAGCTTAGTGAAAGGCATCAAGTCCTAACGCTGTAGGGCTATGCGGGTTCGGACGTCAGCTCGCGATATTGGGCCGTTGTAGAACATCCCATTCTCTTCGAGGACGTCTTTCATGATGATGGACGCAATTTCCCGCTAGATCCGGTAGAAATCATTTCGAAGTCGATTATCCGGCACGATTCCAAAGGCTTCGGCCCATCTCCGGATATGGGCATCGGATGAAGATGTCATGCAAAGTGATTGCACATCCCTTCTGTACTCCATCATTAGATGGATGACATAGAATCCATCATTATCACTTGCTGCCGGTCGCTGGAGGCGACAGAAGTCAGTCTTATGGCCGAAACACAGCCTGGCCTTACTTGTTTTTTTGACTTGGATGTAGCCACCCCGCATGCTGAAGCCCATGAGAGCTCTGTTCAGAACATACTTTATGTGTGTGTAATCTTTCTTCTCTATGTTCTTCGATGGGTCCAAATATAGAGCGTGGGAGAAACGCGGTTAAAGAATGATGAGAACGGCACGCCCCCCCCCCCCCCCCCGCTGCGCAAAATACACGATCAAGTTAGCCTCCATGCGTGCAAAGTAATTATTGAAATGCTCGAAAGGATGTATGTGTTATAGTGGCTATCCGCGGATGACTTACCCGGGATGATAAGGTAGGATAATCTTTTCTTTGTCCTTATTGATGACCAAGAATTCTTCGATGTACTCCCTCGCATATTGACGGTTGGCTTCGTTGATTGACAAGAAGCCCTCATGCATGTAGTATGGATCCACGACCGCAAGACCAGTGATTTGCTCTCTCCTGACGATGTAGTTCATGTGCAGCGCATACAAGCGGACGAACGTAAAATCGAGTCTCCTCATTTGAAACATCTCGAAGATGTAATCAAATCGCAGGAAGAACAGGTCCGCGGGGCATGTGCTGACGTACATCTTGCAATTGCATGGCACACTAACCGTATAAAGTGGGTATCCTGGATCATCCGAGGCGAGGAGGCTTCTCTCTGTCGACAGCACATGGTCATGGAGTCTCCTGAGATCCCCTGTTATGGCAGCTAGCGCATCCGCCGGTACCATTGGCTTTCCCACGACATGGAGTAATGGCGCATGTTTCATCGGTACACTGTCAACCCTGGTCTGCGGAGGCGGCTGGCTGCTAGAAGCAACATTGGCAGCTTTATGGCCTTTTCTCATCGGTCTCTTCCTCTGCTTTTTCTTGGTGGGCTCAGGTGCTGGTGGGTCTGTCAGACTCTCCCTGACCACCGCCCCTAGTGTTGTCGGGCTCAGCATTGAACGCCTCTGGCTAATTAGTTGAGCTTGGGTGGAACCGGCATCTCGAGGCGTGTCCTGCGAGGATTGCATGAACAAAGACTTCTTGCACTCCCGAGGACATTCCGGCTCTGGTACACCATGCATCTCATATGGCTGACTCATCGTTACTTCGTGGTCAAAGCCGGTATTGAGATACTGGAGAGGGTCATCCTCCTCCATGTCATGATCCATATCCTCTTCCATGGGGCCGATGTCATCATCCGCCGGAACGGTTGGCCCTCCTTCCTCGTGTCTCTCGATCTCACCCAGCAGCACAGACGATGGTTGTTGTAGTTGTGTAGGTGGGGTTGTGGTCATACCTGCTTCCTGAAGAGGTCCTGTTGGTGTGCTCCCGGCCACCTCCACACGAAGAAGATTCTTTGGCCACAGGATCGGCCAATTTTTGCATTGGCCAAGCTGCATGGGGGACTCGTCATCCTCTCCACCGGTTTGTATGGGACGAGGAAAACCCTCGTAACCCACTTTCACACTCGCCACAGAGACCCTTAAGGCGTTATCAGGCATCTGCCGGCTGTGGAACAATCGATCCTTGGGCTTCACTATAGTACCCTTCCCCACATCCACCAACCCGCCCTTCATGTGGTAAAGGAGGGTGCACGGAGTGGAGTTGGCCTGCGAAGACATGTACGTGTGCGGCGTCGGAGATCCAAAAAGAACGGGAACTGAAGATTAATTAGTTGTGTTGATGAGGGTGTGAAGTGTATTTACCGTGAGGGCATCGAGCTCGGCCAATGTCGACGGCCCGGCATTCAAGCCAGAGACGGAGCTAGGGCTGCTGTGAGAGGGTGCGGGAGCAGGTGCTGGAGTAGGTGCGGGTGCGGTTGCCATATCAGGTACGGGTGTGGGTGCGGTGTTCATTGAGTTGCTCTCGGTGAAGCTGGGCATGGGAAAATCAGTTGGTGTCGCGTTTCGATTTTGTTGCAACCAGCTGACCACACTTGGAATCAAGCTTGTAAAGGCAGCTGCCATATCATTTCTGCATGCAGCTACCGCTTCCCGGATTGCCTCAGCTTTGGTATCAGCTCTTGTTTTCTCGATCGCCCGCGCCACCTTCTCGTCGATAGTCACTTGACTGAACTTCTTTCTCTATCTTTTGGCCTTGGGGTCCTCGCTATAATAGTTCTTCCACGTGGCGCCGTCTTCGGCGCCGTGGACACGTCCATATTGCGGCCGCTGGCCCGGCGGGTGTCCCATCATTATGTTCATGGCCCGGTTGAAAGGGGTGTCCCACTTGTACTTCACCGACGACTGAGTACACAGTGACGTAACCAGCCCACCCCAGCAATCAGCCCACATCTCTGAGCTGTCACGTCAGAAGAGCTTTCGGCTGATACTACGACGTAGAGGGCCCCATTAAACCATTATCCCACGTGGTGGTAGTGCGTATAATTCCAGCGGCCTACTCAGATCAAATATCCAAATCCGTTAGGCGTGTTTAGTAACTCGCAGAGACGAACAGGGTTAATGTCGCTCCGACTTGGTAATACACGTTGCGCGGGTACTCTTGGAGCCGACCGTCTTTGATGTTATTCTCTCGCGGGCACCCTTGGGGCCAGCCCGACTTTACCAGTTTAAGTATTGCAACATGTAAACATTTTCGTGATCATCACCCAGAGTGATCATGGCCCGGTAACAAGCATGGCATACGAACAAGGGTGGAGGGCCACAGATGATACAATAGCATAGCTAACTAAGCATCATGGGGCAACTGGTAGATATAAACAACAGGCGACAAAATCAGGCTATGCATCAGAATAGGAGCTATCGGAATAACCACAGAAGCAATTCTAATGCAAGCATAAGGGAGAAAGGAATGGGCGATATCTTATGATCAAGGGGGTTTTGCTTGCCTGGAAGCTCAGCTGAAGGGGTCTGGTCGTCGGCGATGTCGTCGTACACTACAGTGTCGTCGGCAGTCTCGGGGGCTATCGGGAGAGGAGGGGGGAAAACAATAAATACACGCCAACAATGCAACAGGGATGCATGACATGCCTAATTGATATGCAGGGGTGATATAATGCCTGTCTAATTGTTTTAGTTAATTTAGAAATTTATTTGGAATTATTTTATTAAAGTTATGCACGATTCATTTATCGAATACGGGCAAAAAGTTCCATGTTCAGTATGTTAGAGGGGTGTGACAGGTATGTGGGTAGGATATTCGGATTCTTCATATTTTTCTGATCATTTTTCATATACAAATTATTTTCATCTGAGTTACGGTTTATTTTATATGATTTTTCAAAGTTTTAATCATTTTCTAGAATTTCTGGATTTATTTTAGTTATTTAATTTCAAATTATCCGAAACAGTAAATGGTGACGTCAGCATGGCGTCACAGTGACGTCAGCAGTGAACTCTGGCTGACCAGAGTCAAACCTGACCAGTCGGTCCCACTGGTCAGTGTCACAGAAGTTCATTAGGATTAAATTAAACTAATTACAGGTTAATTAGATGGGAGGGCCTACATGTCAGTGACTGATTAGATTAACTAATTAACTAACAGATTAGTTAACATTTTAATTAACTTTTTATTTACTTTTAAAAATGTTTTAACTGGTGGGGCCCGCATGTCAGTGACACGGGGCAGCCACGTCAGCAGGGTTGACTGGGTTGACTGGTCAACCCAGTCAACCGGGCCCCACCGGGCCCACTGTCAGTGACCCGAAGGGGTCCACGTCGGCGCCACGTCGGCCGGCCGGCGTTTAAACGCCGGCCTGCGCGTTTTCGCGGTGGCGCGCGTCGGGTGGCGGGCGGGGTTTCGTCCACAGGGCGCCATTTCGAGCGCAGCCGGGCTCATTCGAACGATCAATCTACGGCGAGCCGAGCTGTGGTGGCGGCGGAGGCTGCGGTGGCCGGGAACGTCGGCGGCGAGCTCACAAAGGTGGCCGGAGTTCGGGCGTCGGTGGATCTCGGCGATTCGCGGCGCTAGCGAGCAACTGAAGGACTGGGCGGGCTCTATGCGGTGCGGCGACGACAACGGGCACAGTCCCGTGACCAAATGGTCACCGGAGACTCGCCGGTGACGAGCTCCATGGTGGCACGTTCGGGCACGTTGGTGGGCGGCGTCTACGGGCAGCTAACTGCGACGAGAGAGAGGGAGGAGGAAGCGGAGGTTCATGGTGAGCTTGTAGATGAGCAGAGCAGGCTCTTGGAGGGCTCGACGCGGTGAATCGACGGCGGCGACGCGGGCGGCCGTAGGTTGAAGACGACGGCGTGCAGCTCGACGTGGGGGCTCCGAGCTCGAAGCAGTCGGGGTAGAGGGAGTAGTCGAGGACGGCGGTGACGATGGACACGGCGGAGTGGCGATCGGGGCACGGTGGCCACGGGATCGAGCGTCGGCGGCGAGGGACCTCTCGGGCGAGGAGAGAGAGAGCGAACGAGAGGAGAGGGGGGAAATATCTGGGCGGCTAGGGTTTCCAGGGGGGATTCTTATCCTCCCCGCCTTCTTGTAGCGGCGCGGAGCGAGCAGGCGCGGCTGGCACGGCTCGCCGGCGACGGGCGCGGTCGGACGCGGGCTGGGCCTGGCGCGGCTGACTAGAGCCCACGCGTTGCGGCCCTTTTTCTTTTTCTTCTTTTCTTTTCTATTTTTCTATTTTTGTTTCTGTTTTGCAAATAGTTAGGCCCCTAAATGACTTTTGTAAAATAGGTGTGTTGTCCATTTAAATACTAGACATTATAACTCACAGCCAGAAAAAGGTTTGGAGTCCACATGTTTTCATTTGAATTTTATTTAATTGAAAAGGTATTAAAAATTGTTGTTTGGTTCTGTTTTGATGATGTTAGGGTCATCTAGGTAATTTAGGAGATGTTGTTTTTCTTAACATAATTAGTTATGGAATATTTGCTATTTAATGAACATTTTAGTTTCCAATTTGGAACAACTTTTATTTTCACTTTAAATTTGAATTTCAATTTGAATTGGAATTTGAAATGAGATACGAAGCGAATGATGATCAAGCACTGTTAAGTATGGTGACTTGGCATTCTCAAAAGGTGATTACTGTAGCTTAATTACATGGGGTGTTACAATTCTCCTCCTCTAAAAGAAATTCTCGTCCCGAGAATTAAGAGGTAGGCTGGAAGAGAGCGGGGTATTCTTCACGAAAATGATCCTCGCGTTCCCAAGTGGCTTCATCTTCAGAATGATTCGACCACTGAACTTTAAGGAACTTGATTGCCTTCTGACGGGTTCGACGTTCAGCTTGATCAAGAATGTGGATCGGATACTCTTGATAAGAAAGATCCTCTTGAAATTCAAGCATTTAATGATCCCCTGCTCGGATAGGATCCTTGAAGCAGCGACGGAGTTGCGATACGTGGAAGACATCATGTACTTGTGAAAGGTTTGGCGGCAATTCCAACTGATATGCCACTTCTCCACGTCGGGCGAGGATGCGGAACGCTCCAATACAGCGAGGAGCTAACTTGCCTTTGATCCCAAAATGGTGAGTGCCCTTCATCGGAGTGACGCGGAGGTAAGCTTGTTCGCCAGGTTGATAGACCATTACCTGGTGTTTTCGATCATAGTTGCTCTTCTGACGAGACTGAGCAGCCTTCAAATGATCACGAACAATGCGGAATTGTTCTTCAGCTTGTTGGATAATGTCCGGTCCAACGAGTGACCGTTCCCCAGTTTCTGAGCAATTCAGAGGGGTCCGGCACTTACGTCCATAGAGAACTTGAAATGGTGCCATCTTCAAACTAGCTTGATAGCTATTGTTGTAAGAGAACTCGGCATACGGGAGTGATTCCTCCCATTTCTTACCGAATGAGATGACACAAGCTCGAAGCATATCTTCAAGCACTTGATTGACTCGTTCAACTTGTCCCTGGGACTGGGGGTGAAAAGCAGTGCTGAAGGACAGATGAGTTCCCATAGCTTCTTGGAAACTGTTCCAAAATCTTGAGGTAAAGAGGCTGCCACGGTCTGAGCTGATTTCCAGCAGAATACCATGAAGTGACACGATTCTGGAAACATATAAGTCTGCTAACTAACTAGCAGTGATTGTCTCTTTGACTGGCAGAAAGTGAGCAACCTTTGAGAATCGGTCAATGACGACAAAAATAGCATCATGACCCTTCTGTGATCTGGGAAATCCAGTAATGAAATCCATTTCAACTTTGTCCCATTCCCCTTCAGGAATAGTAAGTGGTTGTAGAAGTCCAGCAGGCCTTTGATGTTCTGCTTTGTTGCGATGGCAAACGTCACACTCTGCCACATCACGAGCAATGTCATGCTTCATATCAGGCCACCAGTACCGTTGACAAATGTCTTGGTACATCTTGGTGCTACCGGGATGAATTGATAAAGGCGTATCATGTGCTTCTTTCATGACATCCGAACGAGAGTCCAGATTGTGCTTTCTGGGACCACTAGGAGGCCTTTGAAGAACAAGACACCATCACCATCAACATGAAAGAATGAAGAATTTCCCTTGGAGAGGTATTTCTTAATCTTCTCGACTTCAGAGTCATATTTCTGCCTCGTCTTGATGTTGCACTCGAGGTCCGGTTCAACAACCAGGGTACTGAGATAACCCTGTGGAACAATATGAAGGTTTAACTTGCGAAGCTCTTCATAAAGAAGCGGTTGCGCTTGCTGAACCGTAAGGTTGTTGCAATAAGACTTGCGGCTCAAAGCATCGGCCATTACATTAGCCTTGCCAGGGGTATAAGAAATATCCATGTCATAGTCAGCTATGGTCTCGAGCCATCTTTGTTGACGGAGATTCAAGTCTGGTTGAGTATACAGATACTTCAGACTTTGGTGGTCCGTGTATATCTCGCAACGATTACTGAGGAGGTAATGTCGCCACAGCTTCAGAGCATAGATAACTGCTGCTAACTCGAGATCATGCGTTGGATACTTATCTCTGTGAGGACGCAATTGACGAGAGCCATAAGCAATCACTTTACGCTCTTGCATTAGGACACAACCTAATCCTTGACGGGATGCGTCGCAATATATCACAAAGTCCTTGCGAGTATCAGGGGGGAGCTAGCACTGGGGCAGATGTCAACTTATCTTTTAAGTGTTTGAAAACTTTCTTGGCACTTTTCCGTCCATTCAAACTTAACGCCTTTGTGAAGCAGATCAGTCAGAGGTTTGGCAATTTTAGAGAAGTTCTCGATGAATCGGCGGCAATAGCTAGCAAGACCGAGAAAAATTCGGACTTGCTTGACATTCTTCGGGGGAGTCCAGTCAAGAATAGCCTGAACTCGTTCTGGGTTAACAGCAATGGTAACAGGGTTTTCTGACCGAGTTGTACACCGAGGTGTTTTCATAAGCAGGGAATTATCACTGCGTAGATCATATAGATCTGAAGAAATACACAAGGAACGATTTCAAGAACGGCAAGTAACTCACGGTATAACCAAAACATGACCATGTCTGTGTTGGCAGGAAGTCAAGGATGTTGCCGATGATAACACAAATCAGCGAGGGGCAAGGATGGCATTGCTGTTATCAAAAGTGTCAAATGACAGTGTGAGAAGCATATAATAACTTGTAGAGAAAGGTTAAACAGACCAATGGAAAAGAAAATGTGATTATCGGACTAATCAGATCAATGGGAAGGAATAAGTGCAGATAATCCAGCTCTCCGGGTGGATGTGATCACGTGAACCTAATGTCAGAGTTAGCAAAATCATTTAACCTGAAAGGAAGAGATTTCTAGAGTCCCAGAGTAAGGAAGAGGAATAAAAGATCCTAATACCACCCATTTGGCAACGTGGGCCCGTAAGCCACACAGCCATGTTAGTAAAATATAGTTTTTCGAAGACTAGACTCAACTTCGACCGAGGAATTGGAAGGGGGCTTCCTATAGGCAGTCGGCTCTGATACCAACTTGTGACGCCCTCTGCTCGACCCTGCACTAGTCATACACGCAAACGTGCACGCTCGAGATCAGGGACGCCACGGGAAGATATCACAACACAACTCTAAACTCAAATTTAAACATAAATCTTCATATTACAAACCAAGGGTCACGAGGACCCGAATACATAAGTCATACACACAAATAATATCTGAGTACAGACATAGTTAGTCAAGTTTTCCTTAAGAAGGCTAGCACAAACAACGACACTAATCGAAAAGGCGAAGGCCTCCTGCCTAGGGCCTCCAAACTACTCCTGGTCGGCTGGCTCAACCCAGTAGTACGTGCCTCTGGGACTCTCCTGGTAGTAGTCTACTACGGTGGCGTCTGGCTCCGGGGCTCCATCGGCTGATCGCATCAAATGGGTATGGGGGGAAAAAGATAGCTAAGCAACCGTGAGTACTCATCCAAAGTACTCGCAAGACTAACATCAGAACTATACTAATATGCATCGGTATCAAAGGAATGGGGCTATATCTTTGGACTAAACTGCAGAAATGCCAGAACAGAGGGGGAGAGGCCTAGCCTATCGAAGACTAGCATCTTGAAGCATTTCTTGCAGCATCAGAAGAGAGTAGAGCAGGATAATATATACTCAATCATATTTTAGTAATGCCCTGAGAACCTTCCTCGACTAACCTGTGAGAAAGTGATACCGAGAGCGGTAGTATCAGTTTATCCATGTATCAGTATCCATTTGTAGTTGTAGCAGATCAGGATACAACTCTGAGCGTCCTGTTACCGTGGACACGGCTATTCGAATAGATAACTTCCCTGCAGGGGTGCACTACTGTTACCCAACACGCTCGATTACCTCTGGCCGGACACACTTGCTGGGTAATGCCCGGCCTCTTGGAGATTGACACGACGCAGCCCTACCTAGGCTCAGCAGAGAGGTCAGCACGCCGGTCTAAATCCTAAGCACGAAGGGGTCTTGGGCCATCGCCCTTCGCACTCCTGCACGTTGCGAGACTGCCCGGGGCCCAGGCGCGACACTGTATACACAGTGACATAACCAGCCCACCCCAGCAATAAACCCACATCTCTGAGCTGTGACGTCTTAAGAGTTTTCGGCTGATACGACGACGTAGAGGGCCCCATTAAACCATTATCCCATGTTGTGGTAGTGCGTATAAGGCCAGCGGCCTACTCAGATCAAATACCCAAATCCGTTAGGCGTGTTTAGTAACTCGCAGAGACGAACAGGGTTCCTGTCGCTCCGACTTGGTAATACAAGTCGCGCGGGTACTCTTGGAGCCGACCCGTGTTTTATGTTATTCTCTCGCGGGCACCCTTGGGGCTAGCCCGACTTTAACAGTTTAAGTATTGCAACATGTAAACATTTCCGCGATCATCACCCAGAGTGATCACGGCCCGGTAACAAGCACGGCATACGGACAAGGGTGGAGGGCCACAAATGATACAATAGCATAGCTAACTAAGCATCATGGGGCAACAGGTAGGTATAAACAACAGACGACAAAATCAGGCTATGCATCAGAATAGGAGCTATCGGAATAACCACAGAAGCAATTCTAATGCAAGCATAAGGGAGAAAGGAATGGGCGATATCTTATGATCAAGGGGGTTTTGCTTGCCTGGAAGCTCAGCTGAAGGGGTCTGGTCGTCAGCGATGTCGTCGTACACTGCAGTGTCGTCGGCAGTCTCGAGGGCTATCGGGAGAGAAGGAAGGGGAAGAAACAATAAATACACGGCAACAATGCAACAGGGATGCATGACATGCCTAATTGATATGCAGGGGTGATATAATGCCTGTCTAATTGTTTTAGTTAATTTAGAAATTTATTTGGAATTATTTTATTAAAGTTATGCACTATTCATTTATCGAATACGGGCAAAAAGTTCCATGTTCAGTATGTTAGAGGGGTGTGACAGGTATGTGGGTAGGATATTCGGATTCTTCATATTTTTCTGATCATTTTTCATATATAAATTATTTTCATCCGAGTTACGGTTTATTTTATATGATTTTTCAAAGTTTTAATCATTTTCTAGAATTTCTGGATTTATTTTAATTATTTAATTTCGAATTATCCGAAACAGTAAATGGTGACGTCAGCATGGCGTCACAGTGACGTCAGCAGTCAACTCTAGCTGACCAGAGTCAAACCTGACTAGTGGGTCCCACTGGTCAGTGTCACAGAAGTTAATTAGGATTAAATTAAACTAATTACAGGTTAATTAGACGGTGGGGCCTACATGTCAGTGACTGATTAGATTAACTAATTAACTAACAGATTAATTAGCATTTTAATTAACTTTTTATTTACTTTTAAAAATGTTTTAACTGGTGGGCCCCGCATGTCAGTGACACGGGGCAGCCACGTCAGCAGGGTTGACTGGTCAACCCAGTCAACCGGGCCCCACCGGGCCTACTGTCAGTGACCCGAAAGGGTCCACGTCGGCGCCACGTCGGCCGGCCGGCGTTTATACGCCGGTGGGCGCCTTTTCGCGGCCGCGCGCGTCGGGCGGCGCGCGGGTTTCGTGCACAGGGCGCCATTTCGAGCGCAGTCGGGCTCATTCTAACGAGCAATCGACGGCGAGGCGAGCTGTGGTGGCGGCGAAGGCTACGGTGGCCGGGAACGTCGGCGGCGAGCTCGCAAAGGTGGCCGGAGTTTGGGCGTCGATGGATCTCGGTGATTCGCGGTGCTAGCGAGCGACTGAAGGGCTGGGCGGGCTCTACGCGGTGCGGCGACGACAACGGGCACAGTCCCATGACCAAATGGTCACCGGAGACTCACCGGCGACGAGCTCCACGGTGGCGCATTCGGGCACGTTGGGGGCGGCGTCTACGGGCAGCTAACGGCGATGAGAGAGAGGGAGGAGGAAGCGGAGGCTGACGGTGAGCCTGTAGATGAGCAGAGCGGGCTCAGGGAGGGCTCGACGCGGCGAATCGACGGCGGCGACGCGGGTAGCCGTAGGTTGAAGATAACGGCGTGCAACTCGATGTGGGGGCTCCGAGCTCGAAGCAGTCGGGGTAGAGGGAGTAGTCGAGGACGGCGGTGACGATGGACACGGCGAAGTGGCGATCGGGGCACGGTGGCCGCGGGATCGAGCGGCGGCGGCGAAGGACCTCTCGGGCGAGGAGAGAGAGAGCGAATGAGAGGAGAGGGGGCAAATATCTGGGCAGCTAGGGTTTCCAGGGGGGCTTCTTATCCTCCCCGCCTTCCTGTAGCGGCGCGGAGCGAGCTGGCGCGGCTGGCACGGCTCGCCGGCGATGGGCGCGGTCGGACGCGCGCGACCGCGCGCATGCGCAGTAGGAAGGGGAAGGTGGGGCACGGGCTGGGCCTGGCGCGGCCAGGCGTTGCGGCCCTTTTTCTTTTTCTTCTTTTCTTTTCTGTTTTTCTATTTTTGTTTCTGTTTTGCAAATAGTTAGGCCCCTAAATGACTTTTGTAAAATAGGAGTGTTGTCCATTTAAATACTAGACATTATAACTCACAGCCAGAAAACGGTTTGGAGTCCACATGTTTTCATTTGAATTTTATTTAATTGAAGAGGTATTAAAAATTGTTGTTTGGTTCTGTTTTGATGATGTTAGGGTCATCTAGGTAATTTAGGTGATGTTGTTTTCTTAACATAATTAGTTATGGAATATTTGCTATTTAATGAACATTTTAGTGTCCAATTTGGAACAACTTTTATTTTCACTTTAAATTTGAATTTGAATTTGAATTGGAATTTGAAATGAGATATGATGAAAATGATGATCAAGCACTGTTAAGTATGGTGACTTGGCATTCTCAAAAGGTGATTACTGTAGCTTAATTACATGGGGTGTTACAGTTGGTTTGAACCCAAGGTTCAAATTCAAACCCCATATAAGACATTTCAAATGCCATTTATTCAAATTGTCATATACAGTAGCTTTAAGTTGTTCAACCATGCATGGAAATGCCGTAAACAGATTCTTCATATTTTTCTGATAATTTTTCATATATAAATTATTTCATTTGGAGTTACGGTTGAATTTCTATGATTTTTCAAAGTTTTGATCTTTTTCTGAAATTAATAAATCATTTCTGATTTATTTAAAATCTAGAAAAGATTTATGACGTCAGCACTATGTCACTATGATGTCAGCGGTCAACTGACCGTGCCGGGTCAAACCTGACGTGTGGGTCCCATTTGTCAGTGTCATAGAGGCTAATTAAGTTTAATTAGCACTAATGTTAGTTTTAAACTAGGTTAATTAGGGCACTGGGCCCACATGTCAGCGACCCAGGGGAGTCAAACCCCTGGTCAGCTGGTCAACCCGCAGGTCAAACGGTTAACCCCACCGGCGACTCGACGCCGGCGAGGCCAGGGATGGCGGAGGGCTTTGGAAAACCCCTGTGGTGCACCATTTTGGGCGTGGTTTGTCTCTCTGGAACGGCGGCTTCGCGGCGCGTCGAGCAGTGGCCTTTGGGGCTGCTGGGATGGCCGGTAGCGAGCATAGCGTCGAGCTGGGCGGCTACCGGAGCTCGGCCGTGCTCGGCCTCGCGCTTGCAGCTCGCAAACGGGAGAACGGAGCAGTGCAGGGGCATCCACAGGGCAGCAGAAACACCTCTGTGCTACGGGGGCAAGCAGGGGAGGCTCGAGAGCGCGTGCTCGCCGGCCATGGCGGACGGCGGCCTCGGGTGCTCACGGGGTGGCGGCTAGAAGAAGAACGCGTCGACGGGGAGAGGGGCAAGAGGTACAGGAGCTCACGGCAGTTCGACTGGCGTGCTCAGCGGCTCGGGGAAGGCGTCGGAGGTGTCGAACGGGCGCCGGAGATCTCGGCCATCCGAGGTTGAAGAAGAGCTCGAGGACGACGCTGCAGTTCATCCGGCGTCGCGTGAGTCGATGGAGAGGGCGAGGTCATCAGGGCGGAGCTCAGGGACACGAAGATAAGATGCGGGGAGCACGGTGGCTACGTCCATGGTGAACGGCGGCGACGGCAGTGCTCGGTGGAGCTCGGCGGAGGGGGGTAGAGGAGGGGAGAGAGAGTGAGGGGGTCCAGGGTAGTGTGTGGCGTCCTTAGCCATCTCCAGGCGGTCGGCGGAAGTAGGAGTTGGCCGGGGCGCGTGCTCGCGTGCGTCGGCCGGGTGCTCTCGTCCTCCTGGCGCCAGGAGGACGACGACTGGCGTCGGCCGGGGGGCTGGGCCGCCAACTGGGCCGGCCAGGTAAGTCCAGGTAGGTTTTCTCTCTCCGTGGTTTTTCTATTTATTTTTGTTTTCTATTATTGCAATTCTGTTTTGATTTAAATAAAATACCAAATCATTTTCAAAACTCCTGAAAATAATTGCGGGCACTATTTGAATTATTCCCAAAGCCCTCAACTAGTTTCAGAATTATTGGAGCATTCAGATCTATCTATTATATACTTCAAACGATAGAAAAGGAACGGAGGAGATTTAACTAGCAAAGAAAACGGTTGAGATTTAATGAATCGATCTATACGATAGAAAAGGAACGGAGGAGATTTAACTAGCAAAGAAGAACGGTTGAGATTTAATGAATCGATCTATATAGATCTGTATGTCAAAGACAAAAAAAACAAACAGACGAGATTTAGCTGGCAAAGAACGGCTGAGATTTAATGAATCTATTTAGATCTGTAAGAGTCCGTGAAGGACTAGATGCACCAAACGCAACACATGTAAGTCCCAAAAAAAACGCATGCATGCAGATTGGAGATATAGTCCGTGTAGAATTCAAATAGGCAGCCAACTATGGGCCCGACTAGCACCCTCAAAGAAGAGTCCGAACAGAGTATTATAAAGAAAAAAAAATAAGAGTCCGGACAGAATACATGTGAACATCCTAAAAGAAAACAAAGTCTGAGTAGAATACATGCGCTCATCGGTTAGAAAAAAGAATACATGCGTTGATGTAATCTGAGTATCATTTTAGTAGATAAATCAATCTGTATTCTTTTTTGCCTTATTAGAAAATCATACAAACTTTCTCTCCCCAGATTTTTTAAAATAAGAGATAGATTGGTACGCACTTAGCAAAGAGTGGGCCAAAGATATTAACAAAATAATTTTGTTTATAATGCGCATAATTAAACATGCAGTCAGTGCTTTAAAACTTCGATAAATAATATATAAAAAAGTTTAGGGACTGGAGATGTAAGAATATCAATGTTGTACTGACTGCAAAATACTTTTATGCCATATATCATTTTACTAATTTTTAATGTATTCTAAAAGAAAATCGTAGCTAAAATTATGAACGGAAAACTCCAAATAATATGCACCAAATATTTTGGAACATGTGGAGAAGGACACGTGCACCATGATGAAAAAGCAGCACAACTCTGGGAGAACCTATGAATATGCCAATCGTCGTCTATACTTGATGAATTTAATTAGATCAATTCAATATTTATTTCTGGGTAGAAATGACGGAGATGAGAGAGTAACACATACATCATGGGAAAGTTACACAACTCTAGAGTACATATGAGTATCGCATTGAAGTATATTCAGTGACTTTGAATTGCAATAGTAATTTTGTTGAAGGAGACCGATGGAGTGACGAGCAAACAAATTGAGTTAGATTTTATTTGCTGGAAGAAATGAGGGAGATGAGAGAACACAACAAAAGATGAAAGAATAGAAACGCTAATATAATTGTATAAATATGTTAGAATGAGACATATGTGCATATTCGCATGTGCATGCTAAAATGCAGAAGTATAATGCAAACCATATCACCATAAACACACGCCATCTTGCACATCTAGGGAACTAAGACTGCAATGAGATATGGTATTAAGGAGCTAATTGGGCCCATGACTGGGGAGACGAAGAGAACAGCAAAAAGATAAGCCATCACATTCATTGGCTATGCTCTTTTAATTCTATAATGGGTCCTAATTATAATGACTGAGATTTGGAAGTGAATTTAAAAGGTATACATGTACTGGTAGGCAATTCAACTATGTTTGTAATCAATCCGAAGCAATATGCATCCATTTATCAGGGCCCGAATTCACCTACTAATCAATCGGATCTGTTTTTTTTATGTGTTATGAGAATTGATCGTATTTACTTTGTATAGATTTTTAATAAGAAAAATCCTTTTTCTAACTTCACCATAAATTTGATACGTCAATTTTGCATGTACTACACAACTGCCTTCAACCATATATTGTCCTTCCAACATGAAAATAAGATAATTTGTTGCACCAAGAAAAAATAAATTCAAAGGTTTTGCCACTCGAAATACATGATAGTTTTCCTCGAGTCGTAACGCCATAAAAAGTTAATTATATATGAAGATCATTTTTTCCAGATAAGAAATGTTGGTGACAACATAGATGTCGTGGAAAAAGGAAGGTAGGAAGGTAAATACATATCATTACTCAAACTTTATGTGTAAATTCAAATGTAGCCGCGCAAATGCGCGGGTCACCCAGCTAATTATTTATAGAAATTAAATGCCCCAATTCAAATACATTATGGCTTAATTCAAAAATCCTAAAACGTGTGCATCATTTTTAGCAGAGGTTTGCACCTTTTCCAAAAATGATGAACTTTTCTGAAGGGCATTTTGGATTCATTGAAAATATTTTAGTTGAACCTATTGACTTAATTTGGTGCTAGGGTTGGGACATCCCCATTTCAAATTTCATTTGAAATTGAACATGATGCATGAATGATTTAATGCAACTAATTACAAGCAATTTCTAGGGCTGTGACAGCTTTGGTGCACTTTTATACTATTTTCATTGGCTAACATATTAACCTAGTGCACAATGCCAGGTCTTGTTTTTTTGCATGTTTTTGTATTTCGCAAAAAATCCACATCAAACGAAGTCCAAACACGATAAAAAGTTACGGTGATTGTTAATGAATATATGGTATTTTTGGCGCAAGAATCAACAGAATGGGTGGCCCACATGTTGGAAATATGCCCTAGAGGCAATAATAAATTGGTTATTATCATATTTCCTTGTTCATGATAAATGTTTATTATTCATGCTAGAATTGTATTGACCGGAAACTTAGATACATGTGTGAATACATAAACAACACAGTGTCCCTAGTGAGCCTCTACTAGACTAGCTCGTTGATCAAAGATGGTTAAGGTTTCCTAACCATAGACACGAGTTGTCATTTGATAACGGGATCACATCATTAGGAGAATGATGTGATGGACAGACCCAACCGTAAGCTTGGCATATGATCGTGTCACAAAGTTCACTTTGTCGTAGCTTTCGTAATGTCAAGTATCTGTTCCTTTGACCATGAGATCATGCCACTCCCGGATACCGGAGGAATACCTTGTGTGCTATCAAACGTCACTTCGTAACTGGGTGATCATAAAGGTGCTCTACAGGTATCTCCAAAGGCCTCTGTTGGGTTGCATGGATCGAGACTGGGATTTGTCACTCCGTGTGACGGAGAGATATCTCTGGGCCCTCCCGGTAATACAACATCACAAGAAGCTTGCAAGCAAGTGACTAATGAGTTTAGTCACGGGATCTTGTATTACGGAAACAAGTAAAGAGACTTGCCAGTAACAAGATTGAACTAGGTATGGAGATACCGACGATCGAATCTCGGGCAAGTAACATATCACTGGACAAAGGGAATTGCGTACGGGATTAACTGAATCCTCGACATCGTGGTTCAACCGATAAAGATCTTTGTGGAATATGTAGGAACCAATATGGGCATCCAGGTCCCGCTATTGGTTATTTACCGGAGAGGTGTCTCGGTCATGTCTACATAGTTCCCGAACCCGTAGGGCCGCACGCTTAACGTTCGATGTCGCTAGGGTATTATTGAGATCATAATAGTGGAAAGTCCGAAGGTTGTTCGGAGTCTCGGATGGGATCCGGGACATCATGAGGAGCTCCGGAATGGTCCGGAGGTAAAGTTTATATATGGGAAGTCATATTTTGGGTTCCGGAAAAAGTTTGGTTTTTTCGTTATTGTACCGGGAAGGTCCTAGAAGGTTCCGGGGGCTCAACCGTGGGGCCCAATGACCTAGGAAGGGCCCACATGGACCGAGGGGTGGGGCTACAGCCCACATAGGCTGGCCGCCCCATTCCCTAAGGCATATGTTGTTTAAATCTAGAGATAAGGTCTTATCTCTAAATTTAAAGGGTTGAATCTAGAGATAAGATGTTATCTCCAAGTTTAAAGAGATTTCAACCTTGTGGCCGGACCTAGATGGGGTTTGGACGCCCTCCCCTGCCCCCTAGCCTATATATAGATGGGGGAGGCGCATGGGGGCAGCCACCCCTTCACCCTTGCCCGTTTCCGCTCCCAACTCCTCCCACGTCCCTCCGGTACGCGCTTGGCGAAGCCCTGCCGGAATTCCGCTACCACCACCTCGCCATTGGGCTGGTTCCAATCTCATCTACCACCTCTCCCTCGCTTGCTGGATCAAGGAGGAGAGGACGTCATCGAGCCGCACGTGTGCTAAACTCGTTGGTACCGTCCGTTCGGCACTAGATCGGATTGGATCGTGATTGGATCGCGAAGAGTACGACTACATCAACCGCGTTACAACGCTAACGCTTTCGGTCTACAAGTGTATGTAGACACACTCCCTCTCGTAGCTATGCATCTCCTAGATTAGATCTTGGTTGTTTCATAGGAAATTTTTTGATTTTCATGCTACGTTACCCATCAGTGGCTTCAGAGCTAGCTAGGTCTATGCGTAGATGTATATGCACGAGTAGAACACAAAGAAGTTGTGGGCGTTGATGTTCAGATTGCTTACCTCCCTAGTTATTTCTAGATTCGGCGGTATTGTGGGATGAAGCGGCCCAGACCAACCTTACTTGTCCTCGTACAAGAGACCGGTTCCACTGACTAACATGCAACTTGTATTGCATAAAGTGGCTGGCGGGTGTCTGTCTCTCCTACTTTAGTTGAATCGGATTTGACGAAGGCGGTCCTTGTAGAAGGTTACAAGGCAACTTGTATATCACTGTTGTGGCTTTGCATAGGTAAGAATGGTTCTTAGTTGATGCCCATAGCAGCCACGTAAAAATTGCAACAACAAAGTAGAGGACGTCTAACTTGTTTTTGCAGGGCATGTTGTGATGTGGTATGGCCAAAACGTGATGTGATATATGTTGATGTATGAGATGATCATGTTTTGTAATAGGTTAACGACTTCGATGTCAATGAGTACGGCAACCAGCAGGAGCCATAGGGTTGTCTTTAATTTATTGTATGACCTGCGTGTCAATCATTAAATGCCATGTAATTTCTTTACTTTATTGCTATGCGTTAGCAATAGTTGTAGAAGCAATAGTTGGCGGAGACAACCACATGACGACATGATGATGGAGATCATGGTGTCATACCGGTCACGATGGAGATCATGCCGGTGCTTTGGAGATGGAGATCAAAAGCACAAGATGATGATGGCCATATCATGTCACATATTTTGATTGCATGTGATGTTTATCTTTTATGCATCTTATTGTGCTTAGGACGACGGTAGCATTATAAGATGATCCCTTCACTTAATTTCAAGATAAAAGTGTTCTCCCTAAGTATGCACCATTGCGAAAGTTCGTCGTTTTGAGACACCTCGTGATGATCGGGTGTGATAGACTCTACGTTCACATACAACGGGTGTAAGCCAGTTTTACACATGCGGAATACTTGGGTTAAACTTGATGAGCCTAGCATGTACAGACATGGCCTCGGAGCACGGAGGACCGGAAGGTCGAACATGAGTCATATAGTAGATATGATCAACATGGAGATGTTCACCATTGATGACTACCCATCTCACGTGATGATCGGACATGGGTTAGTCGATGTGGATCATGTAAACACTTAGACAACTTGAGGGATGCTGATTTAAGTGGGAGTTCACTCGTAATTTGATTAACTGAACCAATTATCATGAACATAGTCTAAATGTCTTTGCAAATTAAGTTGTAGATCAATGGCTCGCGCTGTAGCTCCCCTGAATTTTAATACGTTCCTAGAGAAAGAAAAGTTGAAAGATGATGGAAGCAACTATGCGGACTGGGTCCGTAATCTGAGGATTGTCCTCATTGCTGCACAGAAGGCTTATGTCCTTGATGCACCGCTCGAGACACCACCCCTTCCAGGGTCGTCTATGGACATTGTGAATGTTTGGCAGGCACGTGTTGATGACCACTCGATAGTTCAGTGCGCCATGCTTTACGGCTTAGAACCGGGGCTCCAAAGACGTTTTGAGCACCTCGGAGCATATGAGATGTTCCAAGAGCTGAAGTTGGTTTTTCAGGCTCATGCCCGGGTCGAGAGGTATGACACCTCCGACAAGTTCTTTAGCTGTGAGATGGAAGAGAACAGCTCCGTTAGTGAGCACATACTCAAGATGTCTGGGTACTACAATCACTTGACCAAGTTGGGAGTTAATCTTCCAAATGAAGTAGCGATTGACAGAGTTCTCCAGTCACTGCCACCAAGGTACAAGGGCTTCGTGATGAACTATAACATGCAAGGGATGTAGAAAACGATCCCTGAGTTTTTCGGGATGCTTAAGGCCGCGGAAGTAGAAATCAAGAAGGAGCATCAAGTGTTGATGGTTAATAAGACCACTAGTTTCAAGAAGGGCAAGGGAAAGAAGGGAAACTTGAAGAATGGCAAGCCAGTTGCCACTCCAGTGAAGAAACCCAAGGCTGGACCCAAAGCCGAGACTTAGTGCTTCTATTGCAAGGGAAATGTCACTGGAAGCGGAACTGCCCCAAGTACTTGGCAGATAAGAAGGCTAGCAACGTCAACAAAGGTATATTTGATATACATGTTATTGATGTGTACCTTACTCGTACTCGTAGTAGCACCTGGGTATTTGATACCGGTTCAGTTGCTATCATTTGCAACTCGAAACAGGAGCTTCAGAATAAATGGGGACTAGCTAAGAACGAGGTGACGATGCGCGTTGGAAGTGTCTCCAAGGTTGATGTGATCGCCTTCGGCACGCTCCCTCTACCTTCGGGATTAGTTTTAAACCTAAATAATAATTATTTGGTGCATGCGTTAAGCATGAACATTATATCTCGATCTTGTTTATTGCGAGACGGTTATTCATTTAAGTTAGAGAATAATGGTTGTTCTATTTATATGGATAATATCTTTTATGGTCATGCACCCAATGTGAATGGTTTATTTTTATTGAATCTCGATCGTAGTGATACACATGTTCATGATATTGATGCCAAAAGATGCAAAGTGAATGATGATAATACCACATACTTGTGGCACTGCCGCTTAGGTCATATTGGTGTAAAGCGCATGAAGATACTCCATACCGATGGACTTTTGGAATCACTTGAGTTTGAATCATTTGATACGTGCGAACCATGCCTCATGGGCAAGATGACTAAAACCCCGTTTTCCGATACGATGGAGCGGGCAAGTGACTTGTTGGAAATAATACATACCGATGTATGCGGTCCAATGAGTGTTGAAGCACGTGGTGGATATTGTTATTTTCTCACCTTCATGGATGACTTGAGTAGATATGGGTATATTAACTTGATGAAACATAAGTCTGAAACATTTGAAAAGTTCAAGGAATTTCAGAGTGAAGTTGAGAATCATCGTAACAAGAAGATAAAATTCTTACGATCTAATCATGGAGGAGAATATCTGAGTTACGAGTTTGGCACACATTTAAGACAATGTGGAATTGTTTCACAACTCATGCCACCTGGAACACCACAGCGTAATGGTGTGTCCAAACATCGTAATCGTACTCTATTGGATATGGTGCGTTCTATGATGTCTCTTACCGATTTGCAACTATCGTTTTGGGGTTATGCATTAGAAACAACTGCATTCACTTTAAATAGGGCACCATCTAAATCCGTTGAGACGACACCGTATGAATTATGGTGTGGCAAGAAATCTAAGCTGTTGTTTCTTAAAGTTTGGGGATGCGATGCTTATGTCAAAAGGCTTCAGCCTGATAAGCTCGAACCCAAAGCGGAGAAGTGAGTCTTCATAGGATACCCTAAAGAGACCATTGGGTATACCTTCTACCACAGATCCGAGGGCAAGATCTTTGTTGCCAAGAATTGGTCCTTTCCAGAGAACGAATTTCTCTCGAAAGAAGTAAGTGGGAGGAAAGTAGAACTTGATGTGGTAGTTGTTCCTTCTCTCGAACTGGAGAGTAGCACATCACAGAAAGAAGTTCCTGTGATGCCTAAACCGACAGGAGAGGAAGCTAATGATGATGATCATGAAACTTCGGATCAAGTTACTACTGGACTTCGTAGGTCGGCCAGGACACGTACCGCTCCAGAGTGGTACGGTAACCCCGTCTTGGAAGTCATGTTGTTAGACAACGGTGAACCTACGAACTATGAAGAAGCAATGGCGGGCCCGGATTCTGAAAATGGCTTGAGGCCATGAAATCCGAGATAGGATCCATGTATGAAAACAAAGTATGGACTTTGGTAGACTTGCCCGATGATCGGCAAGCTATTGAGAACAAATGGATCTTTAAGAAGAAGACAGACGTTGATGGTAATGTCACCGTCTATAAAGCTCAACCTATCGCAAAGGGTTTTCGACAAGTTCAAGGGGTTGACTACGATGAGACTTTCTCACCCGTAGCGATGCTGAAGTCTGTTAGGATTATATTAGCAATTGGATGCTGATAGGTATGCAAGCTCTAGCGATCCATCTATGGACTGGTGCAAGCATCTCGGAGTTGGAATATACGCTTTGATAAGGTGATCAAAGCTTTTGGGTTTATACAAGTTTATGGAGAAACTTGTATTTACAAGAAAGTGAGTGGGAGCTCTATAGCATTTCTAATAGTATATGTGGATGACATATTGTTGATTGGAAATGATGTAGAATTTCTGGAAAGCATAAAGAGTTATTTGAAAGGAGTTTTTCAATAAAACCTAGGTAACGCTGTTTACAGATTGGGCATCAAGATCTATAGAGATAGATCAAGACGCCTGATGAGACCTTCACAGAACACATACCTTGACAAAATTTTGAAGGAGTTCAAAATGGATCAGTCAAAGAAGGAGTTCTTGCCTGTGTTGCAAGGTGTGAAGTGGAGTAAGACTAAAAGACCTGGGTAAAAGCTGCTTACATATCGGGCATCAAGATCTATAGAGATAGATCAAGACACCTGATAAGACTTTCACAGAACACATACCTTGACAAGATTTTGAAGGAGTTCAAAATGGGTCAGTCAAAGAAGGAGTTCTTGCCTGTGTTGCAAGGTGTGAAGTTGAGTGAGACTCAAAGCTCAACCACGGCAGAATAAAGAGAAAGGATGAAGGTCGTCCCCTATGCCTCAGCCATAGGCTCTATAAAGTATGCCATGATGTGTGCCATGCCATGTGTCTGGCAAAGGAGTACCAAAGTGATCCAGGAGTAGATCACTGGACAGCTGTCAAAAATATCCTTAAGATGACTATGGAAATGTTTTCTCGTTTATGGAGGTGACGAAGAGTTTGTTGTAAAGGGTTACGTCAATGCAAGCTTCGACACTGATCCGGACGACTCGAAGTCTCAAACCGGATACGTATTGGATGGTGGAGCATTAGTTGGAATAGCTCCTAGCAGAGCATTGTAGACATAGAGATTTGCAAAGTACATACGGATTTGAATGTGGCAGCCCCGTTGACAAAACCTCTTCCACGAGCAAAACATGATCAACACCAGAACTCTATGGGCGTTAGATTCATTACAAAGTGAACTAGATTATTGACTCTAGTGCAAGTGGGAGACTGTTGAAAATATGCCCTAGAGGCAATAATAAATTGGTTATTATCATATTTCCTTGTTCATTATAAATGTTTATTATTCATGCTAGAATTGTATTGACCAGAAACTTAGATACATGTGTGAATACATAAACAACACCGTGTCCCTAGTGAGCCTCTACTAGTCTAGCTCGTTGATCAAAGATGGTTAAGGTTTTCTAACCATAGACATGAGTTGTCATTTGATAATGGGATCACATCATTAGGAGAATGATGTGATGGACACACCCAACCGTAAGCTTAGCATATGATCGTGTCACAAAGTTCACTTTGCCGTAGCTTTCCTAATGTCAAGTATCTGTTCCTTTGACCATGAGATCATGCCACTCCCGGATACCGGAGGAATACCTTGTGTGCTATCAAACGTCACTTCGTAACTGGCTGATCATAAAGGTGCTCTATAGGTATCTCCAAAGGTCTTTGTTGGGTTGCATGGATCAAGACTGGGATTTGTCACTCCGTGTGACGGAGAGATAACTCTGGGCCCTCTCGGCAATACAACATCACAAGAAGCTTGCAAGAAAGTGACTAATGAGTTTAGTCATGGGATCTTGTATTATGGAAACGAGTAAAGAGACTTGCCAGTAATGAGATTGAACTAGGTATGGAGATACTGACGATCGAATCTCGGGAAAGTAACATATCGCTGGACAAAGGGAATTGCGTACGGAATTAACTGAATCCTCGACATCGTGGTTCAACCGATAAAGAACTTTGTGGAATATGTAGGAACCAATATGGGCATCCAAGTCCCGTGATTGGTTATTGTTCGGAGAGGTGTCTCGGTCATGTCTACATAGTTCTCGAACCCGTAGGGTCACACGCTTAACGTTCGATGTCGCTAGGGTAGTATTGAGATCATAATAGTGGAAAGTCCGAAGGTTGTTCGGAGTCTCGGATGGGATCCGGGACATCACGAGGAGCTCCGGAATGGTCCGGAGGTAAAAATTTATATATGGGAAGTCATATTTTGGGTTCCGGAAAAAGTTTGGTTTTTTTTATATTGTACCGAGAAGGTTCTAGAAGGTTCCGGGGGTTCCACCGTGGGGCCCAACGACCCAGGAAGGGCCCACATGGACCGAGGGGTGGGGCTACAGCCCACATAGGCTGGCCGCCCCATTCCCCAAGGCACATGTTGTTTAAATCTAGAGATTAGGTCTTATCTCTAAATTTAAAGGGTTGAATTTAGAGATAAGATATTATCTTCAAGTTTAAAGGGATTTCAACCTTGTGGCCGGCCCTAGATGGGTTTTGGACGCCCTCCCCTGCCCCCTAGCCTATATATAGATGGGGGAGGCACATGGGGGCAGCCATCCCTTCACCCTTGCCCGTTCCCACTCCCAACTCTTCCCACGTCCCTCCGGTACGCGCTTGGCGAAGCCCTGCCGGAATTCCGCTGCGACCACCTCGCCATTGGGCTGGTTCCAATCTCATCTACCACCTCTACCTCGCTTGCTGGATCAAGGAGGAGAGGACATCATCGAGCCGCACGTGTGCTAAACTCGGTGGTGCCGTCCGTTCGGCACTAGATCGGATTCGATCGTGATTGAATCGCGAAGAGTACGACTACATCAACCGCTTTATGACGCTAACGCTTTCGGTCTATAAGGGTATGTAGACACACTCCCCTCTCGTAGCTATGCATCTCCTAGATTAGATTTTGGTTGTTTCATAGGAATTTTTTTGATTTTCATACTACGTTACCCATCACCACAGGCCCCACAAGATCACACGGCACGCCCCCTACCCTAAGGCGCGCCGGAAAAGCTTGTATCCACCTCGAAGGTCGGTTGGGGGGTGTCCTTCGGCCTCAAGGAAGCTAATATCCAGATAAAAATGCCCTCAAAATTTCAGCCCAATCAGAGTTACGGATCTTCGGCAATATAAGAAACGGTTAAGGGCCAGAAAACAGACGCGAACCAGAGAGAGACAGAGAGAGAGAGAGAGAGAGAGATCCAATCTCGGAGGGGCTCTTGCCTCTCCGGGCGCCATGGAGGACCAGGACCAGAGGGAAGAACCTCTCCCCATCTAGGGGGAGGCCATGGAGGAGGAAGCCCGAGGGGGAGACTCTCCCCCCTCTCTCTCGGTTGCGGCGGAGTGCCGCCGGGGGAACCATCACCTCGGTGATCGTCTTCAAACAACGTCGCCGTCTTCAACACCTCTTTTCAGCGGTCCACTCTCCCGCAACCCACTGTACCGCCTACTTGAACATAGTGCTTTATGCCACATATTATTATCCACACATATGTTGCCATCCTATGATGTTTGAGTAGATTTTTTTTGTCCTATGGGTTGATTGATGATCTTGATTACTTTGAGTTGCGTGTTTTATTTTGGTGCTGTCCTATGGCGCCTTCCGTGTCGCGCACACGTGGGGGATTCCCGCTGTATTGTGTTGCAATACATTCATGATTCACTTATAGTGGGTTGCGAGAGTGACAGAAGCTTAAACCTGAGTAAGAGGGTTGTTGCGTGTGGGAGTAAAGGGGACTTGTTACTTAATGCTATGGTTGGGTTTAGCTTAATTATTTCAAGTAGTTGCTGATGCTTGCTAGAGGTCCAATCATAAGTTCATGTGGTCCAAGTACGAAAAATATGTTAGCTCATACCTCTCCCTCATATAAAATTGCAATAATGATTACCGTTCCTGTTATCAATTGCCTAAGACAATTCCGCACACCATGCCATCATTATACCACACTCGCAATTTGTAATATATTATAACTTTATTTAGTCAGCACCTATTTTTATGTTTTAGTTCTCTGATATCATGCAAAGCTATCCTCTTTATACCCACAACGTAGTCCTATTTCTTGTTTTTAGATGAAAGCAAACGCTCGGTGTACATAGGGTTGTATCAGTGGCATATAGGACGTGAGAGAATATTGATCTTACATTTAGCTCCTTGTGGATTCGACACTCCATACTTACACTTCCATCTTTGGAAAGTACTATGATGATTCCTTGCACTTGGGATTATCATATGTCATCTATAGCCATCATTTATAGTTACTCGTACAATAGTGTCGGCTATAAGGTTGGCCATTACATTAGTAATTTTTCTATCTTCTCTCTTTCTCTTTCTTCATATTTGTTGTATTTGCCTAGGAGCACATATATATCTACGCTCTTGCATGACAGCCCACCCCTTTACTTCTTCATATCTCTCTCCTTCACATAGGTAAAAGTGCCATGTAAGCGGGCTATAAGCCCACTATTGTACTTGCTCTAACAGCTCGGCGACAAGACGTGCAAAACCGACCCTAAACCTATATCCACTACCTCGTCCTCTGTCCGCTCGCCACTCTGACCATGTCGACATGTTGCTTCACCTAGTACAAGCTTAACTGCCTTGCAGAGAAGGACGTGTGAGCAATAAGTGTCTGGCACAATGCGTCAAACGCAACAACCGACAGCCAGCGGTGCTGTCGCGTCGTGCACCGCGGCTCCAGTTCTGCCGCCACGCTGCGAGGCGGCAGGGCCCACTTGCAGGTCCCCGTTCCGTCGCAGCTCGCTAGCTGACGACAAAATTTGTTACGCGGCGCCTGCCACCTAGCACCGTGGCGGCAGGGTCCGCCGCCTCCACTCGTGGTGGCAGGTGCCACGTGTCGGCTGGCGCACCTGTCGCCACGGCCCAGCTGGTCTCTTTTGGCAATCTGACTCAGGGGTGATCTTATCTGTCAATTGCGTTCGGCAGGTAGTTCTTTTGGACAAAAATTCTCCCCGCCAGCACTTCCTCCTCCCGTGGCGGCAACGAGGCTGGCTCCTCACGTGGCGACGCCAGGGTTTAATCTAGCTCCACCTGCAGGGAGACAGACGTTTGATCTAGCGCCACATGTGGCACTCCTCCCGTCACAGTCCCAGCTCCAATTTTGAGTACAAGATTCAGGACAATAATTTTTAGAATGAAGCTTGTTCGATCGTGCAGGGTTCTCTACAGATGGTCGCATTATTGTACAAGAGGAACAGCATAAAAAAACTAGTGCGAACGCTGAAAACATTCTCGAAAGAAGAAGCATGGCAAGAAATGCGGCTCGATCGTCCTCGTTCAAATCACAGCTCGTCGTCCTTGCCGTCGGCTGCCGCGCCGGTGACCTTGTCCTTCACCTCCCCGAGCTTCTCCTTGGTAGCGTCGACGGCCGCCCACGCCTTCTCCTTCACCATCTCGTACCCCTCGTTGGCCTTCCCCTTGGCCGCCTCCGCCGTCTCCCACGCGACGTCCTTGGCGGACTCCGCCTTCTCCAACACGGCGTCCTTGGCCTGCTCTACCGTCTTAGACGCCTCGCCGGCCATGCCCATCACCGCCTCCGCCGCCTTATCCTTGGCCTGCCCCGACTTGTTGGCCGCCCCGGTCGCCGCCTCCTTGGCGTCCGCCGCCTTGCCGCTCACCTGCCTCCCCGTCTCTGCACGCACAAATCAACCGCGCGCACGAGTGTCAGACTCGTCAGTCGTCACTCAACGACCACACAGGAACAAAAAATGGACACCACGGCGTGCGCGGGAGCACGCAACGCATACGTACCGGAGGCGGTGTGCTGGAGGGTCTCGCGGGCGGACTTGACGGTGTGGCCGGCCTCCTCGTCGGCGTTGTGCTTGAGCCCCAGCCCCTCGGAGATCTTGTCCAGGCCGAGCCCCCCGGAGATCTTGTCCTTGGCCCACCCCGTCCACGACTCTTCCTCCTTGCCCGGCGCTGCCTCCGAGCCGTCCTGCGTGGTCTTCGCCGCCACGGCCGCGGACGCTGCCAGCGCAAGCAGCACCAGCAGCGCGGGCGCCGCCAGCCTCTTCAATCGTGACATGACCACCATTGATTAGATCGTCGCGAGCTAGAATTAGTATGCGCAGCTGCTCCTGTGCTTTGCGCGACTTGAATGGATTGCGAAGGAATCGGTAGGAATGATCGGGTTTGGGTTTGTCTGTGGTGCGGGGCTTTATGGGGAGGGTACGGGTTGGTGTGAGCGTGGCGGGTGGCGTGGCGACGGGTGTCCGGTTAAGGTATCACGTCGTCTTCGTCTAGTCGGCACGCACGCAGCCGTGCCGACTAGAAAAAGTTTAGTTTTTCCTCTTCAAAGAAAAAGTTTAGTTTTTCCTCTTCAAAATTTTAAACAAAACTGGTTTAAAATGTTTTTCTTAACACATACGGGTCTCGAAAGACCCAGAGCACTTTTTTTTTAACGCAGTACAGACGAAGACACTCATACATAAGGGTGAACGTGGTTAGGATAATTTCCGTCCGAAAACGTTTCCGAATTCCTTTTTATAGGATATGGTAAGAAATTTTTGCGATCCGACAACATTCCAGTTCGAATCCGAGTCCGATTGATAGGATACGATATAGGATATGGGTGAAGTTTTAAGTATTAAATAGTAATACGTGGGCCTGTTTTTTGGTCCAGAATTATTTCCCGGGTGAGCTACTAGCAGTAATTTATTTACGCTATCATGCCATCAGGGAATATCAGAAAGACAGTCCCGACTTTGTACATCAAAACTCCCTCGAATCATCAATCAATTCATTATTGATCGATTGATATGTATTGTAGCTCATCTAGCTATTGTCGGCAATGCATAATTTCTATTTTTGTTCTCCCATGTGTAATTGCCATGACGACTTTCGTTGATCTCTGTATTCATTCTCAAATCATCGGTCAAGCTTTATGAATTTTCTAAAATTTGGGCCTAATTTTGCGTTTCGTCCCGGGGCCCCAAATGTCTGGAGACGGCCCTGGAGACAAGGCATCAGCTTGTTAGTGATTTATTTGGTTTGTTTTAATACCATCAAATGCTTTATATGTTCTTAAACTGTATAAGTACCAATATTTGCTCATTGTTTATGTATAATTTTAGTTTAAAGCTTTTATATATTACTCATGTATGAATATGGTAATTGACGGTTTTCGATACGACGCCGTTCCGTTACCGTACCATGTCCAAATCCCCAAAATCCAGTATTTGAATCCGCATAATTTGGTATTCGAATCCGCATCCGTTCTGTTTTCGAATCCGAAAATAAATACGTAATAGGATACGGTATAAGGATTATCCATCCGAATCAGATCCGGTTTCACCCCTACTCATGTTGGGAATTAGCACACAAATGCACTTGTGGTTAACTGAAACTGCAGTGGAAACAAAGTAATCTCAGCAGCACCTCATGTACTAACTCAAGGATCGTTGCTTAGCACGGAAGGAAACATATGCTGCAGCATATATGTAGGTAAAATATGTTGCTCGGCAGACAAGACGTTCCTCAGACGAGTGTCTTGTGGTAGGAGTAGCTTTTTGGACGGCAGCAAGCATCACCAAAGACACACCAGATTTTTACGTGGAAAACCCCCCAACTTGAGGGGAAAAACCACGGGCCGAAGCCACCCAAATCCTCTTCCACTATTATCAAATGTGGGATACAACAAGTTTTTCTCTAGATAGCACTAGAGGATCTCATACATCAAGATTTCTGAATCTTGGATGAACACAACAAGATTTGGGGCATAAGAGCTAGGGATTGGAACAATCTCACCAACGATGGTGGAACCGGAGCTTGAAAAAGACAAGGTAGTGCATCTGGACCATCACAACCTTGAGGAGGAGCTCCCTTGGCTTCTTTCTTCAATCTTCCTCTTCTTCCCTTTCTCTCTTGGTTTTCTCTCTTCTTCTCCCATGGAGGATGAACTGATTTTCGTCACTCTTGGTGGTGGCTACTGGATGGAGGGTAAAGCATCCCCATCCACTCACGTGCAAAGTTCAAAATGACCCTAGGTCATAACCCTAGTGGGTAGTGGGCTTCTGCACCTCTTTGGGCTGCCTAAAAGGCTTCAAATGGTCATCTCCTCACAGTCCACATGAGGAGGATATCCCAACAAATCTCCCCCTCCGACTCATGAGGGGGGCACCGCTATGCCCGCTACCTTGCAACATGCTTGTAGCTTCTCATTTGGCAATATCTTGGTCATTATATCCGAACCATTGTCGTCGGTATGGATCTTCTCAAGTTTTAGTAACTTGGAACTCACAACATCTCGAATCCAATGATACCTCACATCAATGTGCTTGGTTCGAGAGTGATAGCGTGAATTCTTGGCCAGGTGAATAGTACTTTGACTGTTGCAAAACAGAACATATTTCGCTTGCTTCATGCCGAGCTCTTGCAAGAAATTCTTCATCCACAAAACTTCCTTGCCAGCATCAACTGCTGCTATATACTCAGCTTCTGTAGTTGATGTAGAAACACATTTCTGCAAGCTTGATTACCATGACACTGCTCCCCCTGCATAAGTCATCAGGTATCCAGATGTGGACTTCCTACGTTCCTTGTCACCTGCATAATTTGCATCTGTATAGCCCTGCAATACAGGATCACCGATTCCAAAGTATAAACAAGATGTAGAAGTTTCCTTGAGATACCTGAGAATCCACTTCACTGCTTCCCTGTGAGCTCTACCTGGATTTGTCATGAACCGGCTAACAACTCCAACTGCATAGGCAATATCTGGCCTAGTGCATACCATGGCATACATCAAACTGCCCACAGCAGATTGGTAAGGTATTTTCCTCATTTCTTCTTTCTCCTTCTTGCTTGTAGGACATTGTTTAGAATTCAGTTTGCAATGGCTTGCAAGCGGAGAGATAACAGATTTGCATCTTTCATATTGAACCTTTCAAGTACCTTCTCAATGTATCTTTCCTGTGAGAGCCAAAGTAGCTTCTTTGATCTATCACGGGAGATCTTCATGCCAAGTATTTGCTTAGCTGGTCCTAAATCCTTCATGGCAAATGATTTACTCAATGCCTTTTTGAGGAGCGCAATCCTCTTTGTGCCATTTCCAACAATCAGCATATCATCAACATACAGCAAGAAAATAATGAAGTCACCCTCGGCGTACCTCTTCATAAAGACACAATGATCAGGTTGTGCTTTATGGTAACCAAGCCTAGTCATAAAAGACTCAAATGTCACAGCCCTAGCATTTGTTTGTAAATAGTTGCATCAGCATCCATGCATCATGTTAAAATTCAAATGAATTTGAAATGGGTTATGTTCAAACCCTCGCGCCCCTTTGAAAAACTAGGATCAACTGAAAATATTTTCAATGAACCCAAAACGCCCTTCAGAAAAGTTCATGATTTTTGGAAAAGGTGCAAACCTCTGCCAAAAATGATGCACACATTTTTTGGAACATTTATGGATTTTTGAATTAAATCATAGTGTATTTGAATTTGGGCATTTAATTGCTATAATTATTTTAAATGCTCAAATAATTCTGAAACTAAATGTGGGCCGCTGGAATAACTCAGAAAGTGTCCACAAAATATTTCAGGATTTTACAAAATGATTTAGTATTTTTACTAAATCCAAACAGAGGAATAAAAATAGAAAAACAGTAAAGATATTAGAAAAGAGAGAGAGAGAAGGACTCACCTGGGCCTTACCTGCCTGGCACAGCACTGTAGCTGGCGGCCCAGCCCACCTCCACCTCGCCAGTTATCTTCAACCTCGTGCCAGAAGGCACGAGGGCGCGTGGACGACGCGCGCGCGCCACATCCTGCCTGGCTGACTGCGTCCCCGACGTCCTGGACGTCTCCAGCGTCGCCACGCACCCGCTGGCGCCCTCTCGACCTCTTTCCGTGCTCTTCCCCCTCCTCTGCCTCTCTCCCTCGCTCTTCCCGAACGCACCTGAAAGCGCCGACGAGAACCACCGCAGCCACCGGCCATCGTACGCCTCGCCGTCTTGCTCAAAAGCTCCGCTGCGACATCCTCGTCCTCTCCACCGAGCTACGCGACACCGGTACCCTGCAACGCCGCCATCGACGTCGTCTTCTCCCTCGACCCCGTGGATTGCCAACATCGATTTCGTCGCCGTCCGACCTCCCTCGAGCTCGCCGACCATCTCTACAAGACCGACGTGAGCTCACCATCCGTTTCCCCCTCTTCTTTTCGTCCTTCGCGCGCCGTAGCTAAGAAAACCACCGGGGCCGAAAGTTTCTCGCCGCCGGCCGTGGCGTGGCCGTGGCCGCAGCCGCAGCGCCTCGCATCCGAGCGTAGCATCGTGCTCGGCAGCTCCGCAGCAAGGCAACGCCACCACCAGCTTCCTCCCTAGCGCACCGCAGCGCCGCGCCCGCTCGAGCCCGAGCTCCGGCAACCACCGCGAGCTCAGTTCCGGCGAGCTCCGGCCACCCCTCACCCAGCTGCCTGTTTTCCTGGATGCGGTCGAGCGCTGGCAATCTTCTGGTGGTCTCCGCGCGTCCAACCGTCGACTGTAGCGCAAGTCCGGCGAGTTTCCGCCATGGTTTTGGTTACCGTCGGCCGAACGCCAGCGACAGCCGATGTGGCCATCATTAGCAATAATCCCCGCCAGCTAGGCCATCCCATACCCATTGACAGCGGGCCCTACCGCTGGTCAAACCCCAGTCAGCGCTAGTTTTGTCCGGGTTTTAACCAGTGAGTCATTGACCAGTGGACCCCACTGGTCAGGTTTGACCTGAGTCAACCCCGTTGACCTGCTGACGTAGTGCTGACATCATGCTGATGCAATAAACCCTTTTCTGGATTAAATATAAACCAGGAAATTCCAGAAAATGGTTTAAACTTCAGAAAATCATAGTAAATCAACCGTAGCTCAGAATGAAATAATTTATATATGAAAAATTATTAGAAAAATATGAAGAATCTGTTTATGGCACTTTCATGCATGTCTGAACAAGTTAACCTCACTGAATAGGACAGATGATGATTAGGGCAATTTTTGAAATAACATTTGGAGTTGGAATTTGATCCTGTTTGGATTCCACTTCAATTAATTTGGCTAACTATTGCATTAGGTCAATTCAGCACCTTAATATGTCATATCATGCATTTGATTATGCATTGCATTGAATGTGCTCTTTTTCCTTGTTTGCCGGTGTGTGTTCCCTCTCGGTAGGCGTGTGTCGACGATGTGATCGTTGACACTGATGAAGAGCAGTGTTATTTTCAGAAGTTTCAGGCAAGCAAACCCCCTTGTTCATTTCGATACAATCCCATTCTCTCGCTCCTGCTCTCTTTTATTGCATTAGGACAACAACGATTGAACTGTTACCTGTTGCGGTAGTTGAACCCATTCCTCTGCATGACCTGTCATTGTCACAGTAAATAGCTAAACATTCCTAGCATGATTAGGAGTTGCTTGAGCCATGTTGTGACTTCATCCATGCCATGCCTGCTATTGCTTAGAGTTGTGTCAGGTCTGATTCGTCTAGAATGAATTGGAATGTTGTGATCATGTTCTGGTGTTGAGAGCTAAGTGTGTGAACACGTTTTGGTAAAGGTAGCGATGAGAGGCCATGTAGGAGTACATGGTGGGTTGTCTCATTGAGACCGTCCTTAGGAACTGAGTTCTTTGTATGTTATCCAAGAACAGTTACTACCACACATTGGGCCCGAAACCCATGGACCCTCTCGGCTTATTAATCGCCTCGATCTCTGTCCAGGAGTTGCAACTAGTTTCTGGTGTTTGTAGGTCGTGCTAGTAGTCTACCAGGTGGCACTCGGTAGGGTGGGCTTGGGACAGACTAGGCACAGTGGCCCGGTGTACCAAGTGGCACCCGGATGGTGGACTTGGGAACCCTGCACACATCGTTTGGGGCCATTGTGGAAACGTCGGCCGGACTTCCTTCCGGGTCGGACTCAAATAGGCGATAAACCTGGACTAGAGACTTGTGTGGTAGTCAGGTTGTGGCCGACACCCTCGCCAGGCTTCCGCTTGAAGGTTGCCGAGATACATGACGTGTATATGGTGGTAAGTGGTGAGAGCGTGTGTGAAGAAGTACACCCCTGCAGGGTAATATGATCTATTTGAATAGCCGCGTCTGCGGATATGGACTACTTGGAAGACTTATATGGTTCACAGACAACTTGAAGTGGATACTCAAAAATGCGCACGATAAGTGTGAGTGCTATGGTTGGCCTTCTCGTAGGGAAACGAAAGTGGATCCATAGTAGTGTATTGTTGTGGTGACTTGAAGTGGATACTCTAAAATGCGCACGATAATTGTGGACTCGTGTGTGCTCTCTCACCCCAAAGAAGTTACTGGTAGTCGTAGTTCAGGATAGCCACTGAATCAAAGCTGGCTTGCTGCAGTTAAATTCCACAACCCCATTATTGATACTGATGCATATGTAGTTAGTTCTGATGTAAGTCTTGCTGAGTACCTTTGTACTCACGGTTGCTTAATTTATGTTTTTGCAGAGGAGACTTCAGTCTCGCTAGTGTTTTCTGCGATGAGTTCGACGTTGACCGATTAGGTTTGGGAATCCCAGACAGAGGTCTGGTTTCTATGGAGGGTCTTGTAGATAGACAGGCTTCCTAGCCTTCTTTCTTTTCAGCTGTCTGTACTCAGACAGGATAAGCTTCCGCATGTGCTTGTTGCTTGTATGACATTGTATGTTGGGTCATGAGACCCATGTTTTAATATCATGCTATTTATGGCTCCCCGGAGCCTTTTGAAAAAATACTTTGAGTCGTAGAGTTATGTTGTGATGCCATGTTGTATCTACACATATCGAGCATATTGTGTGTATGTTATTGAACTGCTTTGGTATGTGTGTGGCGCCCCGCCTGAATACCACTGTAGCCAGACGGTCGCCGCACACACCAGCCCAGGAAATCACACTGGAGCGTGCCTTTACAACAAGTATCATGAACATAGGCATTTCCATTAATGGATATATAAGTCTTACATGATATTTTACATGGGTGATGGCAGCGGAAAAGCACTATCTAAGGCAGCATGGTCTTGGTGCGGCTCCAATCCACAGGGATCTGACTGGGTTACTCTTCTAGCCCGCGAACACTCCGGCTCCTCGCTAGTCAGCGTCGAATCCTTAGGTGAACCTGGCCACATTGAAGGCCGCTGAGTACTTTTGAATGTCTTCGCAAGCAAACCAAATAACATATACACCAAGCAATGCAATCCATGGCATTCAAGCATGCATTTGTTATCTTAACAGTATTAACTATCATGTTATGGCAGGATTATCTAGCAAGATTAATCATCTAGCAGCATTAATCATCATGTCATAGCAGGATTATCTAGCATGATAACTATTGGAGTAACTACAGTAAGGTGAAGCATATCAAGTAAATAATCCATACTCCGAATATGCTCACGATCCAAATCTGATCCAAACTTTGCGGTCATCCGATCTCTCATCTCATAGTCATCGCATGGCTAGCATTCATAACCCTGACATCATCCGATGTCTAGGCATCTATGTTGTAAATCAGCCAACGCTTACCTTTCTCTGGTTCATTATTAGTAACACCATATAATTTATTCCTCCAGACCCGACACGGACCAAATAGGGTGACCTAGTACGAACTGTGTCCCATGACCGAGGACGTGGCTATTCGAATAGATTTACACTCTGCAGAGGTTGCGCACTTTACCCACACTATGGAGCTCCAGGCCTCATGCTCCCATTCGGGTGGACTGGTGCTACTCCAACAAAACTTGTCTATTGCCTGGCACTCTTACGGTCCCACCGACAAGCATACCCCTTCTGGGACCTGTCCTGGGTGGCCCCTGTGTCACTCCTGACACCTGCCACCATCATGGCTAAACTAAACTATCCCAAACGGGTACCCGCGCGCAAATAACCTGGGCTCACAATGTTATCGCCGCCTACCGGGCCAGGGTAGCACGCACGCATAACCTCCCCTCTTTGGAGGTACCGACAAGAGGCCAGACAATAGACCAAGCTAGGGCCTTCCCATAAAGGGAAGTGTGGCTGCACTAATGAGCTCGGTTCGGTGGCACTATGACTCGATCCAGCCGACGGAGGAGGTTGTCTTTATTAAGTCACATTCTTATCATTGCGATAACAACAGTAAGGCATAATGGAAACATAACAACCTATCTCCATATTACCACCTACGAGTCACTAGTGCGATAATATGATGAGCATTAGCAGGTAATGTAGATAGCAAGTTCGACCTAGCAGGAGTTTAATTATTTCTAACGCGGGCGGTTGCCTGGGGGTCGATGGGTTCACCGGAGTGAAGTGCGATCACCTCACGGAATAATTCGCCGGAGAAGATTCCCTCTCGGAGGGGCTGAATCGGAGTTACGGTTGCGAAAATACAGCCGTTCATTCGTTAGGATGAAAATGAATAAAATCTGTGTTTTTCTGCTGCTAATGGTTGAACGTGCGTAATATAGAGGTTTCGGCGCCAGCTGTTGAGAACGGAAGGCACCTTTTGGGAAATACGCTTTCGGGCAGAGAAAACGTAGTCTTGCCTGAAGCAGAGCTAAAGTACGCTTTCTCTGAATGAAAACGTATTTTGTGGATTGCGCCTCCACTTAATCCGACGTGGCGGGGGTGGGGCCCGGCCTCTGCCGCTGACCGATGGGTCCCACGTGGCTTTTCTCTCTCCTCCCTCTTCTTCTCCTACCTCATCCTCCTCTCCCGACGGCCGTAGCAGACTTCGGCTCTGGCGGGGTCCCGGCGCTCCGGCGAGCCTTTCGGCTAGGCGATGGTGCGGACGGGGTCGCTGTCGTCTGCTGCATCCAACGATGGGCGGCGCGACCACTGGGGACGGCCGAGAGGATGGCGATGAGCGGTGGCAGAGAGCAGCCTGCCCGGGCGATGTGGACTCTCCGGTGAACGCGGGCTCACGAGAATGGTAGGGATGGACGTGGAGCTCCATGGCGAGCTCATGGATACTCGCAGTGGAGGCGGGGGTGGGCTATGGTGGCTTGAATTTGACCGAGGCCGAGCGGAGGTAGTAGCGATGGAGCGGAGCAAATTGGAGGGGAAGAGGGAGAGTGCTTCGGCCATGAGGGTGCTAGGAGGGAGAGGAGCGGCTGGGTGAGGCGTGGGTGCTCGGGGGGGCCTCCGAGCCGCGGATTTTATAGCCGACCGGGGCAATCGGATGAGCACAGCCGCTGTTGCGTCCTCATCGGCACACTGGAGCTCGCAGGCGAGCTGGCCTTGGACGTGCACGGCGCCGACCTGACGAGGAGCAGCTCGACGCGACGCTACGGCGAGGAAACAACCAAGGGAAGGAGAGGACAAGAGGTTCACGGACGTATAGTGGCCGCGGCGAAGCTCACCGTGGCACGACGAGGGAGAAAGAGGAGGGGGAAGCTAAGGGAAAGGGTGCGCATGGACACCGCGGAGCCACTGGACATGCCCGGACAAGCCGGAGTTGACCGGAGCTAGCTGGCTGACGCGACGGCCACGTAGAGCACAGTCCCAGCATGCTGTTTACGCAGTCACCATGTGCACTGCGTGCTCTGGCACACGTCTGGGGGGGAGGCCTTGTCAAATGCTTTCAGCACTGCTCCAAGAGGTTACTTCAACGGCTGGAATCAACTAGGCGGCTCTAAGGTGATGGATCTTGTCCAGAAAGCTCTTTGAACAACAGGTGCTTGTGTTGTTCTGTGGAAAGATGGCTTGGGGTGATGAGCTGGTTTTTGGTGGGTAGCAGTGATCTACTAAGGTGAGTCCCCCGGCCAATTTTCAGGCCAAATGAATCACCCTAGCTAGCACTGCCTTTGCAAATTGCCCAGCTAGACAAAAATGAATTTGAATTTGCTGAGGTCAAATGGCTAACTTTCATAAGCTGAATTTTTGTGCAGAGTGATGATATGGACATTTTGATAATCTGGTAAAATTTCAGCTCATTTGGATGGCCGATGAAGGTACTTCCTTCACAACGCTTTCAGCTGGACATAAACTAGATGGAATTTTTGGGAGAAATTGGCTTGGCAAAATGATATGAATTTTTGGTATGCTCACATCATATAGGGAATGTGAGGTCCTAAATTTATTTCTAGAACTATGGAGCAATCTAAAATATAGTTGCTTCACAACCTCAAAATAGGTCCAGAAACAAGAATTGGAAGATGTGCTCAAAACTTGAACTGTGGAACTTGGGTTCTTGATGGAAATGGTGAGGATATGGATAGGTGAAGCTCCACAAATTATTTGGGATTTTTCCTGGCTACCAAAATGGTAGCTCCTTTGGAAAGTGCCCAAAATGCAATATTGGCTTTAAATAGGAAAATGCAATTTCGTTTATTTAATTATGGCCAATATTTTTATGAGAACTCAATATGATCACAAAGAATATCTCGACAAGTTTTCATGAACTTTGGAGATGGATAGATATTTTCCTGGATTTAATTCCTTTAAACAGCAGAAAAAGGAATTAATTTTAAATGAAAAATATTGCAAATGACTTGGCAATATTTTTGCATATCCAGGGTTTATAGATGTGGGATGATCACTGGGAAAAAATTTAGGAGGCAACAGATCAAGGAACATTTGGGTTCCTTTGTAACGGAAGGAATTAGGGTTTCCCTCCCGGTAACTCGGAAGGTAGGGTTTCGGCGGCAAAACCCCTGGAATAAATCTTGGGCGGCAAGGTTTGACTGGAGAGAATCTCTGGTTGGATAGGAAAGGCAAGGCTAGCTGACCATCTTCATATACCCAAGAGCGAGAGAAAATCCGATAACACCGAAAAAAAAGACGGGAGTCCAATCCCGCGAAGGAAAATTTCGGGGAGCGAAAACCAGGGTGTCACAAACCTACCCCCTTAAGAAAATCTCATCCTCGAGATTTCCGGGCTTACCTCCCGGCTAAGGGGAGCACACCTGTGTGTGAATTGGATCCATCAGCTGTCTCGGGTCTTCGTCAGTTCACTGGCCTTCTAATTGCCTCTTCTGATAGCTCAGGTGTTGCCCTCTCAAACGGCTCTATTGAATCCTTGTCTTTCCTGCCAAGCAATCCTTTGTCCTGGTGGTTTGTGCCTAGGAGTGGTGGGTAGCTCATAGTATGAACAAATAGCTTGGTTTCCATGACCTGGAGCTAGCTGCTTCGGGTTTTATCCCGATATCTAGTACTCTGACTGTCATGGGCTAACCACTAGGGTCTGGCTCCCAGAATTTATCTCAAGAATATATCCTATCATGATCATTACTCTAGTATCCCGGTGACCCGCATTCCAAGAGGCAACATGACCGAGCTACGGCTGCTATATCCCGAACTGAAATGTCAGGCATGCTCACAAAGTAATCATAGACAGTAATCTCTTATCCCACTGACATCATGGCATATATGAACCGTCGATGCTGACGTGTATGTGCTTTTAGTTATTCTATCTAAATGTCTTATTTCCAAGGGAATTCAGACTGTCAAACTTTGTCAATTACTGAGGTGGCTCTGCCATCTATAGCCTCTGTAGTCCTTGTTATGACCACTTAGCTGAACATAGTATGGCTAGCATCCGGTGTATCTTTCGGAGCATAGCCTCTTATCTTTGTTGATGGCTCGTATTCACAATAAGTGCACCAGGCTCGCTTGTAACCGCAAGTAGTGCATTGTTGTGGCCGCATATGCAAGAGTCTGACAGGGATTGGTAATATTACCTTGTCTGTGAAGCTTTACTTAACTATCACGGATGTGGTTTATCCAAAACTTCTTTGTTCTTGGGGGTTTCTTTTGTGGACCTGTCATGACCTGCCAGGACGGCTCCTTGGCCGTATCATAACCTACTCTTGCATATCTCGTAAGGGTTGCTGTATTCATATCCTCCTTTGAAAGATGGGGCCAATGTTTCTCTGAACACGGTTATTCCCGTGTATGAGTGGCTCACATGAACTGATCCACTAGACTGCATGCTCACAACATATGCAGAGTAGGACGAATCTTTTCATAACCATTGAGTTCTGAGGCAGACGTGTATCCGGACTAGTTTGTGCTTCTAACAAGGTTGTTGTGGGCACGATGGCGTGTTGAAGAAAGCTGAATTCCTTACGTTTGAAGCTTCTGCCACGGTAGCGTGCCTAAGAAGGCTGGGTATCGTATCTCAGAAGCTTTCCCTCATGTGGCTTACCACGGATGGTCAGGTGCCTTATTCCGGAAGCTTTCCGCGATAGCATGCTAAGGAAGATGGGAGTACCGTACCCCAGAAGATTTTCTTGCCAAGTGGTGTAGCGAGGAAGGTTGGGAGTCTTGCATCGTAAGCTTCTCCCGATAGCTTGCGGAGGAAGGCTGGGTTTCTTATACCGGAAGCCTTTCACTGTGACACACAGTCAAACCTGTGGCCAATTCCGGCTTCCTTCCGGAGTATCCAAAATTTTCCCATAGCGGAGCCAAAACTTGGTGTAGGCCATACCATGTCTGAAGATATTCTATTGTCATGCACACCGCTAGTCCTTCTGCTGGTCTGCTCATTGTTCCTGTAAAGGCTGCACAACTGATGCAGACTTCATGTTGGTAATGAATCTGGGATACCAGATGTTGCCGGTAGTAAGTAGTGGACGGAGAATTCCATTTGGTTTAGCCGAGCTTCCGGATATTTAGAACTCTCATTGATTCTGGGCAGCCATGAACTCATCCGTATTTCTCGCAGACCTTGTTCACCATGCCCAGAATTTTATGTATGCATCAGTAAATTCCAAAATGTGCTTTGAAATGTGTATCCACATACCAGAGTTTTGTTGCTGCTCTCGGCACGTTCACATTCTTGAGATATGTCTTCGGGGGTAATACATGATTCTTGAGTCCATTGAGAAAAGACTCAAGGTTCAGCTCACTGACGGAAATAATCCTTGTGTCGAGGACGGAATCATTTGTTCCTCAGGTGTAATCTATTCTGCGGCAAACTCCCTTAGGTATAGTCTGGCCTTGTCGGTTGCACTCAGATTCTGCTTCTGACCCGTTCTTCATTTGGCAGATCCGGTGTTGGTGTTCTGAATATCAGGCAGTTGGCTTGACTTGACTCCTACTAAATTTGGATTATTGGGTATTATCCAAGTTGTTTGTTGGTCTTCTTGGCGGTACTTGCGGATGGATCCAGTCGGGGTAAAATAACGGAATTGACAAAAGCAGCAAGAATTGCGAAAACCCAAAAAGAATACTACAAAGCAAATAAAGCTCAAGTTTTGCGGACCTTACACATGTGGCCAATGATCCACTAGTATAACTAGCCTAGCCCACTCAATGCACCTCTAAGGATTTAGAAGCAAAACCACGCAATGCTCCTGGTAGTAATTGGTGTCAAGCTCCTACTACTTCCTTAGGGGACACCAAACCCGATGCATGACCATAGCCAAAGTGGCTTAGTCAACGATCCTAGGGTTATTGGGAAAAGATGGAATTTATAGGCATTTCCCGAAGGAAACTGGATTGAAGAAGAGAGATGCCATGGTTAGCAAGCAGGGTAAGGATATCTGGTTTACCTAGGGGTTAAGAGCTCATGGGTCAATACCTGGTGCGAACGTTTCCCACCGGAGGCAAAGGCCTTGAGAGTTGGGGTCTAATGGAGCCAAAAACCTATGGGGTTGCCTTATGATCAATAGTAGCCGTGTCGGTTTGGCAAAGATGGCTGAAATCCATCGGGGTTTCTACTGATCAAGAGGCACTGAAATCCGGCTAGGGTAACCTACAGTCAGCCTGGCTCTGATACCATCTGTTGTGGCGCCCCGACTGAATACCACTGTAGCCAGACGGTCGCCGCACACACCAGCCCAGGAAATCAAACTGGCGCGTGCCTTTACAACAAGTAGCATGAACACAGGCATTTCCATTAATGGATATATAAGTCTTACATGATATTTTGCAAGGGTGATGGCAGCATGATCTTGGTGCGGCTCCAATCCACAGGGAGCTGACTGGGTTACTCTTCTAGCCCGCGAACACTACGGATCCTCGCTAGTGGGCGTCGAATCCTTAGGTGAACCTGGCCACATTGAAGGCCGCTGAGTACTTTTGAATGTACTCGCAAGCAAACCAAATAGCATATACACCAAGCAATGCAATCCATGGCATTCAAGCATGCATTTGTTATCTGAACAGTATTAACTATCATGTTATGGCAGGATTATCTAGCAAGATTAATCATCTAGCAGCATTAATCATCATGTCATAGCAGGATTATCTGGCATGATAACTATTGGAGTAACTACAGTAAGGTGAAGCATATCAAGTAAATAATCCATACTCCGAATATGCTCACGATCCAAATCTGATCCAAACTTTGCGGTCATCCGATCTCTCATCTCATAGCCATCGCATGGCTAGCATTCATAACCCTGACATCATCCGATGTCTAGGCATCTATGCTGTAAATCATCCAACGCTTACCTTTCTCTGGTTCATTATTAGTAACACCATATAATTTATTCCTCCAGACCCGACATGGACCAAATAGTGTGACCTAGTACGAACTGTGTCCCATGACCGAGGATGTGGCTATTCGAATAGATTTACACTCTACAGAGGTTGCGCACTTTACCCACACTATGGAGCTCCAGGCCTCATGCTCCCATTCGGGTGGACCGGTACTGCTCCAACAAAACTTGTCTATTGCCTGGCACTCTTACGGTCCCACTGACAAGCATACCCCTTCCGGGACCTGTCCTGGGTGGCCCCTGTGTCACTCCTGACACCTGCCACCGTCATGGCTAAACTAAACTGTCCCAAACGGGGACCCGCGTGCAAATAACCTGGGCTCACAATGTTATCGCCGCGTACCGCGCCAGGGTAGCACGCACGCATAACCTCCCCTCTTTGGAGGTACCGACAAGAGGCCAGACAATAGACCAAGCTAGGGCCTTTCCATAAAGGGAAGTGTGGCTACACTAATGAGCTCGGTTCGGTGGCACTATGACTCGATCCAGCCGACGGAGGAGTTTGTCTTTATTAAGTCACATTCTTATCATTGCGATAACAACAGTAAGGCACAATGGAAACATAACAACCTATCTCCATATTATCACCTACGAGTCACTAGTGCGATAATATGATGAGCATTAGCAGGTAATGTAGATAGCAAGTTCGACCTAGCAGGAGTTTAATTATTTCTAACACGGGCATATTCATTAATTAAACACGCAAGAATAGCATAGAGCAATGCTTTAGGGCATATATCAGAAGGTCGGGTTGCCTGGGGGTCGATGGATTCACCGGAGAGAAGCGTGATCACCTCGCGGAATAATTCGCCGGAAAAGATTTCCTCTCGAAGGGGCTGAATCGGAGTTACGGTTGCGAAAAAACAGCCGTTCATTCGTTAGGCAGAAAATGAATAAAATCTGTGTTTTTCTGCTGCTAATGGTTGAACGTCCATGATATAGAGATTTCGGTGCCAGCTGCTGAGAACGGAAGGCGCCTTTTGGGAAATACGCTTTCGGGCAGAGAAAACGTAGTCTTGCCTGAAGCAGAGCTAAAGTACGTTTTCTCTGAATGAAAACATATTTTGAGGATTGTGCCTCCACTTAATCCGACGTGGCGGGGGTAGGGCCCGGCCTCTGCCGCTGACCGATGGATCCCACGTGGCTTTTCTCTCTCCTCCCTCTTCTTCTCCTACCTCCTCCTCCTCTCCCGACGGCCGCAGTAGGGCTTCGGCTCCGGCGGGGTCCCGGCGCTCTGGCGAGCCTTTCGGCCAGGTGATGGCGCGAACGGGGTTGCCGTCGTCTGCCGCATCCAATGATGGGCCATCCAATGATGGGCGGCGTGACCACTGGGGACGGCCGAGAGGATGGCGACGAGCGGTGGCTGAGAGCGGCCTGCCCGGGCGATGTGGACTCTTCGGTGAACGTGGGCTCGCGAGGATGGTAGGGATGGACGTGGAGCTCCATGGCAAGCTCATCGGTACTCGGAGTGGTGGCAGGGGTGGGCTGTGGTGGCCGGAATTTGACCGAGGCCGAGCGGAGGCAGTGGCGATGGAGCGGAGCAAATTGGAGGGGAAGAGGGAGAGGGCTTCGGCCATGAGGGTGCTAGGAGGGAGAGGAGCGGCTGGGTGATGCTTGGGTGCTCGGGAGGGCCTCCGAGCCAAGGCTTTTATAGCCGGTCGGGGCAATCTGATGAGCACAGCCGCCGTGCCGTCCTCATCGGCACACTGGAGCTCGCAGGCGAGCTGGCCTTGGACGTGCACGGCGCCGACCTGACGAGGAGCAGCTCGACGTGATGCTATGGCGAGGAAACAATCAAGGGAAGGAGGGGACAGGAGGTTCACGGACGAACAGTGGCTGCGGCGAAGCTCACCATGGCGAGACGAGGGAGAAAGTGGAGGGGGAAGCTGCGGGAGAGGGTGCGCGTGGACACCACGGAGCCACTGGACATGCCCGGACAAGCCGGAGTTGACCGGAGCTAGCTGGCTGACGCGACGACCGCGTGGAGCACAGTCCCAGCATGCTGTTTATGCGGTCACCATGTGCACCGCGTGCTCTGGCGCACGTCTGTGTGGGAGGCCTTGTCAAACGCGGTCAGCACTGCTCCAAGAGGTGACTTCAACGGCTGGAATCAACTAGGCGGCTCTGAGGTGATGAATCCTGTCCAGAAAGCTCTCTGAACAGCAGGTGCTAGTGCTATTCTGTGGAAAGATGGCTTGCGTTGATGAGCTGGTTTTTGGTGGGTAGCAGTGATCTACTAAGGTGAGGCCCCCGGCCAATTTTCAGGCCAAATGAATCAACCTAGCTAGCACTGCCTTTGCAAATTGCCCAGCTGGACAGAAATGAATTTGAATTTGCTGAGGTCAAATGGCTAACTTTCATAAGCTGAATTTTTGTGCAGAGTGATGATATGGACATTTTGATAATCTGGTAAAATTTCAGCTCATTTGGATTCCCTATGAAGGTACTTCCTTCACAACGCTTTCTGCTGGACAGAAACAAGATGGAATTTTTGGGAGAAATTGGCTTGGAAAAATGATATGAATTTTTGCATGCTCACATCATATAGGGAATGTGGGGTCCTGGATTTATTTCTAGAACTATGGAGCAATCTAAAATATAGTTGCTTCACAACCTCAAAATAGGTCCAGAAACAAGAATTGGAAGATGTGCTCGTTACTTGAACTGTGGAACTTGGGTTCTTGATGGAAATGGTGAGGATATGGATAGGAGAAGCTCCACCAATTATTTGGGATTTTTCCTGCCTACCAAAATGGTAGCTCCTTTAGAAAGTGCCCAAAATGCAATATTGGCTTTAAATAGGAAAATGCAATTTCCCTTATTTAATTATGGCCAATATTTTTATGAGAACTCAATATGATCACAAAGAATATCTCCACAAGCTTTCATGAACTTTGGAGATGGATAGATATTTTCCTGGATTTAATTCCTTTAAATAGTAGAAAAAGGAATTAATTTTAAATGAAAAATATTGCAAATGACTTGGCAATATTTTTGCATACCCAGGGTTTATAGATGTGTTATGATCACTGGGAAAAAATTTGGGAGGCAACAGATCAAGGAACATTTGGGTTTCTTTGTAACGGAAGGAATTAGGGTTTCCCTCCCGGTAACTCGAAACGTAGGGTTTCGGCGGCAAAACCCCGGAAATAAATCTTGGGCGGCAAGGTTGGACTGGAGAGAATCTCTGGATGGATAGGAAAGGCAATGCTAGCTGACCATCTTCATATACCCAAGAGCGAGAGAAAATCCGATAACACCGAAAAAAAAGACGGGAGTCCAATCCCGCGAAGGAAAATTTTGGGGAGCGAAAACCAGGGTGTCACAGTGTGGGATCCGACACCTAGTTGTTTATTCTTGGTAGCCTTCCTTATGGGGAAATGCCTCCTAGTGCTTCCATCCGGAAGACATGGATTAACCGGCATGTGTCCTTCTTTGCTCCGGTGTCTGTCCCCACGGGGCAATGTCACGCGGTGTTACTTTAAGTCCTTGTAGCTTGCTACGACTTGGGATCATACGTTGATGACCGACATGTGCATTGCTGGGTCATGTATGCCTGTCCCTGTAAGTTTGTGCCACCTTGGTTTACGACTAGTCATGTCGGCCCGGGTTCCTTGTCATATGGATGCTAGCGACACAATCATATACATGAGCCAAAATGCGCAAATGGTCCCGGCCAAGGTAAGGCTGCAGCCGTGGGAATACCGTGCGTGAGGCCGCAAAGTGATATGATGTGTTACATGCTAGATCGGTGTGACTTAGGATCGGGGTCCTGACAGCTTTGGTATCAGAGCCTGACTGACTATAGGATTACCAAGCCAACCTGGTCGAAGTCGAGTCTAGAAATGTTTTAGTTATATAAGGGAATTGATTGTGGAAGGGAACGTAAGGCTCTTTTATCTTACCCCGTGTCATTCTGATTCCGAGTCACCCTCTTCTTTTCTACGGGGTTTAAGAACTAGGTTTCTCATCTATCTAACAAGATGACGAGTTACTATGCTGGGGACTTATAGGAAAGGTGTTGTCTTCTTGGATCAGTGTTTCCATAATAATTCAGTTGCTATGTTGTCAATTGCCGTGCAGGTTGTCTCATTTTTCATGCCGTACAACCGTTATGCTGTCCAAATTGTTCCAGGTTTCTAAATAATCTGATGCATTTGCAACCTCTTTTCTCCTTGTTCCCGATGTCTATTGGGCCAGACTAATTAACCACACTAATCATTGTGTTGAGGTACGCCGTTGCCTCGACATATATGCTGAAGTTGCTAGGAAATTAGGATATCTTAGAGAACCACCCATTACTCTAGCTTCGAATTATGTCTCCAGTGTGATAATTCTGGCCATCATTCTCGAAAGCATCTCGTGATGTTATTTAGTTAGTAGGTATTCCATTCTTGGGTTCCTGAACCCAAGATTCACTCTACTTATTTCATGTTGATAGTGATTGTTGCTCCTTTAGGATGATTAGTAACCTTGATTTAATCCTCAAGATCCATGGTATACCATTCTCCAAATACCATGAACCATCCATGGCAGAAGTTCTTTTGAACCAAAAGATCACAACAAGAGTGCTCTTTAGAGTTCTCCACTCTATATTGTGACTCTGCCAATCCTACCTTCCTGCATGGATTATCTAGAAGAAATGTGTTGAACCTGTTCGACGTGTTAATCCATGCATCCACAACTCGGAAAATTAAATGTCCCTTTGAGTTGTCCCTTTTCAGCAATATTCCGACCCTAGTCTATCAATTGATAGTCAGGAGTAGATGTGCATCCGTGTTCATCGGTGCCTATTATTCCTGTTGTCCGTTCAGCCATTCTATTTCAGAATGACTAGGAGAAACTGCTAGTTGTAGCTTGCGTTGCTATTTCCCAGAAGAGGAAGGGATGATGCAACACAGTAGAGATAAGTATTTCCCTCAGTTATAAAACCAAGGTTATCAAACCAGTAGGAGAAGCACGCAACACCTCGTTAGCAGCACTTGCACACAAACAACAAATCCTTGCACCCAACGCAAACGAGGGGTTGTCAATCCCTCGGCGGTCAATTGCAAGATTAAATTGTATGTGATAGATAGATAGATTGAAACAAAAATACAAAATAAAATAAATAAAAGAAAATGGCAGCAATATTTTTAGGGTTTTAGTAATATGATTTAGATAGACCCGGGGGCCATAGGTTTCACTAGAGGCTTCTCTCGAGAAAATAGCATACGGTGGGTAGACAAATTATTGTAGGGCAATTGATAGAAAAGCAAATAATCATGACGATATCCAAGGCAATGATCATGTATATAGGCATCATGTCCGAGACAAGTAGACCGACTCCTGCCTGCATCTACTACTATTACTCCACACATCGACCGCTATCCAGCATGCATCTAGTGTATTAAGTCCATAAGAATAGAGTAACGCGTTAAGAACGATGACATGATGTAGACAAGATAAAGTCACGTATGAATAAACCCATCTTTTTACCCTTAATAGCAACGATACATACGTGTCATGTCCCTTTCTCTCACTGGGATTGACCACCGCAAGATCGAACCCATTACAAAGCACCTCTTCCCATGGCAAGATAAATAAACTCAGTTGGCCAAACCAAATCAATAGATCGGAGAAGAAATAGGAGGCTATAATAATCATGCACAAAAGAGTGCAGCAAAGACTCAAATAATATTCATGGATAATCTGATCATAAACTAACAATTCATCGGATCCCAACAAACACGCCGCAAAAAGTGATTACATCGGATAGAACTCCAAGAACATCGAGGAGAACATTGTATTGAAGATCAAAAAGAGAGAAGAAGCCATATAGCTACTGCCTATGGACCCGAAGGTCTGTGGTAAACTACTCACGCATCATCGGAAGAGCAGCAAGGTTGATGTAGAACCCCTCCGTGATCGATTCCCCCTCCGGCAGATTACCGGGAAGGACCCTAGATGGGATCTCTCAGGAACAGAAACTTGCGGCGGCGGAAAAAGTATTTCGTGGACTCCCCTGAGGGTTTCTGATTTTTTCTGAATTTATAGTGGTGGAATTAGGTCAAACGGAGCAAAGGGGGGCCCACGAGGCACCAGGGCACGCCTGCCCCCCAGGCTCGCCCTGGTGGCTCGTGGCCACCTCCTAGGTCTTCTGGCCCTCTCCCGAAGCTTCTAGTGTTTATCTTGTCCAATAAAAAATCTCCAAAAAGTATGGTGGCATTTGGAGTTCGTTTGGTATTGATTTTCTATAAAACAAAAACAGGGCAGAAAACAGCAACTGGCACTGGGCACTAAGTTAATAGGTTAGTCTCCAAAAATGATATATAATTGCTGTAAATGATTATGAAAACAACCAAGATTGATAATATAACAGCATGGAACAATATAAAAATATAGATATGTTGGAGACGTATCAGCATCCCCAAGCTTAATTCCTGTTCATCCTCGAGTAGGTAAATGATAAAAACAGAATTTATGATGTGGAATGCTGCCTAACATATTCATCACAAATTCTTTTCTTTTGTTGCATGGACATTGGACTTGAATGATTCAAAGCAATAGTCTATAATTTGACATGAAAATATAAATAATCAAGCATGCTAACAAGCAACCCTGTCTTTCAAAATATCAACGCTAAAGGAAGTTATCCCTAGCCCATTATGCTCAATCATTGATCCATTCATGAAACACACTCAAATATTAGCTATACACAATGCACAAGTATGACAATAGTGCTCTTTAGTTGGTGCTTTATAAGAGAAGATGGAGACTCAAATAAAAATAAAAATTGCATAAAAGTAAATAGATAGGCCCTTCACAGAGGGAAGCAGAGATTTGTCAAATTTGCCAGAGCTCAAAGCTGAGATTAAAGAGATAAAAATATTTTGAGAGGCATGCTTTTCCTGTCAACGAAAACGACCGAGAATTCCCAATATTTTCCATGCTAGACACATCATAGGCGGTTCCCAAATAGAAAGTAAAGTTTATTTCCTTTCCACCATTTCTTTCACAATCCATGGCTAGCCGTATCCATGGGTGCCCTCCAAACCAACACTTTCCAGGGAAGTTTGTTGTTATTAATTTTTGATTCATTGTGGGACTGGGCATCCCTATTACCAACCAGTCTCTCATGCAATGACAAGTGAATAAACACTCATCGGGAGAATAACACACCTAGCATGGAAAATAATGGCCACCCCCTGCCGCTTCATGAGCGGTACGGGCACACAAAACGGAAAAATTATTTTGAAAATTAGAGTTGGCAGACGCAAATTTACTTGGAACGGCATTGAAATACCGCATATAGGTAGATATAGGGGACTCATTTGGCACAACTTGGGTTTAAGGAGTTTGGATGCACAAGCAGTATTTCCGCTTAGTACAAATGAAGGCTAGCAAATACATTGAGAAGCAACCAACCAAAAAGCGAAAACGGTCATAAACATGCATTGAACATAACTAACACCGAATAATGCACCATAAGTAGGATATAATTTCATTGCATAACTATTGACTTAAAGTGCATGCAAAGGGAATCACAAACCTTAACACTAATATTCTTACTAAATCATAATTACTCACTAACACGACTCACATATTATCATTTCCATATCGCAAAACTATTGCAAGGAATCACCCTTATCATATCCAATGATCTGTATGAAAGTTTTTATTTATATCCCTCTTGAATATTCATCACTTTGGGACCAAATTCATATCTTGTTTAAATTACCGTTACTATCATCAACTCTCAAAAAGATATAAGTGAAGCATGAGAGTGCAAATGTTTCTTCAAAATTTCAATCTTATTAATTCTCAAAATAATATAAGTGAAGCTTGAGAATTCATTTCTCCAAAATTTTAATCAACTCTCAAAATAATATAAGTGAAGCATGAGAGTTTATTTCTTCAAAATATAGCCACCACCGTGCTCAAAAAGATTTAACTGAAGCACTAGAGCAACTATCTAGCTCAAAAAAATTAAGTGAAGCACATAGAGTATTCTAACAAATGATGATGAACGTGTGGCTCTCTCAAGACAGGTGTGTTCAGCAAAGATGATTGTGACAAACTAAAAAGCAAACAAAGCAAAGACTCATATAGTACAAGACGCTCCAAGCAAAACTCATATCATGTGACGAATAAAAATATAGCTCCAAGTAAAATTACCAATGGTTAGTAGAAGAAAGAGGGGATGCCTTACGGGGCATCCCCAAGCTTAGACGCTTGATTCTTCCTAGAATATTAACTTGGGTTGCCTCGGGCATCCCCAAGCTTAGGCTTTTGCTACTCGTTATTCCTTCATCCATCTTGATCTCACCAAAAACTTGAAAACTTCAATCACACAAAACTCAACAAAACCTTCGTAAGATCCGTTAGTATAACAAAATAAATCACTACTCTAAGTACTGTTGCTAACCCATTCATATTTTATTTTTGCATTATACCTACTGTACTCTAACTTCAACATGGCTTATACCCCCCGATACAATCCATAGATTCATCAAAACAAGCAAGTAGTGCATCAAAAACAGAACAGTCTGTAGAAATCTATTTAAAATCCATACTTCTGTAACTCCAAAAATTCTGAAAAATTAGGACAACGTGGGAAATTCATATACCAATACTGTGTAAAACTTTCAGATTTTTTTGACATTCCAGTACAGAACCAAAATTCTAGCACTGGACGCAAAACTTTCTGTTTTCCAAACAACATCAATTATACTATCTCCCAAATCATCCTAAAGGCTTTACTTGGTACAAACACTAATTAAAAACACAAAAACTCAATCATAACAGTAGCATTAATATAAAAACACACAATAACAGTAGGTAAAGGTAAAAATTTATTTTATTCATTGGGTTGCCTCCCAAGAAGCTCTTTCTTTATAGCCATTAAGATAGGCTTTGAAATTTCAATGATGCTCATATGAAAGATAATAATTGAATCATGAATAGAGCATCATGAAGCATGTGAAAAACAAGTTTAAGTCTAACATACGTCCTATGGATAGGAATTTTATAGGAAAACAAATTATCAAGACAGGAAATATCTAGTATATGCAAAGGAGAGGAATAAAACATTGACAATCTCAAGATAACGAGAGGTAATTTAGTAATATGAAAATTTCTACAACCATATTTTCCTCTCTCATAATAATTACATGTAGGATCATAGTCAAATTCAACAATATAGCTATCATATAAATTTTTCTCTCCATGATCCAAATGCATAAAATTCTTATAATATTCCAAAATAGTGGGATTATCATCAACTAAAGTCATGACCTCTCCAAACCCACTTTCAATATTATTGCAAACATTATTATCAATGACATATTCATCATGAGGCTTAAATAAATTTTCAAGATCATAAGAAGCATTATCACCCCAATCATGATCATTGCAATAAGTAGTGGACATGACAAAATGATCATCCCCAAGCTTGTAGTTTTGCATATAATTAGCATAATTAACACTAATAGAATTTATAATAACATCATTGCAACCATGCTTTTCATTGAAGGAGCTATCATGAATCACTTTATAAATTTCTTCTTTCAGCACTTCATCATAATTTTCAGATTCATGATTTTCAAGCAAAACTTCATAGAGGAAATCAAGTGCACTCAACTCACTGGCAATTGGTTCAACATAATTGGGTCTTTTGAAAAGATTAGCGAGTGGATGAGGATCCATATAAATAGATTTTTAGCAAGTGAAGATGCAAGCAAATAGAAGGCACATGGCAACACAAGCAAAGATAGCAAACAAGAAAAAGGCAAATGAAAAATATTTTTTGTATTTTTGTAAAAACTTTTTAGAAGTGGGGGAGATGAAAATGAGAGGCAAATAAAATAAATGCAAGGAGATGAGAGTTTATGCGAAGGTACTTGATAGATGTTGATGATGTCTCCCCGGCAACAGCGCCAGAAATTCTTCCTGCTACTTGTAGCTTGAGTTGGTATTTCCCTGAAGAGGAAGGGATGATGCAGCACAGTAGAGATAAGTATTTCCCTCAGTTATGAAACCCATGTTACCGAACCAGTAGGAGAATCACGCAACACCTTGTTAGCAACACCTACACACAAACAACAAATCCTTGCACCCATCGCAAACGAGGGGTTGTCAATCCCTCGGCGGTAAATTGCAAGATTAAATTGTATGTGATAGATAAATAGATTGAAACAAAAATACAAAATAAAATAACTAAAAGCAAATGGCAGCAATATTTTTAGGGTTTTAGTAATATGATTTAGATAGACCCGGGGGACATAGGTTTCACTAGAGGCTTCTCTCGAGAAAATAGCATACGGTGGGTAGACAAATTACTGTTGGGCAATTGATAGAAAAGCAAATAATCATGACGATATCCAAGGTAATGATCATGTATATAGGCATCATGTCCGAGACAACTAGACCGACTCCTTCCTGCATCTACTACTATTACTCCACACATCGACCGCTATCCAGCATGCATCTAGTGTATTAAGTCCATAAGAACGGAGTAACACCATAAGAACGATGACATGATGTAGACAAGATAAACTCATGTATGAATAAATCCCATCTTTTTACCCTTAATAACAATGATACATACGTGTCATGTCCCTTTCTGTCACTGGGATTGAGCACCGTAAGATCGAACCCATTACAAAGCACCTCTTCCCATGGCAAGATAAATCAACGCAGTTGGCCAAACCAAATCAATAGATCAGAGAAGAAATACGAGGCTATAATAATCAAGCATAAAAGTGTGCAGCAAAGACTCATATAATATTCATGCATAATCTGATCATAAACTCACAATTCATCGGATCCCAACAAACACACCGCAAAAAGTGATTACATCGGATAGAACTCCAAGAACATCGAGGAGAACATTGTATTGAAGATCAAAAAGAGAGAAGAAGCCATCTAGCTACTTCCTATGGACCTGAAGCTCTGTGGTAAACTACTCACGCATCATCGGAAGGGCAGCAAGGTTGATGTAGAACCCCTCCGTGATCGATTCCAAATCCGGCAGATTACCGGAGAAGGACCCCAGATGGGATATCTCTGGAACAGAAACTTGCGGCGGCGGAAAAAGTATTTCATGGACTCCCCTGAGGGTTTCTGATTTTTTATTTATTTATAGTGGTGGAATTAGGTCAAACGGAGCAAAGGGGGGCCCACGAGGCACCAGGGCACGCCTGCCCCCCCAGGCGTGCCCTTGTGGCTCGTGGCCACCTCCTGGGTCTTCTGGCCCTCTCTCGAAGCTTCTAGTGTTTATCTTGTCCAATAAAAAATCTCCAAAAAGTTTTGTGGCATTTGGAGTTCGTTTGGTATTGATTTTCTATAAAACAAAAACAGGGCAGAAAACAGCAACTGGCACTGGGCACTAAGTTAATAGGTTAGTCTCCAAAAATGATATATAATTGCTATAAATGATTATGAAAACAACCAAGATTGATAATATAACAGCATGGAACAATAAAAAATTATAGATATGTTGGAGACGTATCAGCATCCGCAAGCTTAATTCCTTCTCTTCCTCGAGTAGGTAAATGATAAAAACAGAATTTATGACGTGGAATGCTGCCTAACATATTCATCACAAATTCTTTTCTTTTGCAGGATGGACATTGGACTTGAATGATTCAAAGCAATATTCTATAATTTGACATGAAAATATAAATACTCAAGCATGCTAACAAGCAACCATGTCTTTCAAAATATCAACGCTAAAGAAAGTTATCCCTAGCCCATTATGCTCAATCATTGATCCATTCATGAAACACACTCAAATATTAGCTACACACAATGCACAAGTATGACAATAGTGCTCTTTAGTTGGTGCTTTATAAGAGAAGATGGAGACTCAAATAAAAATAAAAATTGCATAAAAGTAAATAGATAGGCCCTTCACAGAGGGAAGCAGAGATTTGTCAAATTTGCCACAGCTCAAAGCTGAGATTAAAGAGATAAAAATATTTTGAGAGGCATGCTTTTCCTGTCAATGAAAACGATCGAGAATTCCCAATATTTTCCATGCTAGACACATCATAGGCGGTTCCCAAATAGAAAGTAAAGTTTATTTCCTTTCCACCATTTCTTTCACAATCCATGGCTAGCCGTATCCATGGGTGCCCTCCAAACCAACACTTTCCAAGGAAGTTTGTTGTTATTAATTTTTGATTCATTGTGGGACTGGGCATCCCTATTACCAGCCAGTCTCTCGTGCAATGACAAGTGAATAAACACTCATCGTGAGAATAACACACCTAGCATGGAAAATAATGGCCACCCCCTGCCGGTTCATGAGCGGTACGGGCACACAAAACGGAAAAATTATTTTGAAAATTAGAGTTGGCACACGCAAATTTACTTGGAACGGCATTGAAATACCGCATATAGGTAGATATAGGGGACTCATTTCGCACAACTTGGGTTTAAGGAGTTTGGATGCACAAGCAGTATTTCCGCTTAGTACAAATGAAGGCTAGCAAATAGATTGAGAAGCAACCAACCAAAAAGCGAAAACGGTCATAAACATCCATTGAACATAACTAACACCGAATAATGCACCATAAGTAGGATATAATTTCATTGCATAACTATTGACTTAAAGTGCATGAATAGGGAATCACAAACCTTAACACTAATGTTCTTACTAAATCATAATTACTCACTAACACGACTCACATATTATCATTTCCATATCGCAAAACTATTGCAAGGAATCACCCTTATCATATCCAATGATCTGTATGAAAGTTTTTATTTATATCCCTCTTGAATATTCATCACTTTGGGACCTAATTCATATCTTGTGCAAATTACCATTACTATCATCAACTCTCAAAAAGATATAAGTGAAGCATGAGAGTGCAAATGTTTCTTCAAAATTTCAATCTTATCAATTCTCGAAATAATATAAGTGAAGCATGAGAATTCATTTCTCCAAAATTTTAATCAACTCTCAAAATAATATAAGTGAAGCATGAGAGTTTATTTCTTCAAAATATAACCACCACCGTGCTCAAAAATATTTTAGTGAAGCACTAGAGCAACTACCTAGCTCAAAAAATTTAAGTGAAACACATAGAGTATTCTAACAAATGATGATGAACGTGTGGCTCTCTCAAGACAGGTGTCTTCAGCAAAGATGATTGTGACAAACTAAAAAGCAAACAAAGCAAAGACTCATATAATACAAGACGCTCCAAGCTAAACTCATATCATGTGACGAATAAAAATATAGCTCCACGTAAAATTACCGATGGTTAGTAGAAGAAAGAGGGGATGCCTTATGGGGCATCCCCAAGCTTAGATGCTTGAGGATTCCTAGAATATTACATTGGGGTGCCTCGGGCATCCCCAAGCTTAGGCTTTTGCTACTCCTTATTTCTTCATCCATCTTGATCTCACCCAAAACTTGAAAACTTCAATCACACAAAACTCAACAAAACCTTCGTAAGATCCGTTAGTATAACAAAATAAATCACTACTCTAAGTACTGTTGTTAACCCATTCATATTTTATTTTTGCATTATACCTACTGTACTCTAACTTCACCATGGCTTATACCCCCTGATACAATCCATAGATTCATCAAAACAAGCAAGTAGTGCATCAAAAACAGAATCTGTTAAAAACAGAACAGTCTGTAACAATCTATTTAAAAGCCATACTTCTGTAACTCCAAAAATTCTGAAAACTTAGGACAATGTGGGAAATTCATATACCAATACTGTGTAAAACTTTCAGATTTTTTGGATGTTCCAGTACAGAACCAAAATTCCAGCACTGGACGCAAAACTTTCTGTTTTCCAAACAGCATCAATTATACTATCTCCCAAATCATCCTAAAGGCTTTACTTGGTACAAACACTAATTAAAAACACAAAAACTCAATCATAGCAGTAGCATTAATATAAAAACACACAATAACAGTAGGTAAAGGTAAAAATTTATTTTATTCATCGGGTTGCCTCCCAAGAAGCTCTTTCTTTATAGCCATTAAGATAGGCTTTCAAATTTCAATGATGCTCACATGAAAGATAATAATTGAATCATGAAGAGAGCATCATGAAGCATGTGAAAAACAAGTTTAAGTCTAACATACGTCCTATGCATAGGAATTTTATAGGAAAACAAATTATCAAGACAGGAAATATCTAGCATATGCAAAGGAGAGGAATAAAACATTCACAATCTCAAGATAACGAGAGGTAATTTAGTAACATGAAAATTTCTACAACCATAGTTTCCTCTCTCATAATAATTACATGTAGGATCATAGTCAAATTCAACAATATAGCTATCATATAAATTTTTCTCTCCATGATCCACATGCATAAAATTCTTATAATATTCCAAAATAGTGGGATTATCATCAACTAAAGTCATGACCTCTCCAAACCCACTTTCAATATTATTGCAAACATTATTATCAATGACATATTCATCATGAGGCTTAAATAAATTTTCAAGATCATAAGAAGCATTATCACCCCAATCATGATCATTGCAATAAGTAGTGGACATGACAAAATTATCATCCCCAAGCTTGTAGTTTTGCATATAATTATCATAATTAACACTAATAGAATTTATAATAACATCATGGCAACCATGCTTTTCATTGAAGGAGCTATCATGAATCACTTTATAAATTTCTTCTTTCAGCACTTCATCATAATTTTCAGATTCATGATTTTCAAGCAAAACTTCATAGAGGAAATCAAGTGCACTCAACTCACTGGCAATTGGTTCAACATAATTGGGTCTTTTGAAAAGATTAGCGAGTGGATGAGGATCCATATAAATAGATTTTTAGCAAGTGAAGATGCAAGCAAATAGAAGGCACATGGCAACACAAGCAAAGATAGCAAACAAGAAAAAGGCAAATGAAAAATATTTTTGTATTTTTGTAAAAACTTTTTAGAAGTGGGGGAGATGAAAATGAGAGGCAAATAAAATAAATGCAAGGAGATGAGAGTTTATGCGAAGGTACTTGATAGATGTTGATGATGTCTCCCCGGCAACAGCGCCAGAAATTCTTCCTGCTACTTGTAGCTTGAGTTGGTATTTCCCTGAAGAGGAAGGGATGATGCAGCACAGTAGAGATAAGTATTTCCCTCAGTTATGAAACCCATGTTACCGAACCAGTAGGAGAATCACGCAAGCAGCACCTACACACAAACAACAAATGCTTGCACCCATCGCAAACGAGGGGTTGTCAATCCCTCGGCGGTAAATTGCAAGATTAAATTGTATGTGATAGATAAATAGATTGAAACAAAAATACAAAATAAAATAACTAAAAGCAAATGGAAGCAATATTTTTAGGGTTTTAGTAATATGATTTAGATAGACCCGGGGGACATAGGTTTCACTAGAGGCTTCTCTCGAGAAAATAGCATACGGTGGGTAGACAAATTACTGTTGGGCAATTGATAGAAAAGCAAATAATCATGACGATATCCAAGGTAATGATCATGTATATAGGCATCATGTCCGAGACAACTAGACCGACTCCTTCCTGCATCTACTACTATTACTCCACACATCGACCGCTATCCAGCATGCATCTAGTGTATTAAGTCCATAAGAACGGAGTAACACCATAAGAACGATGACATGATGTAGACAAGATAAACTCATGTATGAATAAACCCCATCTTTTTACCCTTAATAACAATGATACATACGTGTCATGTCCCTTTCTGTCACTGGGATTGAGCTCCGTAAGATCGAACCCATTACAAAGCGCCTCTTCCCATGGCAAGATAAATCAACGCAGTTGGCCAAACCAAATCAATAGATCAGAGAAGAAATACGAGGCTATAATAATCAAGCATAAAAGTGTGCAGCAAAGACTCATATAATATTCATGGATAATCTGATCATAAACTCACAATTCATCGGATCCCAACAAACACACCGCAAAAAGTGATTACATCGGATAGAACTCCAAGAACATCGAGGAGAACATTGTATTGAAGATCAAAAAGAGAGAAGAAGCCATCTAGCTACTTCCTATGGACCTGAAGATCTGTGGTAAACTACTCACGCATCATCGGAAGGGCAGCAAGGTTGATGTAGAACCCCTCCGTGATCGATTCCAAATCCGGCAGATTACCGGAGAAGGACCCCAGATGGGATATCTCTGGAACAGAAACTTGCGGCGGCGGAAAAAGTATTTCGTGGACTCCCCTGAGGGTTTCTGATTTTTTATTTATTTATAGTGGTGGAATTAGGTTAAACGGAGCAAAGGGGGGCCCACGAGGCACCAGGGCACGCCTGCCCCCCCAGGCGTGCCCTTGTGGCTCGTGGCCACCTCCTGGGTCTTCTGGCCCTCTCTCGAAGCTTCTAGTGTTTATCTTGTCCAATAAAAAGTCTCCAAAAAGTTTTGTGGCATTTGGAGTTCGTTTGGTATTGATTTTCTATAAAACAAAAACAGGGCAGAAAACAGCAACTGGCACTGGGCACTAAGTTAATAGGTTAGTCTCCAAAAATGATATATAATTGCTATAAATGATTATGAAAACAACCAAGATTGATAATATAACAGCATGGAACAATAAAAAATTATAGATATGTTGGAGACGTATCAGCATCCGCAAGCTTAATTCCTTCTCTTCCTCGAGTAGGTAAATGATAAAAACAGAATTTATGACGTGGAATGCTGCCTAACATATTCATCACAAATTCTTTTCTTTTGCAGGATGGACATTGGACTTGAATGATTCAAAGCAATATTCTATAATTTGACATGAAAATATAAATACTCAAGCATGCTAACAAGCAACCATGTCTTTCAAAATATCAACGCTAAAGAAAGTTATCCCTAGCCCATTATGCTCAATCATTGATCCATTCATGAAACACACTCAAATATTAGCTACAAACAATGCACAAGTATGACAATAGTGCTCTTTAGTTGGTGCTTTATAAGAGAAGATGGAGACTCAAATAAAAATAAAAATTGCATAAAAGTAAATAGATAGGCCCTTCACAGAGGGAAGCAGAGATTTGTCAAATTTGCCACAGCTCAAAGCTGAGATTAAAGAGATAAAAATATTTTGAGAGGCATGCTTTTCCTGTCAATGAAAACGATCGAGAATTCCCAATATTTTCCATGCTAGACACATCATAGGCGGTTCCCAAATAGAAAGTAAAGTTTATTTCCTTTCCACCATTTCTTTCACAATCCATGGCTAGCCGTATCCATGGGTGCCCTCCAAACCAACACTTTCCAAGGAAGTTTGTTGTTATTAATTTTTGATTCATTGTGGGACTGGGCATCCCTATTACCAGCCAGTCTCTCGTGCAATGACAAGTGAATAAACACTCATCGTGAGAATAACACACCTAGCATGGAAAATAATGGCCACCCCCTGCCGGTTCATGAGCGGTACGGGCACACAAAACGGAAAAATTATTTTGAAAATTAGAGTTGGCACACGCAAATTTACTTGGAACGGCATTGAAATACCGCATATAGGTAGATATAGGGGACTCATTTCGCACAACTTGGGTTTAAGGAGTTTGGATGCACAAGCAGTATTTCCGCTTAGTACAAATGAAGGCTAGCAAATAGATTGAGAAGCAACCAACCAAAAAGCGAAAACGGTCATAAACATCCATTGAACATAACTAACACCGAATAATGCACCATAAGTAGGATATAATTTCATTGCATAACTATTGACTTAAAGTGCATGAATAGGGAATCACAAACCTTAACACTAATGTTCTTACTAAATCATAATTACTCACTAACACGACTCACATATTATCATTTCCATATCGCAAAACTATTGCAAGGAATCACCCTTATCATATCCAATGATCTGTATGAAAGTTTTTATTTATATCCCTCTTGAATATTCATCACTTTGGGACCTAATTCATATCTTGTGCAAATTACCATTACTATCATCAACTCTCAAAAAGATATAAGTGAAGCATGAGAGTGCAAATGTTTCTTCAAAATTTCAATCTTATCAATTCTCGAAATAATATAAGTGAAGCATGAGAATTCATTTCTCCAAAATTTTAATCAACTCTCAAAATAATATAAGTGAAGCATGAGAGTTTATTTCTTCAAAATATAACCACCACCGTGCTCAAAAATATTTTAGTGAAGCACTAGAGCAACTACCTAGCTCAAAAAATTTAAGTGAAACACATAGAGTATTCTAACAAATGATGATGAACGTGTGGCTCTCTCAAGACAGGTGTCTTCAGCAAAGATGATTGTGACAAACTAAAAAGCAAACAAAGCAAAGACTCATATAATACAAGACGCTCCAAGCTAAACTCATATCATGTGACGAATAAAAATATAGCTCCACGTAAAATTACCGATGGTTAGTAGAAGAAAGAGGGGATGCCTTATGGGGCATCCCCAAGCTTAGATGCTTGAGGATTCCTAGAATATTACATTGGGGTGCCTCGGGCATCCCCAAGCTTAGGCTTTTGCTACTCCTTATTCCTTCATCCATCTTGATCTCACCCAAAACTTGAAAACTTCAATCACACAAAACTCAACAAAACCTTCGTAAGATCCGTTAGTATAACAAAATAAATCACTACTCTAAGTACTGTTGTTAACCCATTCATATTTTATTTTTGCATTATACCTACTGTACTCTAACTTCACCATGGCTTATACCCCCTGATACAATCCATAGATTCATCAAAACAAGCAAGTAGTGCATCAAAAACAGAATCTGTTAAAAACAGAACAGTCTGTAACAATCTATTTAAAAGCCATACTTCTGTAACTCCAAAAATTCTGAAAACTTAGGACAATGTGGGAAATTCATATACCAATACTGTGTAAAACTTTCAGATTTTTTGGATGTTCCAGTACAGAACCAAAATTCCAGCACAGGACGCAAAACTTTCTGTTTTCCAAACAGCATCAATTATACTATCTCCCAAATCATCCTAAAGGCTTTACTTGGTACAAACACTAATTAAAAACACAAAAACTCAATCATAGCAGTAGCATTAATATAAAAACACACAATAACAGTAGGTAAAGGTAAAAATTTATTTTATTCATCGGGTTGCCTCCCAAGAAGCTCTTTCTTTATAGCCATTAAGATAGGCTTTGAAATTTCAATGATGCTCACATGAAAGATAATAATTGAATCATGAAGAGAGCATCATGAAGCATGTGAAAAACAAGTTTAAGTCTAACATACGTCCTATGCATAGGAATTTTATAGGAAAACAAATTATCAAGACAGGAAATATCTAGCATATGCAAAGGAGAGGAATAAAACATTCACAATCTCAAGATAACGAGAGGTAATTTAGTAACATGAAAATTTCTACAACCATATTTTCCTCTCTCATAATAATTACATGTAGGATCATAGTCAAATTCAACAATATAGCTATCATATAAATTTTTCTCTCCATGATCCACATGCATAAAATTCTTATAATATTCCAAAATAGTGGGATTATCATCAACTAAAGTCATGACCTCTCCAAACCCACTTTCAATATTATTGCAAACATTATTATCAATGACATATTCATCATGAGGCTTAAATAAATTTTCAAGATCATAAGAAGCATTATCACCCCAATCATGATCATTGCAATAAGTAGTGGACATGACAAAATTATCATCCCCAAGCTTGTAGTTTTGCATATAATTAGCATAATTAACACTAATAGAATTTATAATAACATCATGGCAACCATGCTTTTCATTGAAGGAGCTATCATGAATCACTTTATAAATTTCTTCTTTCAGCACTTCATCATAATTTTCAGATTCATGATTTTCAAGCAAAACTTCATAGAGGAAATCAAGTGCACTCAACTCACTGGCAATTGGTTCAACATAATTGGGTCTTTTGAAAAGATTAGCGAGTGGATGAGGATCCATATAAATAGATTTTTAGCAAGTGAAGATGCAAGCAAATAGAAGGCACATGGCAACACAAGCAAAGATAGCAAACAAGAAAAAGGCAAATGAAAAATATTTTTGTATTTTTGTAAAAACTTTTTAGAAGTGGGGGAGATGAAAATGAGAGGCAAATAAAATAAATGCAAGGAGATGAGAGTTTATGCGAAGGTACTTGATAGATGTTGATGATGTCTCCCCGGCAACAGCGACAGAAATTCTTCCTGCTACTTGTAGCTTGAGTTGGTATTTCCCTGAAGAGGAAGGGATGATGCAGCACAGTAGAGATAAGTATTTCCCTCAGTTATGAAACCCATGTTACCGAACCAGTAGGAGAATCACGCAAGCAGCACCTACACACAAACAACAAATGCTTGCACCCATCGCAAACGAGGGGTTGTCAATCCCTCGGCGGTAAATTGCAAGATTAAATTGTATGTGATAGATAAATAGATTGAAACAAAAATACAAAATAAAATAACTAAAAGCAAATGGAAGCAATATTTTTAGGGTTTTAGTAATATGATTTAGATAGACCCGGGGGACATAGGTTTCACTAGAGGCTTCTCTCGAGAAAATAGCATACGGTGGGTAGACAAATTACTGTTGGGCAATTGATAGAAAAGCAAATAATCATGACGATATCCAAGGTAATGATCATGTATATAGGCATCATGTCCGAGACAACTAGACCGACTCCTTCCTGCATCTACTACTATTACTCCACACATCGACCGCTATCCAGCATGCATCTAGTGTATTAAGTCCATAAGAACGGAGTAACACCATAAGAACGATGACATGATGTAGACAAGATAAACTCATGTATGAATAAACCCCATCTTTTTACCCTTAATAACAATGATACATACGTGTCATGTCCCTTTCTGTCACTGGGATTGAGCACCGTAAGATCGAACCCATTACAAAGCGCCTCTTCCCATGGCAAGATAAATCAACGCAGTTGGCCAAACCAAATCAATAGATCAGAGAAGAAATACGAGGCTATAATAATCAAGCATAAAAGTGTGCAGCAAAGACTCATATAATATTCATGGATAATCTGATCATAAACTCACAATTCATCGGATCCCAACAAACACACCGCAAAAAGTGATTACATCGGATAGAACTCCAAGAACATCGAGGAGAACATTGTATTGAAGATTAAAAAGAGAGAAGAAGCCATCTAGCTACTTCCTATGGACCTGAAGATCTGTGGTAAACTACTCACGCATCATCGGAAGGGCAGCAAGGTTGATGTAGAACCCCTCCGTGATCGATTCCAAATCCGGCAGATTACCGGAGAAGGACCCCAGATGGGATATCTCTGGAACAGAAACTTGCGGCGGCGGAAAAAGTATTTCGTGGACTCCCCTGAGGGATTCTGATTTTTTATTTATTTATAGTGGTGGAATTAGGTCAAACGGAGCAAAGGGGGGCCCACGAGGCACCAGGGCACGCCTGCCCCCCCAGGCGTGCCCTTGTGGCTCGTGGCCACCTCCTGGGTCTTCTGGCCCTCTCTCGAAGCTTCTAGTGTTTATCTTGTCCAATAAAAAATCTCCAAAAAGTTTTGTGGCATTTGGAGTTCGTTTGGTATTGATTTTCTATAAAACAAAAACAGGGCAGAAAACAGCAACTGGCACTGGGCACTAAGTTAATAGGTTAGTCTCCAAAAATGATATATAATTGCTATAAATGATTATGAAAACAACCAAGATTGATAATATAACAGCATGGAACAATAAAAAAATTATAGATATGTTGGAGACGTATCAGCATCCGCAAGCTTAATTCCTGCTCTTCCTCGAGTAGGTAAATGATAAAAACAGAATTTATGACGTGGAATGCTGCCTAACATATTCATCACAAATTCTTTTCTTTTGCAGGATGGACATTGGACTTGAATGATTCAAAGCAATATTCTATAATTTGACATGAAAATATAAATACTCAAGCATGCTAACAAGCAACCATGTCTTTCAAAATATCAACGCTAAAGAAAGTTATCCCTAGCCCATTATGCTCAATCATTGATCCATTCATGAAACACACTCAAATATTAGCTACACACAATGCACAAGTATGACAATAGTGCTCTTTAGTTGGTGCTTTATAAGAGAAGATGGAGACTCAAATAAAAATAAAAATTGCATAAAAGTAAATAGATAGGCCCTTCACAGAGGGAAGCAGAGATTTGTCAAATTTACCACAGCTCAAAGCTGAGATTAAAGAGATAAAAATATTTTGAGAGGCATGCTTTTCCTGTCAATGAAAACGACCGAGAATTCCCAATATTTTCCATGCTAGACACATCATAGGCGGTTCCCAAACAGAAAGTAAAGTTTATTTCCTTTCCACCATTTCTTTCACAATCCATGGCTAGCCGTATCCATGGGTGCCCTCCAAACCAACACTTTCCAAGGAAGTTTGTTGTTATTAATTTTTGATTCATTGTGGGACTGGGCATCCCTATTACCAGCCAGTCTCTCGTGCAATGACAAGTGAATAAACACTCATCGTGAGAATAACACACCTAGCATGGAAAATAATGGCCACCCCCTGCCGCTTCATGAGCGGTACGGGCACACAAAACGGAAAAATTATTTTGAAAATTAGAGTTGGCACACGCAAATTTACTTGGAACGGCATTGAAATACCGCATATAGGTAGATATAGGGGACTCATTTCGCACAACTTGGGTTTAAGGAGTTTGGATGCACAAGCAGTATTTCCGCTTAGTACAAATGAAGGCTAGAAAATAGATTGAGAAGCAACCAACCAAAAAGCGAAAACGGTCATAAACATCCATTGAACATAACTAACACCGAATAATGCACCATAAGTAGGATATAATTTCATTGCATAACTATTGACTTAAAGTGCATGAATAGGGAATCACAAACCTTAACACTAATGTTCTTACTAAATCATAATTACTCACTAACACGACTCACATATTATCATTTCCATATCGCAAAACTATTGCAAGGAATCACCCTTATCATATCCAATGATCTGTATGAAAGTTTTTATTTATATCCCTCTTGAATATTCATCACTTTGGGACCTAATTCATATCTTGTGCAAATTACCATTACTATCATCAACTCTCAAAAAGATATAAGTGAAGCATGAGAGTGCAAATGTTTCTTCAAAATTTCAATCTTATCAATTCTCGAAATAATATAAGTGAAGCATGAGAATTCATTTCTCCAAAATTTTAATCAACTCTCAAAATAATATAAGTGAAGCATGAGAGTTTATTTCTTCAAAATATAACCACCACCGTGCTCAAAAATATTTTAGTGAAGCACTAGAGCAACTACCTAGCTCAAAAAATTTAAGTGAAACACATAGAGTATTCTAACAAATGATGATGAACGTGTGGCTCTCTCAAGACAGGTGTCTTCAGCAAAGATGATTGTGACAAACTAAAAAGCAAACAAAGCAAAGACTCATATAATACAAGACGCTCCAAGCTAAACTCATATCATGTGACGAATAAAAATATAGCTCCACGTAAAATTACCGATGGTTAGTAGAAGAAAGAGGGGATGCCTTATGGGGCATCCCCAAGCTTAGATGCTTGAGGATTCCTAGAATATTACATTGGGGTGCCTCGGGCATCCCCAAGCTTAGGCTTTTGCTACTCCTTATTCCTTCATCCATCTTGATCTCACCCAAAACTTGAAAACTTCAATCACACAAAACTCAACAAAACCTTCGTAAGATCCGTTAGTATAACAAAATAAATCACTACTCTAAGTACTGTTGCTAACCCATTCATATTTTATTTTTGCATTATACCTACTGTACTCTAACTTCACCATGGCTTATACCCCCCGATACAATCCATAGATTCATCAAAACAAGCAAGTAGTGCATCAAAAACAGAATCTGTTAAAAACAGAACAGTCTGTAACAATCTATTTAAAAGCCATACTTCTGTAACTCCAAAAATTCTGAAAAATTAGGACAACGTGGGAAATTCATATACCAATACTGTGTAAAACTTTCAGATTTTTTGGATGTTCCGGTACAGAACCAAATTCCAGCACTGGACGCAAAACTTTCTGTTTTCCAAACAGCATCAATTATACTATCTCCCAAATCATCCTAAAGGCTTTACTTGGTACAAACACTAATTAAAAACACAAAAACTCAATCATAGCAGTAGCATTAATATAAAAACACACAATAACAGTAGGTAAAGGTAAAAATTTATTTTATTCATCGGGTTGCCTCCCAAGAAGCTCTTTCTTTATAGCCATTAAGATAGGCTTTGAAATTTCAATGATGCTCACATTAAAGATAATAATTGAATCATGAAGAGAGCATCATGAAGCATGTGAAAAACAAGTTTAAGTCTAACATACGTCCTATGCATAGGAATTTTATAGGAAAACAAATTATCAAGACAGGAAATATCTAGCATATGCAAAGGAGAGGAATAAAACATTCACAATCTCAAGATAACGAGAGGTAATTTAGTAACATGAAAATTTCTACAACCATATTTTCCTCTCTCATAACAATTACATGTAGGATCATAGTCAAATTCAACAATATAGCTATCATATAAATTTTTCTCTCCATGATCCACATGCATAAAATTCTTATAATATTCCAAAATAGTGGGATTATCATCAACTAAAGTCATGACCTCTCCAAACCCACTTTCAATATTATTGCAAACATTATTATCAATGACATATTCATCATGAGGCTTAAATAAATTTTCAAGATCATAAGAAGCATTATCACCCCAATCATGATCATTGCAATAAGTAGTGGACATGACAAAATGATCATCCCCAAGCTTGTAGTTTTGCATATAATTAGCATAATTAACACTAATAGAATTTATAATAACATCATGGCAACCATGCTTTTCATTGAAGGAGCTATCATGAATCACTTTATAAATTTCTTCTTTCAGCACTTCATCATAATTTTCAGATTCATGATTTTCAAGCAAAACTTCATAGAGGAAATCAAGTGCACTCAACTCACTGGCAATTGGTTCAACATAATTGGGTCTTTTGAAAAGATTAGCGAGTGGATGAGGATCCATATAAATAGATTTTTAGCAAGTGAAGATGCAAGCAAATAGAACGCACATGGCAACACAAGCAAAGATAGCAAACAAGAAAAAGGCAAATGAAAAATATTTTTGTATTTTTGTAAAAACTTTTTAGAAGTGGGGGAGATGAAAACGAGAGGCAAATAAAATAAATGCAAGGAGATGAGAGTTTATGCGAAGGTACTTGATAGATGTTGATGATGTCTCCCCGACAACGGCGCCAGAAATTCTTCCTGCTACTTGTAGCTTGCGTTGGTATTTCCCCGAAGAGGAAGGGATGATGCAGCACAGTAGAGATAAGTATTTCCCTCAGTTATGAAACCAAGGTTACCGAACCAGTAGGAGAATCACGCAACACCTCGTTAACAGCACCTGCACACAAACAATAAATCCTTGCACCCAACGCAAACGAGGGGTTGTCAATCCCTCGGCGGTAAATTGCAAGATTAAATTGTATGTGATAGATAGATAGATTGAAACAAAAATACAAAATAAAATAAATAAAATAAAATGGCAGCAATATTTTTAGGGTTTTAGTAATATGATTTAGATAGACCCGGGGGACTTAGGTTTCACTAGAGGCTTCTCTCGAGAAAATAGCATACGGTGGGTAGACAAATTACTGTTGGGCAATTGATTGAAAAGCAAATAATCATGACGATATCCAAGGCAATGATCATGTATATAGGCATCACGTCCGAGACAAGTAGACTGACTCCTTCCTGCATCTACTACAATTACTCCACACATCGACCGCTATCCAGCATGCATCTAGTGTATTAAGTCCATAAGAACGGAGTAACGCCATAAGAACGATGACATGATGTAGACAAGATAAACTCACGTATGAATAAACCCCATCTTTTTACCCTTAATAGCAATGATACATACGTGTCATGTCCCTTTCTGTCACTGGGATTCAGCACCGCAAGATCGAACCCATTACAAAGCGCCTCTTCCCATGGCAAGATAAATCAACTCAGTTGGCCAAACCAAATCAATAGATCAGAGAAAAAATACGAGGCTATAATAATCAAGCAGAAATGTGTGCAGCAAAGACTCATATAATATTCATGGATAATATGATCATAAACTCACAATTCATTGGATCCCAACAAACACACCGCAAAAAGTGATTACATCGGATAGAACTCCAAGAACATCGAGGAGAACAATGTATTGAAGATCAAAAAGAGAGAAGAAGCCATCTAGCTACTTCCTATGGACCTGAAGGTCTGTGGTAAACTACTCACGCATCATCGGAAGGGCAGCAAGGTTGATGTAGAACCCCTCCGTGATCGATACCAACTCCGGCAGATTACCAGAGAAGGACCCCAGATGGGATCTCTCTGGAACAGAAACTTGCGGCGGCGGAAAAAGTATTTCGTGGACTCCCCTGAGGGTTTCTGATTTTTTTCTGAATTTATAGTGGTGGAATTAGGTCAAACGGAGCAAAGGGGGGCCCACGAGGCACCAGGGCACGCCTGCCCCCCCCCCCCCCCCCGGCGCGCCCTGGTGGCTCGTGGCCACCTCCTGGGTCTTCTGGCCCTCTCCCGAAGCTTCTAGTGTTTATCTTGTCCAATAAAAAATCTCCAAAAGTTTCGTGGCATTTGGACTTCGATTGGTATTGATTTTCTATAAAACAAAAACAGGACAGAAAACAGCAACTGGCACTGGGTACTAATTTAATAGGTTAGTCTCCAAAAATGATATATAATTGCTGTAAATGATTATTAAAACATCCAAGATAGATAATATAACAGCATGGAACAATCAAAAATTATAGATACGTTGGAGACGTATCAGAAACAAACTCCAGTACCTCATCCATTTCTTGGATTGGGTCAAAACAGTTGTATTCCGCACATCAAGAATGCCAATCCAGCTTTTGTTCTGTTCAACCCTAGAGATTACCGTATTCATGTCAAGAATGTCATGGGAATTGCACCACCTCCTATGAAATCTTGATATAGTGATACTCATGGCTATCATTATTCATTCCTTGGTTCCGTGTTGGTTGTAACCGAAATGCTGACAAGTGAACCGCGATGTGTGTAATCAATACTCCTAGCAACCCTACTGCTTGGTAGTTAATGGACAATAATTTCACTCTTAGCGTGTTGGTTATTGAATTATCACTCTATGATTGATCGTGCTACCTAGTTCATTTTTCTTGGTGCACTTCTCGATCAATGAGTTAGGATTGTGCCAATCCCTCGCTCTTTTGATCATATCATCTTGCCCTGAAAAGCAAGATTGTTCTCGAGCTTAATAACATATCGGTGGTTCGTGATTTTTCGGATATCTTCTCAGAAGTATCACCAGGTTGTCCCCTGACCGTTATGTTGAGTTCGTGATCAAGTCGGTTTCCCCATAAACCACCCCTTCTCCAAGAATCTGTGTTGGATACCCCTGAGCTAGTTGGTTAAGCTTAAATAACAACTTGGAGAGTTGGAAGATAAAAGCTTTGCTAAACTTAGTTCATTCCGAAGGGATATCTATTGTGAGGTCGTTGAAGAAAGATGATATCTTCACCGATTGACCTTCGTGTTCAGTTGTTGGATCTATTATCTTATCCAATCTTTTGATTTGAGTATGGGCTATTATCAAATCAAATCAGAACGAAAGTTTTTCGTAATGTTGTTTTACTCGTGGTTGATTCCTCGAGCATACACCATTATATCTTTTGGTTCCATCTATGTGGATACCTAGATGAATTGTTGTTGAGCCCATCGGTAACATTTTTGTCTTCTCCATGATTCATGTTGAACATTTAAGCTAGTGTTGGAAACTTTGTAAGCATTATCTTCGTGTTCCGTTCATGGAGCATATGTTTGGATGGAGAAGTGACTTCATCTAAGTTCATGTGCATTGATGCAAGTTGCCGCCGTGAATTCGAGAAAGTTGTTTTGATTCAATTGGAATCGTCCCAAGTCAGTCATGCGTGTGCGGAGTATTCTATGGATTGATAGATTGGCCATCTCCATTCCATATGTATATCCTAGCACACCAAGCCACTGATTGATTTGTTCAAGGAAAAGAACTTCCTCTTAAGAGCATGCCTTATGCAGGGACTTCGATATCCTCGATGATGGTTTCCAACTAGAACTCAGTAGTTTTTTGCTATAAGACCTCTATGTGGTCACGTTTGTCTAGGGCAGTGTGCTCACGTGTGTCTTGAAATCCAGCTCATGTTTGGAGCTTGCTTTCGTAGTTCATTTCCTGAGAATCTCGCAACGTCATCTCGTCGATTTGTGTTGCAACCTTTCTCTTTCAGACATACATGCTGAGTCTGGAATATCCTGACACCAACCAGACCTGAATCTCAGGCAGATATGATGGTTGGAATTTTCCCAAGATCTATGATGTAGGTTCCGGCGAGGTTGATTTTTTGGCCGACACACCTAGCCGGAAGATCTAGTATTGTAGTATCTTGATTGAGCAATTTGACCATCTTCTCCATGAGGTTTTCCGTGTGACTTATTCTAGAAGTTGTTCCTTATGGATCCTTTGTGTCCCCGAAGTCCGACCTTTACTTAATGACCTGATCGATGATGCTTTTAAGCATGATCATGGTATCCAGTACATCAAGGAGAACATTAGAAGTGGAGTGCTAAATGTCTCTTAGTCAATCATCCAGATTTTGTTTCCCTGGCCTCGCTAAGGTAAAATCTGAGAAAGTGTTATCTTCCTTTGCATCCGCATCCTCCATCGTGATTCATGATGGTAGTATGAGGTGTCACCAAGATCTTGGCATAGATGTTGGTAAAACCCTGATGAATATGGAAATGCTCAAGTTCTTGAAAGCACGCTCAAACACTAGGTTATATCCTCGATATCAATTGGAATGTGCCTTCGTTTGCCGAGTTGCTCTATAACCATAGTTTCCATTCTAATCTGAGTATGCCAATCTTTCGAATCCCTTCAAACGATCATTTGCGAATTGCCTTAGTCAGCTATAGAGAGTTTCAATGATCTCTGTATCAAAAGTAATTCTTTTTGCCACTTAAGGGAATAATCCTACGAGCCACCTCCCCGAAGGTGCCCCGTTATGGTGTCAAGGGCAACTTAACTCCTTCACTACTTTGAAACCCATTCACCGTCTTCTTAAGCGAAGAATTGTTGCCTACCACATTGAACGTTCGTCATCTACTTCCTTCCCTCGTTCCTGATGTGTGATTTGTGCCCCAGCTCAAGAGATGTTCTTAAGTCTCATCCCTTGAGTTGATCTGGAGTTGCTCGATCTTCGTGAAGATCGATTCTCATAGAGTTTTTCCTGTTCCTTTTGTCATCGTGTTTGGATGAAGTTTTGAAAGGCAAGGACATCAAGATCAAAACGATGCAACAGATCAACATCCTCAGGAAATGCAACTTGGATCATGAAGACTGTGTCAGTTCTGTGTCCCCTTCCTGCTGCCCTATGCTTGAATCTCGGGACGAGATTCTTGTTTAGTGGGGGTGAGTTGTCACAGCCCTAGCAATTGTTTGAAAATAGTTGCATCAGCATCCATGTATCATGTTAAAATTCAAATGAATTTGAAATGGAGAATGTTCAAACCCTAGCACCCCTTTGAAAAACTAGGATCAACTGAAAATATTTTCAATGAACCCAAAATACCCTTCAGAAAAGTTCATGATTTTTGGAAAAGGTGCAAACCTCTCCCAAAAATGATGCACACATTTTTTGGAACATTTATAGATTTTTCAATTAAATCATAGTGTATTTGAATTTGGGCATTTAATTGCTATAATTATTTTAAATGCTCAAATAATTATGAAACTAAATGTGGGCCACTGGAATAACTCAGAAAGTGTCCACAAAATATTTCAGGATTTTACAAAATGATTTAGTATTTTACTAAATCCAAACAGTGGAATAAAAATAGAAAAACAGAAAAGATATTAGAAAAGAGAGAGAGAGAGGACTCACCTGGGCCTTACCTGCCTGGCCCAGCACTGTAGCTGGCGGCCCAGCCCACCTCCACCTCACTAGTCATCTTCAACCTTGTGCCAGAAGGCACGAGGGCGCGTGGACGACGCGCGCCGCCACCTCCTACCTGGCTGCCTGTGTCACCGACGTCCTGGACTCCAGCATTGCCACGCACCCGCTGGCGCCCTCTCGACCTCTTTCCATGCTCTTCCCCCTCCTCTGCCTCTGTCCCTCGCTCTTCCCGAACGCACCCAAAAGCGCCGACGAGAACCACCGTGGCCACCGGCCACTGTACGCCTCGCCGTCTTGCTCAAAAGCTCCGCTGCGACATCCTCGTCCTCTCCACCAAGCTACACGACGCCGGGTACCCTGCAACACTGCCATCGACGTCGTCTTCTCCCTCGGCCCCGTGGATCGCCATCATCGATTTCGTCGCCGTCCGACCTCCCTCAAGCTTGCCGACCATCTCTACGAGACCGATGTGAGCTCACCGTCCATTCCCCCCTCTTCTTTTCGTCGTTCACGCGTCGTAAGAAAACCACCGAGGCCGAAAGCTTCTCGCCGCCGGCCATGGTGTAGCCGTGGCCGCAGCCGCAGCGCCTCGCGTCCGAGCATGGCATCGTGCTCGGCAGCTCCGCAGCAAGCCAACGCCACCACCAGCTTCCTCCCTAGCGCACCGCAGCACCGCGCCCGCTCGAACCCGAGCTCCGGCAGCCACCGCGAGCTCAGTTCCGGCGAGCTCCGGCCACCCCTCACCCAGCCGCCTGTTTCCTGGATGCGGTCGAGTGTGGGCAATCTTCTGGTGGTCTCCGCGCGTCCAACCGTCGACCGTAGCGCAAGTCCGGCGAGTTTCTGCCGTGGTTTTGGTCACCGTCGGCCGAACTCCGGCGACAATCGACATGGTCGGCATTAGCACTAATCCCCGCCAGCTAGGCCACCCCATACCCACTGATAGCGGGCCCTACCACTAGTCAAACCCCAGTCAGCGCTAGTTTTGACCGGGTTTTAACCAGTGAGTCACTGACCAGTGGACCCCACTGGTCAGGTTTGACCTGGGTTAATCCTGTTGAACTGCTGATGCAGTGCTGACATCATGCTGACGCAATAAACCCTTTTCTGGATTAAATATAAACCAAGAAATTCCAGAAAATTGTTTAAACTTCAGAAAATCATAGTAAATCAACCGTAGCTCAGACTGAAATAATTTATATATGAAAAATTATTAGAAAATATGAAGAATCTGTTTATGGCACTTTCATGCATGTTTGAACAAGTTAACCTCACTGAATAGGACAGATGATGATTAGGGCAATTTTTGAAATAACATTTGGAGTTGGAATTTGAGCCTGTTTGGATTCCACTTCAATTAATTTGGCTAACTATTGCATTAGGTCAATTCAGCACCATAATATGTCATATCATGCATTTGATTATGCATTGCATTGAATGTGCTCTTTTTCCTTGTTTGCCAGTGTGTGTTCCCTCTCGGTAGGCGTGTTTCGACGATGTGATTGTTAACACAGATGAAGAGCAGTGTTATCTTCAGAAGTTTCAGGCAAGCAAACCCCCTTGTTCATTGTGACACCCTGGTTTTCGCTCCTTGTTTTTTTCCTTCGTGGGATTTGACTCCCGTCTTTTTTCGGTGTTATCGGATTTTCACTCGCTCTTGGGTATATGAAGATGGTCATTTAGCCTTGCCTTCCCTATCGAACCAGAGATTCTCTCCAGACCAACCTTGCCACCGAAGATATATTCTCAAGATTTTGCCGCCAAAACCCTACTCTCCGATCTACCGGAAGGGAAACCCAAATTCCTTCCGTTACAAAGGAACCCCAATTTTCTTTGATCTGTTGCCTCCAAAACTTTTCCCAGAGACTCTCTTATATATATAAACCCTGGATATGCGAAAATATTGCCAAGTCATTTGCAATATTTTGCATTTAAAATTAATTCCTTTTTCCGCCAGTTAAAGGAATTAAATCCAGGAAAATATCTATCCATCTCCAAAGTTCATGAAAACTTGTGGAGATATTCTTTGTGATCATATTGAGCTCCCATAAAAATATTGGCCATAATTAAATAAGGGAAATTGCATTTTTCTATTTAAACCCAACACTGTATTTTGGGCACTTTCCATAGGAACTACCATTTTGGTAGCCAGGAAAAATCCCAAATAATTTGTGGAGCTTCTCCTATCCATATGTTCACCATTCCCATCAATAACCCAAGTTCCATAGGTCTAATTTTGAGCACATCATCCAATTCTTGTTGCTAGATTTATTTTGAGGTTGTGAAGCAACTATATTTTATATTGCTTCAAAAATTCTCAAATTAATCCAGGACCTCAAATTCCATATATGATGTGAGTATGCAAAAAATTCACATCATTTTATCTAGCCAATTTCTCCCAAAAATTCCATCAAGTTTCTGTCCAGATTCTAGCTCTAGAAGGAAGTACCATTTTGGTATATCCAAATGAGCTGAAATTTTCCCAGTACCTCCATATCTCCAAATCATCACCCTACACCAAAATACAGTTCATTTTATCAAGCCAAATGAGTGCAGCTTCAAAGTCAAGTTTCTGGACCAGAATTTGCATTGCAAAGGAAGTATATGCAACACTTGTCCAAATGACCTCAAATTTGGCAAGCACCTAGTCTTTCCTACCACATTTCCCTATGACAACTTTTCCTGCTCTTTGGCACCTCTGTTTGACCACAGCTTCCTCCCCAAGTTTCTATCCAGAAACTGTTCTGGATCCTTTCGATCACTCTAGAGCAATACTGGTCCATCCAATGACACATCTCATCTATATTATCAATGCCTTTCGTGTTTGACAATATTTGGCACCCAGAGGAGGGCCAGAACACGACATGCCCGTGGTGACCGCGGGAGCTGCACGCAGAAACTGTGCACCGCGTGTTCGTTGCGTCGGGCAGGCCAGCTCAGGCCGCCCTAGCTTGTCCATTCGTGCCAACCTGACTCCCCGTCGTCCACTTCCTCATCTCGGGTCACTTCCCCCTTCGTTCCTTTCCTCGCCGCGCCGCAACGAACCTCGCCATGGCCCTGCTCCGCCCGTGACCCGCCGTCGTCGCTTTCCTCTCTGTCTCCTTCTCTCTCGAGCTCTCTCGAGCGCCCCCGAGGCCTCTCTCCTCCTCACGAAGCCACCCGAGGCCGCTACAGGCCAGCCACGTATTCCCCGGAGCTCCAGTGAGCTGATAAGGTCGCCACGGCGGCCGATCCTATCCTCCCTCGTCGGCCGCCTATTTATAGGCCCGGCCCGAGCCCCTCTCAGCTCACACCACCCCCTCTCTCCCTCTTTGGAATCCCCAAGCCCCAGCAGCTCGAGCATCAGTGCTCAATCGCGCCGCCCTGGTCGCCATAGCCGCCACTGTCCCTGCTCAAATTCGAGCGAGCCGGGATGCCTCTCCACCCAATTCCTCCACCGCCGACCCTCACCACCACCCAGAAGCCCTCCCCCGCCTCCATTTCTTCCCGGGACAGGCCGTAGCTCCTGCCCGAGCTCCCCACCGCCGCCGTCTGCCTCCACTCCAACCGCCCGCCTCGGTGCACCCCCGCCTCCGCCACGGCCATCCATGGGCGCGGGAGGGAGTGGCACATCCATCCTCGGCGGCGCCCAAGCCCACCGTGGCCTCCAGTCGCCGGCGTCGACGGGGCCGAAGCCCTCTGTGGCTGCGTCGGGGAGAAGGGAGAAGGAGGAAGAAGAGAAGAAAGGAGGAGAGAGAGGGACCCGACAGGTGGGCCCTGACCCCACCTGTCGGCGAGAGGAGGCGGCCAGCTGGAAAAGTGGAAACGGGATCTGCTGTAATACGCTTCCGGCTAGAGGAGACGCAATAGAGTGCTGCTCGTTTTCTTTTAAAGAAAACGTAAAGAGCAGAAATGCGCTTCCCCTTCTGGAAAGCGTATTTCCAGAGAAGGCGCCACCCGCAGCGCTGGCAGGGACCCGGTGGTCAATATTTTCTTTACAGTTAGGTCCCTGGCAGTCAAACCCTCATATCTTTTCACTTGTGACTCCGATCGAGGTGAATCCAAAGCCCACTTCTTCAGTTCGTTGAGCCCGTTCCGATGCCATCAGTTCCACCATGTTTACACATTCTAAAAATGACCATTTTGCCCTGCCCTTATTCAGCCCCCTTCGAGAGGGAATCCTTTTCGGCGAATGTTTCCACGAGGTGATCGCACTTCTTCCGGAGTATTCCTCGACCCCCAGGCAAGCCGACCATCTGGTATGTGCCCTAAAGCATTGCTCTGTGTTATTCTTGCGTGTTTAGTTAATGATTATGCCTGTGTTAGAAATAGTTAAACTCCTGCTAGTTTGAACTTGCTATTTACATTACTTACTAGTATTCATCATATTATAGCACTAGTGACTCGTTGTGATATTGTATGGAGATAGGTTGTTATATTTTCATCATGCTTTACCGTTGTATTGTAATAAAAGAATCTGATATAATTATAACAACCTCCTCCGTCATCGATGAGATCGAGTCATAGTGTCACCGAATCGAGCTTACCCGTGCAGCCACATTTGCCGGTATGGGACGGCCCTGACTTGGTCTATTGTCTTGCCTCTTGTCGGTACCACCAAACTAGGGAGGATTATGCGTGCGTGCTACCCTAGACCGGTAGGCGACGATAATCCTGTGAGCCCAGTTGAGTTATTTTGCCGGCGTCCCCGTTTGGGACAGTTTAGTTGGCCACGACGGTGGCAGGTGTCACGGGGTGACACAGGGGCCACCCAGGACATGACCCTGGGAGGGTATGATTGTCGGAGGGACCGTAAGAGCACTGGTCCACCCGAATGGGAACATGTACTAAAGTACGAGGCCGGGAGCTCCGTGGTGTGGGTAAAGTGCGCAACCTCTGCAGAGTGTAAATCTATTCGAATAGTCGCGTCCTCGGTCATGGACAGTTCGTACTCGGGCACTATTTAGTCTGTGTCGAGCCTGGAGGAACAAACTAGATAATGTTATTGCTAAAACTGAACCAGAGAATGGGAATGTTTGTCAGACCTGCAGTACAGATGCATGGACATCAGACGATGTCAGGGATGTGAATGGTAGCCATGCGATGGCTATGAGATGAGCGGTTTGTTGACCGACAAAGCTTGGATCAGATTTGGATGATGAGCATATTCGGAGTCCGGATCATTTACCTGATATACTTTACTTTACTGCATTTACTTCAGTAATTATCATGCTAGATAATACGGTTATGACATGATAATTAATGTTGCTAGATGATTAATCTTGCTAGATAATCCTGCCTTAGTATGATAGCTAATATTGTTAAGATAACAAATGCATGCTTGAATGCCATGGATTGCTTTGCTTGGTATATGTTAGTTTGGTTTGCTTGCGAGTACATTCAAAAGTACTCAGCGGCCTTCAATGTGGCCAGGTTCAGCTAAGGATTGTACGTCCACTAGCGAGGAGCCGGAGTGTTCGTGGGCTAGAAGAGTAACCCACTCAGATCCTTGTGGATTGGAGCCACACCAAGACCAGGCTGCCTTAGATAGAGCTTTTCCGCTGCCAACACCCTTGTAATATACCATGTAAGACTTGTTGGGGAACGTTGCACGGGAAACAAAATTTTTCCTACGCACACACAAGATCTATCCATGGTGATGAGCATCTACGAGAGGGAGAGTGAATCTACATACCCTTGTAGATCTCTAAGCGGAAGCGTTAAGAAACGCGGTTGATGTAGTCGAACGTCTCTGCGATCGAAATCGCAAGTCGTCCCTCGATCCGATCACGAACTAGTGCCGAACGGACGGCACCTCCGCGTTCAACACACGTACGGCTTGATGACGCCTTCACCTCTTCGATCCAGCGAGCGATGATGAAGTAGTAGATGAGTTCCGGTAGCACGACGGCGTGGTGATGGTGGTGAGGAACAATCTCTGCAGGGCTTCGCCAAGCACTACGGAGATTATGACGGGAGAACTAGAGGGTTAGGGTTGCCGACACACGGCTTGGGAAATCTTCATGTATCCCGTGTGCTAGCCCTGCCCCTCTATTTCTATGTTGAGCCTTGGGGTCTAAACTTGGAGTAAAAGCCTCCTCCAGGTCGGTTTTGCCCGCACAAGGTCGGTTTGGCCCGCAGGGAAAGAGTCCAACTCGGATCCCTGCAGTATCGCGTACAAGCGGTAGTACCGCTTACGATAAGCGGTAGTACCGCCTGTAGCGGTAGTACCGCTGCTAAGGTAGCGGTAGTACCGCCTGTAGCGGTAGTACCGCTTACGATAAGCGGTAGTACCGCCCGTAGCGGTAGTACCGCTTACGATAAGCGGTAGTACCGCCCCAGACGCCAGCAAAACTTCCTTTCGCACCTTGCCTAAGCCTCGTGGGCTTTACTGTAGGAAATATGCCCTAGAGGCAATAATAAATTGGTTATTATTATATTTCCTTGTTCATGATAATCGTTTATTATCCATGCTATAATTGTATTGATTGGAAACTCAAATACATGTGTGGGTACATAGACAACACTGTGTCCCTAGTAAGCCTCTAGTTGACTTGCTCGTTGATCAAAGATGGTTAAGGTTTCCTAGCCATTGACATGAGATGTCATTTGATAACGGGATCACATCATTAGGAGAATGATGTGATGGACAAGACCCAAACTAAGAACGCAGCATATGATCATGTCAGTTTATTGCTATTGTTTTCTGCATGTCAAGTATCTGTTCCTTTGACCATGAGATCATGCAACTCCCTGACATCGGAGGAGTACCTTGTGTGTATCAAACGTTGCAACGTAACTGGGTGACTATAAAGGTGCTCTACAGGTATCTCCGAGGATGTCTGTTGGGTTGGCATGGATCAAGACTGGGATTTGTTACTCCGTGTGACGGAGAGGTATCTCAGGGCCCACTCGGTAATACAACATCACAATGAGCCTTGCAAGCAATGTGACTAAAGTGTTAGCCACGAGATCTTGTATTACGGAACGAGTAAAGAGACTTGCCGGTAACGAGATTGAACTAGGTATAGAGATACCGACGATCGAATCTCGGGCAAGTAACATACCGAAGAACAAAGGGAACAGTATACGGGATTAACTGAATCCTTGACATAGAGGTTCGACCGATAAAGATCTTCGTAGAATATGTAGGAGCCAATATGGGCATCCAGGTCCCGCTATTGGTTATTGATCGTAGAGGTGTCTCGGTCATGTCTACATAGTTCTCGAACCCGCAGGGTCTACACACTTAACGTTTGGTGACGATTAGTATAGTTGAGTTATTTTGTTGGTGACCGAAGGTTGTTCGGAGTCCCGGATAAGATCCCGGACATCACGAGGATCTCCGGAAGAGTCCGGAGGTAAAGATTGATATATGTGATAATAGTGTTTTGGTTTCCGGAAGGGTTCCGGAATTCACCGGAAGAGGTTCCGGATGTTTCCCGAAATGTTCGGATACGAGAACACTTTATTTGGGCCAAGGGGTAAAGCCCACGAGGCTTAGGCAAGGTGCAAAAGGAAGTTTTGCTGGCGTCTGGGGCGGTACTACCGCTTATCGTAAAGCGGTACTACCGCTACAGGCGGTACTACCGCTTATCGTAAGCGGTACTACCGCTTGTACGCGATACTGCAGGGATCCGAGTTGGACTCTTTCCCTGCGGGCCAAGCCGACCTTGTGCGGGCAAAACCGACCTGGAGGAGGCTTTTACTCCAAGTTTAGACCCCAAGGCTCAACATATAAATAGAGGGGCAGGGCTAGCACACGGGACACATTAAGATTGCCCCAAGCCGTGTGCCGGCAACCTCTAGTTCCTCCTACGTCATAATCTCCGTAGTGCTTGGCGAAGCCCTGCAGAGATTGTTCCTCACCAACATCACCACGCCGTCGTGCTGCCGGAACTCATCTACTACTTCATCATCGCTCGCTGGATCGAGGAGGTGAAGGCGTCATCAAGCCATACGTGTGTTGAACGCGGAGGTGCCGTCCGTTCGGCACTAGTTCGTGATCGGATCGAGGGACGACTTGCGATTTGGATGGCGGAGACGTTCGACTACATCAACCGCGTTTCTTAACGCTTCCGCTTAGCGATCTACAAGGGTATGTAGATTCACTCTCCCTCTCGTAGATGCTCATCACCATGGATAGATCTTGTGTGTGCGTAGGAAATTTTTTGTTTCCCATGCAACGTTCCCCAACAGTGGTATCAGAGCTAGGTCTATGCGTAGATGAGATCTCGAGTAGAACACAAACGAGTTGTGGGCGTGGGTGTATACATATTGCTTGTCGTTACTAGTTGATACTTGATTCGGCGGTATTGTGAGATGAAGCGGCCCGGACCGACATTACGCGTACGCTTACGCGAGACAGGTTCCTTCAACTGACATGTAACTTCGTTGCATAAAGATGGCTAGCGGGTGTCTGTCTCTCTCACTTTAGTTGAATCGATTTCAATGAAGAGGGTTCTTTTAGAAGATCAAAAAGCAATCACTACACCACGTTGTGGTTTTGCGTAGGTAAGAACGGTTCTTGCAAACCCGTAGCAGCCACGTAAAATTTGCAACAACAATTAGAGGACGTCTAACTTGTTTTTGCAGGGTATGTTGTGATGTGATATGGCCAATTACATGATGAGATATATGTGATGTATGAGATGATCATGTGTTGTATAGAATATCACGACTTGCATGTCGATGAGTACGGCAACTCGCAGGAGCCATAGAGTTGTCTTTAATTATTGTATGACCTGCGTGTCAATCATTAAGCGCTATGTAATGCTTTACTTTATCGCTAAACGTTAGCAATAGTCGTGGAAGCAACAGTCGGCGCGACAACCTCATGGCGGCACGTTGATGGAGATCAAGATGATGGAGATCATGGTGTCATGCCGGTGACAATGGAGATCATGCCGGTGCTTTGGAGATGGAGATCAAAAGCACAAGTTCATGGCCATATCATGTCACTTATGATTTGCATGTGATGTTAATCCTTTTATGCATCTTATTTTGCTTAGGACGACGGTAGCATTATAAGGTGATCCCTCACTTAAATTTCAAGATAAAATTGTGTTCTCCCCGAGTGTGCACCGTTGCGAAAGTTCGTCGTTTCGAGACACGCCGTGATGATCGGGTGTGATAGACTCTACGTTCACATACAACGGGTGTAAGCCATGTTGCACGTGCGGAACACTCGGGTTAAACTTGACGAGCCTAGCATGTACAGACATGGCCTCGGAACACAAGAGACCGAAAGTTCGAACATGAGTCATATAGTAGATATGATCAACATGAAGATGTTCACCATTGAAACCACCTCAACTCACGTGATGATCGGACTTGAGTTGGTGGATTTGGATCATGTTACACTCGAATGACCGGAGGGATGTCAATTTGAGTGGGAGCTTTTAAGTAATATGATTAACTAAACTCATTATCTAGAACAATAGTCTAAGTTGTCTTTGCTATATTTATGTTGTAGATCATGGCTCGCGCAGTAGCACCCCTGAATTTTAATGCGTTCCTAGAGAAAGCTAAGTTGAAAGATGATGGAAGTAACTTTGTGGACTGGGCCCGTAATCAAAGGATTATCCTTACGGCTTCCCAGAAGGCTTATGTCCTTGATGCACCGCTTGGTGATCCACCCGCTCCAGTTGAGTCTCTAGACGTTGTGAACGCCTGGCAGGCTCGTTCTGAAGATTACTCAATAGTTCAATGTGCAATATTGTATGGCTTAGAACCGGGACTTCAAAGACGTTTTGAACGTCATGGAGCATATGAGATGTTCCAGGAGTTGAAGTTTATCTTTCAGAAGAATGCCCGGATCGAGAGATATGAGATCTCCGATAAGTTCTATGCTTGCAAGATGGAGGAGAACGGGTCTATCAGTGATCACGTGCTCAGAATGTCTGGGTACTCTACCCGTCTGGCTGAATTGGGGATGCCCCTTCCGCCAGAGGCTATCACTGACAGAGTTCTTCAATCATTGCCACCTAGCTACAAGAGCTTCGTGTTGAACTATAACATGCACGGGATGAACAAGTCAGTCGCCGAGCTGTTTGCGATGCTGAAAGCCGCTGAGTCTGAAATTCAGAAGGAGCATCAAGTGTTGATGGTCAATAAAACCACTAGTTTCAAGAAAAATGGCAAGGGTAAGAAGGGTAACTCCAAGAAGAGTGGCAAAGCAGTTGCTCCTCTCGTGAAGAAACCCAAGGCTGGACCCAAACCAGAAACTGTGTGCTTTCATTGCAAGGGAACTGGACACTGGAAGCGGAACTGCCCCAAGTATTTGGCTGACAAGAAGGCGGCCAACAACAAACAAGGTATATATGATATACATGTTATTGATGTGTACCTTACCAACTCTCGTTGTAGTGCCTGGGTATTTGATACCGGTGCGGTTGCTCATATTTGCAACTCAAAACAGGAACTACGGAATAGACGGAGCTGGCAAAGGATGAAGTGACGATGCGCGTGGGAAATGGTTCCAAGGTTGATGTGATCGCCGTCGGCACGCTCGCTCTTCGATTACCATCGGGATTAGTGATGAACCTGAATAAATGTTATTTGGTGCCTGCGTTAAGCATGAACATTATATCTGGATCTTGTTTATTGCGAGACGGTTACTCATTTAAATCAGAGAATAATGGTTGTTCTATTTATATGAGTAATATCTTATATGGTCATGCACCCGATGTGAGGGGTTTATTCTTATTGAATCTCGATAGTAATGATACACATGTTCATAACATTGATGCCAAAAGATGTAGAATTGATAATGATAATACCACTTTCTTGTGGCACTGCCGTTTAGGTCATATTGGCGTAAAACGCATGAGGAAGCTCCATGCTGATGGACTTTTGGTGTCACTTGATTTTGAATCACTTGACACATGTGAGCCATGCCTCATGGGCAAGATGACTAAAACGCCGTTCTCTGGAATAATGGAACGGGCAAGTGACTTATTGGAAATCATACATACTGATGTGTGCGGTCCGATGAGTATTGAGGCGCGCGGTGGTTATCGTTACTTTCTCACCTTCACTGATGACTTAAGTAGATATGGGTATATTTACTTAATGAAACACAAGTCTGAAACATTTGAAAAGTTCAAACAATTTCAGAGTGAAGTTGAGAATCATCGTAACAAGAAGATAAAATTCCTACGATCTGATCGAGGAGGAGAATATCTGAGTTATGAGTTTGGCAGTCACTTAAGACAATGTGGAATTGTTTCACAACTGACACCGCCTGGAACACCACAGCGTAATGGTGTGTCCGAACGTCGTAATCGAACCTTATTGGATATGGTGCGATCTATGATGTCTCTTGCCGATTTGCCACTATCGTTTTGGGGTTATGCATTAGAGACAGCTGCATTCACTTTAAATAGGGCACCATCAAAATCCGTTGAGACGACGCCATATGAACTTTGGTTTGGCAAGAAGCCAAAGCTGTCGTTTCTTAAAGTTTGGGGATGTGATGCTTATGTCAAAAAGCTTCAGCCTGAAAAGCTGGAACCCAAAGCGGAGAAATGCGTCTTCATAGGATACCCAAAAGAGACAGTTGGGTATACCTTCTATCTCAGATCCGAAGGCAAAGTGTTTGTCGCTAAAAACGGAACATTTCTTGAGAAAGAGTTTCTCTCGAAAGAATTGAGTGGGAGGAAGATAGAACTTGATGAGGTTGTTGAACCGTTACTTCAACCTGAGAGTAGCGCAGCGCAGAAAGATGTTTCTGTAGAGCCTACATCAGCTGAAGAGGAAGTTAATGATGATGATCATGAAGCTTTGGATCAAGTTGCTATCGAACCTCGTAGGTCGACAAGGACGCGTACTGCTCCTGAGTGGTACGGCAACCCTGTCTTAGAGGTCATGTTGTTGGACAACGATGAACCTACGAGCTATGGAGAAGCGATGATGGGCCCGGATTCCGAGAAATGGTTAGAGGCCATGAAATCCGAGATGGGATCCATGTATGAAAACAAAGTGTGGACTTTGGAAGTATTACCTGAAGGGCGTAAGGCCATTCAGAACAAATGGATCGTTAAGAGGAAGACGGACGCGGATGGTAATGTCACCGTCTATAAAGCTCGACTTGTGGCAAAGGGTTTTTCACAAGTTCAAGGAGTTGACTACGATGAGACCTTCTCACCCGTAGCGATGCTTAAGTCCGTCAGAATCATGTTAGCAATAGCTTCCTTTTTCGATTATGAAATTTGGCAGATGGATGTCAAAACAGCGTTCCTTAACGGTTTCCTTAAGGAAGAGTTGTATATGATGCAACCAGAAGGTTTTGTCGATCCAGAGAATGCTGACAATGTTTGCAAACTCCAGCGATCCATTTATGGACTGGTGCAAGCATCTCGGAGTTGGAATCTTCGCTTTGATGAGGTGATCAAAGCGTTCGAGTTTATACAAGTTTACGGAGAAGCTTGTATTTACAAGAAAGTGAGTGGGAGCTCTATAGCGTTTCTAATATTATATGTGGATGACATATTGCTGATTGGAAACAATATAGAAATGTTGGAAGGCATGAAGGAATATTTGAATAAGAGTTTTTCAATGAAGGACCTAGGAGAAGCTGCTTTCATATTAGGCATCAAGATCTATAGAGATAGATCAAGACGCTTAATAGGACTTTCACAAAGCACATACCTTGATAAGATTTTGAAGAAGTTCAAAATGGATCAGTCCAAAAAGGGGTTCTTGCCTGTTTTGCAAGGTGTGAAGTTGAGTAAGACTCAATGCCCAGTGACTGCAGAAGATAGAGAAAAGATGAGTGTCATCCCCTATGCTTCAGCCATAGGCTCTATCATGTATGCAATGCTGTGCACAAGACCCGATGTCAGCCTTGCCATAAGTATGGTCGGAAGGTTTCAAAGTGATCCAGTAATGGAACACTAGACGGCAGTCAAGAATATCCTGAAGTACCTGAAAAGGACTAAGGATATGTTTCTCGCTATATTGAGGTGATCAAGAGCTCGTCGTAAAGGGTTACGTCGATGAAAGCTTTGACACTGATCCGGATGACTCTAAGTCGCAAACCGGATACGTATTTATTCTTAATGGAGGTGCGGTTAGCTGGTGCAGTTCCAAGCAAAGCATGGTAGCTGACTCTACATGCGAAGCGGAGTACATCGCTGCCTCGGAGGCGGCGAAGGAAGGTGTCTGGATGAAGGAGTTCATGACAGATCTTGGAGTAGTGCCTAGTGCGTTTAACCCAATGACTCTGTTTTGTGATAATACTGGTGCCATTGCTCTAGCCAAGGAACCAAGATTTCACAAGAGGACCAGACACATAAAGCGACGTTTCAATTCCATCCGCGATTACATCAAGGAGGACGACATAAATATTTGCAAAGTACACACGGATCTGAATGTTGCAGATCCGATGACTAAACCTCTTCCAAGGGCTAAGCATGAACAACACCAGAACTGCATGGGTGTTCGATTCATTACAATGTAAATCACATAGTGATGTGAACTAGATTATTGACTCTAGTGCAAGTGGGAGACTGTTGGAAATATGCCCTAGAGGCAATAATAAATTGGTTATTATTATATTTCCTTGTTCATGATAATCGTTTATTATCCATGCTATAATTGTATTGATTGGAAACTCAAATACATGTGTGGGTATATAGACAACACTGTGTCCCTAGTAAGCCTCTAGTTGACTAGCTCGTTGATCAAAGATGGTTAAGGTTTCCTAGCCATTGACATGAGATGTCATTTGATGACGGGATCACATCATTAGGAGAATGATGTGATGGACAAGACCCAAACTACGAACGTAGCATATGATCGTGTCAGTTTATTGCTATTGTTTTATGCATGTCAAGTATCTGTTCCTTTGACCATGAGATCATGCAACTCCCTGACATCGGAGGAGTACCTTGTGTGTATCAAACGTCGCAATGTAACTGGGTGACTATAAAGGTGCTCTACAGGTATCTCCGAGGATGTCTGTTGGGTTGGCATGGATCAAGACTGGGATTTGTTACTCCGTGTGACGGAGAGGTATCTCAGGGCCCACTCGGTAATACAACATGACAATGAGCCTTGCAAGCAATGTGACTAAAGTGTTAGCCACGAGATCTTGTATTACGGAACGAGTAAAGAGACTTGCCGGTAACGAGATTGAACTAGGTATAGAGATACCGACGATCGAATCTCGGGCAAGTACCATACCGAAGAACAAAGGGAACAGTATACGGGATTAACTGAATCCTTGACATAGAGGTTCGACCGATAAAGATCTTTGTAGAATATGTAGGAGCCAATATGGGCATCCAGGTCCCGCTATTGGTTATTGATCGTAGAGGTGTCTCGGTCATGTCTACATAGTTCTCGAACCCGCAGGGTCTACACACTTAACATTTGGTGACGATTAGTATAGTTGAGTTATTTTGTTGGTGACCGAAGGTTGTTCGGAGTCCCGGATAAGATCCCGGACATGACGAGGATCTCCGGAAGAGTCCGGAGGTAAAGATTGATATATGTGATAATAGTGTTTTGGTTTCCGGAAGGGTTCCGGAATTCACCGGAAGAGGTTCCGGATGTTTCCCGAAATGTTCGGATACGAGAACACTTTATTTGGGCCAAGGGGTAAAGCCCACGAGGCTTAGGCAAGGTGCAAAAGGAAGTTTTGCTGGCGTCTGGGGCGGTACTACCGCTTATCGTAAAGCGGTACTACCGCTACAGGCGGTACTACCGCTTATCGTAAGCGGTACTACCGCTACAGGCGGTACTACCGCTTATCGTAAGCGGTACTACCGCTTGTACGCGATACTGCAGGGATCCGAGTTGGACTCTTTCCCTGCGGGCCAAACCAACCTTGTGCGGGCAAAACCGACCTGGAGGAGGCTTTTACTCCAAGTTTAGACCCCAAGGCTCAACATATAAATAGAGGGGCAGGGCTAGCACACGGGACACATTAAGATTGCCCCAAGCCGTGTGCCGGCAACCTCTAGTTCCTCCTACGTCATAATCTCCGTAGTGCTTGGCGAAGCCCTGCAGAGATTGTTCCTCACCAACATCACCACGCCGTCGTGCTGCCGGAACTCATCTACTACTTCATCATCGCTCGCTGGATCGAGGAGGTGAAGGCGTCATCAAGCCGTACGTGTGTTGAACGCGGAGGTGCCGTCCGTTCGGCACTAGTTCATGATCGGATCGAGGGACGACTTGCGATTTGGATCGCGGAGACGTTCGACTACATCAACCGCGTTTCTTAACGCTTCCGCTTAGCGATCTACAAGGGTATGTAGATTCACTCTCCCTCTCGTAGATGCTCATCACCATGGATAGATCTTGCGTGTGCATAGGAAATTTTTTGTTTCCCATGCAACGTTCCCCAACATTTACCCCTTGGCCCAAATAAAGTGTTCTCGTATCCGAACATTTCGGGAAACATCCGGAACCTCTTCCGGTGAATTCCGGAACCCTTCCGGAAACCAAAACACTATAATCACATATATCAATCTTTACCTCCGGACTCTTCCGGAGATCCTCGTCATGTCCGGGATCTTATCCGGGACTCCGAACAACCTTCGGTCACCAACAAAATAACTCAACTATACTAATCATCACCAAACGTTAAGTGTGTAGACCCTACGGGTTCGAGAACTATGTAGACATGACCGAGACACCTCTACGATCAATAACCAATAGCGGGACCTGGATGCCCATATTGGCTCCTACATATTCTACGAAGATCTTTATCGGTCGAAGCTCTATGTCAAGGATTCAGCTAATCCCGTATACTGTTCCCTTTGTTCTTCGGTATGTTACTTGCCCGAGATTCGATCGTCGGTATCTCTATACCTAGTTCAATCTCGTTACCGGCAAGTCTCTTTTCTTGTTCCGTAATACAAGATCTCGTGGCTAACACTTTAGTCACATTGCTTGCAAGGCTCATTGTGATGTTGTATTACCAAGTGGGCCCTGAGATACCTCTCCGTCACACGGAGTAACAAATCCCAGTCTTGATCCATGCCAACCCAACAGACACCCTCGGAGATACCTGTAGAGCACCTTTATAGTCACCCAGTTACGTTGCGACGTTTGCTACACACAAGGTACTCCTCCGATGTCAGGGAGTTGCATGATCTCATGGTCAAAGGAACAGATACTTGACATGCAGAAAACAATAGCAATAAACTGACATGATCATATGCTACGTTCGTAGTTTGGGTCTTGTCCATCACATCATTCTCCTAATGATGTGATCCCGTTATCAAATGACATCTCATGTCAATGGCTAGGAAACCTTAACCATCTTTGATCAACGAGCTAGTCAACTAGAGGCTTACTAGGGACACAGTGTTGTCTATGTACCCACACATGTATTTGAGTTTCCAATCAATACAATTATAGCATGGATAATAAACGATTATCATGAACAAGGAAATATAATAATAACCAATTTATTATTGCCTCTAGGGCATATTTCCAACAGTCTCCCACTTGCACTAGAGTCAATAATCTAGTTCACATCACTATGTGATTTACATTGTAATGAATCGAACACCCATGCAGTTCTGGTGTTGTTCATGCTTAGCCCTTGGAAGAGGTTTAGTCATCAGATCTGCAACATTTAGATCCGTGTGTACTTTGCAAATATTTATGTCGTCCTCCTTGATATAATCGCGGATGGAATTGAAACGTCGCTTTATGTGTCTGGTCCTCTTGTGAAATCTTGGTTCCTTGGCTAGAGCAATGGCACCAGTATTATCACAAAACAGAGTCATTGGGTTAAGCGCACTAGGCACTACTCCAAGATCTGTCATGAACTCCTTCATCCAGACACCTTCCTTCGCCGCCTCCGAGGCAGTGTTGTACTCCGCTTCGCATCTAGAATCAGCTACCACGCTTTGCTTGGAACTGCACCAGCTAACCGCACCCCCATTAAGAATAAATACGTATCCGGTTTGCGACTTAGAGTCATCCGGATCAGTGTCAAAGCTTGCATCGACGTAACCCTTTACGACGAGCTCTTGATCACCTCCATAAACGAGAAACATGTCCTTAGTCCTTTTCAGGTACTTCAGGATATTCTTGACCGCCGTCCAGTGTTCCATTCCTGGATCACTTTGAAACCTTCCGACCATACTTATGGCAAGGCTGACATCGGGTCTTGTGCACAGCATTGCATACATGATAGAGCCTATGGCTGAAGCATAGGGGATGACACTCATCTTTTCTCTATCTTCTACAGTCACTGGGCATTGAGTCTTACTCAACTTCACACCTTGCAATACAGGCAAGAACCCCTTCTTGGACTGATCCATTTTGAACTTCTTCAAAACTTTGTCAAGGTATGTGCTTTGTGAAAGTCCTATTAAGCGTCTCGATCTATCTCTATAGATCTTGATGCCTAATATGAAAGCAGCTTCTCCTAGGTCCTTCATTGAAAAACTCTTGTTCAAATATTCCTTCACGCTTTCCAACATTTCTATATTGTTTCCAATCAGCAATATGTCATCCACATATAATATTAGAAACGCTATAGAGCTCCCACTCACTTTCTTGTAAATACAAGATTCTCCGTAAACTTGTATAAACTCGAACGCTTTGATCACCTCATCAAAGCGAAGATTCCAACTCCGAGATGCTTGCACCAGTCCATAAATGGATTGCTGGAGTTTGCAAACTTTGTCAGCATTCTCTGGATCGACAAAACCTTCCGGTTGCATCATATACAACTCTTCCTTAAGGAAACCGTTAAGGAACGCTGTTTTGACATCCATCTGCAAAATTTCATAATCAAAAAAGGCAGCTATTGCTAACATGATTCTGACGGACTTAAGCATCGCTACGGGTGAGAAGGTCTCATCGTAGTCAACTCCTTGAACTTGTGAAAAACCCTTTGCCACAAGTCGAGCTTTATAGACGGTGACATTACCGTCCGCGTCCGTCTTCCTCTTAAATATCCATTTGGTCTGAATGGCCTTACGCCCTTCAGGTAATACTTCCAAAGTCCACACTTTGTTTTCATACATGGATCCCATCTCGGATTTCATGGCCTCTAACCACTTCTCGTAATCCGGGCCCATCATCGCTTCTCCATAGCTCGTAGGTTCATCGTTGTCCAACAACATGACCTCTAAGACAGGGTTGCCGTACCACTCAGGAGCAGTACGCGTCCTTGTCGACCTACGAGGTTCGATAGCAACTTGATCCAAAGCTTCATGATCATCATCATTAACTTCCTCTTCAGCTGATGTAGTCTCTACAGAAACAACTTTCTGCGCTGCGCTACTCTCAGGTTGAAGTAAAGGTTCAACAACCTCATCAAGTTCTATCTTCCTCCCACTCAATTCTTTCGAGAGAAACTCTTTCTCAAGAAATGTTCCGTTTTAGCGACAAACACTTTGCCTTCGGATCTGAGGTAGAAGGTATACCCAACTGTCTCTTTTGGGTATCCTATGAAGACGCATTTCTCCGCTTTGGGTTCCAGCTTTTCAGGCTGAAGCTTTTTGACATCACATCCCCAAACTTTAAGAAACGACAGCTTAGGCTTCTTGCCAAACCAAAGTTCATATGGCGTCGTCTCAACGGATTTTGATGGTGCCCTATTTAAAGTGAATGCAGCTGTCTCTAATGCATAACCCCAAAACGATAGTGGCAAATCGGCAAGAGACATCATAGATCGCACCATATCCAATAAGGTTCGATTACGACGTTCGGACACACCATTACGCTGTGGTGTTCCAGGCGGTGTCAATTGTGAAACAATTCCACATTGTCTTAAGTGACTGCCAAACTCATAACTCAGATATTCTCCTCCTCGATCAGATCGTAGGAATTTAATCTTCTTGTTACGATGATTCTCAACTTCACTCTGAAATTGTTTGAACTTCTCAAACGTTTCAGACTTGTGTTTCATTAAGTAAATATACCCATATCTACTTAAGTCATCAGTGAAGGTGAGAAAGTAACGATAACCACCGCGCGCCTCAATGCTCATCGGACCGCACACATCAGTATGTATGATTTCCAATAAGTCACTTGCCCGTTCCATTGTTCCAGAGAACGCCGTTTTAGTCATCTTGCCCATGAGGAATGGCTCACATGTGTCAAGTGATTCAAAATCAAGTGACTCCAAAAGTCCATCAGCATGGAGCTTCCTCATGCGTTTTATGCCAATATGACCTAAACGGCAGTGCCACAAGAAAGTGGTATTATCATTATCAATTCTACATATTTTGGCATCAATGTTATGAACATGTGTATCATTACTATCGAGAATCAATAAGAATAAACCCCTCACATTGGGTGCATGACCATAAAAGTTATTACTCATATAAATAGAACAACCATTATTCTCTGATTTAAATGAGTAACCGTCTCGCAATAAACAAGATCCAGATATAATGTTCATGCTTAACGCAGGCACTAAATAACAATTATTCAGGTTCATCACTAATCCCGATGGTAATCGAAGAGCGAGCGTGCCGACGGCGATCACATCAACCTTGGAACCATTTCCCACGCGCATCGTCACTTCGTCCTTTGCCAGCCTCCGTCTATTCCGCAGTTCCTGTTTTGAGTTGCAAATATGAGCAACCGCACCGGTATCAAATACCCAGGCACTACAACGAGAGTTGGTAAGGTACACATCAATAACATGTATATCATATATACCTTGTTTGTTGTTGGCCGCCTTCTTGTCAGCCAAATACTTGGGGCAGTTCCGCTTCCAGTTTCCAGTTCCCTTGCAATGAAAGCACACAGTTTCTGGTTTGGGTCCAGCCTTGGGTTTCTTCACGAGAGGAGCAACTGCTTTGCCACTCTTGTTGGAGTTACCCTTCTTACCCTTGCCATTTTTCTTGAAACTAGTGGTTTTATATATTGACCATCAACACTTGATGCTCCTTCCGAATTTCAGACTCAGCGGCTTTCAGCATCGCAAACAGCTCGGCGACTGACTTGTTCATCCCGTGCATGTTATAGTTCAACACGAAGCTCTTGTAGCTAGGTGGCAATGATTGAAGAACTCTGTCAGTGATAGCCTCTGGCGGAAGGGGCATCCCCAATTCAGCCAGACGGGTGGAGTACCCAGACATTCTGAGCACGTGATCACTGATAGACCCGTTCTCCTCCATCTTGCAAGCATAGAACTTATCGGAGATCTCATATCTCTCGATCCGAGCATTCTTCTGAAAGATAAACTTCAACTCCTGGAACATCTCATATGCTCCATGACGTTCAAAACGTCTTTGAAGTCCCGGTTCTAAGCCATACAATATTGCACATTGAACTATTGAGTAATCTTCAGAACGAGCCTGCCAGGCGTTCACAACGTCTAGAGACTCAACTGGAGCGGGTGGATCACCAAGCGGTGCATCAAGGACATAAGCCTTCTGGGAAGCCGTAAGGATAATCCTTAGATTACGGGCCCAGTCCACAAAGTTACTTCCATCATCTTTCAACTTAGCTTTCTCTAGGAACGCATTAAAATTCAAGGGTGCTACTGCGCGAGCCATGATCTACAACATAAATATAGCAAAGACAATTTAGACTATTGTTCTAGATAATGAGTTTAGTTAATCATATTACTTAAAAAACTCCCACTCAAATTGACATCCCTCCGATCATTCGAGTGTAACATGATCCAAATCCACCAACTCAAGTCCGATCATCACGTGAGTTGAGGTGGTTTCAATGGTGAACATCTTCATGTTGATCATATCTACTATATGACTCATGTTCGACCTTTCGGTCTCTTGTGTTCCGAGGCCATGTCTGTACATGCTAGTCTCGTCAAGTTTAACCCGAGTGTTCCGCACGTGCAACATGGCTTACACCCGTTGTATGTGAACGTAGAGTCTATCACACCCGATCATCACGGCGTGTCTCGAAACGACGAACTTTCACAACGGTGCACGCTCGGGGAGAACACAATTTATCATGAAATTTAAGTGAGGGATCACCTTATAATGCTACCGTCGTCCTAAGCAAAATAAGATGCATAAAAGGATTAACATCACATGCAAATCATAAGTGACATGATATGGCCATGAACTCGTGCTTTTGATCTCCATCTCCAAAGCACCGGCATGATCTTCATCGTCACCGGCATGACACCATGATCTCCATCATCTTGATCTCCATCAACGTGTCGCCATGAGGTTGTCGCGCCGATTGTTGCTTCCACGACTATTGCTAACGTTTAGCGATAAAGTAAAGCATTTCATAGCGCTTAATGATTGACACGCAGGTCATACAATAATTAAAGACAACTCTATGGCTCCTGCCAGTTGCCGTACTCATCGACATGCAAGTCGTGATATTCTATACAACACATGATCATCTCATACATCACATATATCTCATCATGTAATTGGCCATATCACATCACAACATACCCTGCAAAAACAAGTTAGACGTCCTCTAATTGTTGTTGCAAATTTTACGTGGCTGCTACGGGTTTGCAAGAACCGTTCTTACCTACGCAAAACCACAACGTGGTGTAGTGATTGCTTTTTGATCTTCTAAAAGAACCCTCTTCATTGAAATCGATTCAACTAAAGTGAGAGAAACAGACACCCGCTAGCCATCTTTATGCAACGAAGTTACATGTCAGTTGAAGGAACCTGTCTCGCGTAAGCGTACGCGTAATGTTGGTCCGGGCTGCTTCATCTCACAATACCGCCGAATCAAACATCAACTAGTAACGGCAAGCAATATGTATACACCCACGCCCACAACTCGTTTGTGTTCTACTCGAGATCTCATCTACGCATAGACCTAGCTCAGATGCCACTTTTGGGGAACGTTGCATGGGAAACAAAAATTTTCCTACGCACACACAAGATCTATCCATGGTGATGAGCATCTACGAGAGGGAGAGTGAATCTACATACCCTTGTAGATCGCTAAGCGGAAGCGTTAAGAAACGCGGTTGATGTAGTCAAACGTCTCCGCGATCCAAATCGCAAGTCGTCCCTCGATCCGATCACGAACTAGTGCCGAACGGACGGCACCGCCGCGTTCAACACATGTATGGCTTGATGACGCCTTCACCTCCTCGATCCAGCGAGCGATGATGAAGTAGTAGATGAGTTCCGGCAGCATGACGGCGTGGTGATGGTGGTGAGGAACAATCTCTGCAGGGCTTCGCCAAGCACTACGGAGATTATGACGGGAGAACTAGAGGGTTAGGGTTGCCGACACACGGCTTGGGAAATCTTCATGTATCCTGTGTGCTAGCCCTGCCCCTCTATTTATATGTTGAGCCTTGGGGTCTAAACTTGGAGTAAAAGCCTCCTCCAGGTCGGTTTTGCCCGCACAAGGTCGGTTTGGCCCGCAGGGAAAGAGTCCAACTCGGATCCCTGCAGTATCACGTACAAGCGGTAGTACCGCTTACGATAAGCGGTAGTACCGCCTGTAGCGGTAGTACCGCTGCTAAGGTAGCGGTAGTACCGCCTGTAGCGGTAGTACCGCTTACGATAAGCGGTAGTACCGCCCGTAGCGGTAGTACCGCTTACGATAAGCGGTAGTACCGCCCCAGATGCCAACAAAACTTCCTTTCGCACCTTGCCTAAGCCTCGTGGGCTTTACCCCTTGGCCCAAATAAAGTGTTCTCGTATCCGAACATTTCGGGAAACATCCGGAACCTCTTCCGGTGAATTCCGGAACCCTTCCGGAAACCAAAACACTATCATCACATATATCAATCTTTACCTCCGGACTCTTCCGGAGATCCTCGTCATGTCCGGGATCTTATCCGGGACTCCGAACAACCTTCGGTCATCAACAAAATAACGCAACTATACTAATCGTCACCAAACGTTAAGTGTGTAGACCCTGCGGGTTCGAGAACTATGTAGACATGACCGAGACACCTCTACGATCAATAACCAATAGCGGGACCTGGATGCCCATATTGGCTCCTACATATTCTACGAAGATCTTTATCGGTCGAACCTCTATGTCAAGGATTCAGTTAATCCCGTATACTGTTCCGTTTGTTCTTCGGTATGTTACTTGCCCGAGATTCGATCGTCGGCATCTCTATACCTAGTTCAATCTCGTTACCGGCAAGTCTCTTTACTCGTTCCGTTATACAAGATCTCGTGGCTAACACTTTAGTCACATTGCTTGCAAGGCTCATTGTGATGTTGTATTACCGAGTGGGCCCTGAGATACCTCTCCGTCACACGGAGTAACAAATCCCAGTCTTGATCCATGCCAACCCAACAGACACCCTCGGAGATACCTGTAGAGCACCTTTATAGTCACCCAGTTACGTTGCGACGTTTGATACACACAAGGTACTCCTCCGATGTCAGGGAGTTGCATGATCTCATGGTCAAAGGAGCAGATACTTGACATGCAGAAAACAATAGCAATAAACTGACACGATCATATGCTACGTTCGTAGTTTGGGTCTTGTCCATCACATCATTCTCCTAATGATGTGATCCCGTTATCAAATGACATCTCATGTCAATGGCTAGGAAACCTTAACCATCTTTGATCAACGAGCTAGTCAACTAGAGGCTTACTAGGGACACAGTGTTGTCTATGTACCCACACATGTATTTGAGTTTCCAATCAATACAATTATAGCATGGATAATAAACGATTATCATGAACAAGGAAATATAATAATAACCAATTTATTATTGACTCTATGGCATATTTCCAACAAGACTTATATATCCATTAATAGAAATGTCTGTGTTCATGATACTTGTTGTAAAGGCACGCACCAGTGTGATTTCCTGGGCTGGCGTGTGCGGCGACCGTCTGGCTACAGTGGTATTCAGGCGAGGCGCCACAACGGATGGTATCAGAGCCAGGCAGACTGTAGGTTACCCTAGCCAGACTTCATTGCCTTTTTGATTAGTAGAAAGCCCAGATGGATTTCAGCCATCTTTGCCAGAATGGCATGGCTACTATTGATCGTAAGGAAACCCCATTGGTTTTTGGCTCCATCAGACCCCAACTCTCGTGGCCTTTGCCTCCGGTGTGAAATGCCCGCACCAGGCAACGACCCGTGAGCCCTTAACCCCTAGGTAAAGCAGATATCCCTACCTTGCTTGCTAGCCATGGCATTTCTCTTCTTAACTCTAGTTTCCTTTGGGAAATGCCTATAAATTCTATTCCTTCCTCGACAACCCTAGGATCGTTGACTGAGCCACCTTGGCTATGGTCATACGTCGAGTTTGATGTTCCCTAAGGAAGTAGTAGGAGCTTGACACCAATTGCTACCAGGGGCATTGTGTGGTTTTGCTTCTAAATCCTTAGAGGTACATCGAGTGCGCTATACTAGTTATACTAGTGAATCTTCGGCCACATGTGTAAGATCCGCAAAATTTGAGTTTTATTTGCTTGTTGGTTTTTCGCGGTTTTGCTTCTTTTATCGGCTCCATTCTTTTGCTCCGACTGTATCCATCCGCAAGAGCTGCCTAAGAAAACCAGCATACAACTTGTATAATACCCAATAATCCAAATTCAGTAAGAATCAAGTCAAGCCAACTACTCGATATTCAGAGCATTATCACCGGATCGGTCAGGAAAGAAGAGTGGGTCCGAAGTATACTCTACGTGCTACAAACAAGGCCAGAATATACCCAAGGGGAGTTTGCCTCAGAACAGAGCACACCAAACGAACAACCAGATGAGCTATCGGGAATGGACATCAGCAAGAGCAAATTATTCGGTATTCGACACCGGGAGTATTTCAGTCAGCAGGGTGAACCCGGAGTCTTTCTCAATGGACTCAAGAATCATTTATCACCCACCGAAGACATATTACAAGAATGTGAAAGTGCCGAGAGCAATAACAACACTCGGGTATGTGGATACACATTTCAAAGCACATTCTGGAATTTACCGGTGCATGTATAAAATGCTGGGCATGGTGAACAAGGTTTGCGAGAAGTATGGATAAGTTCACGGCTGCCCAGAATCAATGAGAATTTCACCTACCTGGAAGCTCAGTTAATCGAATGGAATTATCCGTCAACTACCCACTACCGGCAACACTTGGTTTGAATGCAAAGGGTATTCCGAATTAATTGTCAACATGAAGTCTGCATCAGTTGTACAACCTTTACAGCAACAATGATTAGATCAGTCTAAGAATAAGCGGTGTGCATGACCAACGGAATATCTTCAGACAAGGTATGGCCTATACCAAGTTTTGGCTCCTCTATGGGAAAATTCCGGATACTTCGGAAGGAAGCCGGAATCGGCCATAGATCCAACTGCATACACAATGAAAGGATCCGGGTGTAAGAAACCCAGCCTTCCTCCGCCAGCTATCGAGAAGAGCTTACGATGCAAGGCTCCCAATCTTCCTCACTACGCTACTAGTGGGAAGAATCTTCTGGAGTATGACACTCCTAAATTTCCTCAGCTCGCTACCGTGGAACGATTTCCGGCATAGGGCACTCAACCTTCCTCAGTAAGCAACATGAGGGAACGCTTCTAAGATACGATACCCAGCCTTCTTCAGCACGCTACCTTGGCAGAAGGAATTCAGCCTTCTTCAACACGCCATCAACAATCTTCCGCCTCAGAACTCCGTGGTTATGAAATGATTTATCCTACCCCTGCATATGTTGTGAGCATGCAGTCCAGGGGATCAGTTCATGCGAGCCACTCGTACACGGGAATGACTGTGTTCAGAGAAACATTGGCTCCACACTTCAAAGAAGGATATGAACGCAGCAATCCCTACGAGATATGTAAGAGTAAATTGTGAATACAAGCCCAACAAGCTGGGATTTGACTAAGGAGCCATGATGGTAGGTCATGACAAGTTCCCCCAAAAAGGAACCCCCAAGAACAAGGAAATCTTGAATAAACAATCGCCGCGACGGTCGATGAAGTAAAGCTTCACAGAGAGGGTGATATCGCCAATCCTTGTCAGACTCTTGCATATACGGCCACAACCATGCAGCCAGCATGTTGTACTCATCATAATATGGGCCATCAACCAAGTTAAGACGATATGCTCCAAAAGATACACCAAAAATGATAGCCAAACTATGTTCAGCTCAGTGATTATAACAAGGACTATAGAGGCTATATATGGCAGAGCCACCTTAGAGATTACCGTCTATGATTACTTTGTGATCATGCCCGACATTTCAGTTGGAAATCACCTGAGGACGAAGTCAGAATGCAAGAGACTAAAGGGAACACCTCGTACGGAACCCACAGTCAGACTGAAAGAAAGCCAACCCCAGTCACTCGAGGTCATACAAGCACGTGAGCCTTGTACCAGGAAAAGATGACTTGCCCTTGGCAGGCAGTGTACGAAGTATCACAATAAAATCTGAAGCAGTTAGCCTCGGGTCATGAAAATCAAGCTATTTGCTGATACTACGAGCTACCCCATCAAGCAACAAACTACCAGAACAGAAGGTTTGCCTGCCAGGAAAGAGAAGGATTCAATACAGCCGTTTGAGAAGACAGCACCTGAGCCATCAGAAGAGACAGTTAAAAGGTCAGTAAACAAATAAAGATAAGACAGCTGATGGATCCAAGTCGCACACAGGTAAGTCCACTTCACCGGGAGGTAAGCCCGGAAATCTCAAGGACGAGATTTTCTTAAGGGGGGTAGGTTTGTGACACCCTGGTTTTCGCTCCTTGTTTTTTTTCCTTTGTGGGATTTGACTCCCACCTTTTTTCGGTGTTATCGGATTTTCTCTCGCTCTTGGGTATATGAAGATGGTCTTTTCGCCTTGCCATCCCTATCCAACCAGAGATTCTCTCCAGACCAACCTTGCCACCCAAGATATATTCTCAAGATTTTGCCGCCAAAACCCTACTCTCCGATCTACCGGAAGGGAAACCCTAATTACTTCCGTTACAAAGGAACCCCGATTTTCTTTGATCTGTTGCCTCCAAAACTTTTCCCAGAGACTCTCTTATATATATAAACCCTGGATATGCAAAAATATTGCCAAGCCATTTGCAATATTTTTCATTTAAAATTAATTCCTTTTTCTGCTAGTTAACGAAATTAAATCTAGGAAAATATCTATCCATCTCCAAAGTTCATGAAAACTTGTGGAGATATTCTTTGTGATCATATTGAGCTCCCATAAAAATATTGGCCATAATTAAATAAGGGAAATTGCATTTTCCTATTTAAAGCCAACACTGCATTTTGGGCACTTTCCATAGGAACTACCATTTTGGTAGCCAGGGAAAATGCCAAATAATTTGTGGAGCTTCTCCCATCCATATGTTCACTATTCCCATAAATAACCCAAGTTCCATAGTTCAAATTTTGAGCACATCATCCAATTCTTGTTGCTGGATTTATTTTGAGGTTGTGAAGCAACTATATTTTACATTGCTTCAAAAATTCTCAAATTAATCCAGGACCTCAAATTCCATATATGATGTGAGTATGCAAAAAATTCACATCATTTTATCTAGCCAATTTCTCCCAAAAATTCCATCAAATTTCTGTCCAGATTCTAGCTCTGTGAAGGAAGTACCATTTTGGTATATCCAAATGAGCTGAAATTTTCCCAGTACCTGCATATCTCCAAATCATCACCCTACACCAAAATTCAGTTCATTTTATCAAGCCAAATGAGTGCAGCTTCAAGGTCAAGTTTCTGGACCAGAATTTTCATTGCAAAGGAAGTATATGCAAAACTTGTCCAAATGACCTCAAATTTGGCAAGCACCTAGTCTTTCCTACCACATTTCCCTGTGACAGCTTTTCCACCTCTTTGGCACCTCTGTTTGACCACAGCTTCCTCCCCAAGTTTCTATCCAGAAACTGTTCTGGATCCTTTCGATCACTTTAGAGCAATCCTGGACCATCCAATGACCCATCTCATCTATATGATCAATGCCTTTCGTGTTTGACAAGATTTGGCACCCAGAGGAGGGCCAGAACACGACATACCCATGGTGACCGCGTGAGCTGCACGCAGAAACTGTGCCCCGCGTGTTCGTCGCGTCGGGCAGGCCAGCTCAGGCCGCCGTAGCTTGTCCATTCGTGCCGACCTGACTCCCCGTCGTCCACTTCCTCCTCTCGGGTCACTTCCCCCTTCGTTCCTTTCCTCGCCGCGCCGCAACGAACCTCGCCATGGCCCTGCTCTGCCCGTGACCCGCCGTCGTCGCTTTCCTCTCTGTCTCCTTCTCTCTCGAGCTCTCTCGAGCGCCCCCGAGGCCTCTCTCCTCCTCGCGAAGCCACCCGAGGCAGCTACACGCCAGCCACGTCTTCCTTGGAGCTCCAGTGAGCTGATAAGGTCGCCACGGCGGCCGATCCTATCCTCCCTCGCCGGCCGCCTATTTATAGGCCCTGTCCAAGCCCCTCTCAGCTCACACCACCCCCTCTCTCCCTCTCTGGAATCCCCAAGCCCCAGCAGCTCGAGCATCAGTGCTCAATCGCGCCGCCCTGGTCGCCATAGCCGCCACTGTCCCTGCTCAAATTCGAGCGAGCCGGGACGCCTCTCCACCCAATTCCTCCACCGCCGACCCTCACCACCACCCACAAGCCCTCCCCCGCCTCCATTTCTTCCCGGGACAGGACGTAGCTCCGGCCCAAGCTCCCCACCGCCGCCGTCTGCCTCCACTCCAACCGCCCGCCTCGGTGCACCCCCGCCTCCGCCACGGCCATCCACGGGCGTGGGAGGGAGTAGCACATCCATCCCCGGCGGCGCCCAAGCCCGCCGTGGCCTCTAGTCGCCGGCGTCGACGGGGCCGAAGCCCTCTGTGGCTGCGTCGGGGAGAAGGGAGAAGGAGGAAGAAGAGAAGAAAGGAGGAGAGAGAGGGACCCGACAGGTGAGCCCCGACCCCACCTGTCGGCGAGAGGAGGCGGCCAGCTGGATAAGTGGAAACGGGATCTGCTGTAATACGCTTCCGGCTAGAGGAGATGCAATAGAGTGCTGCTCGTTTTCTTTTATAGAAAACGTAAAGAGCAGAAATGCGCTTCCCCTTCTGGAAAGCGTATTTCCAGAGAAGGCGCCACCCGCAGCGCTGGCAGGGACCCGGTGGTAAATATTTTCCTTACAGTTAGGTCCTTGGCAGTCAAACCCTCATATCTTTTCACTCGTGACTCCGATCGAGGTGAATCCAAAGCCCACTTCTTCAGTTCGTTGAGCCCGTTCCGATGCCATCACTTCCACCATGTTTACACATTCTGAAAATGACCATTTTTCCCCTGCCCTTATTCGGCCCCCTTCGAGAGGGAACCCTTTCCGGCGAATGTTTCCGTGAGGTGATCGCACTTCTTCCGGAGTATTCCTCGACCCCCAGGCAAGCCGACCATCTGATATGTGCCCTAAAGCATTGCTCTGTGTTATTCTTGCGTGTTTAATTAATGATTATGCCTGTGTTAGAAATAGTTAAACTCCTGCTAGTTTGAACTTGCTATTTACATTACTTACTAGTATTCATCATATTATAGCACTAGTGACTCGTTGTGATATTGTATGGAGATAGGTTGTTATATTTTCATCATGCTTTACCGTTGTATTGTAATAAAAGAATTTGATATAATTACAACAACCTCCTCCGTCATCGATGAGATCGAGTCATAGTGTCACCGAATCGAGCTTACCCGTGCAGCCACATTTGCCGGTATGGGACGGCCTTGACTTGGTCTATTGTCTTGCCTCTTGTCGGTACCACCAAACTAGGGAGGATTATGCGTGCGTGCTACCCTGGCCCGGTGGGCGACGATAATTCTGTGAGCCCAGTTGAGTTATTTTGCCGGCGTCCACGTTTGGGACAGTTTAGTTGGCCACGACGGTGGCAGGTGTCACGGGGTAGACGGCAAAGCTCTTTGCCGTCTTCTGGCAGACGGCAAAGTGTCACCAAACCGCTCATCTCATAGCCATGGCATGGCTAGCATTCACATGCCTGACATCATCTGATGTTCAAGCATCTGTACTGCAGGTCTGACAAACCTTGCCATTCTCTGGTTCAGTTTTAGCAATAACATTATATAGTTTGTTCCTCCAGGCTCGACACAGACCAAATAGTGGCCGAGTACGAGCTGTACATGACCAAGGATGCGGCTATTCGAATAGATTTACACTCTCTAGAGGTTGCGCACTTTACCCACACCATGGAGCTCCCGGCCTCGTAGTTTAGTACATGTTCCCATTCGGGTGGACCAGTGCTGCTCCAACAAAACCGATCTATTGCCTGGCACTCTTACGGTCCCACCGACAATCATACCCTCCCAGGGTCATGTCACTACTGGAATCTGGCATTTTGCCATCTGTCCCCTCTTTGCCGTCTGCCAGCAGACGGTAAAGAGTGTCTTTGCCGTCTCCTTTGTCAAAGCAGACGGCAAAGAAGCAGCTGATGGCAAAGAGAGTCTTTGCCGTGAGCTGTGTCTTTGCCGTCAACTAGAAGACGGCAAAGAGCAGAGGGGGTGGCCCACAGGGGCACGACGTCCACTTGCTAACGGGGCACCCTCTTTGCCGTCTGCTGGCAAACGGCAAATCGGGGGTTTGCCTTAACGGCTACCCCCCGCCCGAAACACCCACTTCCCGCCCGAAACCCCCACTTCTCTGTCTCTCTCTCTCACCAGCCACCAGCCGCCGCCGCCAGTCGCCGCCCCTCCCCGCCGCCCCGTCGCCGCCCCTCCCCGCCGGCCGGCCGCCCCTCCTTGCCGCCCCATCGCCGCCCGTCGCCGCCCCTCCCTGCCACCCCGCCCCGTCGCCGCGCAACCCCGCCGTCCCGTCGCCGCCCGTCACCGCGCAACCCCGCCGCCCCGTCGCCGCCCCGGCGGCCCAGGCCACCCCGTCGCCGCCCCTCCCCGCCGGCCGGCCACCCCTCCCTGCCGCCCCCCTGCCCTCCCTCTTGTGAGCTCCCCCCTCCTGCCCCTCTCCTTGTTATGTTTTTTTATTTTTTTTTCTATTTTTGCAAATAGATGTTTAGGTTTTTAGATGTTTAGATGTTTAGTTTTCTGTTTTTAGGTAAATAGATGTTTAGGTAAATAGAAAAAAAATATTTAGACATTTAGGTAGAAAAAAACAAAGAAGAAAAAAAAAGAAAAGAAGAAGGAAAAAAAAGGAAAAAGAAAAAATGAAAAGAAGAAAAAATAAGAAGAAGAAGAAGAAGAAGAAGAAGAAGAAGAAGAAGAAGAAGAAGAAGAAGAAGAAGAAGAAGAAGAAAAAGAAGAAGAGCAGGAGGAGAAGAAAAAAGAAGACGAAGAAGAAGAAAAAAAGAGGAGAGGAGGAGAAGAAGAAGAGGAAAAAGGAAAGGAAGAAGAAGAAGAAGAGGAGGAGGAGAAGAAAAAAGAAGAAGAAGAAGAAGAAGAAGAAGAAGAAGAAGAAGAAGAAGAAGAAGAAGAAGAAAAAAAAGAGGAGAGGAGGAGAAGAAGAAGAGGAAAAAGGAAAGGAAGAAGAAGAAGAAGAAGAAGAGGAAGAAAAGGAAGAAGAGGAAGAAGAAGAAAAGGAAAAAAAGAGGAAAGAAAAGAAGAAGAGGGGAAGAAGAAGAAAACGACACCCCGACACCACGACACCCCGACACCCCGACACCCCACCCGACACCCCGACACCACGACACCCCGACACCCCGACACCCCAACACCCCGACACCCCGACCCCGACACGACACCCCGACACCACAACACCCCGACACCACGACACACAGACACGACACCCCCGACACCCCCGACCCCCGACACCTCTTCGGCCTCCTGTTGACCGAAAAGGTGCTCTTCGGCCTTCCAGAGGCCTACGGGGTCATATATTTGTGAATTATGAGTTAGGTCATATATTTTTCGATTTTGTTATAAAAAACATCATATTTGTGTTGATCGGGTGGATTTAAATGTGCAGTTGTTTCGTCGCTGCGAGGGTCTGGTGTTCGACGACCTCCCCGTGCGTTCGACGAGCTCCGCCCCTGCGTTCGTGGGTGAGCACAAATGACATCTCCTCCTCCCCCTTCATTTGCTCTGTTCCGGTCTTCGTGCCGATGAAACTTGCTAGCTATAGGTGTCTTCAATCATCAGTATGCATGACCACTATGCGTCTCCCGTTCGAAAGGGTTACATCTATAAATATGCATGCATTTGCATATTTATAACCGTGATTCTTTCGAATTGTCCAACGTTATCCATGGACAGCCCAAGTATGTGTAGATTGGGTTCGTTTTCCCATATGCTCTGCTCCGGATCCGATGCAGAATTTCGTCAGTGCCTCCCTGTTGTTCTCCGGGTACACATCCTCTCTGCTTATTGCCGAGAGGTGTATCAGGAGAACAGCGGGGAGGTGCTGCCAAAATTTTGCGTCAGATCCGGAGTAGAGCATGGGAAAATGAACCCAATCTACACATACTCGGGTGGGATTAGGACCTATCTTTACCTATTAGCGTCTAGGTTGCATGGACGTAATAAAACTGACAAACTCCATTAACTGATGAATATGGTTTGCTGAATTATGTATATATTTCTTGTGTGTCCAGTAGCTAGGCAAGATGAGTGATTGTGCGTGGATGTACACCGGTCACACTAGTCAGAAAGACAGCACCGATGAATGGTTAACAAAAACCAAGGGGTTTGTGAGAGCCGCATTTGCAAATGGCCAGAGAAAAACTTGGTGCCCCTGTGTCCGGTGCGACAACTATCATAAGAGGACAGAGCTTGAAATGAGTAAACACCTGCAGAAGTGGGGTTTTACGCCTGCTTATACGGTCTGGACATTTCATGGTGAGTCTGCCCAACGTGCCAGAGCTGAGGTGGGCCATCGTCGCACCGACGAGCATGGTACCGGGATCGAAGACATGGTGGAAGACTTTGATGATGCTCGGGATTCGGACGATGAGATGGAGGAATCTGCAAAGGCCTTCAATGATATGTTGGAGTCTTCAAAATGTCCTCTGCACGAGCACACTGAGCAGAGAATGCTACGACGCGATGATGACACTAGTTGGACGCTTTCTACCCAAAGGCCATGTAATGCCTGCAAACCTGTACCAGTCGGACAAAATCCTCCGTGTACTTAAGATGCCCTATGAGAAGATAGATGCCTGTGAGAATGGATGTTCCTTATTTAGGCTTGAGTATGCGGACTTGAACTATTGTCCCATTTGCAAGTCTTCCAGGTATGTTGTGGTGACAGCGGTATGGGTGAGAAGAGTCAGACAAAAATCCCAGTTAATGTTCTTCGGTATATGCCAATCATACCAAGACTTCAACGTCTTTTCATGGTCGAAGAGACGGCCAGACAGATGACATGGCACAAATTGGGCAAAAGAACCGAACTAGATGCATATGGGAATCAGATGTTGGTACACACATCGGACGCTTTTGCGTGGAAGCACTTCGATGCAATACATCATGATAAAGCGGCAGATCCAAGGCATCCTCGAGTCGCCATCAGCACGGATGGGTTCAATGTGTTTGGTATGATGGCAGCCCAATACAGTTGTTGGCCTGTATTTGTCATTCCACTCAATCTCCCCCCCGGACATATTATGCAAAGAAAGAACATTTTCCTGACGTTGATAATTTCGGGGCCCAACTTTCTGGGGAAGAGTATGAATGTGTACATGCAGCCGCTTAAGGATGAATTGCAAGAAGCTTGGGATAATGGGATCAAGACATACGATGCCGCTACAAAAAAAACTTCCTAATGCATGTGTGGTACATGTACTCGATGCATGACTTGCCGGCGTATGCGCTATTCGTTGGCTGGTGTGTGCATGGATGGTTCCTGTGCCCCACATGCAAGGCAGCTCTTGAGTTTCGTTGGCTGGATGCGGGTCGCAAGTATTCTTGCTTCGACTTGCATAGACAGTTCCTGGATCCTCGCCATAAGTTCAGAAAAGACAAGAAGAAATTCATCAAAGGTAGAGTTGTCAAAAACTCTGCACCACCTGCGTTGACAGGGCAACAGACCCTGGATCAGTTAAACACTCTCCAGCCGGATCCAGAGCGTCCAGGGTATTTCAAGGGTTATAATTCAGAACACGCCTGGACTCACAAGACATGCTTGTGGGATCTGCCTTACTTCACAGACCTCCTTTGCCCACACAACATCGACGTGATGCACACTAAAAAGAATGTCGCCGAGGCCCTCTTTGGTACATTGTTCAGCGTAGAGGGGAAGTCAAAGGATAATCCTAAGGCTAGAGTCGATCAGGAGGCTCTATGTGATAGACCGTTACAAAACATGCGACAACCGAAAGGAAAGCAGAACTGGATGAAGCCAAAGGCATGGTTCAATCTTGGAAGCCCAGATATGAGGGAAATTATCCTGTGGGTGAAAAAGGAGTTGATGTTCCCCAATGGGTATGCAACGAATCTAAAGAGGGGAGCGAGTCTTGAAAAATTGAAAATATTTGGTCTCAAGAGTCATGATTGGCACATATGGCTTGAGCGGGTAATGCCGGTGATGTTGCGTGGCTTTATCCCTGAGGATGAATGGCTAGTACTGGTAGAGCTGAGCTATTTCTTCCGTGTTCTTTGTGCGAAAGAACTATCGCCTAGCTTGCTAGATGAAATGGAAGAGTTGGCGCCGGAGTTGATCTGCAAGTTAGAGAAGATCTTCCCACAGGGCTTCTTTAATCCAATGCAGCATTTGATTTTGCATCTCCCGACCGAGGCACGATTGGGGGGCCCATGCAGAATCGTTGGTGCTACGCAACTGAGAGGATGCAGAAGACGCTTCGAGCAAAATGTAAAAATAAACGTAGAATTGAAGCATCGATGGCCGAGGCATTCATTACTGAGGAGGCGGCAAACTTTGTGACAGCACACTACGAAGCCAAAAATCGTCATTTGCATAATCCGAAGCCTCGGTACAATGCTGGCGACCCTAAAAAGGGTGGATCCAACCTCAGCCTATTCAAAGGGGAGCTCGCACCAGCCGGTGCTTCTAATTCCTTATCGTTGGATGTCGAAGAATGGCGGACCATTTCGTTGTATATCTTCAACAACCTAACAGAAGTGCGGCCGTACATCGAGTAAGTTCTCGGTACACTGTTTCGCAACTTCTAATTCCTTTGAACTGCTCTTATTCCCGGATATTTGATACAGTCGATACGTCGCCAAATTCTCGTATGGAGCGGTGATCCAAAAGGATTCCGTCGAAGAGTATGAGCTTCTGGCAAAGCATGGAGGCGGCTATCCCGGTTTCATCTCTTGGTTTAAACAAACGGTAATTTCCATTAGACCATTTCATTTCTTTGTCTAAATTGCAGCTAATGCAACAATCCTTTCGTATTAAACTTGTAGGCTAATTCAGAGTCTATGGACGCCGAATTGAGACAAGTCGCTAATGGTTTTGACTATAAGGTCTGTTCATTTGACAAATACGACATCAACGGGTATCGCTTTCGTACCTATGGCAAAGAGCTATCTATGGCCGACCGAAAGTCTACAAATTGTGGTGTCTCTGCTATCGGCGAAGGAGATACTGAGTATTATGGAATAGTTGAAGCAATTTATGAACTTCTATTCTATGGTGCAAACCTACCGAACGTCGTAGTCTTCAAATGTTATTGGTTCCAGCCGAAGGAGACTAGAAGGACTCATGAACATATAGGGCTAGTCAAAATCAAACAAAGCACCCATTTGGATGTTCCCGATGTCTATATTATGGCTCAACAGGCAACCCAAGTTTTCTATCTACCGTGGGCCTGTCAAAGTGATCCAAATCTCAATGGTTGGGATGTCGTTTATGAAGTGCCGCCACATGTTAGACCACCTCCCCCCAATGAAGAGGATTATGAACCTCACATTAACCCAGACACATATGAAGGAGAATTCTTCCAAGAAACACGTCTTTCCAAAAAACGTTTCAAGAACCGCTCTACTTCACCCCAGAACATTGAAGTAGATAGCGACAGTGAATCCGAATTCACCCCTGAGCCAGAACAAGATGAGCCGGAACAAGAAGAGGTTACTGCTGCGGATGACCTGTCAATGCTTGACCGATTACGTAAGGAGGCCTTCCACATGTTGATGTATTTATTGATGATGATGATGAGCACGTCATTACTAATAGTGATGATGATGATGCATTTATTGACCCCGGAGCATATATAGACGATGAAGATTAATGTTAGTTCATGTCAGGTATTCAATTATTATTATGTACATATATATTATTAATTAGTTCATGTTAGGTATTCCATTTTTTATTATGTTCATGATGATGATACACTTAAATTATATACATATTATTATTCATGTCAGGTATTCAATTTTTTTATGTTGTACTAATTTCGTTTACTCGTTGTCATTGCAGGTGTTGACAGATGGTGGGCGCGGGTCCAGAGCGCTCCGAGGCTCCTTCCTCGGCGCGTAGTGGGAGGGGTGCTTCCATTCCACCCCAGCACCTCCGGAGAGTGCTGGATCTTAGTATGCAGACACCACCTGCGAGCGCTTCTTCTTCGGCCGGGAGAGGTCGGGGGAAGAAGAGGGGTACTAGAGGTGGCCGTGGCGGCGGGAGAGGTAGGAAGGCCGCTACGCCTTCCTCTCGCCGCCACCCCTAGCTGATTCACCCGACCACAGGACTGCTCCGTCTGAGGTGGACCCATCTCGGACTCCAGTCCACGAGCCTCGGGTCGCCGAGCCTTCGCCCCACGAGACTCCGGTCCACGAGCCTCGGGCCGCCGAGCCTTCGCCCCACGAGACTCCGGTCCCAGAGGCTTCGTCCCACGAGACTCCGGAGCAGAGCACGGATCAGGCTATGTCGCAGTCGACCCGATGGGGGGACTGGCCGCCGGAGGCGAGTGGCCATGCTGATGGTGGCGAGGATTGCTTTTCGGATGATAGCTATAGCGAGGGCGAGCTAGTTGAGGGGGGCAAAGTCTACCAGCGTGGTGGTACAAAGCTCCCGCCCGTGCCGGCGACCCGCGAGCAGAGGTGGTTGATTGCGCCTAATGGGGAGAAGTAAGTGCATTTACTCTTTTTAACCTTTTGCCTTCACGTTTCTTCAAAATCTAATGCGTTGGCCTTGTCATACTGCAGGGGTTGGATACACGGCCCTGGTATCCGCAAGCCCAACTTCGTCCTTGGTGTGCTTTGCCGGCAGAACTTCCCGGGGTGGGTCACGTTGCCCGTTGAGGGTCAGGTTCGACAGCTCGTACTGAGCTGGGAGCTGTACTTGGCTGCCCTGGCCCCGCCGCAGGAGAGGATCGACGGTGTCTTGTGCCGCACGAGGGCCGAGATGGTGATCCAGACGTTTTGGGTAATTTCTCCTTTACAGAATTAAAAATCAACAGTACCGAGTTATTGTACTAATCAGTGTTGTCTTGTTTGATTGTAGACCTTCTACAGGTGTCTTGAGGGAGAGGAGGAAGCCGCGGCTATGGTTATCGAAGCCGGGTGCAGGTGCCTAATTCAGAACTTACGGCACGAGGCTCGGGTGCAGGCTGTTCGAGACTACTACGCCTCGGCTGGTATTAAGAGGTCCAAGACGAAGTGCCGCGGCAAGTTTCTGAGTAAGGAGAAGTACATGAAGGTAAATACCTATTCTTAAGGCCTTGTACTTAGTTTCCTTGATTTGATTCGTAGGCGTAGCGCTGAAATTTCTCTTGACTAACTAAGGTGCCCCCGAGATGGTGTGCGGATAGGAAGGACTGTTGGGAGGCGTTGGTGGATGAGTGGTGCTCTCCCCAATGGCTAGCCGTCCACAACAATGCCAAGGAGCGGCGTGCCAAAATGGTTGGTGTGCCACACCATCAAGGGAGCCCCAACCTATATGAGTTCGGGAATAACTGGGTATGTGGTTTTCTTCATGATTCATGCAATTTCATTCTTCATGCTAGCTTGAGCCCTTAACTAATACTTTGTTCCTCTCTTTTAGGCGCGATACAACAAGACGGAGGTGCCAGAGGTGTTCGACCTCTATGGCATGGCCCATACTGCAAAGTAAAAGAAGGCCAAGGCATTCTTTGAGTCTAACCTTGATCAACCAGAGAGCTTCACCAACATCTCCTCCCACAACAAGCTCGTGAGGTACAGAGACGAGGGAAGGCGAGGAAAGTGGACGACTTTAACCCGAGCCGGCAACCTCTTGATCTAGAGCTAGTGATGATATCTGGTGGCGGGAGGTCCCATGGCTCGATAGCCATTGGGGATGGACTGATACGTTGTCCTAGCACTCTCCCGGAGATCAAGAAGCGCCAGACGAGCTCCGATCCTGAGATATGGCCTCGTCCACGGCCAATGGAGCTCCAAATCGAGGTTAGTTATACGGACTCAGATACCTTTCCTCCATTACATTGTGTGTGCGGCCGTCGATGATTACAATGGTAACGAGGAGTGGTGTTGCAGGCTGCTCTTGAGAAAGAGAGAGCGAAGACCCAGGAGCTTCTGGCGGAGGCAAAGAGGCAGGTGGCGGAGAGGGAGAGGGAGTTGGAGGAGAGGACTGCTACGCTGTTGGAGAAGGAGAGGAACCGGAACGACGCGTCTCACCGGGCCTTATACGAGCTCTTTGTGGTAAGTTTCTTCTGCATATTAGCCAAATCATGCACGTAATGTTCGTTTCATTACTAACTAATATGACTGACTCGTGAAAACCAAATGTGCAGACCATGTGCCAGAGCAACGGTCAGACCCCTCCGCCGATGATATTCATTGCTCCGGCGGGCACGGTGAGTTTCATTTGAATGGTCATTAGTTACTAGTCTTCACATTTGAGTTGCATCATGCTAACGAGACATTGCAAATGATCTTTGGTGCAACGTAACTCCCGACAAGCATCGAACGATCCTTCTGCGTCTGCCACTGGCGCGACCAGTCCTTCACCGTTGTGATGACGGTACGTTTTCCCTAGTGTTTTGCTTAACAAATGCATACTTAGCTTAAGAAATGACCTATTTAGCTCCAAAATGTCATATAGTTAGCTTTTTTTCCTCGAAAATGACATAATAACCTTACTTAGCTCCAAAATGACCTATTTTACCTAGGCTAGCTCAATAATGACCAATAATTAGCTTAATTAGTTCATTTATGACATAATTAGCTTATTTAGGTCAAAAATGGCATAATAACCTTGGTTTAGCTCCAAAATGTCATATACTTAGCTTATTTTCCTCGAAAATGACATAATAACCTTACTTAGCTCCAAAATGACCTATTTTACCTAGGATAGCTCTAAAATGACCTACACTTAGCATTTTTTCCTCCAAAATGACTTAATATGCTTAGTTAGCTCAAAAATGGCATAACGACCTAGGCTAGCTCAAAAGTGACCTATACTTAGCTTAGCTAGTACATTTATGACATACTTAGCTTACTTAGGTAAAAAATGGCATAATAACCTTGGTTGAGCTCCAAAATGTCATATACTTAGCTTATTTTCCTCGAAAATGACATAATAACCTTACTTAGCTCCAAAATGACCTATTTTACCTAGGATAGCTCTAAAATGACATACACTTAGCATTTTTTCCTCCAAAATGATTTAATATGCTTAGTTAGCTCAATAATGGCATAACTACCTTGGCTAGCTCAAAAATGACCTATACTTAGCATAGCTAGTTCATTTATGACAAACTTAGCTTAATTAGGTCAAAAATGGCATAATAACCTTGGTTTAGCTTCAAAATGTCATATACTTAGCTTATTTTCCTCGAAAATGACATAATAACCTTACTTAGCTCCAAAATGACCTATTTTACCTAGGTTAGTTCTCAAGTGACCTATACTTAGCTTAGCTAGATCATTTATGACATAATTAGGTTACTTAGGTAAAAAATGGCATAATAACCTTGGTTTAGCTCTAAAATGACCTATACTTATCATTTTTTCCTCCAAAATGACTTAATATGCTTAGTTAGCTAAAAAATGGCATAACTACCGAAGATAGCTCAATAATGATCTATACTTAGCTTAGCTAGTTCATTTATGACATAATTAGCTTACTTAGGTAAAAAATGGCATAATAACCTTGGTTTAGCTCCAAAATGACCTATTTACCTAGGTTAGCTCTAAAATGACCTACACTTAGCATTTTTCCTCCAAAATGACTTAATATGCTTAGTTAGCTCCAAAATGGCATAATTACCTAGGTTAGCTCAATATTGACCTATACTTAGCTTATTTAGTTCATTTATGACATACTTAGCATACTTAAGTAAAAAATGGCATAATAACCTTGGTTACCTCCAAAATGTCATATACTTAGCTTATATTCCTCGCAAATGACATAATAACCTTACTTAACTCCAAAATTACCTATTTACCTAGGTTAGCTCGAAAATGACACAAGTAAGCAATAAGAAGAAGAAAAAGAAGAGGAAAAAAAGAAAGAGAAGAAAAATTCTTCTTCTTCTTCTTCTTCTTCTTCTTCTTTTTCTTCTTCTTCTTCTTCTTCTTCTTCTTCTTCTAGTCTTCTTCTTCTAACTTTCTTCTTTCCCATTTTGCAGATTTGCTTCAGATCACGGAAGCTTCCGTTGATGGAGTCTACTCTTCTCCTTGTCCTTCCTTTTTGTTTTGATTTTTTAGGATGAACAATGTGAAACTTGCTACCTATATATGTATGTATGGATGAAACCATTGTATATGGACTTTTTGCTTAATTGTTGGATATGTTGGCTATATATATGTTGGATATGGACTTTTGATTTGGTATATATATGTGTTGGATGATCATATCCATATGGCAGGGATATGTATGCTTGTTGAAAGTATTTTCAAATGAATATATATATATATATATCTGTGAAATTGATTGAATTTAAGAAAAAACAGAATTAACAGGGGCAATATAGGCACTTTGCCGTCTGCCAGCAGACGGCAAAGCTGCCACGTGGCAGCTACCTGTGCAACCTGGGGGGCACCTGGGCTGGCCTATTTGGGCACTTTGCCGTCTGCCAGCAGACGGCAAAGGCTGGTGTGCTTTGCCGTCTGCTGGCAGATGGCAAAGGGCATACATTGGCCCTAGCTGACGCCTGACGTCAGCTGGCAGACGGCAAAGAACTTTGTGCCTTTGCCGTCTGCCAGCAGACGGCAAAGTACGCCGTTAGCCACCTAACGGGCCTAACCCTATCCCTCTGCCGTCCAAGGCATTTGCCGTCTGCTTGCTTAGTATGGCTGACGGCAAACTTCTTTGCCGTCTGCTTTATTTAAGCAGACGACAAAGAAGCCCTCTGCCGTAGTTCATTCAGCCGGACGTGGGGCCGTCTACTGGCTGACGGCAAAGGGCTTTGCCGTCCGCCAGACATGCCTTTGCCGTTTGCCATGGCTAACGGCAAAGTGCCTGATTCCTGTAGTGACATGACCCTGGGAGGGTATGATTGTCGGTGGGACCGTAAGAGTGCCAGGCAATAGATCGGTTTTGTTGGAGCAGCACTGGTCCACCCGAATGGGAACATGTACTAAAGTACAAGGCCGGGAGCTCCATGGTGTGGGTAAAGTGCGCAACCTCTGTAGAGTGTAAATCTATTCGAATAGCCGCGTCCTCGGTCATGGACAGTTCGTACTCGGCCACTATTTGGTCTGTGTCGAGCCTGGAAGAACAAACTATATAATGTTATTGCTAAAACTGAACCAGAGAATGGTAAGGTTTGTCAGACCTACAGTACAGATGCATGGACATCAGATGATGTCAGGGATGTGAATGCTAGCCATGCGATGGCTATGAGATGAGCGGTTTGGTGACCGGAAAGCTTGGATCAGATTTGGATCGTGAGCATATTCGGAGTCCGGATCATTTACCTGATATACTTTACTTTACTGCATTTACTTCAGTAATTATCATGCTAGATAGTACGGTTATGACATGATAATTAATGTTGCTAGATGATTAATCTTGCTAGATAATCCTGCCTTAGTATGATAGCTAATATTGTTAAGATAACAAATGCATGCTTGAATGCCATGGATTGCTTTGCTTGGTATATGTTAGTTTGGTTTGCTTGCGAGTACATTCAAAAGTACTCAGCGGCCTTCAATGTGGCCAGGTTCACCAAAGGATTCGACGTCCACTAGCGAGGAGCCGGAGTGTTCGCAGGCTAGAAGAGTAACCCAGTCAGATCCCTGTGGATTGGAGCCACACCAAGACCAAGCTGCCTTAGATAGAGCTTTTCCGCTGCCAGCACCCTTGTAATATCCCATGTAAGACTTATATATCCATTAATAGAAATTTCTGTGTTCATGATACTTGTTGTAAAGGCACGCGCCAGTGTGATTTCCTGGGCTGGCGTGTGCGGCGACCGTCTGCCAACAGTGGTATTCAGGCGGGGCGCCACATTCATTTCGATACAATCCCACTCTCTCACTCCTGCTCTCTTTTATTGCATTAGGACAACAACGATTCAACTGTTACCTGTTGCGGTAGTTGAACCCATTCCTCTGCATGACCTGTCATTGTCACAGTAAATAGCTAAACCTTCCTAGCATGATTAGGAGTTTCTTGTGCCATGTTGTGACTTCATCCATGCCATGCCTGCTATTGCTTAGAGTTGTGTCAGGTCTGATTCATCTGGGAATGAATTGGAATGTTGTGATCATGTTCTGGTGTTGAGAGCTAAGTGTGTGAACACGTTTTGGTAAAGGTAGCGATGAGAGGCCATGTAGGAGTACATGGTGGGTTGTCTCATTGAGACCGTCCTTAGGAACTGAGTTCTTTGTATGTTATCCAAGAACAGTTACTACCACACATTGGGCCCGAAACCCATGGACCCTCTCGGCTTATTAATCGCCTCGATCTCTGTCCAGGAGTTGCAACTAGTTTCTGGTGTTTGTAGGTCATGCTAGTAGTCTACCAGGTGGCACTCGGCAGGGTGGGCTTGGGACAGACTAGGCACAGTGGCCCGGTGTACCAAGTGGCACCCGGATGGTGGACTTGGGAACCCTGCACACATCATTTGGGGCCGTAGTGGAAACCTCGGCCGGACTTCCTTGCGGGTCGGACTCAAATAGGAGATAAACCTGGACTAGAGACTTGTGTGGTTAGTCAGGTTGTGGCCGACACCCTCGCTAGGCTTCCGCTTGAAGGTTGCCGAGATACATGACGTGTATATGGTGGTAAGTGGTGAGAGCGTGTGTGAAGAAGTACACCCCTGCAGGGTAATATGATCTATTCGAATAGTCGCGTCCGCGGATATGGACTACTTGGATGACTTATATGGTTCATAGACAACTTCAAGTGGATACTCTAAAATTCGCATGATAAGTGTGAGTGCTATGGATGGCCTTCTCGTAGGGAAACAGAAGTGGATCCATAGTTGTGTATTGTTGTGGTGACTATGTGGACTCGTGTGCGCTCTCTCACCCCAAAGAAGTTACTGGTAGTCACAGTTCAGGATAGCCACTGAGTCAAAGCTGGCTTGCTGCAGTTAAATTCCACAACCCCATTGTTGAGACTGATGCATATGTAGTTAGTTCTGATGTAAGTCTTGCTGAGTACCTTTGTACTCACGGTTGCTTAATTTATGTTTTTGTAGAGGAGACTTCAGTCTCGCTAGTGTTTTCTGCGATGAGTTTGACGTTGACCGATTAGGTTTGGGAATCCAAGACAGAGGTCTGGATTCTATGGAGGGTCTTGTAGATAGACAGGCTTCCTAGCCTTCTTTCTTTTCAGCTGTCTGTACTCAGACAGGATAAGCTTCCGCATGTGCCTGTTGCTTGTATGATGTTGTATGTTGGGTCATGAGACCCATGTTTGTAATATCATGCTATGTATGGCTCCCCGGAGCCTTTTGAAGAAATACTTTGAGTCGTACAGTTATGTTGTGATGCCATGTTGTATCTACACATATCGAGCATATTGTGTGTATGTTATTGAAATGCTTTGGTATGTGTGGGATCCGAAACCTAGTTGTTTATTCTTGGTAGCCTTCCTTATGGGGAAATGCCTCCTAGTGCTTCCATCCGGAACACATGGATTGACCGGCATGTGTCCTTCTTTGCCCCTGTGTCTGTCCCCACGGGGAAATGTCATGCGGTGTTCCTTTAAGTCCTTGTAGCTTGCTACGACTTGGGATCATATGTTGATGATCTACACGTGCATTGCTGGGTCATGTATGCCTGTCCCTGTAAGTTTGTGGCACGTTGGTTTATGACTAGTCATGTCGGCCCGGGTTCTTTGTCATATGGATGCTAGCGACACAATCATATACGTGAGCCAAAAGGCGCAAACGGTCCCGGCCAAGGTCCCGGCCATATCGGGAATACCGTGCGTGAGGCCGCAAAGTGATATGATGTGTTACATGCTAGATCGGTGTGACTTAGGATCGGGGTCCTGACATCAAACTTCTTGTACCACTGCCGAGGAGCTTGTTTCAAGCCATACAAGCTCTTCTTCAATTTGCAGACTAAGTGCTCCTTGCCTGCAACCATGAATCCTTCTGGCTGCTCCATGTATATCTCCTCCTCTAGGTCACCATGAAAAAATGTAGTCTTCACATCAAGTTGCTCAATTTCCAAGTCCTGGGTGGCAGCCATGCCAAGCACAACTCGGATCGAAGACATCTTGACCACCGGAGAGAATATCTCATCACAATCGATGCCCTTTTTCTGACTGAAACCTTTCACAACCAATCTGGCCTTGTACCTTGGATGTGAGGTGTTTTCTTCAGTCTTCACTCTGTACACCCACTTGTTCTTGAGTGCTTTCTTGCCCTTTGGCAGATTCACCAACTCAGAAGTATTATTCTCATACAGGGAATTCATCTCATCCTGCATGGCTTTTGACCATTCTTCCTTGTTCTCATCAGACATTGCCTCCTCGTAGCACGAGGGCTCACCTGGATCAGTCATCAACACATATTTATGTGCTGGATACTTAGAAGAAGGAATGCGACCTCTGTCACTTCTTCTTTGCTGCTGCACTGGTAGTGAATCAGGTGGATTTTCGTTGGCATCATCATTACCAACTTCATCATCATCATCATCACTTGATGGTTGCTCATCACGTTGACTTGTACTGCCTTGGTCAGTTGCATCTCCACTGTCTTCAGTGTCATCATCTCCCCCATGAATGTCATGCACGAGAGGAGGACGGATTGTGTCCAAGTCAACCCGAGGTGTGTTGGTCATTGGCTTCTCTGGTTTCCCAATATCTTTTATTGTTTCATCTTCAATGAACACCACATCTCGGCTTCGCACAATCTTCCTATTGGCTGGATCCCATAACCTCTAGCCGAACTCTTCACTTGGTTGGCTGAGGTAGATGCACTGCTTTGTCTTGCTATCAAGCTTGGATCTCTCGTCCCTTGTAACATGTATAAATGCTCTACAACCAAAGACCTTCAAGTGCTTGTTTGATACCTCCTTCCCTGACCAAACTCTCTGAGGAATATCACCTGCAAGAGGAACTGAGGGAGATAGGTTAACCACATACATAGCATTCATTAATGCTTCAGCCCAAAATGAATTCGGTAAATGAGCATGAGAGAGCATAGCTGTGACCCTCTATGTGAGTGTCCTGTTCATTCTCTCTGCAAGACCATTGAGCTGAGGTGTCTTTGGTGGACTCTTCTCAAGCCTGATGCCAAACTTCCTGCAATACGTTTCAAAAAGACCTCAGTATTCACCACCATTGTATGATCTCACGCACTTCAATTTCCTGCCAGTCTCTCTCTCAACTTTGGCAAGGAACTCGTTGAAGGCTTCAAGCATCTGGTATTTGTGTTTCAGCACATACACAAAAACCTGTTTGGAATGGTCATCAATAAAAGTCACAAAGTATAATGCTCCACCATGAGATTTTTCAGTCATGGAGCAAACATCAGTGTGCACAATATCAAGAACATTTTCTGCACGGTGTGGAGGGAGTGTACGAAATGCAACCCGATGTTGTTTGCCAGCAAAACAATGTGCACAGGGTTTCAAGGATATACCTTTCAACTCAGGGAGGTAATCCATGCAAGCAAGAGCATGCATGCCCTTCTCACTCATATGCCCAAGCCTCTTGTGCCACAATTAAACCGAAGTGTCTTTCTCAGCAATGTTCAACACCTCATTGCACAACTTGGTTTTAGTCACATAGAGATTACCTTGCCTACTTCCTCGAGCCACAATCAAAGAGCCTTTGGTGAGCTTCCACTTTCCTTCACCAAAATAACTAGGATGTTTAATATCATCAAGCTTGCCCGCTGACAAAAAATTCAGCCTTATGTCAGGAACATGCCTCACATCATCGAGCACCAATCTGCAACCTGTGTTTGTTTCAATGCATATAGAGCCCTTGCCAACAATTGCTGACGAACCACTATTTCCCATCCTCACTTGGCCAGTAACACCGCTAGTGTAAGATGTGAAATACTCCTTGTGTGACGTAATGTGGAAGGACGCACCTGAATCCACGACCCAACTCATGGCATCATCACGAACAACACTATAGCATTCATCATCTTGAATGACTAGATAGTCCTCTTCTGCTGCAGTCATGGTTGAACTGCTCTCAGCCTTTTGCTCGGTTTTCTTTGCAAGTTTCCCCTCTGCGAGCTCTCTTTTGTACTTCATACACTCGCTCTTTATGTGTCCCAGATTGCAACAATGAAAGCAAGTAATATCTTTCCTCTGTTTTGACTTTGATCTCCCCCTGGATTTACTTTTGCCTTGCTGAAATCTGGTGTGACCGCGTCCACTGTTCTCATTCTTCCCACGGGTTTCAGCCAGATACGCATCAGAAGAAGAGGCTTTGCATTTTTCCTTCTTTCTGGCTTCTTCATTCAGCATGCTATTCTTCACCATCTCCAAAGTCAGCTTCCCATCCGAAGCTGAATTGCTAAGTGACACAACAAGCATGTTCCAACTATCAGGCATGGAACTCAGCAGCAACAATGCTTGCACCTCATCCTCAAATTTGATCTTCATGGTTGAAAGTTGATTTATATGGCATTGGAAGACATTCAAGTGCTCAATCACACTTGTGCCATCTCGGTACTCAAGCTTTGCAAGTATTTTGATCACCGAGGCCTTGTTCATTGATGTCTTCCTCTCATACATAGACTCCAACTTCTGTCACATCTCATACGCATTTGTGTCATTTGCAACATGGTGGAATATATTGTGGTTGATGTACAACCAAATCATACCTACTGCCTTTCTGTGCAACACTCTCCATTCTTCTTCTGTGACACCTGTGGGTATCTTTTCTTTCACAATTGGCTCATACAAATCCTTGCAATAAAAGATGGCTTCCATCATGGGCTTCCATAATGAGTAATTGGAAGAATTGAGTTTTATCATGCCACTTGTAGTAGCGCTTTCTTCCAAATCCATTGTGAGCAGCACTTCTAGCAACTGGGATTAGCAACCTCCTAAGCAACCAAGGCTCTGATGCCACTTTGTTGGGAATTAGCACACAAATGCACTTTGTGGTTAATTGAAACTACAGCGGAAACAAAGTAATCTCAGCACTACATCGTGTACTAACTCAAGGATCGTTGCTTAGCACGGAAGGAAACATATGCAGCAGCATATATGGAGGTAACATATGTTACTCAGCAGACAAGACCCTCCTCAGACGAGTGTCTTGTGGTAGGAGTAGCTTTCTGGACGGCAGCAAGCATCAACAAAGAGACACCAGATTTTTATGTGGAAAAGCCCCCAACTTGAGGGCAAAAACAATGGGCCGAAGCCACCCAAATCCTCTTCCACTATTATCAAATGTGGGATACAACAAGTTCTTCTCTAGATAGCACTAGAGGATCTCATACATCAAGATTTCTGAATCTTGGGTGAACACAACAAGATTTGGGGCTCAAGAGCTAGGGATTGGAACAATCTCACCAAAGATGGTGGAACCGGAGCTTGAAGGAGACAAGGTAGTGGATCTGGACCATCACAACCTTGGGGAGGAGCTCCCTTGGCTTCTTTCTTCAATCTTCCTCTTCTTCCCTTTCTCTCTTGGTTCTCTCTCTTCTTCTCCCTTGGAGGATGAACTAATTTTCATCACTCTTGGTGGTGGCTGCTAGATGGAGGGTAAAGCATCCCCATCCACTCACGTGCTAAGTCCAAAATGACCCTAGGTCATAACCCTAATGGGTAGTGGGCTTCTGCACCTCTTTGGGCTGCCTAAAAGGCTTCAAATGGTCATCTCCTCCCAACCCACAGGAGGAGGATATCCCAACAACTAATACATACGCACATACACTCATCCCTATGAACGCACGCACGCACACCCTACCCCTATGTGCATCTTCGAGAGACTGAGCCAGCACATCATGTTGGGATTGACGAAGTCGTCACAGAGGCCTTCGAAGTCAAGGCGGACGTCTCCTCTCATTGAACACACATCGCCGGAAGCCCTGAAATAAATCCAGTAAAATGCGAACACCAATGTCAAGTCTGGGACTTGAACACTGGTGGGCAGGGTATACCACTGTACTCCTAACCATCCAACACTACCGGAATAAGCTACTATGCCAACGGCCACATAGGCCAGCCGTCGGCATAGAGCCGTCGTCAACGATTTTCTTGGCATTGACCTGTCAGACCGTCGGCATATAAACGTCATAGATACCTATGCCGACGGTTGTAGGCACGTCGTTGGCATAGAACGCCCGTGGGCAAAAAAAGACGGCACGGCTACCTAAGGGCATCATGGCTACGTGTCACATAACGAAGCGGACACCATTGATGTCTACTACACAACTTATTCTTGTAGCCTCGTGTTGGGCCTCCAAGCGCAGAGGTTTGTAGGACTGTAGCAATTTTCCCTCAAGTGGATGACCTAAGGTTTATCAATCCATGGGAGGCGTAGGAGGAAGATGGTCTCTCTCAAACAACCCTGCAACCAAATAACAAAGAGTCTCTTGTGTCCCCAACACACCCAATACAATGGTAAATTGTATAGGTGCACTAGTTCGGCGAAGAGATGGTGATACAAGTTTAGTATGGATAGTAGATATAGGTTTTTGTAGTGCGAACAATAAAAAAGAGCAAGGTAGCAAGTAACAAAAGTGAGCACAAACGGTATTGCAATGCTTAAAAACAAGGCCTAGGGTTCATACTTTCACTAGTGCAATCTCTCAACAATGCTAACATAATTGGATCATATAACCATCCCTCAACGTGTGATAAAGAATCACTCCCAAGTTCCTATTAGCGGAGAACATAAGATAGAAATTGTTTCTAGGGTACAAAACCACCTCAAAGTTATCCTTTCTGATCGATCTATTGAGCTATTCCTATAAGTGTCACAAACAGCCCTAGAGTTCGTACTAAAATAACACCATATGATACACATCAACCAACTCTAATGTCACCTAGATACTCCAATGTCACCACAAGTATCCTTGAGTTGATTATTCGATATGCATCAAACAACTTCATAATCATAATATTCAATCCACACAAAGAACTTCAAAGAGTACCCCAAAGTTTCCTATCGGAGAAAAGATAATGAAAACATGCATCAACCCCTATGCATAGATTACCCCAATGTCACCGTGGGAATCCGCGAGTTGAATGCCAAAACATATATCAAGTGAATCAATATAATACCCCATTGTCACCACAGGTATTCATATGCAAGACATACATCAAGTGTTCTCAAATCTGAAATATTCAATCCGACAATAACGAAACCTCAAAGGGAAAAGATTTGATTCATCATAACAAATATAGAGAGGGAAGAAACACCATATGATCCAACTATATTAACAAAGCTCGCGATACATCAAGATCGTGCCATATCAAGAACACGAGAGAGAGAGATCAAACACATAGCTACTGGTACAAACCCTCTGCCCCGAGGGTGAACTACTCCCTCCTCGTCATGGAGACCGCCGGGATGATGAAGATGGCCTCCGGTGATGGTTTCCCCCCTCCGGCAGGATGCCGGAAAAGGGCTGTAGATGAGATCGTGGAGGTATAGAGGCTTGCGGCGGCGGAGTCGAAGTTCTAGGGTTATTTCTAGGGGTTTCTCTATTTATAGCATTTTTCAGCGTTGGAATCAGGTCAAACGGAGCCATGTGGGCCCCACGAGGTACCAGGGCGCGCTTGGGGGGTGGGGGTGGCGCGCCCTGGTGCCTCGTGGGCACTGGGTGGCCCCCCTCCAGTGGGTCTTGGTTCTAGTATTTTTTATTTACTCCATAAAAAATCTCCAAAAAGTTTCATCCAATTCCAAGAACTTTTATTTCTGCACAAAAAAAACAACACCATGGCAATTCTGCTAAAAACAGCGTCAGTCCGGATTAGTTCTAATCAAATCATACGAAAACCATATAGAATTGTTATAAACATGGCATGAATACTTCATAAATTATAGATACGTTGGAGACGTATCAACCATCCACGCCAGACCCAGTCAGCATCCCGAGCCATCGAGGAGGAAAATACCTGCCAGATCGTCGTCCAGCTCGAGCATCCTGTCTGAGACGCGGATGACCACTGTGCCTTAGAGAATGAGCACTGCTGCCGTTGGGTCATCTCTAGGGACAAGACCCACGAGCATCATCAACTCGAGGTCCCTGCTCAGCGGTCCATCATGGATGAGAAGCGGCTGCAGGAGCTATGTTACCGGCTCACCGCAGGCCCGTCAGTGGGGCGCTTACCCCTGAATCCTCTAATGAAGAGATCGGAGGCGTGCTCCTCTCCTCCTCTGATGAGGATGAGGAGTAGACAGATCCAAGACGCCTAACTAGTAGCTAGCAATATCGATTAGAAACATTGCCTATCTTTAGCAATGCAAATATTGCTCGTCGAATGAATTTTGCCCTGAGTATCAGAACTAGCTATTTTTAATTAAGTTCGAGTTTTCATTTTTCTTGTATTCACTATTTGAATGGGAAAAATTGAATTAGAAATTTCAAATAAATGAAAAAAAGACTAAATAACAAAAGACAATTATGGTCTCTATAGCTTAGTGAATATGTGTTTGCGCACAAGCTTGGCAACCTCCAAAAAATTATGGGGCACGCCGCACATGTGATTTGGCGCTTGCGTTTTGGCGAGTATTCTATAGATCCTCTAACACATCAGTCATGATGACTTCTAGGTCTGCACTTAGTACACAACATAACAACCGAAACTCCCACCATCAAAGGAGAATCTAGCTCTCCAAAGAAGCGCAAGCTAGGGTCATTCCCAATTTGGATAAGACGGTGGCTTAAGAACGACCAATGGCCATTGTTTTCGTACCATGCCAAAGACACCCCTTCCGCGCTGAGGCAACCTTGCACAGATCCGGATTTACCCAAAGAGTAAAAAGTGACACAAGGCGGTCGTCGTCCTCATACTGCCGACACCCTCGAACCTCATCCAATGTAGATATTTGAGCCACACCACCATGATGCCACATGTTCCTCTAAGATCCTCCGTCCATAAGATGCGGGTCGCAAACCCATCACCAACTTTATTGTGAATATATCACCTAAGGAAATGCATGCACCCACCGATCGAACAAGCAGCCAACCACATCTCACATAGGCACAACATCATGATGTTGCTACTGCCTCGACTTCTACTCAAATAGGTGGCCATTGTGCTAACTCCAGCATTGAACGTTGCCATATAAGTTAGCTGTGGCACCCTGATAGAGGGCCGACGCACGCCAGTCCTAGGATAAGACCTGGCGCACGCCTGAGACATGATACATCAATTCCAGGCATAAAAATGGCTTTATTATATGAAATGGAGTTTTACAATACTATTGCTTACAACAATATTACATGGCTCCAAGGCTAACTAAATGGCGGTGGAGGTCTTGGTTCAGCGGCAATGACGTCTCTGGCTAGGCTCCACAACTCACAGGACTGGCTGAGTTACGATCTAGCACGACGGATCTTCTCCTGAACTGGCCACGTGCAAGGCCAGGTGAGTACTTTGAATGTACTCGCAAGACAACCAAATACATAGCATCCAAACAAACAGATGACAAAGCAAGCACTATGCTTATACAAGATTTTATTCTAAACATGGCATGGAATTAACTGGAAAACATGGATCAAGCATGGCATAACATGAATCAGGCATAACAACTACATAACATGGCATGGCATGGCTATTTCTACGAGACATGGCATCCAAAATCAAACTGGAACCTACACTACTCTTACCTCCCGTGAAGCACTGAATTAACATGTTGTAACATTATTTAGTTTTACTGCCCTTCTGGGCTAATTCATGACTCACCGAGACCACGTCCCGTGATCATATCAGAACAACATGGTGACTGCTCACAATTATCCAGATTACCACATTCACTTAGTAGCACATTCCTTAACAAGTTTTTAATAACAGGTTTGTCCTCCAGATCGACAAAGACCAAATAGTGGCCTAACACGAACTATCCATGACCGAGGATGCGGCTATTCGAATAGATTTACACTCTGCAGAGGTTGCGCACTTTACCCACACTATGGAGCTCCCGGCCTCGTACTTAGTACATGTTCCCATTCGGGTGGACCGGTGCTGCTCCAACGAAACTTGCCTAACCCGTGACTCCCCCACCGTACCACCGACAATCATCCTCCCCCGGAGTCATGCCCTGGGTGGCCCCTGTGTCACTCTTGACACCTGCCACCGTCGTGGCCAAACTAAACTGTCCCAAATGGGGACTCCCGGGCTAAACAATCAACTGGGCTCACAAGGTTATCACCGCCTACCGGGCCAGGGTAGCGCGCGCATAACCTTCCCTAGTTGGCGGTACCGATAAGAGAGCACAAAGCTAGACCAAGTCAAGGCCGTCCCATACCGGCATATGTGGCTGCACGGGTAAGCTCGGTTCGGTGACACTATGACTCGATCCCATCGATGACGGAGGAGGTTTAATTTATATGTTCAATTTAATATTTCCATCATCTCATCATAACATCAACATTTATGAGCAAGAACAAACTCCTAACAACAGCATAGCAAACTCATAACAGTATTAACAGTCATGGCATGAGATCAAATCATAGCACTAGCATGACAATGGTACTAAAAATATTGTTACTAGCATGGGAAAAATATGACATGACTGGAATTCATGATATCACATGGTAAATAACACTAGCATCCGGAACCAGGGCACTGCGCCGCATCCGAGGGTGGTCGCGAGGCCTCGGGGAATGGCCTGTAGCGCCGATGCTGCCGACCGGGATACGGCGGCCGCACCACGGCAGAAGAGCAGCGCCGGCAGAGTTTCCCCGGCAGGAATGGAGACGGCGGCAGCCTGCAGACACTCAGGGGTGGTCGAGGGTGAGGAATGGGGAGAAGGGGAAGGGCTCGGGCGTGGGGTGGCTCGCGGGGTCGGGCGGCGGCAGAGAGCTACTCGAGCTCGAGGGGGAGGGGCTGGGGCTCGCTGCTGACCGGGAGAGGCTCGGGGCTCGTATTTATAGTCGCAGGGAGGACTACGCGACGACGGACGGAGCTTCGAGAGTTCGGCGAGGTGGCGGTGCTCCGGTGGAGCACCCAGGTCGGCAGAAGCGGCCACGAGCTAGGAGACGAGGGGGGAAGCTCCAGGCGGTCCACGCGTGCGGCGGGGAGCTCGCCGGCGCGCCCGGACAAGCCGGAACCCACTGGAGACGGCCTCCCGAAGCCTCCAACGCACAGAACACCGATTTGGCGCGCTCTGCCCGTGGTCACCACGTGGCCACGGCGGTGCCACACCCCACATGATGCCAAATCATGTCTAGGGTCTTCTACACGCATCACTGAGATGACTTGACCCCTCAAACAAGAACAGGGAGCCCTGGTGTGACTGCACCTTGGTCAACAAGTTTCCAGCAGCAAACTGTTGACATGTGGTGTGGTCAACACATTGCTCCTCTTGGCCTGGTCTTGGGCTGGGGTTAGTCATCTACTAAGGTGGCCATGCTGACAAAAATTCAGCTCAATTGGGCAAGTCTAGATGGTACTTCCTTTGGAAACTAGCAATCTGACCAGAAATGAAGATGATGATGCTGGTGTCAAATGGCTAGATGGAATTAGCTGCTTTTTGGTGGAGAGTGATGATTTGGTCATGAGAGATAACTGGAAAAGTTTCAGCTCAAATTGATCATCCATGAGGGTACTTCCTTCACAGAGATACAATCTGGACAGAAACTTAGATAATTTACTGGGGGAAATTGGCTAGATGAAATGGGCTGGTTTTTGGTATCCAGGGGTGATTTATCATTTTTAACCACCCTGAAAAATCTCAGCCCAAAAAGATCAAAGGAACAAGCACTTCCTTTGCAAACTGGAAATCTGGACAGAATTTGCAAATGGATGTTGTGCTCAAAATTTGAATTGTGGAACTTGAGATTTTGATGGAAATGGTGAATATATGGGTAGGAGAAGCTCCACAAATTATTTGGGATTTTTCCTAGCTACCAAAATGGTAGTTCCTTTGGAAAGGCCCCAAATTGAAATATTGGCTTTAAATAGGAAAATGCAATTTCCCTTATTTAATTATGGCCAATATTTTTGTGAGAGCTCCATATGATCACAAAGAATATGTCCACAAGTTTTCATGAACTTTGGAGATGGATAGATATTTTTCTGGATTTAATTCCTCGGAAAGGCAGAAAAAAGAATTAGTTCTAGATGAAAAATATTGCATATGACTTGGCAATATTTTTGCACATCTAGGGTTTATGGATGAAGGAGGGTCTCTGGAAATTTTGGGAGGATTAACAGAGCAAGGAAAATGATAGCTCCTTTGTAAACACAAAGGCAGGATTCCCAGTTCCAATATTTTGAAACTAGGGTTTGAATGAGGTTCGGGGTTTACTGACGGAAACTTGACTGGCACAGAAGCATGGGAAAGGTATGGAGAGATTGAGGATTGTTTGGATTCACCTGGTCACTCACCAGATTCCAGAGGAAAAAATTTGGGAGAGAAAAGCTAGGAAGGAATAACAACATAAAAATCAATAACCCGATTTTTGGGGTGTTACATTAGCTACTTCCACCAGCCTCCCCCTGCCGACATAGGCCACTACGCCTGTCATGCGTCGGGGCTTCTCCTGAACCTCCTTAGGGAAAAACTTCATTTCACAAGCCCACCTTGACACCAACCAAAATATTTGTTTGTTGTTCACACTGCAGGCGCATAGACCAAGGGAGTGTCTGTGGACAATAACGTCATACGGTTGATGCGATCTAGCTGGAGTTGTGACATGTGTAAGGCTTCTGCTACTTTGAGCTGCGTTGAGATTTTCCTCGAAGAGAAAGGGATGATGAAATATAGTAGCGAAGAGTATTTCCCTCAGTATTGAGAACCAAGGTTATCGAACCAGTAGGAGATTCACGCAAACGACGATCAACAGTACCTACACACACACAAATAAATACTTGCACCTAACACGGGCAAGAGGGTTGTCAATCCCCTTGTACTCGTCAATTGCAAGGATTAATTCTGATAGTGGGAGATATATAAATTGCAAAATAAAAATAAAAGTAAATAAATTGCAGCAAGGTTTTTAGGGTTTTAGTAAATATATGAAGTGAATGGACCCGAGGGCCATAGCTTTCACTAGAGGCATCCCTCATAAGCATAACGGTATGGTGGGTAAACAAATTACTCTTGGGCAATTGATAGGAAAGCGCATAGTTATGATGTTATTCATGGCATGATCAGTACATAGGCATTACTTCCGTGACAAGTAGACTGAAAAGATTCTACATCTACTAATATTACTCCACTTTGAGAGCGCTTCTATGCTTGCCTCTCTACATATTAAGTTCATGACAAACAGAGTAATGCTTTAAGCAAGATGACATATTGTAGACAAAATAAGATCAACCAATATGATCAAACCTCGTCGTTTTACCCTTAGTAGCAACAATACAAATACATGCCTCGCTACTCCTCCTGTCACAGAGGGAGGACACCACAGGATTGAACCTACTACTATGCACTACTTCCACTGAAGACCTAATCATCAACTTGGCCAAACATAACTCATAGATAGGAAATCATTACATAGATATAACAATCACACATAATAAAGTTAAAAAACAACTCAATTACTTTCTATGAATAATCTGATCATAAACCCACAATCGGATCCCAACAAATACACCGCACAAAGGAATTACATCGAGTAGAACTCCGAAGAGAACTTTGTATTGACGATCATAGAGAGAGAGAAAGCCATCTACCTAATTACTATGGACCCGTAGGTCTTGTGAGGAACTACTCACACATCATTGGAGAGGTAGCAAGGTTGATGTAGAGCCCGTCCGTTATTGATTCTCCCTCCAGCAGTGTACCGGCGGATGCCTCCAGATGAGATCGCGGTAGAACAGAGGCTTGCGGAGGCGGAATAATTGTTTCGGGTCTCGCCCTGGTGGTTTCTGTATTTTAGGGAATTTTTGGACTTGGAATTAGGTCAAACAGAGTTACGAGGGGCCCACAAGCTCAGGTGGCACCCCTCCCCGTGAGGGCACGCCGTGTGAGCTTGTGGCTCTCTCGTATATCTTCTGGCCTTCTCCCGAAGTCTTCCTGGCACTACTGGAAAAGGGCTTATAGGTGAACTCGCATTAGTGGCGGGCACAATTTAGCGCCCGCCACTGGTAATCTAAAAAATTACAAGTGGCTGGCGTAAAAACCGACCCGACACTACTTTTGGTTTACCAGTGGCGGGCGCCAGTTTGCGCATGCTACTGGTAACAACTATCCAGATTTACTGCGGGGCAAATCTTATCAGTGGCGGGCACAAAACTACGCCCGCAACTGATACTTGATTTACCAGTGGCGGGCACGTATTTATGCCCGTCATAGGTATTTTTTGGTACCGCGACAAATCTGTCAAAAATACCAATGGCGGATGACAATGCGTGCCCGCAACTGATAACACAAGAATAGAAGTGGCGGGTGCTGTTTTGTGCACGCCACTTCATTTACCTGTGGCGGGCCAGAAGTGACACCCGCCACTCGAATTATTTTCCGACCCGCGCCTACAAGCCCACCAAGGCCCGACAAAATGAAAAGATAGAGCTAACCCTATCATCCCCCCATCCATCTCTTTCTCTCTAGCAACGCCGCACCTCATCTCTCTCCTCCCGATCCCCTCATCTCCGTCCGCTAGATCCACCGCGCCCCTCCCGTGGCACACCTCCCTCCTCAAATCCCTCTCGCCTCTGCTCTCATCCGGCCGGGGCGCCACTGCCCCTTGCGTCTCCAGCCAGCCCCCCTCTCCACTTACGCTGCATGATTCCGGTGAGACCCGATGTCGCTCGCCACCGCGTAGCATAGCGCCGAGCTAGCCTCGTTTTGCTATGTCATCTACTCCGGCTGGATTCACCACTCATGGCCAGCACCGCTCACCCACGACCTTGGCCCGTGGCTAGGGTTTCGGGCGTCGGCTCCGACAACGGTGACCATGTCCGGTGAGTTCATCCCCTCCCCCTCCTTCCTACTATCACTCTCTCTTCCTCTCTCTAATCTCCTATCCTGTCTTCTTTTCTCTTGTAGCAGCAGAGGAGTGGGTGGGGAAGTACTGAATCACCCACGCCATGGAGGTTATGCTCGGGCGACCCTGCACTGCAGCCGTGGCCATGGAGGTCCTCTCTCGCCCCTCTTCTACTATCCTGTCCGGCAGCTCCTGATGTGCTTCAATTCGATTTGGAGTTCATTTCTTATGTTAATTATAGTTTAGTTATACTGCTAGGTTCCTAGGTTCTAGAGTTTACTGATTTTGCATGTGATTCAGATATGGCAACATGAATTTTACCTGTGATTCAAACAGGGCAACATGAGTTCAAACGCGAGGTCACATGACACTGTCAAAATAAAAGGTCTGGAGCTGAACAAAAAGCTGTAAGTTTGTTGGTGGACAAACAAATATAGATCTATATATTACTTCGATGTCTTGGATTGTTGGTGTTTCATCAACTGTACATAGTCTTCACAATGTTTTCTTCTCCTTGAGTGCACTTTCAGGATGTACACAACTAAATTTAGCACATAGTTTTCTTGCTTTTATGCTAGATTATTGTAGAACTGATGTAGGCCAACCCACGCTCCTCTGTTAGTTTCGAACCAATTTTGTCATGCACCTATAAATCAATAAGCCATAAAGTTTCATTTCTCAATAGCCTCGTTTGTCTTAATTTCATTTTTAACTTTGGCGCATGCCATACCTACAAATTCATATGTATTCTAGTACTACTACTATAGAGATATGTACCGGCCAATTCTGTGTGTACGCTGAACACATAGTTGTTGATTGCAGGGCCTAGTTGCTCATGATGGACCGTCCCCTGGTTGGCTGCAAGGTCGCCACTAACCATACCTGATGAGGATGTGACAGATGGCGACTCGGTGAGGCCATGAGGATGAGTATATTTTCACTCGTATGTTCTCAAGTAATTCCAATCATATGTACGTGTCTATAGTTTCTAAATTGTCCGCACAAGAATATTGTCGGTTGTACCACTGGTGCAGCAATCCATTGATTGGCCGCTGTTCTGTATTTTATATGGCCCGCGGATATCTTCTATACCCATGCTTACAAATAATCTTCAGTTATATTTAGTGTTTTATCTTTATTGTTTTCCTGTATGCCCATATCATATTGTCACCTCAGTTTAATCGTTGGAGGTGCTATTATGAAGCAATGTTGCTATGTGGAGATAATGCATTTCTGAAAATTTTACCAAAGATAAATGTACATTAAGTGCAGACAATAATTTTCATTCTGTTTTATATCATGTAATCTGCTATATCTGTAAAAGCTTTACATAAGATAGATGTATCCCAAATAGTTCTTCTCTAGGTTGTGCAAGGTTGTAAGCTAAGCGATTGATGTGTTGTTTCTCACAAATGATGTGGATGTTGGTGTTTAATCGCAGCAAAATACCAGGTTTTTTTTTCTGATGATGGGGAAACAATTATCAAGTGTCTTGGCAGTATACTACTACTCCACCTATAGGTACTAGCTAGTTGATTTTTCCCAAGTAATAACTAGTCTTGCTACTTGAAGGCAACCAAACTTGTCACTAAGTTGAATGTTGATTGGCTCATTTTATTTATTCATGTTCTACTCATATCTGATACCGCCCTGGCTGCCTGGTTAATTGGAGATAAATATATAGAGGATGCAACTGTCCAGTTTTTGTTAAAAAAAATCTTTTGTTGCAGACGCTGGCCATATCTTTCTCGAAGATGAAACTCTTCATGACTGGGATCATGCCGCTGTATGGTAGCCTCGTGTCTCCTTCTTTGACTGCTTCGTCGGTATCGCCATGGGCAGGACCTGCACCACCGTGGACTATAAGTGTAAGCGCATACCTTCCCCTTCCATGCTTGGTTGGCTACCTATTCGTTGTGTAAATCAGAGTGCCGAGAAATTTGACTTGTGAAGCATACTAAAATGCTACCGAGAGATTTACTTAGTGACATGTTTCTATTTGTCAGCATCTGTTTGTGTCATTATTATTGGTGCTAATTGGATATTTCTATGAAATGCTGCATGAGGTGAAGACCCACGACATTGCAACAATGGGGAAATGGTTACCTACAGAGCAGGTCAGTTACTTGTAGCATTTGCTCTTTGCTTCTCCAAATTATCTCCTGGTCCATATATGATCGAGGAAAAACTCTTTCCTCTGCTTAACATATATGAAATCTAGTCAAATCCCTATAGCAGTGGATCCACAACATATTTGTTTCAGTAGAACAATGATACATTGAACGATCTGACCTATGCAGACACACACACATCCACACACACATGCTGACCTATATATATAGGAAAATGGTTGTACACTCCTGGGAGTACGTGCTCCCGCTGCTCATGTACCACATAGATGAATCTTTTTTACCTCTTTATTATTTTTAATATACTTCATTAATAATTAGTAGATACCCCAAAATGAGTTTCATGAAAATATTCATGTGAGTCTATATATTTTAAAAGGTTTATGTATATACTGATTTGTTTGTACGTGAAAAAGGTATATTACAAAAATTATGTCGCAAATGATATTTTTTCAACAAAAGTCGTATTGGGGTATCTTAGAATATGAAGTATATAAGAATGATAAAGAGGTATATTCAACGCGTATACGAGGTATATTGAAGATGGGAGTACATACTCCCAGGACTACAGAAAATTAGTCCTATATATATATATATATATATATACATAAAGCCGGCCTATTCTGCTAATATTAGCAGAATAATATTCTCCACACACTTCCGAACTGCGTGCTCAACGCAAGTGAACTACATTTTTGAAGTAAGAGTACTGCAATACTGAGACGAGTGAACTTCTCGTCGCAAAAACCTGCACGCCATTTGTTTTGGTACTGTTTTTCGTCCAGTTTTCAAACCGTTTGTCGGAACGATGCGTATGATATGCCGTTGGATTAGGCAGAACTTCACTATGCTGTACACTTTTCGAGATTTTACACGGTTTAAGAGTAGTTTCGAAAATGATGCGGCGCCTGACGAGTGGCAGTGAGCATATTTTCGCGTTTTTTTCAAACCGCTTGTCGGAACGATGCAAATGATAAGCCGTTGGAAATATATTGTCGAGGCGCAACTTTTACGTATAGAATACTCTCTCTAATTCCTTACGGTTTAAGAGCAGTTTCAAATTTATCAAAACCTGCAAAACTCTGTTTTTGAAATTTACGACTTTTTCGATATGGTTTTTGCTGCAGTTTCTTAACCGTTTGTTGAAACGAGGTGTGTGAAACGCCATTGGAAAGCTATGAAAGAGGCGCAACTTTCATATGTAGAACATGTTTTGAGATTCCTTACGGTTTTAAATTAATTTTGAATATAGTGCGGCAGCCAACGAGTGACAGTGGCCGTTTTTTCATGATTTTTTTTCCAAACCGCTCGTCGGATTTGGCACCCCGATAGAGGGCCGACGCACGCCAGTCCCAGGATAAGACCTGGCGCACGCCTGAGACATGATACAGCAATTCCAGGCAGAAAAATGGCTTTATTTATATGAAATGGAGTTTTACAATACTGTTGCTTACAACAATATTACATGGCTCCAAGGCTAACTAAATGGCAGCGGAGGTCTTGGTTCAGTGGCAACGACGTCTCTGGCTGGGCTCGACAACGCACAGGACTGGCTAGGTTACGATCTAGCACGACGGATCTTCTCCTGCAACTGGCCACGTGCAAGGCCAGGTTAGTACTTTGAATGTACTCACAAGACAACCAAATACATAGCATCCAAACAAGCAGATGACAAAGCAAGCCCTATGCTTCTATAAGAGTTAAATATAAACATGGTATGGAATTAACAGGAAATCATGGATCAAGCATGGCATAACATGGATTAGGCATATCAACTACATATCATAGCATGGCATGGCTACTCCTACGAAGCATGGCATCCAAGATTAAACTCAAACCTACACTACACTTACCCCTTGCAAAGCATTAAAGTAATATGTGGTGACATCACTCAGTTTTGCTGCCTTTCTGGGCTAACTCATGACTCACCGAGATCTAATCTCGTGATCATATCAGAACAACATGGTGACTGCTCACAATTATCCTATATTCCAAGTTACCACATTACCTAGTAGCACATTCTTTAGCAAGTTTATGACATGTTTATCCTCCAGATCGACAAAGACCAAATAGTGGCCTAGTACGAACAGTCCATGACCGAGGACGGGGCTATTCGAATAGATTTACACTCTGCAGAGGTTGCACACTTTACCCACACCATGGAGCTCCCGGCCTCGTACTTAGTACATGTTCCCATTCGGGTGGACCGGTGCTGCTCCAACGAAACTTGCCTAACCCGTGACTCCCCCACCGTACCACCGACAATCATACCCTCCCAGGGTCATGTCCTGGGTGGCCCCTGTGTCACCTCGTGACACCTACCACCGTCGTGGCCAAACAAAACTGTCCCAAACGGGGACTCCCGGGCTAAACAAACAACTGGGCTCACAAGGTTATCGCCGCCTACCGGGCCAGGGTAGCACGCGCGCATAACCTTCCCTCTTTGGTGGTACCGATAAGAGAGCACAAAGTTAGACCAAGTCAAGGCCGTCCCATACCGGCAAATGTGGCTGCACGGATAAGTCCGGATAGGTGGCACTATGACTCGATCCCATCGACGACGGAGGAGGTTTAATTTATAAGTTCAATTTAATATTTCCATCATCTCATCATAACATCAACATTTATGAGCAAGAACAATTACTTCACAATAGCATAGCAAAATCATAACGGTACTGACAACCATGGCATGAGATCAAATCATAGCACTCACATGATACTGGTACTAAAATATTGTTACTAGCATGGGAAAATATGACATGACAGCAATTCATGATATCACATGGTAAATAACACTAGTATCTAGCACAGATGAAATAACAGGGCTACGGCAGTGCAGACTAACAGATGATCTGAAATATACTGCAATACACACACACAGGGTGCAAGCAAAGTCATCACGCAAATACGGAGCTCATGATAAGAGGTTGGCTTGCCTTGGGGTAGGGGAATACACCGGGAGGAAGTGCAATGAAACTCCGAAAAGATTTGCCGAAAAAGTTTCCCTCTTGAAGGGGGCTGATTAAGGGCAAGGGCAAAATGGTCATTTTCACAGTGTGAAAACATTATGAAAATGATACCATCGGAATGGGCTCGACGAACTGAAGACGTGGGCATTGGATTTACCTCAATCGGAGTTACGGTCGCGAAGAAACGGCCGTTCGTTCGTTAAGCCGAGAAACGGACAGAAAACTGTGCATTTCAGTCCTTAACGAGCGAACGTTCGCTAAATAGCCGTTTCGGCCAGCGGCTGAGAAAGTGGAAGCGCCTTTCCACAAATACGTCTTCTGTAACCGAAAACGCCTTTTACGGAGTACGTCTCCACTTAACCGGCTGGGCCCGGCCGTTAGCCACTTACAGGTGGGCCCCGGCTTATCCTCTCTCTCCTTCTTCTGTCTCCTTCTTCCTCCTATGACACCGGCCAGGGAGGGCCTCGGCCGTCGATGTTGCCGGCGATGGGCGGCGCCAGAGAGACCGCCGGTGGTCTCCCTGGAACCGGAGTACTACGCCGCATCCGGGGGTGGTCGCAGGGCCTCATGGGACAGCCTGCAGCGCCGTCGCCGTTGGCCGGCCGCAGTAGCTGAAGAGCTTCGACGGAGCCACGCCGACAGGGCTCCCTCGGCTAGGATGAGCACGACGGCGGCCCCATGGGCTCTTGGGGAGGTCGCGCACGCGGAAGGAAGTGAGGGGGAGTGGCCACACGGCCGGATTCGGCCGAGGGAAACGGCGGCAGAGAAGACGGCCGCGGCGGCGCTTGGGGTGGCGGGCACGGGCTCCTCCACTAGAGACGGCCTCCCGATTTGTCGTGCTCTGGCCGTGGTCACCGCGTGTCCACGGCGTTGCCACGCCTCACGTGAAGCCAAATCATGTCTAGAGCATTCTCCTTACTTCTCTGGGTCTACTAGTGGGGTTGAAATGAAATGAACCTCTCTGGTGTGACCACACTTTGTTCAAACAGTTTCCAGCAGCAAACTGTTGGCATGTGGTGTGGTCAACATAGTGCTCCTCTTGGCTTGATATTGGGCTGGGGTCAATCATCTACCAAGGTGGCCACACTGACAAAAATTCAGCTCAAATGGACAAATCTAGATGGTACTTCCTTCACAAAGCACCAAACTGGCCAGAAATGAAGATGATGACGCTGGGGTCAAATGGCTAAATGGAATTAGCTGATTTTTGGTGGAGAGTGATGATTTGGTCATGAGAGATAGCTGGAAAAGTGTCAGATCAATTTGATCATCTATGAAGGTACTTCCTTCACATAGATGCAATCTGGACAGAAACTTAGATAATTTACTAGGGAAGATTGGCTAGATGAAATGGGCTGGTTTTTGGTATCCAGGGGTGATTTATCAATACCAATCACCCTAAAAAATCTCAGCCCAAAAAAATCAAGGGACAAGCACTTCCTTTGCAAACTGGAAATCTGGACAGAATTTGCAAATGGATGTTGTGCTCAAAATTTGAATTGTGGAACTTGATAATTTGATGGAACTGGTGAATATATGGATAGGAGAAGCTCCACAAATTATCTGGGATTTTTCCTAGCTACCAAAATGGTAGTTCCTTTGGAAAGGCCCCAAATGGAAATATTGGCTTTAAATAGGAAAATGCAATTTCCCTTTTTTAATTATGGCTAATATTTTTGTGAGAGCTCAACACGATCACAAAGAATATCTCCACAAGTTTTTATGAACTTTGGAGATGAATAGATATTTTTCTGGATTTAATTCCTCAGAAAGGCAAAAAAATGAATTAATTCTAGATAAAAAATATTGCATATGACTTGGCAATATTTTTGCACATATAGGGTTTATGGATGAAGGAAGGTCTCTAGAATTTTGGGAGGATTAACAGAGCAAGGAAAATGATAGCTCCCTTGTAAATACAAAGGCAGGATTTCCAGTTTCAATATTTTGGAACTAGGGTTTGAATGAGGTTCGGGGTTTACTGACGAAAGCTTGGCTGGCACAATAGCATGGGAAAGCTATGGAGAGATTGAGGATTGTCTGGATTCACCTGCTCACTCACCAGATTCCAGAGGAAAAAATTTGGGAGAGAAAAGCTAGGAAGGAATAACAGCACAAAAATCGATAACCCGATTTTTGGGGTGTTACAAACCTTCCCCCCTTAAGAGAATCTCGTCCTCGAGATTCCTAGGGTTAGCTCAAAACAAAAACTACTCCTCTAGGAAAAACCTTCGGGTTGGGTCTTAACCTTGCGGTTGAAAACAACCGAGTTAAGAGTACCAAAAATTGGTACTCCCAGATCGAGATACGGATATCGCGGGATCTACTCCACGGGTAAGGGTCACTGGGTTACTCTCGTGGCCCTGAAAAAGAAAATTTTCCTTTTTCAAAAATGCCAGGGACACCCCAATTAACAGTGGCCTCTCTCGCTGACAGGTGGGCCCAGGGCCCACTGGCAGCCTCCTTCTTCTTTCTCCGGCTAACGGTTCTCTCTCGCTCCCACGCTGTTCGGCGTGCAGCCGGGCACAGCTCGCGCCTAGCCCCTAGGGCATAAAGCACACCCTACGACGATAGTGCGCGGCGTGCACGAGGTCGACGCAGAGAGCACTCCTGTCGCCGGCCAGCGCCGGCCGGCACTGCTCGCGGATTCGCCTCTTGGACGCCGGTGATCGAGCGACGCGTGGTTCTCCTGGACCTCGCTCACCGTACACCGGACTTGGGCTATAAAAACGACCGCGGTTTCTTCCCTCTATCTCGCACCTCACCTCACCTCTTCTCCTTCTCCTTCTCCTTTTGGTTGCAGGAGCTCAAGGCAAGGCGTTAATGGCGGACGTAGGTTCGGAGCTGATCACGATCCTCCTGGTTGGTCTGCTGGCGGCATTGGTTGGCTTCTCGCTGCTACTGTGTGCGATGATACTCGATGATCGCCGTGATGCCGCTACTCGAGTGGTGGCTCTCCGAGGCGGCGGTGATCATGAAGACTAGGCATCTGTGCCGGGCATGAGTGGGTGTTGGAGTAGAATCGGGGTTAAATCTTGGACTGAAGGGGTTGTAACGGTTTATGCTGCAATAAAATTTCTCAGAATTTCTCCGAGTTTGCAGCTGGGCTCTGGGAAAAAGATTTAGAGACTAGGGAGGGGAGAGCTTGCTCTCCAGAGTTCTGGGTTTGGGAGGTTGGCAAATGGAGAGAGCACGAATGGATGAGGGTATGCGGTTTTCGCATTCTACCCGAGTACTACTGCGATTGTACTCAGGGCAATGAACTTGGCGTGCAAACATTGCTCACAGAATACACATGCAATCTACTCAAACCAAAATGCAGGCAAATGCATATGGGAGCCACATACATGCAAAGGAAAAGAACACATCCAACAGATTACACTACGGTCTCTTTAATGCTAGTGGGTGTATATACTCCTGGTATACATACACCTACACCAGCCCGTATTTCATTAGGGACTCCAAGCGAGTCCGTTGTTATTAGGTGTAAGTCTCCTACTGATCAAAATCTTGTTAAGAAACCATATTGCCAGCTCTACTAAACATTTTTGCTTAACAGAGAGACAGATAAACCAAACACACAGAGCAAACAGACATACATAACGTTACCACCGCACACAAGTTAAAAGCAGTACAAGCATACAACAACACGCAACCTTACTAGGCAGCGAACAACAACTCACTCCGAACTACAGGGTTCTACTCTTGCTGGGGTTCTCCTGGGGGACGCAGGCTGAGCCAACTTCCGTCTTCATCATCGGACACCTCTATAGGTTGGGGCTCAACTGCTGGAGCTACGGCTGGGGCTTGACGAAACACATCCCGACGTTGAAGACGCCCTATAGCTCCTCGAATAGAAATTGGGTGGACGGATTCAGGGTTCCATGGGTTCACAAGCTGCGAAGGTGGCACTGGGTTTGGCATCATAGAACTGGTGGCCTGGGATGCAGCTAGACAGGCCTCATGGTATGCTTCCGTAACAACCCGAGTGGTGTTTTGGTCAATGGCTTTAAACTCTCCAAGGATGCCGGTGAGCAGCAGTCCCTGGGCAGCAATGAACTGAACCAGGCGAGCCATTGCCGAGTCGGCATCTTTGACTATGCTGAAGAACTTGCAGCCTTCGCTGGACGCAGAGGGAAAGTGGCGGAACTCCCGCATCTCTACTACTTTCGGAAACTGGAAACGAAGACGGGCGATGGCTTCCGCAGCAGCTGTCTGGACAGCCAATGCGGGGGTAGGCATGGGTTTGCCCTGAAAAGTCAAGGGCTTCCCATCTCTACTGGACCGGGGTATATATGCACATTCGCATAGAATCGGCAAAGGTGAGAGACGGGTTCTGCTTGGAACACCAAATACACCGGGCAAGTACTACAGCGAAGGGCTTGGGTGAGCATGCTCGAAAGAATGGGCGGAAAACCAGGATAACCATTAGCCAAGGTTCGGATATGGAAAGCGGGTGCACTGGAAGAGCTAGCCATGGCTGCTGGTTTGGAGATACTGGCTGTGACACCCTGGTTTTTGGCAACTTTTTCTTTTCGAAAGCTTTCTGGCTTTATTTGCAATTTGGATGGATTTTGAACCTTTTCAGTTGACTTTGGACTTATGAATTCCTCTCAGTGATCTAGAGCCCTCAGCATCTTGCGAAAACCTTGTCACTCACCCTCTGGATCAATTTCCAATTCTTCATCTTTCCCAAATATTCATTTTCTTCCTTTGGGAAAATCTATCATCACTATGGGTTACACAGCAACCTATAGTTCTGGTGATCAGAAAAATCCCAAATTAATCCCAGACCTTCTTGACATCATCTAATCCCACATTCTTCAAAACCATTTCATGGTCCAGTACAAATTTTAGTCCAGAAAACTCCATTTGCTCTCTGGATAGTACTGGTCATTTGTGAAGGAGCTCATATTTTCCCAACTCAGTTAATTCCCAGAAAATTCCCTGAGATATTAGGGAACCTATCTCTCCACAATATACAAAAATATCATCTTGTCCAGTACAAATTTTCATCACCAATATTCTGCCAAGTTTCTGTCCAATTAGAACCTCTGTAAAGGAAGTACCAGCTAGAGGTATCCAATTGAGCGGAAATTTTTATGGCATCTTCTCCTCACCAAATAAACCTGCCACACCAAAATTCAGCTCCAGCAGTTCAACCAGATGAGTGCTACAAGGTCCTCTAGGTTTCTGGTTCAATACAGCACTTGTACATGAACTATATTCAATTCTTGATAAAATCATTTCAAACTTGGTCAGATTGGAGTCCTTCCAAGATAGATCATCCCAGACATCTCCATTGGCTCCATCTCCAGCTCACCACTCCTCTAGATCTCTCTCAAGTTCTCTGTCAGTAACTGTTGCTGGAGCTACACTTCAACTCAGTCTGTATCTAGCCAAACCAAGTGCACAGAGGAGCTAAATGACCTAAGGAGAACACCCTAGACATGGTGCGCTGGACTTGGATGGCCTGCAGACATCAACTCCCGTGGTGAGCATGACAATGGCATGCCATTGCACGCGCTCTGCACCGCGCCCGAGTCTGGGGCGTCGCGTCCGACTGCCTCGCGCCGCAGCAGCTTGTCTCCGTGCGCCGACATCCTCTCCTTCCTCCACCTGGTCGTTCTGGGCTTTTCCCCTCGCCGGAATCGGCCTCGGCGGCCGCCACGGCATCCGGGCACTGTGGCGCCCGTGCGGCCACAGTGGCTCTGCCGTCGTCGTCTTCCTCCCGCTAGCCGCCACTGCACGCCATTACTCCTCCTGCCCTCCTCCGTCCCGTCGCCGCTCCCAGCCAGCCAGCGCATCGTCCTCACACCGGCGACGTGTCCCAGATCCCGCCGCTTCTAGAGAGCTCGCCCGAGCTCGCCTCCTCCTATAAATAGCCCTCCCCGGCCTCTCCCGAGCTCCTCACCCTACTTTTCCACCCTCCTATTGAGCCCCCGAGCACCGAGCCACGGCCGAGAGCCCTCTGGCCTCGCATCTCGCTGGAGCACCGCCGCCACCTGAGCTTTGCCTCCCCGCCGACTCGCTCCTCCCCGAGCTCCACCGACTGCACCCGCGAGTTCACCTCGCTCCACTGCCCCTGCCCAAGCCCTTGCCCGGTAGAATCGCTACCGGAACCGCCGTCTCCGACGACCCCCGAGAGCTGCCGCCGCCGGAGAGGAAGGGGACGACGTCGTCCGGCCACCGTTCGCCAATCCTCGGGTACGTGCGTCTTCATCTCGAAGCGCTCGATCGATTCCCGCAGTCGTCGGACCTCGCCGCCGTCCGCATTGCCGGCGAGCGTCGCCAGATCCCTCTCTCTCTCCCATTTAAACCTGACCGCAGGGCCCGCTCGTCAGCGGCTTACCGAAGCGGTAAGTGGAGACGCCCGGGCGGTTTACGCCTTCGACGTGGCCCCCTGTCAATTTTTCTTTTTTCTGTTTAATCCAGATTTTGACCAGAACTTTGACCAGCCATAACTTTTTATCCATAAGTCCAAATCAATTGATTCTTTTTGCATCTGGTTTGTCTTGAGCTCCTCTATTTTCTGGCCAAACTTGTTATTTTTCCCATGTTCACAGAATTTCTGGTGCACAGAACAGTAGTATGTGACATTTTCAATTGCATTTGAAAAATATTTTCAGAGGGAAATACTTTTGGATTTGAAGCCCAGGAGTTTGTGAACAACCCAACAGAGCAAGGCAAGCCATGTCATCCATTGCATGAAGCATTTCAATAGTGTTGGTTATTTAATTGAATTTCATGCATTATTTTAATATGTGATAATTTTTAGTAAATTATTTCAATGCCTAGTTACTGCCATGTTAATTTACTTGCAATTAAATACCCATACTGGTTAAATGCTTGACAACACTAAACTTAGTTGGTTGATCAAGAGCCACCTACCAAGACTTTTCCGTGCAGCCACATTTGCCGGTGTGGGACGGCCTTGACTTGGTCTGTCTTTGTGCTCTTTTATCGGTACCACCAAACTAGGGAGGGTTATGCGTGCGTGCTGCCCTGATCAGGTAGACGACGATAATCCTGTGAGCCCAGTTGAGTTATTTTGCCGGCGTCCCCATTTGGGACAGTTAGTGGCCACGACGGTGGCAGGTGTCACGGGGTGACACAGGGGCCACCCAGGACATGACCCTGGGAGGGTATGATTGTCGGTGGTACGATAGAGGGGTCACGGGTCAGGCAGGTTTCGTTGGAGCACCACCGGTCCACCCGAATGGGATCATGAGGCCAGGTACTCCATGGTGTGGGTAAAGTGCGCAACCTCTGCAGAGTGTAAAACCTATTCGAATAGCCGCGTCCACGATATTGGACAGCCCGTTTAGGCCTCTCTAGGATGGTAAACCATGATAATGTTAATAATGATGGAAGAACTTGTCTTATGTTCGGAAGTGCTCTGTGGATTGTGAGCATTCCGAGGGTTGTGGGACAACCAAGATGAGAGTAAGTTGGTACTGGGTACCAGTAAGTGAGCAACCTAATCACTTAACTTGTTATTTGCCATGCTATTGTTTGCTGCATTGTTTTGGTTGTCATGAGCTTGCGAGTACATTCCAAGTACTCACCTGGCGTATCATGCCAGATGCAGGAGAAGCCGAGGACGGAGGTCCCGAAGGTTCGTGCTACGCTAACTAGGCCGTGTCCACAGCAGTGTCCCTGTGGATGGAGTTTACCGCGCTATGTTCGGCTACGCCGTAGTTCTACCAGTAGTATTGAGGCCCTGTCATGTTCCATAAATAATGTAGATATTGTCATAGCACGTGCAGTGCTTCTGGCCTCGCTATCAGGTAAATTACGAGCTTGTACTCGAGATATTTTCATAAAGTTCAGTTCAGTTTCGTTCCAAGTTGTTGTGTGTTTCCAGAAGACATGATCTCTGGGTTGGAAACACTGGTAAACCGGTTCTCTGAGCCGGGGTGCCACAACGCTTGGTATCAGAGCCGCGCTGACTGTAGGACACCCTAGTTAACCCTGCGCTTGAATCGCGAGTAGTTTAGAGTCTTGGTGTGTCTTGCTTGCTGCACTCTGATTGCTTGCATTGCAGGGCATGCATATAGTTTTTATTGTTCTAACCGCTGGTTTGATGAGTGTAGATGGCACCAGTTCCGTACCACTACCATCATGAGCCGGCACCGTTCACTTTTCCAGTACTGCTTCATAACGTCTGGCTTCGGCTGTATCCCAACGGCGAAGACCCAGTGTACCAGGTGTTTCGAGAGAAGCTTGCTGGTTCAGAATTCGAGTATCACGTGCAAGCCTTTCTCACTACGAGTTCGGATATTGGCAGCTACTCCCGTTCTTCCAAGGGCGGAACCGCTTCTACTCCAGAGTTGGCAATCCAATTTGCTGCGATGGAGGCTCTAACTGACTTGCGCTTCCACGAGGTCGAGATGCAGACTCATCCAGGTTTCTTTCACTATCCCACCCTATCGCCTACGACAGGGCGAGTCCTTTTCGCACCTGTTGATCCGGCGAGTGATCGTGCTACTGGTGTTTTATCTCGTTATCTGAACGCCAGTTACCCTATGATCACTTCTCTAGCTGAGGAGCTGACTTCTGCTCGCGAGACACTTGCGGCTGTTGCGGCAGCACAGTCTCCTCCTCCACCTCCGTTTTCACCGGGGTACACTTCGCCCGTTCCACCTTTCGACACTCCTTCTAGTTCGTTAGGACCGCTAGGCTTTTCGTCTGGTAGCCGACTTGAGACCCCGTCAGAGTGGGCCTCACTCCTAGCTACTCCAGCTGCTCCGATGCTGCGACATCGTGCTTCTTCTCCTTCAGAGGGAGAACCTTCCCGTCAGCGATGTCGTGTTTCCTTTGATCCGGAGGCTGAGGTGCACATCATCAGCTCAGATTCCGAGTCAGAGTCAGACGACGAGGAGTCTTCAGTGTACCAGTGCTCGTGCCACCGGCGTCACTAGAGCAGAGGCTTGAGTTTCAGTGCATGCATCATGGCATCCCTACATATGTCAACTGCCGTATGAGTAGTCTAGTCATGATCATCCCCCTACTAGCTTGTCATGTATGATGTTGGGTTGCCTTGTATAATTATGTTGTTTTCTTTATTCGCTCTTTTTATTTGGCTTCTTTTTCTGGCGTCATACGACCCTGCTTTCCCTTATGGATGTTTCTCATCGATTCGGTATTTTGCAATGGGAACAAATTTAGGATGAAGAGGTGTGGTACTCAAGGCGGCGATGGAATTCCCGTTCATCGATCCGCCAGACAGGCAGGACAGTCACCAGAAGATTTACCACCTCCACCCCCACAGACACCAACCACTGATCAGATTATGATGATGTTTGCAGAGAAAAGAAACCAAGATCTGATGGAATTTCAAAAGAGTATGCAAACTATGGTGGGTCAGAACAACCACAATGGGACACACTCTAAGCTGTCTGATTTTCAGCGGACAAAGCCACCCAGTTTTGGTCAAGCTATGGATCCGATGGAAGCTGATGACTGGCTGAGGACTATGGAAAAGGAACTGGATATAGCCCGCTGTGATGAGTCAGACAAGGTTCCTTTTGTTACTCACTACCTCGAGGGACCAGCAGCTATATGGTGGGACAACACAAAAATGTTATGGCCTTCTGGAAAAGATATTTCTTGGGAAAAATTCAAAGAGGTATTCCGCAAGTATCATATTCCTACTGGCATAATGAAGGTGAAGCAGAGGGAATTTCTTGCTCTTACTCAAGGGAATATGTCAGTGGGTGAGTATCTGAACAAGTTCAATAATCTGGCACGGTACTCTACCCATGATGTGTCCACCGAAGAAAGGAAGATTGACCGATTTGTCGGAGGGCTGAATCATACCCTCCGCTGTCAACTCTGTATGCTGGACTTTCCTGACTTCCAGACTCTGGTAAACAAGGCCTTCATAGCTGAACGAGAGCATAAGTCAGGCTATGATGATCGCAAGCGGAAGTTTGAACCCAAGAAGGACAACCGTGAGCAGTTTGTGCAGAAGCCACGTATTTGGCAACCAGGGACATTTGAATACAAGCCTACCTGGAACAATGGCAACAACAACAACAACAAGCCTATCAGCCAGGACAAGACCTTCGGCAAACAGCCAGTATTGGAGGACTGCCGTCGCAACAACACATGCTTCACTTGTGGCCAGAGCGGGCATTACTCCAAGCCGTGCCCCACAAGAAATGGGAAGCCATCATCCGACTTCAAGCCACAAGTCAACAGTGTTGGACGCTGCCCCAATACGAACTTCTACCGCGGCCAAGTCCATCATATCTCCGCTGAGGAAGCCCGCGAGGCACCAGATGTTGTCCTTGGTATGTTTTCTGTTAACAACATACCTGCAATAATTTTATTTGACTCTGGGGCTTCTCATTCGTTTATTTCGCGGAGTTTTGCCACCTTGCACAAATTTTCTCCTTCCCTTTTGGACAAAATCATGGTGGTACAATCCCCTGGCTCCATGCTCAGAACAAATGTGATATACAAGAACCTGGAAATCTTGATACACGATGTGAAGTTTCCAGCCACTCTCGTTGCCATTGAATCCCCTGGACTGGATATAATACTGGGAATGGATTGGTTGGTACCACACCAGGCGTGTATCAACTGTGCCACCAGGAAGGTGACATTGGTTAACCCGGCAGGCCAAACAGTGCAATTCACTGCTAGTAGAGTGATGTCAAAGAAAGGAATGGCATTCAAAGCCACAGCTACAGACATAAGTCTGATTCCGGTAGTCAGCGAATTTCCGGACGTATTTCCAGAAGAGATACCAGGAATGCCACCTGATCGGGAACTAGATTTTGCTATTGATGTTGTTCCCGGAACTGCTCCAATATACAAGAAGTATTACCGTATGCCTTCCCCAGAGCTGGTGGAATTGAAGAAACAGTTGGATGAATTATTACAGAAAGGGTATATTCGTCCAAGCACTTCACAATGGGGATCACCCGTGTTGTTTGTCAAGAAGAAGGATGGCAGCCTGCGAATGTGCGTAGACTATCGCCAACTGAATGAGGTCACCATCAAGAATAAATATCCACTCCCCCGCATTGATGATCTGTTCGACCAGCTGAACGGAGCCTGGGTATTTTCCAAGATTGACGTCTGAACGGGTTATCATCAGCTAAAAATCAGAAAAGAGGATATCCCCAAGACAACCTTTACTACCAGATATGGTCTGTATGAGTTTACAGTCATGTCGTTCGGGCTGACAAATGCTCCAGCATATTTCATGAGTATGATGAATAAAGTCTTTATGGACTTTTTGGACAAATTTGTGGTAGTATTCATCGATGATATTCTCATCTACTCCAGAAATGAAGAGGAGCACACGCAACATCTCCGTACTATCCTGGAAAGACTAAGGACCCATTGCTTGTATGCCAAATTCAGTAAATGCGAATTTTCGCTAAGAGAGGTGGGATTTCTGGGACATATTCTGTCAGAGCAAGGTGTGGCTGTCGACCCCAGTAAAGTGACTGCTGTATTAAACTGCAAGACCCCAGCCACAGTAACGGAAGTCCGTAGCTTTCTGGGATTGGCAGGCTACTACCGTCGCTTCATCGACGGCTTCTCAAAAATAGCCAAGCCACTGACAGAATTGCTGAAGAAGAACCACAAATTTGCCTGGACGGAAGAATGCGGCAGCAGTTTCATGGAATTAAAGACGAGGCTATCTACAGCCCCTGTCTTAGTTCTTCCAGACATTCACAAGAGCTTTGACATATATTGCGATGCTTCCAGACGGGGAATCAGCTGCGTTCTAATGGAAGAAGGAAAGGTTGTGGCATATGCATCCAGGCAGCTACAACCTCATGAAGAGAACTATCCCACTCATGATTTGGAATTGGCAGCCGTGGTTCATGCGTTAAAAATTTGGAGGCATTATCTCATTGGGCAGCGATGTGAAATATACACAGACCATAAGAGTCTCAAGTATATTTTCACCCAGCCCGACCTCAATCTCAGGCAGAGAAGATGGCTTGAATTGGTCAAGGATTATGACCTTGGGATTAATTATCATCCGGGAAAAGCCAATGTAGTCGCCGATGCCCTCAGCAGAAAACAAGGTACCCTAAATGCACTAATGGAGGGAATGCATCCGAGGCTACGAGAAGAGTTTGCCAAACTCAATATGGTATTATGTGGCCCAATCAGCCCGGATACAATGGAAATTACTCCAACACTTATGGAAGAAATTAAAGTAGCTCAGAAATCAGACCAACAAATACAAGAGATCAAGGAGAATATTCCGCTAGGAAAAGCCAAGTCCTTTCGTCCTGATGACCAAGGCACCTTATGGTTTGAGAACCGAATATGTGTGCCTGACCAAGAAAAATTGAGACAGCAAATACTCAGAGAGGCACATGAATCTGCCTACTCTATCCATCCGGGAGGAACAAAAATGTACCAGGACTTGCGAGAAACCTTTTGGTGGCCAGGAATGTGAAGGGACATAGCATACTATGTCGCTTGCTGTAATATCTGCAACAGAGTCAAGGCTGAACATCAGAAACCCGTTGGGCTACTGCAACCTTTACCAGTTCCCCAGTGGAAATGGGATGACATATGCATGGACTTCATTGTTGGATTACCCAAGTCCACAAGAGGCCATGATGCTATCTGGGTCATCGTGGATATACTTACGAAAGTGGCTCACTTCCTTCCGGTAAAGACCACTTTCAACGCGAATCAGCTCGCACAGCTCTATATGTCCCGGATAGTCAGCCTTCATGGAGTACCCAAGTCTATCACATCGGATAGAGGCTCCCTGTTCACCTCAGCATTTTGGCTGCGACTACACCAAGCCCTGGGCACTGTGCTAAAGCATAGTACGGCATATCATCCACTGACAGATGGACAGACCGAGCGTGTGAACCAGATATTGGAAGATATGCTTCGGTCCTGTGCCCTCACCTATGGACCCAAGTGGGAGGATACTCTACCCTATGCAGAATTCTCCTACAATAACAGTTATCAGTCAAGTCTCAAGATGTCACCATTCGAGGCTTTGTACTGACGGAACTGCCGCACTCCTTTAAATTGGTCTCAGACAGGAGACAGCCGTATCTTCGGCACAAATTTGATGCTCGAGGCTGAGAAACAAGTCAAGGATATCCAGGAGCGTCTTCGAGCAGCCAAGTCCCGTCAAAAGAGCTACTATGACCCGAAGCATTGGGAAGTAACTTTTGAGCCCGGAGAATATGCCTATCTCCGAGTTACCCCCATGAAAGGAATAAAAAGGTTTCACACCCGAGGAAAGCTTGCACCGAGATATATCGGTCCCTTTCCAGTCATGGCTAGAAGAGGCAGTGTGGCATATCTGCTAGAGTTACCACCGGAGCTGTCTGACGTTCACGATGTTTTCCACATATCACAGCGGAGAAAGTGCATTGCACCTCCGATCAAACATGCAGATATGAGTGAGCTAGAGTTGACCAAAGATTTTACTTACGAGGAAAGACCTGTCAGAATATTGGATGAGATGGAAAGAACTACCAGGAGTAAGACAATCAGATTTTATAAGGTATTGTGGGATCACCATATTGAGGAAGAGGCTACCTGGGAAAGAGAGGATTTTCTGAGATCATCCAATCCACACTTGTTCCCTGAGCAACCGAATCTCGAGGACGAGATTCATTCTAAGGGGGGTAGGTTTGTGACACCCTGGTTTTTGGCAACTTTTTCTTTTCGAAATCTTTCTGGCTTTATTTGCAATTTGGATGGATTTTGAACCTTTTCAGTTGACTTTGGACTTATGAATTCCTCTCAGTGATCCAGAGCCCTCAGCATCTTGACAAAACCTTGTCACTCACCCTCTGGATCAATTTCCAATTCTTCATCTTTCCCAAATATTCATTTTCTTCCTTTGGGAAAATCTGTCATCACTATCGGTTACACAGCAACCTATAGTTCTGGTGATCAGAAAAATCCCAAATTAATCCTAGACCTTCTTGACATCTTCTAATCCCACATTCTTCAAAAACATTTCATGGTCCAGTACAAATTTTAGTCCAGAAAACTCCATTTGCTCTCTGGACAGTACTGGTCATTTGTGAAGGAGCTCATATTTTCCCAACTCAGTTAATTCCAAGAAAATTCCCTGAGATATTAGGGAACCTATCTCTCCACAATATACAAAAATATCATCTTGTCCAGTACAAATTTTCAGCACCAATATTCTGCCAAGTTTCTGTCCAATAGGAACCTCTGTAAAGGAAGTACCAGCTAGATGTATCCAATTGAGCTGAAATTTTTATGGCATCTTCTCCTCACCAAATAACCCTGCCACACCAAAATTCAGCTCCAGCAGTTCAACCAGATGAGTGCTACAAGCTCATCTAGGTTTCTGGTTCAGTACAACACTTGTACATGAACTGTATTCATTTCTTGATAAAATCATTTCAAACTTGGTCAGATTGGAGTTCTTCCAAGATAGATCATCCCAGACATCTCCATTGGCTCCATCTCCAGTTCACCACTCCTCTAGATCTCTCTCAAGTTCTCTGTCAGTAACTGTAGCTGAAGCTACACTTCAACTCAGTCTGTATCTAGCCAAACCAAGTGCATAGAGGAGCTAAATGACCAAAGGAGAACACCCTAGACATGGTGCGCTGGACTTGGACGGCCTGCAGACATCAACTCCCGTGGTGAGCACGACAATGGCATGCCATTGCACGCGCTCTGCACCGCGCCCGTGTCTGTGGCGTCGCGTCCGACTGCCTCGCGCCGCAGCAGCTTGTCTCCGTGCGCCGACATCCTCTCCTTCCTCCACCTGGTCGTTCTGGGCTCTTCCCCTCACCGGAATCGGCCTCGGCGGCCGCCATGGCATCCGGGCACTGTGGCGCCCGTGCGGCCACACTGGCTCTGCCGTCTTCGTCTTCCTCCCGCTAGCCGCCACTGCACGCCATTAGTCCTCCTGCCCTCCTCCGTCTCGTCGCCGCTCCCAGCCAGCCAGCGGATTGTCCTCGCGCCGGCGACGTGTCCCGGATCCCGCCGCTTCCAGAGAGCTCGCCCGAGCTCGCCTCCTCCTATAAATAGCCCTCCCCGGCCTCTCCCGAGCTCCTCACCCCACTTCTCCACCCTTCTATTGAGCCCCCGAGCACCGAGCCACGGCCGAGAGGCCCTGTGGCCTCGCATCTCGCCGGAGCACCGCTGCCACCCGAGCTCTGCCTCCCCACCGACTCGCTCCTCCCCGAGCTCCACCGACTGCACCCGCGAGTTCACCTCGCTCCACTGCCCCTGCCCAAGCCCTTGCCCGGTCGAATCGCTGCCGGAACGGCCGTCTCCGACGACCCCCGAGAGCTGCCGCCGCCGGAGACAAAGGGGATGACGTCGTCCGGCCACCGTTTGCCAATCCTCGGGTACGTGCGTGTTCATCTCAAAGCGCTCGATCGATTCCCGCAATCGCCAGACCTCGCCGCCGTCCGCATCGCCGGCGAGCATCGCCGGAGTCCCGCTTCTCTCTGTTCCCTCTCTCTCTCCCATTTCAACCTGACCGCGGGGCCCGCTCGTCAGCGGCTTACCGAAGTGGTAAGTGGAGACGCCCGGGCGGTTTACGCCTTCGACGTGGCCCCCTGTCAATTTTTCTTTTTTCTGTTTAATCCAGATTTTGACCAGAACTTTGACCAGCCATAACTTTTTATCCATAAGTCGAAATCAATTGATTCTTTTTGCATCTGGTTTGTCTTAAGTTCCTCTATTTTCTGGCCAAACTTGGTATTTTTCCCATGTTCACAGAATTTCTGGTGCATAGAACAGTAGTATGTGACATTTTCAATTGCATTTTAAAAATATTTTTAGAGGGAAATACTTTTGGATTTGAAGCCCAGGAGTTTGTGGACAACCCAACAGAGCAAGGCAAGCCATGTCATCCATTGCATGAAGCATTTCAATAGTGTTGGTTATTTAATTGAATTTCATGCATTATTTTAATATGTGATAATTTTTAGTAAATAATTTCAATGCCTAGCTACTGCCATGTTAATTTACTTGCAATTAAATACCCATACTGGTTAAATGCTTGACAACACTAAACTTAGTTGGTTGATCAAGTGCCACCTACCCGGACTTTTCCGTGTAGCCACATTTGCCGGTATGGGACGGCCTGGACTTGGTCTGGCTTTGTGCTCTTTTATCGGTACCACCAAACTAGGGAGGGTTATGCGTGCGTGCTGCCCTGATCAGGTAGACGACGATAATCCTGTGAGCCCAGTTGAGTTATTTTGCCGGCGTCCCTGTTTGGGACAGTTAGTCGCCACGACGGTGGCAGGTGTCACGGGGTGACACAGGGGCCACCCAGGACATGACCCTGGGAGGGTATGATTGTCGGTGGTACGATAGAGGGGTCACGGGTCAGGCAGGTTTCGTTGGAGCACCACCGGTCCACCCGAATGGGATCACGAGGCCAGGTACTACATGGTGTGGGTAAAGTGCGCAACCTCTGCAGAGTGTAAAACCTATTCGAATAGCCGCGTCCATGGTATTGGACAGTCCGTTTAGGCCTCTCTAGGATGGTCAACCGTGATAATGTTAATAATGATGGAAGAACTTGTCTTATGTTCGGAAGTGCTCTGTGGATTGTGAGCATTCCGAGGGTTGTGGGACAACCCAGATGAGAGTAAGTTGGTACTGGGTACCAGTAAGTGAGCAACCTAATCACTTAACTTGTTATTTGCCATGCTATTGTTTTGTTTGTCATGAGCTTGCGAGTACATTCCAAGTACTCACCTGGCGTATCATGCCAGATGCAGGAGAAGCCGAGGACGGAGGTCCCGAAGGTTCGTGCTACGCTAACTAGGTTGTGTCCACAGCAGTGTCCCTATGGATGGAGTTTCCCGCGCTATGTTCCGCTACGCCGTAGTTCCACCAGTAGTATCGAGGCCCTGTCATGTTCCATAAATAATGTAGATATTGTCAAAGCACGTGCAGTGCTTCTGGCCTTGCTATCATGTAAATTACGAGCTTGTACTCGAGATATTTTAATAAAGTTCACTTCAGTTCTGTTCCAAGTTGTTGTGTGTTTCCAGAAGACATGATCTCTGGGTTGGAAACACTGGTAAACCGGTTCTCTGAGCCGGTGTGCCACAACGCTTGGTATCAGATCCGCGCTAACTGTAGGACACCCTAGTTAACCGTGCGCTAGAATCGCGAGTAGTTTAGAGTCTTGGTGTGTCTTGCTTGCTGCACTCTGATTGCTTGCATTGCTTGGCATGCATATAGTTTTTATTGTGCTAACCGCTGGTTTGATGAGTGTAGATGGTACCAGTTCCGTACCACTACCATCATGAGCCGGCACCGTTCACTTTTCCAGTACTGCTTCGTAACGTCTGGCTTTGGCTGTTTCCCAACGGCGAAGACCCAGTGTACCAGGTGTTTCGAGAGAAGCTTGCTGGTTCATAATTCGAGTATCACGCACAAGCCTTTCTCACTACGAGTTCGGATACTGGCAGCTACTCCCGTTCTTCCAAGGGCGGAACCGCTTCTACTCTAGAGTTGGCAATCCAGTTTGTTGCGATGGAGGCTCTCACTGACTTGCGCTTCCACGAGGTCGAGATGCAGACTCATCCAGGTTTCTTTCACTATCCCACCCTGTCGCCTACAACAGGGCGAGTCCTTTTCGCACCTATTGATCCGGCGAGTGATCGTGCTACTGGTGTTTTATCTCGTTATCTGAACGCCAGTTACCATATGATCACTTCTCTAGCTGAGGAGCTGACTTCTGCTCGCGAGGCACTTGCGGCTGTTGCGGCAACACAGTCTCCTCCTCCACCTCCGTTTTCACCGGTGTACACTTCGCCCGTTCCACCTTTCGACACTCCTTCTAGTTCGTTAGGACCGCCACGCTTTTCGTCTGGTAGCCGACGTGAGACCCCGTCAGAGTGGGCATCACTCCTAGCTACTCCAGCTGCTCCGATGCTGCGACGTCGTGCTTCTTCTCCTTCAGAGGGAGAACCTTCCCGTCAGCGACGTCGTGTTTCCTTTGATCCGGAGGCTGAGGTGCACATCATCAGCTCAGATTCCGAGTCAGAGTCAGACGATGAGGAGTCTTCAGTGTACTAGTGCTCGTGGCACCGGCGTCACTAGAGTAGAGGCTTGAGTTTCAGTGCATGCATCATAGCATCCCTGCATATGTCAACTGCCGTATGAGCAGTCTAGTCTTGATCATCCCCCTACTAGCTTGTCATGTATGATGTTGGGTTGCCTTGTATAATTATGTTGTTTTCTTTATTCGCTCTTTTTATTTGGCTTCTTTTCTAGCGTCATACGACCCTGCTTTCCCTTATGGATGTTTCTCATCGATTCGGTATTTTGCAATGGGAACAAATTTAGGATGAAGAGGTGTGGTACTCAAGGCGGCGATGGAACTCCCGTTTGTCGATCTGCTAGACAGGCAGGATAGTCACCAGAAGATTTACCACCTCCACCCCCACAGACACCAACCACTGATCAGATTATGAGGATGTTTGAAGAGAAAAGAAACCAAGATCTCATGGAATTTCTGAAGAGTATGCAGACTATGGTGGGTCAGAACAACCACAATGGGACACACTCTAAGCTGTCTGATTTTCAGCGGACAAAGCCACCCAGTTTTGGTCAAGCTGTGGATCCGATGGAAGCTGATGACTGGCTGAGGACTATGGAAAAGAAACTGGATATAGCCCGCTGTGATGAGTCAGACAAGGTTCCTTTTGTTACTCACTACCTGGAGGGACCAGCAGCTATATGGTGGGACAACACAAAAATGTTATGGCCTTCTGGAGAAGATATTTCTTGGGAAAAATTCAAAGAGGTATTCCGCAAGTATCATATTCCTACTGGCATAATGAAGGTGAATCAGAGGGAATTTCTTGCTCTTACTCAAGGGAATATGTCAGTGGGTGAGTATCTGAACAAGTTCAATAATCTGGCACGGTACTCTACCCATGATGTGTCCACCGAAGAAAGGAAGATTGACCGATTCCTCGGAGGGCTGAATCATACCCTCCGCTGTCAACTCTGTATGCTGGACTTTCCTGACTTCCAGACTCTGGTAAACAAGGCCTTCATAGCTGAACGAGAGCATAAGTCAGGCTATGATGATCGCAAGCGGAAGTTTGAACCCAAGAAGGACAACCGTGAGCAGTTTGTGCAGAAGCCACGTATTTGGCAACCAGGGACATTTGAATACAAGCCTACGTGGAACAATGGCAACAACAACAACAACAAGCCTATCAGCCAGGACAAGACCTTCGGCAAACAGCCAGTATTGGAGGACTGCCGTCGCAACAACACATGCTTCACTTGTGGCCAGAGCGGGCATTACTCCAAGCCGTGCCCCACAAGAAATGGGAAGCCATCATCCGACTTCAAGCCACAAGTCAACAGTGTTGGACGCCGCCCCAATACGAACTTCTACCGCGGCCAAGTCCATCATATCTCCGCTGAGGAAGCCCGCGAGGCACCAGATGTTGTCCTTGGTATGTTTTCTGTTAACAACATACCTGCAATAATTTTATTTGACTCTGGGGCTTCTCATTCGTTTATTTCGCGGAGTTTTGCCACCTTGCACAAATTTTCTCCTTCCCTTTTGGACAAAATCATGGTGGTACAATCCCCTGGCTCCATGCTCAGAACAAATGTGATATACAAGAACCTGGAAATCTTGATACACGATGTGAAGTTTCCAGCCACTCTCGTTGCCATTGAATCCCCTGGACTGGATATAATACTGGGAATGGATTGGTTGGTACCACACCAGGCGTGTATCAACTGTGCCACCAGGAAGGTGACATTGGTTAACCCGGCAGGCCAAACAGTGCAATTCACTGCTAGTAGAGTGATGTCAAAGAAAGGAATGGCATTCAAAGCCACAGCTACAGACATAAGTCTGATTCCGGTAGTCAGCGAATTTCCGGACGTATTTCCAGAAGAGATACCGGGAATGCCACCTGATCGGGAACTAGAGTTTGCTATTGATGTTGTTCCCGGAACTGCTCCAATATACCAGAAGTATTACCGTATGCCTTCCCCAGAGCTGGTGGAATTGAAGAAACAGTTGGATGAATTATTACAGAAAGGGTACATTCGTCCAAGCACTTCACAATGGGGATCACCCGTGTTGTTTGTCAAGAAGAAGGATGGCAGCCTGCGAATGTGCGTAGACTATCGCAAACTGAATGAGGTCACCATCAAGAATAAATATCCGCTCCCCCGCATTGATGATCTGTTCGACCAGCTGAACGGATCCCGGGTATTTTCCAAGATTAACCTCCGAATGGGGTATCATCAGCTAAAAATCAGAAAAGAGGATATCCCCAAGACAGCCTTTACTCCCAGATATGGTCTGTATGAGTTTACAGTCATGTCGTTCGGGCTGACAAATGCTCCAGCATATTTCATGAGTATGATGAATAAAGTTTGTATGGACTTTTTGGACAAATTTGTGGTAGTATTCATCGATGATATTCTCATCTACTCCAGAGATGAAGAGGAGCACACGGAACATCTCCGTACTGTCCTGGAAAGACTAAGGACCCATCGCTTGTATGCCAAATTCAGTAAATGCGAATTTTGGCTAAGAGAGGTGGGATTTCTGGGACATATTCTGTCAGAGCAAGGTGTGGCTGTCGACCCCAGTAAAGTGACTGTTGTATTAAACTGGAAGACCCCAGCCACAGTAACGGAAGTCCGTAGCTTTCTGGGATTGGCAGGCTACTACCGTCGCTTCATCGAAGGCTTCTCAAAAATAGCCAAGCCACTAACAGAATTGCTGAAGAAGAACCACAAATTTGCCTGGACGGAAGAATGCGACAGCAGTTTCATGGAATTAAAGACGAGGGTAACTACAGCCCCTGTCTTAGTTCTTCCAGACATTCACAAGAGCTTTGACATATATTGCGATGCTTCCAGACGAGGAATCGGCTGCATTCTAATGCAAGAAGGAAAGGTTGTGGCATATGCATCCAGGCAGCTACGACCTCATGAAGAGAACTATCCCACTCATGATTTGGAATTGGTAGCCGTGGTTCATGCATTAAAAATTTGGAGGCATTATCTCATTGGGCAGTGATGTGAAATATACACAGACCATAGGAGTCTCAAGTATATTTTCACCCAGCCCGACCTCAATCTCAGGCAGAGAAGATGGCTTGAATTGGTCAAGGATTATGACCTTGGGATTAATTATCATCCGGGAAAAGCCAATGTATTTGCCGATGCCCTCAGCAGAAAACAAGGTACCCTAAATGCACTAATGGAGAGTGTTGGTGCAATATTTGCCCCTTTGTGTTTTGGAGATTGTTGACAGAAACAGGCTTGGACTAATTTGTTTGCTAGTGTACACAGAGAGAAACAGTCCATGTAGTGCCGAAGAGAATGATGTCTCAGGTGTACAGTTCGAAGAACTTCACCGAAGATTAACTACGTCAAAGAGTGGAACGAGCTACATCCGGTGAAGAATTGTAGATGAGAAGAATGAAGTGAAGGAGATGACCCCTCGAAGATTTATTGCTGACGCAACGCAATTGGTTCGGTGATTGCATCCGAAGAAATTGACTGCAGCGATGGAAGACGAAAACGAAGTGAAGATGTAGCATTCTTTTCGTCGTTTATCTTTCATTCATTTGAGTCATAGGACCTCCGTACTATTAAGAGGGGTATAGGTTCTCGAAGCTTAGATCCGCTGTGATGCTTAGCCCAAACCTATGCGAGACCGAGAGAAATCTCTTTATGCTTCGAATGATTACCTACCAGCAAGAGACGCTATTCTTGTTCGCTGTGGGAGATATCTTTCGAACTGAGGAGTTAGCATTACTTGCTCCGCACGTAATGTTACCATTGTGCTCAATTTCCGACCGTTCGACTCGTGTCGTTCGGCCATTGGCTGCTCCACATGTCCAATTTGGTCATTTCCCATCAGGGAAGGCTGCGGCTATAAATAGCCACCCCGCTCCAACGTTGCCCGTTGGCTGCTCCGCTTAAGATTTCTGAGAAGATTGATTGAGCAACCCCTCTCCGAGAGATTTGAGTTTAAAATCCACCGAGAGAAAAATCAAGAGCCGAAACTTAGACCGTGGTTGAGCATCACAGTAGTTCTGAGTTAGGGTTCTTGTACCTATTACTCTTGAGAGCTGCCCACTCTCTAGACGGATAGGTGTCGGCTCGAGTGTCGAAGAGTATTGTCTTCACCGAGTGAGATCTTCAACAACCAAGAGTATTGTGGTTTGCGAAGAGAACTGAAGAGAATTTATCTTCAGTGAAGGTTTGGAGATCACCGACAAGTATCTACCACGAGTGAAATCAACTGGAGTCTGATCGGCTCCGAAGTTGATGGAGAACAAAGTGAGGAGAGTTTATCCTCTGTGTTAAATCACAACCCCTCCAACCAGACGTAGTCCTTTGGCAGAAGGGCGAACTGGTCTACCAAATCCTTCTGTCGCCATCGAGCACCACTGGTTCGCTTTACATTACTGCATTTCCTTCAACAGTTTACATTCGTGCTCTGTGCCGATAGTTGTATCCGATCAATCACAGTTCTTCAATTGTCTGTCAGATTCTCGTTATTGTATTGCATCATCTCTGAATGATTTACTTCGAAGTATGGATCAACTGTGATTTCATTCATGTTATAATCATTCACCTAGTCATCATTCCCAGTGCATTTCTATCACTGTCATATCTAGTTTTATATCGCAACTGTGTTCCTGATTGTTAATTGCATTTCCATCGACCATGTCAGACTTGTGATGTTCATCGTGTGATAAAATTGCTGCATTCCTTGTCGATAGATTTGGTCCTCTATAGCGAGCTAAATCAAGCGCTTATCTACCGAATTTTATTTCCGCTGCAGTGTGTGGGTTCTGTTCAAAACATTCGGAACATTTTTTGAATCTCCCATTCACCCCCCCCTCTGGTCGATATACTCTCGGTCCTAACAGAGGGAATGCATCCGAGGCTACGAGAAGAGTTTGCCAAACTCAATATGGTATTATGTGGCCCAATCAGCCCGGATACAATGGAAATTACTCCAACACTTATGGAAGAAATTAAAGCAGCTCAGAAATCAGACCAAGAAATACAGGAGATCAAGGAGAATATTCCGCTAGGAAAAGCCAAGTCCTTTCGTACTGATGACCAAGGCACCTTATGGTTTGAGAACCGAATATGTGTGCCTGACCAAGAAAATTTGAGACAGCAAATACTCAGAGAGGCACATGAATCTGCCTACTCTATCCATCCGGGAGGAACAACAATGTACCAGGACTTGCGAGAAACCTTTTGGTGGCCAGGAATGCGAAGGGACATAGCATACTATGTCGCCTGTTGTGACATCTGCAACAGAGTCAAGGCTGAACATCAGAAACCCGCTGGGCTACTGCAACCTTTACCAGTTCCCCAGTGGAAATGGGATGACATATGCATGGACTTCATTGTTGAATTACCCAAGTCCACAAGGGGCCATGATGCTATCTGGGTCATCGTGGATATACTTACGAAAGTGGCTCACTTCCTTCCGGTAAAGACCACTTTGAACGCGAATCAGCTCGCACAGCTCTATATGTCCCGGATAGTCAGCCTTCATGGAGTACCCAAGTCTATCACATCGGATAGAGGCTCCCTGTTCACCTCAGCATTTTGGCTGCGACTACACCAAGCCCTGGGCACTGTGCTAAAGCATAGTACATCATATCATCCACAGACAAATGGACAGACAGAGCGTGTGAACCATATATTGGAAGATATGCTTCGGTCCTGTGCCCTCACCTATGGACCCAAGTGGGAGGATACTCTACCCTATGCAGAATTCTCCTACAATAACAGTTATCAGTCAAGTCTCAAGATGTCACCATTCGAGGCTTTGTACGGACAGAAATGCCACACTCCTTTAAATTGGTCTCAGACAGGAGACAGCCGTATCTTCGGCACAGATTTGATGCTCGAGGCTGAGAAACAAGTCAAGGATATCCAGGAGCGTCTTCGAGCAGCCAAGTCCCGTCAAAAGAGCTACTATGACCCGAAGCATCGGGAAGTAACTTTTGAGCCCGGAGAATATGCTTATCTCCGAGTGGTGTTTTGGTCAATGGCTTTAAACTCTCCAAGGATGCCGGTGAGCAGCAGTCCCTGGGCAGCAATGAATTGAACTAGGCGAGCCATTGCCGAGTCGGCATCTTCGACTGTGCTGAAGAACTCGCAGCCTTCGCTGGACGCAGAGGGAAAGTAGCGGAACTCCCGCATCTCTGCTACTTTCAGAAACTGGAAATGAAGACGGGCGATGGCTTCTGTAGTAGCTGTCTGGACAGCCAATGCAGGGGTAGGCATGGGTTTGCCCTGAAAAGTCAAGGGGTTCCCATCCTCTGCTGGACCGGGGCATATTTGCACATTCGCATAGAATCGGCAAAGGTGAGAGACGGGTTCTGCTTGGAACACCAAATACACCGGGCAAGTACTACAGCTAAGGGCTTGGGTGAGCATGCTCGAAAGAATGGGCGGAAAGCCGGGATAACCAATAGCCAAGGTTCAGATATGGAAAGCGGGTGCTCTAGAAGAGCTAGCCATGGCTGCTCGTTTGGAGATACTGGCCTGGGCTCTCTTGCGGAGAGGGCTGCGACTCGCAGGTGGGAGGGGTTTTAAATAGGCAGCCAGGCTGGGACATACCAGCATGGCATGGATCCTTCTCGTGCCGGGAAAAGGATACGCGCGGCACGGCCGACAACTGGGTAGGGTCGCGGTCCAATCCAGGGATGGCTGGGTGGGCGGACAGCTGGGTAGGGGCACGTCAATTCCGACTGCGCCGCCTGTTGATCAACAGTGGCCGTGTCGGACACCAGTGATGGGTCAACTCTATTGGGCTCACTACCGGTTGAAAATTAGGGGTGGTCTGAGGCTAGGGTAACCTACAGCCAGCCTGGCTCTGATACCAAGTCTTGTGGCACCCAGATAGAGGGCCGACGCACGCCAGTCCCAGGATAAGACCTGGCGCACGCCTGAGACATGATACAGCAATTCCAGGCACAAAAATGGCTTTATTTATATGAAATGGAGTTTTACAATACTGTTGCTTACAAAATTATTACATGGCTCCAAGGCTAACTAAATGGCAGCGGAGGTCTTGGTTCAGTGGCAACGACGTCTCTGGCTGGGCTCCACAACGCACAGGACTGGCTGGCTTACGATCTAGCACGACGGATCTTCTCCTGCAACTGGCCACGTGCAAGGCCAGGTGATTACTTTGAATGTACTCGCAAGACAACCAAATACATAGCATCCAAACAAGCAGATGACAAAGCAAGCCCTATGCTTCTATAAGAATTAAATCTAAACATGGTATGGAATTAACAGGAAATCATGGATCAAGCATGGCATAACATGGATTAGGCATATCAACTACATATCATAGCATGGCATGGCTACTCCTACGAAGCATGGCATCCAACATTAAACTCAAACCTACACTACACTTACCCCTTGCGAAGCATTAAAGTAATATGTGGTGACATCACTCAGTTTTACTGCCTTTCTGGGCTAACTCATTACTCACCAAGATCTCATCTCGTGATCATATCAGAACAACATGGTGACTGCTCACAATTATCCTACATTCCAAGTTACCACATTACCTAGTAGCACATTCTTTAGCAAGTTTATGACAGGTTTATCCTCCAGATCGACAAAGACCAAATAGTGGCCTAGTACGAACTGTCCATGACCGAGGACGCGGCTATTCAAATAGATTTACACTCTGCAGAGGTTGCGCACTTTACCCACACCATGGAGCTCCTGGCCTCATACTTAGTACATGTTCCCATTCGGGTGGACCGGTGCTGCTCGAACGAAACTTGCCTAACCTGTGACTCCCCCACCATACCACCGACAATCATACCCTCCCAGGGTCATGTCCTGGGTGGCCCCTGTGTCACCTCGTGACACCTGCCACCGTCGTGGCCAAACAAAACTGTCCCAAACGGGGACTCCCGGGCTAAACAAACACCTGGTCTCACAAGGTTATCGCCGCCTACCGGGCCAGGGTAGCACGCGCGCATAACCATCCCTCTTTGGTGGTACCGATAAGAGAGCACAAAGTTAGACCAAGTCAAGGCCGTCCCATACCGGGAAATGTGGCTGCACGGATAAGTCCGGATAGGTGGCACTATGACTCGATCCGATCGATGACGGAGGAGGTTTAATTTATAAGTTCAATTTAATATTTCCATCATCTCATCATAACATCAACATTTATGAGCAAGAATAATTACTTCACAACAGCATAGCAAAATCATAACGGTACTGACAACCATGGCATGACATCAAATCATAGCACTCACATGATACTGGTACTAAAATATTGTTACTAGCATGGGAAAATATGACATGACAGCAATTCATGATATCACATGGTAAATAACACTAGTATCTAGCACAGATGAACTAACAGGGCTACGGCAGTGCAGACTAACAGATGATCTGAAATATACTGCAATACACACACACAGGGTGCAAGCAAAGTCATCACGCAAGTTCGGAGCTCATGATAAGAGGTTGGCTTGCCCTGGGGTAGGGGAATACACCGGGAGGAAGTGCAATGAAACTCCGGAAAGATTTGCCGGAAAAGTTTCCCTCTCGAAGGGGGCTGATTAAGGGCAAGGGCAAAATGGTCATTTTCACAGTGTGAAAACATTATTAAAATGATACCATCGGAACGGGCTCGACGAACTGAAGACGTGGGCGTTGGATTTACCTCAATCGGAGTTACGGTCGCGGAGAAACGGCCGTTCGTTCGTTAAGCCGAGAAACGGACAGAAAACTGTGCATTTCAATCCTTAACTAGCGAACGTTCGCTAAATAGCCGTTTTGGCCAGCGGCTGAGAAAGTGGAAGTGCCTTTCCACAAATACGTCTTCGGTAACCGAAAACGCCTTTTACGGAGTACGTCTCCACTTAACCGGCTGGGCCCGGCCGTTAGCCACTTACAGGCGGGCCCCGGCTAATTATCCTCTCTCTCCTTCTTCTGTCTCCTTTTTCCTCCCACGACACCGGCCAGGGAGGGCCTCGGCCGACGACGTTTCCGGCGATGGGCGGCGCCAGAGAGCCCGCCGGTGGTCTCCCTGGAACCGGAGTACTACGCCGCATCCGGGGGTGGTCGCAGGGCCTCGTGGGACAGCCTGCAGCGCCGTCGCCGTTGGCCGGCCGCAGCGGCTGAAGAGCTTCGACGGAGCCACGCCGGCAGGGCTCCCCCGGCTAGGATGAGCACGACGGCGGCCCCGTGGGCTCCTGGGGAGGTCGCGCACGCGGAAGGAAGTGAGGGGGAGCTCCAGGCGGTCCACGCGTGCGGCGGGGAGCTCGCCGGCGCGCCCGGGCAAGCCGGAACCCACAGGAGACGGCCTCCCGAAGCCTCCGACGCACAGAGCACCGATTTTTCGCGCTTTGGCCATGGTAACCGCGTGTCCACGGCGTTGCCACGCCTCACATGAAGCCAAATCGTGTCTAGAGCGTTCTCCTTACTTCTCTAGGTCTCCTAGTGGGGTTGAAATGCAATGAACCTCTATGGTGTGACCACACTTTGTTCAAACAGTTTCCAGCAGCAAACTGTTGACATGTGGTGTGGTCAACACAGTGGTCCTCTTGGCCTGATCTTGGGCTGGGGTCAATCATCTACCAAGGTGGCCATGCTGACAAAAATTCAGCTCAAATGGACAAATCTAGATGGTACTTCCTTCACAAAGCACCAAACTGGCCAGAAAGAAGAAGATGATGCTGGGGTCAAATGGCTAAATGGAATTAGCTGATTTTTGGTTTTGAGTGATGATTTGGTCATTAGAGATAGCTGGAAAAGTGTCAGATCAATTTGATCATCTATGAAGGTACTTCCTTCACATAGATGCAATCTGGACAAAAATTAGATAATTTACTGGGGAAGATTGGCTAGATGAAATGGGCTGGTTTTTGGTATCCAGGGGTGATTTATCAATACCAATCACCCTGAAAAATCTCAGCCCAAAAAGGTCAAGGGAACAAGCACTTCCTTTGCAAACTGGAAATCTGGACAGAATTTGCAAATGGATGTTGTGCTCAAAATTTGAATTGTGGAACTTGATATTTTGATGGAACTGGTGAATATATGGATAGGAAAAGCTCCACAAATTATCTGGGATTTTTCCTAGCTACCAAAATGGTAGTTCCTTTGGAAAGGCCCCAAATGGAAATATTGGCTTTAAATAGGAAAATGCAATTTCCCTTATTTAATTATGGCCAATATTTTTGTGAGAGCTCAACATGATCACAAAGAATATCTCCACAAGTTTTTATGAACTTTGGAGATGGATAGATATTTTTCTGGATTTAATTCCTCAGAAAGGCAGAAAAAGGAATTAATTCTAGATGAAAAATATTGCATATGGCTTGGCAATATTTTTGCACATCTAGGGTTTATGGATGAAGGAAGGTCTCTAGAAATATTGGGAGGATTAACAGAGCAAGGAAAATGATAGCTCCCTTGTAAATACAAAGGAAGGATTTCCAGTTCCAATATTTTGGAACTAGGGTTTGAATGAGGTTCGGGGTTTACTAATGAAAGCTTGGCTGGTACAATAGCATGGGAAAGGTATGGAGAGATTGAGGATTGTCTGGATTCACCTGGTCACTCACCAGATTCTAGAGGAAAAAAATTTGGGAGAGAAAAGCTAGGAAGGAATAACAGCACAAAAATCGATAACCCGATTTTTGGGGTGTTACATCGGAGTGATACAAATGATACGCCGTTGGAAATATATCGATGAGGCGCATCTTTTCATGTAGAACACTCTTTAATTCCTTATGGTTTAAGAGAAGTTTTGATTTTACCAAAATGCGAAGACTCTGTTTTTCGCGACAGCAAAATCGACGGAGTGAACTGCATCAGACAGAAGAACGCACTGCTTCAGACTGAAAACCGCACTGCATCAGACGGGCAAGTGAACCGCATGATTTCTTTTGTCATTTTTTCTAACTTTTTATGAACGAGAGTGGACCGCGGAGACGAGGGCAAGTGAACCGCGTCATGTATCAAAGTGAACTCCATAATTGCACAGACACAACTCTGCACTGCAAAACCTAAAATGCAAAAAATAAATCTGAACCCCACTGCACACCCCTGTTTTTATGTTTCTAAACTGCGGAGGCTGAGGAGAATAGTGGACAGGGAGTATGCCGGCGAGGGACAACCAATCCGCTGCTGTTGACAAGCACACAAGCCAAGAGCTCGAGCCGATGAGTGGATCCCTCGAGCGTGCCGGTAGAGGAGTAGTTTTTGCCGGCCCGGGGTTGGCTCGATCTGGACGCCGATCGCCGACGACGGGAAGGGGCCCATGGCCTGGAGGGAGGGAAGGGAAGGGCAGAGGAGTAGGAGGGGTGGCGGAGGGATCTTCGCAAGATAGGGGTTGCCGGTTCCAGTAGATCGGCGCGGGTTGGAGGAGCTGCCCGCCTGCCCGAGGATGGAGGAGCTGCATAGCCCGACAACGACGGAGGAGCTGCACAGCCCGCCGATGACGCCTCGCACCTGCGGGTAGGGCGAGTAATGCAGTAACGATGAGGCAGAACTCGTTGTTGCTACGGCTGGTTGCCGTCCTGAGGCAGAGGAGGAGGGAAGGTAGGCCAGGAGAAGTGGACCGGTGGCGGCGGCTTGATCCAGATCGAGGATGAGGACGGACCCGGGCGTGGGGGATGGGCGACGCCGGGCAGGGGCGGCGCGAGCCCAGGCTAGCGGCGGGGTGGGTCGAAGGCCGGAATGTAGTTGCAATGGGAGGTGGGAAGCGGTGGGGCGGCGCGAGCAAGGACCGCCGGCGGATTGGTGCGGCGCACCATGCGCATGGTGGTGCTGTGGAAGGTGGGAGGCGGTGAGGCGGCGCGAGCCCGGGCCGGCGGCTGGGTTGGGCGGCGCGCCATGCGAAGCGAGGTTCGGTGGGAGGTTGGAGGCATCGCTGTGGCCCGAGCACGGGCCGGCGGCGGGGTTGGAGCGGGATCCAGAGGAAGGAGGTGGGTGGTAGGGTACGTCGTGACCTCGTGGGATGGGGTGGGCACATGAGTTGGAGTGGGTGGGGCTTTTTAATTCTTTTTTTCGCAGCGTGCAGTCCGGTTTCGGTTTGGGTGTGTTTAGTTTGCATGTGTTTCGCAGTTTGAAAGTGTTAGCAGAATAAGCCGTTGTACGTGTTAGCAGAATAAGCCCACGTGTTGTTAGAATAAGGTCTTAAGGGGTGTTGTTAGAATAGACCCACCATATATATTCTGCTAACACCCTAACCCCCGCAGCTCCCGACCAAAGAAAAAAAAACAGGTCAACCCGGCCAAAACCCACCCGGCCATCCCCACTCCACATCTCCTCATGCCCACCCACCCAGCTTCTTTGTCTCTCGCTCTCTCCCACCACCGCACCAACTCCCTTCCCCACCACCACACTCCTGCGGCCTTCCTCCTGCGCCCCCGCCCGGCCCGCATCCTTCCTCCCCTCGCCGGCGAGCCACCCTTCCCCCAACCACCTCCCAGCATGAGCCAGCGCCGGATGAAGGCCGCGGCGCCCCCCCACGATGTCCCGCCGCCTGATCCAGGCTGCGCCGACCCCCCACGAATCCCAGCCGACGGATCAACGCCGCGGCGGCCCTCCCGCGCCGCCCCCCGCCGGATCCAGGCCGCGGCGGTCCTCCCGTGACGCCCCGCCGCCGGATCCAGTCCGGGCGGTCCCCCTGCGAAGCCCTACCACCAGCCGCTACGAGCCACCAGCCCGCATGCAATCAGAAGAGGATCTGTCGTGCCATGGCGTATTTCCCCTGGATCCGGGCTCTCGGTGGTTCCCCGACGCAACTAGCTATGGTACCCGGCCTCTAACGCCTGCAGGTTGCTCCCCTGGACCTGGGCCGCGATGGCGCCTATCATGAAGTTCGTGCAGGTGAGCCCTGCAGTTTTCGGCATGTGTTCGTGCAGTCTGGTGGTAGCGACGATGTAATTTGTTCGGTGAGCAGTTCGTCGGCGAGCAGTTTTGCATGCGAGTATTGCAGTTCACTGGCCAGCGCACCCATGTAGTTCTTCTCCTTTTCTAGCGGGACACACTCTGTTATTTGTTCCCATTCTTTTTCTCATACGAGGAAGCACACTCTGTATGCGTGAGCAGTTTCTTGTTTCATGTGTACAAGGTTCACTTCGTTTGTGAATAAAAAGGAAAAGAACTGAAGTTACCGGAGTTAATTCCAAAACCACTCGATGCCACTCGACGATGGCCCGAATTGCAGTTTGCTGACGTATGGCGTGCGGTCCAGTAGTGCGGCCTTGCAGTTCGCTGCTCGCCGGAGATGACAACGAGGACCAGCAACAGTTCGCCTTTGAAGTTCACTGTTCCCTTCTAGGAGGCTCGCTATACTTTTTGTTTCCAGGGTGTTGGAGCAAAAAATGCAAGAGTTGTTTGTAATTATTGAAGAAAGTCAATGCAATTCATTTTGTATGAAGCCTCTGTGGTTCGCTGTAAAAAAGAATGGGAAAACTCACTGGGGTCAGTTTTTTATGAGCAGTTCAGTTTACTGTTTTGAAGGAGGGGGAAGAGCAAACAAAAAGGAGAAGGCGTGGGCTGCCTCTGCTGCGACTACAACAACGTAGTTCGGTTTTGCTTTTTTCCAGTTCCAAAAATGACAGATGTAATCATTATAACTTGTTTATAGCCTTTTTAATTTTGCAAATTTCTATAGACAGAAAAATGTTTACAACAATTTTTTTAAATGCATTTCGCATGTTTGTAAAAACTTCGAACATCATGTAGTTCACTGTGAAAACGTGTTGTCGTTCACTTGTGTAACACCCCGATTTTTGGCCCTTTCTTTTTCTGTTGGATTTCTTCGAATTTTATTTGGAATTTCTTTTTCCGTGGCTATGTGGTCTTGAAACCTGGGAAGATCTTCTCTCCTGCCACTTCCAACTAGTTTGTCACTCCCAAATCTTTATCAAGGCCATATCATTTCCATCTTAGCCCAACCCCAAAATTCTTTTCTTGGGAATATTCCTTTTTCTATTAAAGGAATAACCTTGTTTGCCCTAGGTTGTTAAGCAACCTATATTTCTGTCATTCCAAAAATTCCCACAAAATTCTCATAAATTCTTTGGATCATATATTCCACTAATATGTCAAAATCCATTCTTGCCCAGTTCAAAAATAATTCAAGAATATACATTTCCTATTCTGTCCAGTATGGCACTTTGTGAAGGAAGTGCTACTTATCTTTTCTTGGTTGCCCTAAAAACTTTTCTGCACTCTCTCATATCCAAATAATTGCCACATGCCAAAATTCAGCTTCATTTGCCTAGTAAATCTTCCTCATCAAATTTCCAAAGTTTCTGTCCAGAGAGAAGCTTTGTGAAGGAAGTACTAGCTAGGCTAATCCAAATGAGTTGAAATTTTGGTAGATCATTTATATGATCAAGTCATGACTCTCCAACAAATTTCATCTGCATCCAACAATCTATATGAGCACACCTTCAAATCTTGGTTTCTGGTCACAATTTCAGTTTGTGAAGCAACTATATTTTATATTGCTTTATAAAATATGAAATTAATCCAGGACCTAAACCTCCCTATATCATTTGAGAATGCCATGATTCAGATCATTTTGACAAGTCATTTGCTCCACAATATTCCTCCAAGTTTCTGTCCAGTAGAAAGCATTGTGAAGCAAGTACCATTTTGGTGTATCCAAATGGTATGAAATTTTTATGGTACCTTCATATGTTCAAATCATCATCCTACACATATTTTCAGCCCAATACAAGCATCCATGTGAGTGCTACTTCATGATCTAGTTTCTGGACCAGATTATGCGGTTGAGAAGCAACTATGACAAATTTTGGTCCAAATCATTTCATATTTCACAAGATCATAGTCCTTCCTACCCTAAACCCCTGTGACATCCTGGTTAGCTCTTATCCCCTCCCATTTGATCACTATTTCATGCCCAAGTTTGCTACAACAAACTTCAGTCGATCACTCACATCAGCACACAGCTGCTTTCCTCGATCCATCACCTCAGGAAGGACCCACTTAGAAAGGACTACACGCTAGACATCCTGTTGCTGGCCAGAACGCACCGCGTGCGCCTGTGCACGCGGTGACCACGCGGCCTAGCGTGCCAACGTGCTCTGGACGTCGGGGCCCTCTGCCGCCGTCCAAACCACGACGTATCGCCACCGCACCATGTCCACCGCGTAGCCCTCCCTCTCCTGCGTCCACGCGTCCCCTCTGGACCCCTCTTCCCTTCCTCATTCCTCTCCGGCGAGCCATGCCGCCCCGCGTGCCCGCGTCCGTCGTCGCCTTGCTTCTGTCTTCTTCCTCCCCCGCGGCATCTCAGCACCGCGTGCACTCCCCCTGGCCTCTCTGTTTGGGGAGAGGGGTCCTCCTCGCCTCACATGGCCGCCATGGCTGCCGCCCTCTCCGTCTTAAATTCCGGCGAGCCGAGCCCCTTCCCTCCCTCCTACCACTACCAGGCGAACCCCCGTGCTCCGGCGATCCTCCCCACCTCCTTAGACCACCTCCAGGACGCCCGTGCACCCGAAGCCACTGGCGGCCGACAGCATCCTCCGCCGGCGTCGAAGCCGCTGGCTTCTCAGTCATCTCCGGCAGACATGGCCTACACCAATGGATGCGCCGCGCCGAGCTGAGCTCATCCATAGGTGGAATGCCTTGGGAGACGGCCGGAGTCGCCGGCAAACGCCGGTCGAGCGCCGCCCTGCCTCGGCCGAGCGCGGGCAGGAGCTTGAAGACGACGACCCCGCCCACCTGCTAGCTGGCCCCGGCGACCCCACCCATCAACCTCTAAAGTATCGGGCCCGCACTGTTAAGTGGAAGCGTATTCCATCGGAATACGTTTTATTCTTTTGAAAGCGTATTCTGCGGCAGCAATAGGCAGAAATGCGCTTTCCATTACCCGGAAGAGTATTTTCTAAAGTACGCTTTCTGTCTTTCAGCAGCCAGCGCCGAATCCCTTATATTGCGAACGTTCACTGGTTAAGAGCAGAAGTGAATAAGTTTTTATTTGACTTCTGCCTAACGAATGAACGGTCGTATCTCCGCAACTGTGACTCCGATTCAGGTGATTCCAAAGCCCACGTTCTCTATTCGTCGGGCCCGTTCCGATGGTATCATTTTCACCATGTTCTAACATTCTAAAAATGACCATTTTGCCCCTGCCCCTATTCAGCCCCCTCCGAGAGAGAAATGCTTCCAGCAAATTTTTCCGCGAGTGTCTCGCACTTCTCCCCGGTGACTCCATCAACCCCAGGCAAGCCACAACAGCCACTCGCATGATGGCCTTGCAGTAGCCATGGTCTTCACTTAAATATTTAAATGATTGTTTGCTCATTTAATTATTTTGTGAATAATATATGCTTGTGAATCCATGCTCATTTCTTATGCCATGTTCATTGTTCATCTAGTAGGTGAAATGATTAATTGCTAATGATATTATTCTTGTAATCACTTCCGATGCTAGTGATAGTGATATGCTCATATGGATCATTATGGATTGATATGAAAATACCTGTGATATTCATGATCACCGTTATGCTATGTTCATTTGCATCCCGTAAAATAAATGATTCATCATTGTTGATGTGATGTTGTTAAATGATTATGTTGCCCATCCATGGTTACACTGATATCATGCTCATATGTATTGTTATTTCATCATGATATATTATTGTGACTCAGCTCATCACCATTCAAGTTGAACCTGACATTAATCGAACTTGAACAAATCTGTTGGCTGAGTCATGGTGCCACCGAATCGACCTCACCTGTGCAACCACACTTGCCTGGATGGGGAGGCCCTAATGGGGTCTATTGTCATGCCTCTTGCCGGACCCTCCAACTATGGAAGGTTATGTGCGCGCCCTACCCTGATCAGGTAGGCGGCCATACCCTTGCGTGCCCGAGCTGTGTTGTACACAGGTGTCCCCGTTTGGGACGAGTTTGTTTTGGCCACGATGGTGGCGGCCACAAAGATTGTCGGAGTGGCCGGGAGAGTGTCATGCAATAGATTGGTTTTGTCTGAATATCGTTGGTCCACCCGAATGGGAACACGAGGCCATGAGTTCCGTAGTATGGGTACAGTGTACTAACCTCTGCAGAGTGTACAATCTATCAATAGCCGCGTCCTCGGTCATGGACACAGTTCGTAGTAGGTCACACTATGGGTCAACAGTAATATTAATCTGAATAATAACAACCCCGGTTCGATGAGGAAAGAAGTTAGTTGATCTTTACGTGGTCACGAGATGATCACAATGGTATTCTTCATGATGGTTGGTCATGAGGTGATCATGTGATGATCACTACGGTACGAAAGATTGATACCTATGGTGGTTATGAGATAACCTCCGAGTAGAGTAAGTTGGTCCATGAGACCTTAAACGTCGACCCCTTGCATGCTAGTGCTAGTATCATCATGTTCATATCATCAGTAACATGTACATGCCATGCTTACTCTCATGTTGATTCTAGTAGTATTGTGTTCATCATTGATGATTAACCTGTAAATGCCATGCTGTTATTTGTCTTGATTGCTTTGGTTGCTGTGAGCTTGCGATTACATTCAAAGTACTCACCTGGCATGTCATGCCAGATTGCAAGTGATGCCATGATAGCTTGTTTGTCGAGGATCTCGAGGTTGCGCAATAGGATGCGTCCCAGCCAGAGTCCCTGCGGAGTGGAGTTCACCACCGTCGTCGTTGTTCTAGTGCTAGAATTTATCCCGTTTTGAGATGCTCCGCTGCTAGCATAGAACTACCTTAGCAGGCGAAGTGTCGCCATGCCCCTGTAACCTTTGTAATATCGGACCCTTGTACCCCGTTTATTTGTAATAAAGAGCTGATTTGTTCTATGCCAAGCAGTGCCGTATTCCAGAAGACTTGATCTCTGGGCTGGAATACGGGGTGTTCCGGTTCCTCTGAGCCGGGGTGCCACAACTTGTAAAAACTATAAAAAAAGTCAGTCCACTCCATCTACATGATGCCTAAAAAAATAAAATGTATAATATTTAAAAAGGAGTGCAGTTCATTAAAAAGGAGTGCAGTCCACTACACTCGACATGGCGGTATACTAGTCTCGGGCATTCAGCTCAGTCCCTGAAGAAACAGAAACCAAAATGTCTCAAAGAAGCTCGTTGCTTAATAGATGCAGTTCACTCGCTCAGTCCCTGCGGTCCACTCGTCCCGGTCTACGCGCCTAAAAAAAAGAAGTATGAAAAAAGACAACAAAAATTCATGCGGTTCACTTTTGGTAGTATCGCCAATCACTTTTGGTAGTGTCATGGTTCACTTACTCCCAATATGAAGTGCAGAAAAAATGCTACAGAAACGACAAAAAAAGTAATGCGGTTCACATCTTGATGGTGTTTGTGCTTCACTTACGCCCGATGTGAAGCCCACTCCAGTTGCTCGTCTGGGAAAATTTACATCCTACAAAAGAACCCATGCAGTTCGCTTGCCTGTCAAATGCAGTGCGGTTTTCTGTCTGCAGCAGTGCAGTTTTCTGTCCAATGTAATTCACTTCGTCGATCTGGGTGTCCGCATTTCTGTAATTTCAAAATTGCTCTTAAACCGTAAGGAATTAGAGAGAGTGTTCTACATGAAAATGTTGCGCCTCATCGATATCTTTCCAACGGTGTATCATTTGCATCATTTCGACAAGTGATTTGGAAAAACCCACGAAAATACGGTCGCTGCCACTCGTCGGGTGCCACACCGTTTTCAAAATTCATTTAAAACCGTGAGGAATCTCGGAAAGAGTTCAACACATGAAAGTGGTGCCTATTCCATAGCTTTGCAACGACGTATCATACGCCTCGTTTTGATAAACGGTTAAAAAAACTGCAGCAAAAACAGTAATGAAAAAACCGTAAGTTTGAAAAACTGAATTTCCGCGTTTTGGTAAATTTGAAACTCCTCCTAAGCCATAAGGAATTAGAGTGGCTGTTCAATATGAAAAGGTTGTACCTCGATGATATCTTTCCAACGGCGTATCATTTGCATCATTTCGACGAGTGGTTTGCAAAAAAAACGCGAAAATACACTCGCTGCCACTCGTGGGGCCCCGCACCGTTTTCAAAACTTCTCCTAAACTGTAAGGAATCTAGAAAAGTGTTCAACATGGCGAAGTTGTGCCTAGTCCATAGCTTTTCAATGGTTTATCATATGCCTCATTCCGACAAACAGTTTAAAAATTGGATCGAAAACAGTACCGAAAAAATCGCGTGCAGTTTTTTGCGACGAGAAGTTCACTCGTCTCAGTATTGCAGTACTCTTGCTTCAAAAAAGCCGTGCACTTGCGTTGAGCATGCAGTTCGGAAGTGTGTGCAGAATATTATTCTGCTAATATTAGCATAATAGACCAGCTCTATGTATATGCAAGTTTAAGAGTAAAATCTTCTTTATCACAAGTTGAACACATTTTGTGTTTTATGCTTATCTAGCTTTCCTTAACTGTGATCGATTTGAATACTTTGTAGTACGAGATGCATATGCACATGGCACTGATGTTCCCGACCACGAAGGCCATGGAGGAGAAGCGGCTTGAGGATAAGGACCAGAAGATCCTGAGGAGCAGGGGCATGAACTGGGCACTTTGGGAGTACCTCAGGACTCACTACGGGAAACAGCTAATTTGCCATCAGGGGGCGTCTTTGCCGTCAGCTTTTCGTTGGGCAGACGACAAAGATAGGGTTTTCCGTCATCGCAAGACGGCAAAGAAAACACAAACGGCGAAGAATCTTTGCCGTCTGTAAAAACAATTGCAGACAGCAAATAGCTCACTTTGCCGTCTGTCAAAAAAATCACACAGGGCACTTTGCCGTCTGTGATTTTTTTGGCAGACGGCAAAGTTCTTTGCCGTTTGTGTTTTTTTTGTAGATGGCAAAGTGAGCTATTTGCCATCTACATTTTTTATTACAGACGGCAAAGAAGAAGCACACCCCACGGATCAATCCCATGGATTGATGACATGGCGTAATCTGGTCCACCTAGATTGCAGCCCCACGATGGGCAGCCCGCCCCTGTACTCTCTCTCTCTCCCTTATCCCCACGATCTCTCTCGCTCCCAGGCGACCCCACCACGAGGGCAGTGCTGTCTTCCTCGTACCTCTCACTCTCTCTCTCGTACGGGGGCACAAAGCGGCACGGCATGGGCCGGCTTGCAGCGCGGAGCGGGCCGGCGGCAGTGGCTAGGGCGAGCGACGCGGGCGAACGGCGTGGCGTGGGCGGCGACCGAGAAGCGCTACGCGGGTGGCGGCCTCCTTCTCTCACTCCGGCGCCTCCTCCGTCCAGCGTGGCCTCCATCCAGCGCGGCCTCCTCCTCTCCCTCCGACGCGCGGCCTCCCTCTGGCAGTGGCGAGCGAGCGGCGCGGTGAGCGAGATGCCCTGCTCCGGTGAGGTCGGGTGCGGCGCGGGCAACGATAGAGCAGAGCAGCGCGGCGCGGGCGGCGACCTCCTTCTCTTACTCCAGCGCTCCTCCCTCCGGCGTGGCCTCCGTTCAGCGCGGCCTCCTCCTCTCCCTTCGGCGCGCGGCCTTCCTTCGGCAACGGTGAGCGAGAGGCGCGGCAAGGGAGATGCGTTGCTTCGGCGAGGACGGGCGCGGCGAGCAGTTCTGCTCCGGCGAGGTCGGCGCGGCGAGCAGGCCGCGTGCGGCCTCTGCCCCATGCCTGCCTCATTTTTTTTAAAAAAAATAAAAAGTTTCTTTGCCATCTGTTGACTTTGTGATTGACGGCCAAGCGATGGGGTGCCCACCTGCTAACAGAAAACCCTAAAACCTACTTTGCCGTCTGCTGTGGGAAAAAACCCTGATGGCAAAGTCTTTGTCGCCAGCCAGAGGAAAAGCTGACGGCAAAGTATCTCTTTGCCGAATTAGGCTTTGCCGTCTAACTTTGCCGTCTGCTGGCTGATGGCAAACTAGCTGATTCCTGTAGTGACTTCGACATCGCCTCCAGTCACTACGTGAAGACCGCATCACCTGCGCGTACCGTCCATCAGTTCCGTAGCTTATTTTGTTCAGCTTGTTGTGTTTCGTTTAGAGATCTCCCTGAAAAGAGTAGACTTTTGCTTTCTCTAGCTGGGCTACAAGGAAAGGGCAAATTAATCTCCATCTGCATGCTTAAGGTCTCTGCCTATGTATTTCTAGCATTTTTTGGATTCGTGCTCAGAGTGATGGATATGAACTGGATGCAAACTGTGTGTATGTACATATGAATAATACTGGATGCAAACTCTATGCATGAAATGTACGGTGTACATCACTATACAGTCCAGTTTTTTTAAATTCAAAAATTTCTAGCAATGGCGGGCAGAGCATAGTGCCTGCCAGTGGTGCATCTTGCTTCAGTGCAAACTTGCTCTGGTGCATCCTTTAGTAGTGGCGGGCTCTAGTTAATAGCTGCCACTTCTAACTAATTACTAGTGGCGGGCCTCGGCCCGCCACTGGTGGCCTGTTAGGAGTGGCGGGCTTGCCTGGGCCCGTAGCCATTTTGCGCCCGCCACTGCTAGTCCTTTTCCCAGTAGTGTGGGTGTCTTCTGGTCCAGAAAAAATCACCGTAAATTTTCATCATGTTTGGACATGTTTGGTATAGTTTTTCCCTAGAACAATAAAATAGGCAAAAACAGGAACTGCCACTGGGCACTAGGTTAATAGGTTAGTTCCCAAAAATGACATAAAGTTCCATATAAAGCATACAAGATTGGTAATATAATAGCATGGAATCAAAATTATAGATACGTTGGAGATGTATCATGTAACCACGGTGAGATATTGATACATCTTCACCGTATCTATATTTTTGTCTTGTTCATGTATATTAATCTCATTTATATATAGTTTTAAAACACATGCACACCAATCTCTCTCTCTCTCTCTCTCTCACACACACACACACACACATAGTGACCAATAGTGCGCGCACACACACACACCCCACCAACACACACACACACACCATCACACAAACATTCACACCCACACCCCACACCAGCACACCCACACACACCAACAACACAAACACTCACACAAACAGCACACAAAAAATTAGGAAAAAAATAGGAGAGGCTCATGCCAGCGAACTCGGTGTCGGGTAGCAATCTCGAGGAGGCGCATGGAGTTGTAGGACCTATGGAAAGAGGACGGGGGGAAACAGGCTGATTGCGAGCTAAAGAGATAGTGGCATCACGAGTGGTGCTGTTGGGGCACAGAGGGTAGCCACGAATAGGGACGAGCTCAGGAAGGAGGGAAGAGCCGCGCCACCTCTGGCAAGATACGCTATCGCATGTGAGCCGGTGACCAGTGAGGAGAGGGGGCCGGCAGGGTGGGCTAGCACTACTGCAGTAATGCCTAGCAGTGGTGGGTGGGAAAAGTGTTGGGAAACATAGTAGAAAACAAAAAAATTCGCCATACGATCACCTAGGAACAATATGAAGATGCATATAGGGTTTGGATCAATGATCGTTACCGACTCCGGAGTGCAGCGGAAGTCGACGAGTCGGTGTACATTGTACTTGGAGTCCCTCAAACATTGATGACGATCCCGCGAACTGCCCTCAAATGATCCCGCGAACTGCCCTCAAACGATCCCTCGAACGGCCTCTCTACTTGGTTGCAAGCGTACGGTCTTCACGATCCGGCAGCGCTTCGCCGTCCAGAGCTAATCGTCACCGGAGAATTAGAGGGAGGAGTTTAGAACCACATGGGGCTTCTAATTATGAGGATTAGAGGCGGCTAGGACTTGCTCTAATTAGTCAACTAGGACCAACTAGAACTAGCACTTGATGAACTAGAGGATGCTTCAAAACTTGTGTACACAATAGAGCAAAATCCCCTAGTATATATAGGTTGGAGGGGAGGGAGGGGGCATCCACCAAGGGGGAAGGACTCCCCTTTGGTGCGCCGGCCTAGGGGAGGAGTCCCACTCCTTCCCCTAGTAGGATTCGTCCCCCCCTACAAGGAAAGGGGGCGCCACTTCCATATGGGCCTTTGTGCCCCATATCTCCTTCCACCACTTGGCCTTTTAAGGCATGTTGATATTAAATTAAATATATAAATGTTCTAAATATTTTCAGACCATCATATATATAATTTAACATCCTTGGAAACATTTTCCACCTATATATATTAATCGGTAATACCCGGTATTACCCGATATTCACCGAAACCCTTCCGGTGACCCCGAAACGCTTCCGGAACCTCTCGGAACTATTTCGAATATGAATGAAACAATTCCACAAATATATTCTCATCACTCCCGCCCCACTAACACTTAGCAGATCATGATTATCTTAAGCTTGTGACCCCGTACGTTGGGTAAATCATAGACATGAACGAAACCCCTTCGTTCAATGACCGATAGCGGAACCGTGGACATCCATATCGGTCCCTATGATTACACGAATGATATTCAAGTGAACCTTTGGTTATCATGTGATGTTCCCTTTGGTTCATGATACTTTGCAAAACTCGGTGTGCATTGGTATCCTCTTGAGTCATCACCATGCTCACTATACCGTTGCTCCCGTTACCGGTTTTGTTCTTCTTTCTCGTTGACATGTTCCGGCATCCCCGTGACGTAGTAACCTGTGTCTCGCCAGATGATGATGGATGCCGTCACACCGAGAGGGCCCTAAGAATATCTCTCAATCATCGGAGGAGCAAATCCCACTCTCGAGCTATCCGGTCACTTGTCAAACTTTCCGATGAACCTGAAAGTTGTCGTTATGATCACCTTGTTACAGATGATGTTTGAGAAACAACAAAGTCCACCGCCTTGTAGGAAGTGACGGAGACACTCTCATGGTCTGTGGAACTAAAACACATGCTAACACTCCGTGTTATAACAAATGATTTCAGACGATATAATCATGAAGTATAACAGACAACTTTTGGGTCGATTCAATATGATCGTTCTTCTAACGTCATGCCCTCAATGTTGTTTTATGACTATCGTTACACTTAACGATATCTTAAGATTCGGAAAACGTGATCACCAGCAGTACTTCAGCCAGTCTTAGAGGTGAGACTAGGAACTTATTGTTTGTCGTTTATCATTTCACATGTGCATATGAGTTTTCCACTGAATCGCATATTTCAGGATCATAGCAGTTATAGCGTGAAATATGAACTCTTAATCTATCTATCTATCTATCTATCTATCTTCTATTTATATACTAAAAGGAAAATACGGGTCAAAAATAGTGAAATAGCTAGAAAATCTCACGTTAATCAGAAACATCTAGCCTTTAATTTAACTGAGTAGGAAACGGCCACCGTTTGATCTACGTAATGGTAATAGATCCACCAGGACCACCACGCCCCTCCCTTGCCCTATAGTCCTTATCCCCTACGTATTTTCCCAGCCTTCTCTCTCCCGTACGTGTGGATCATCTCTCCCGTGTGGTTCATCAAACAGCGGACCTCTCCGCAATTCTTCTTAGGACGATCGCGATCTCACCTTGGGCGCCCCAAGTCTTTCCCGTGGTGCTCCACCTCCTCGGCCCGTCTCTGCAATAAACTACCAGATGGAGAAAGCGTACTTCTCCGTATAATATGAGGACACGCAGCAATCGGAAGTTCAGATGGATCAACCCAATTGCTAGCTAGCATATCCCTAGCTTAGGAGAACACCACGGCATTGACTACGACAATGAAGTGCTTGGCTGTTCTAGAAAGAAAAAGAGTTCAGAAAAGATCGGGAGATACAGGCCTGGAATTTTTTTGCCGGGCTCTTCAGTCGCATCTTCTTTATCCTCCACGGTAAGCTCCAGGTTGGTTCACCAGAATCGATGGATTTTTGATAAAACGTGCCGACATGTGGCTTTATCAACACGGCCCCAAACTACACTACCTGGATCGATCCCGCTAAACAGATGCGCCTGGCGTCCTCTTTTGAAACGCATCTCCAATTCAATTCGACCCTGTCTCCATCTTCGATCTAAAAGTTCATGAAGGCATGTACGCACCGTCCTCTCACAGAGCCAGAGCCAGCAGCAATTCCATGTGCGGTGCTGAGAAGTTGTAAAGGAGAGGTTTTCAGGTACGTGTCCAGATAATGATGCCTGAATGTGCCAAATTGTTGACGTAATCATTCTTTGATCGATCTAATTATCCATACTGCAATGCCAAAATTGCAATTGGCTTTGTTTGGGGTGCAGGTACGTGAATGCTGACTGAATTCACCGAGCTTAACAAATAATGATGACTTTTATCCCTGTTCGGCAGTTTGGAGACTCCCATGGATAGTGATTTCCACGCTAGGATCCCAATACAGCCTGTGATCCCGGGCATCAAGAGTTGTAGAGGTGTGGCCTTTTCTTCAAGGATAGTGGAAACAAATTCCTCCAGTACTCCCTGCTGTCTTGATTTGTCTCTTAAGCAGTAGCGGGCTGGGAGGCTGTACCAAGGAAAGGTAATTACTGTTCATGCCGGTCCCAACTAGCAGCACGCACTATTAATTCAAAGTTATTGAGGTGATTAAAGCTGCTGCTCTGTTGTGCTATTTAGCTGAAGGTTCACATATTCTCAAAATTTTATACATTCGATCTCAGTTCCTTTGAGATGTACTTCATCCATCTTTCTTACATATTTTCATACAAAATTCAATGTCATATAGCATGTTGAACACAAAATAATCGTTCATCATTCATACGAGTTGCTCACAAAGTATGAAATTCGAATGAGTTTAACAGAATCATATATGTCTATCAAGATAGGATAACATTGTATGTCTATAAAACATCAAACCTTCATCTTGACACACACGTACTAAAAGGGCACTCTGATCAAAATAGGATAACACTGTATGTCTATACAAGATCAAAATATACCTATTTATACACACACACACAAAAAGATAAATATCGGGGTGTTGGTTTGATGGACTCCTAACTTCCATGTGTGCTTAGACCGTTAGCACGTAGTGTATTTTGCTTTGATTCTTTGTTTTATAGTTACACGTAGAGTATTTTAATTTGTTCTACACTCCGCCATTTTACATTTGTATGATTACTAAAATTCTAGCCAACTGTCCGAAAGCATAACACATTGTTCTTTTGAGTTCCAATCAATATTTTTTTTCTGAATCTATTTACGTTACGACTACCATTTTTTTTTTCTAAGCTTCCTAGATTTGGAGCCGCGCGAAGGAAGTGATGTTAGTTTAATGTGTCATAGTTTGAGTCAGTTTAGTGGCCATTCTGTACAAAACAGTTTCAATCTATGCCTTCATAGAGAAATATAACTTTGTTGTCCACCTATCATTAATTAGAAAATTATGCATATACCTCCAGTAAAGGTTTTAAGTTATCTACAAGCTTCAATTTAGTTCCTAGAATGGTCTGACCGAAGAAATCGTCCATGAAACAGATCAATGGCTATGAATTATTCAGACTGAACACTTAACTTATGGAGATAATTTTGCTAGATTATTAGAAGTTGTGCACACATTCAGATGGCAGCGAGCATTGTCAACCAAGAGGAGAGGTGTGCCCTACTAGCTAAAACAGTGTAGGTTTTTCACCATAATTATGCTAGACTATTTATCATTCCAAGTTTGCATCAATAGTTGCTATTGTGGTTGAATCAACCTTCATGTCCTTATGGCCTCCTTTTTAGTTTTCCATGTGGCCACCTCTAGAATTTCTGATAACATTTAGTTATGGTATGTCCTAGAAATAATGTTGCACTCCAGTGTAGAATTACCATCTTTTGATCATGAAAAAAAGGTGGAATATGTCTCAACATCATCTTGTAGATATTTGTCTATTCTCCTTCAAGTTCCCTTCCTATAGTGTCATGGATTTAGTGGAGTGGTGGAGTTCTCTTAGATTCCAACATACAGTGAGTAGGTATCTGGAAAAAAGCTCTTCTAATAGTAGAAAGAAAGGATATTAAAAGGAATATTTTTGGCAGCAGAATATTTTGTATTCAGATAATTTTCCCTATCAATACCCTCTCCGATCATATATTTTTATTCCAGGTAGAGATCTATGTAGTTCGAATTTAAATTCAATTTGCATTGTGTTGATTAGCATCTATGTATTTTGCACATATAACAGCAAGTGAAACTACCCTTTGGGATAAGTCATACAGAAGCAGGCACATGGAGCTACATGGTATTTCATGTGGTATTTTCCCATGCTTGAATCCTGCACTATCCCTTTCTGATCTCATACCGTTATCTATATCTCAAGTAATGTAATCTTATATGTTGCCCTAGCAACTGGCAAATGGTACAATATTTTAATGATTTGATGATTTAACGTATGTACACGATGCATGTTCTTTTGGGTTACCCTCAGTTCATTTTGAGATTGTAAGATTTCTCCCTGTGTATACTCCACAAAGGTAATAATAATACAATACTAGAAGCTACCAATGAACAGATAAGATCATGTATAGTAATATTTTGCCATTAGCTTACTCTTTTTCTTGCCCGTTAGCAACAAAATAACTAAAGGAAATCAAGAATGAAATGAACACATGGATCATATAGGCTAATCTTTTTGCAGTTGGGCACATGCAAAATGTTAGAAACTTAGCGACTACCAACCATGATTTCCCACATCATTAATCAATGTACTTGATTTTTTAGACAATTTACGAAAAAACTTTGCTATTAATAGTTACATGTTGGGGGGTGAACATGATGTAAAATTTTATTCATCAATCACCTCAGAAAATAAAATCATTTTTGGGCACTCATTTTTGGTGTGAGCTATATGCATGTAACTTGGCAAAACACGGCGACCCTATAGTCTTCAATGGACACGTCTTTGGGCACTTGCAATAGGACATAACTAAACTTAACACAGTCACACTCTATTTGGTCAGAAGTACTTCTTAAAGTACAAATAAATATCTAACACACGCACTAGAAGAGAACATACTCATGAGCCTAAATTATATATTTTTTATGTTGCTAATTATTACTTTTTTGTCAGAAGTATGCTGCAAATTATTTAAAAAAATGCAAAAATATAGTACATGATCATGGAAGAAAAAACTCCAACCCATACAAAACACTCATGTTTGAACTATAACATATGGAACTTCCATTTCATATCAATCCGGCACCACAACAGTGACACTATCGTGCAACCGCATAAATCAAACCTTCCAGTTAAAGCAAATCAAACCCAAATATTCAATGAAAAAGGAATTACTCCTACTATAAAAATAAATAAAAAATATATCTAAGAGTACAAACAATGGCAAATATTTACTATAGTAGTGCTAGCCCTCGCATTTGCGAGGCCACCTTGCTAGTTATATACTAAAAGGAAAATACGGGTCAAAAATAATGAAATAGATAGAAAATCCCACGTTAATCAGAAACATCTAGCCTTTAATTTAACTGAGTAGGAAACGGCCACCGTTTGATCTACGTAATGGTAATAGATCCACCAGGACCACCACGCCCCTCCCTTGCCCTATAGTCCTTATCCCCTACGTATTTTCCCAGCCTTCTCTCTCCCGTACGTGTGGATCATCTCTCCCGTGTGGTTCATCAAACAGCGGACCTCTCTGCAGTTCTTCTTAGGACGATCGCGATCTCACCTTGGGCGCCCCAAGTCTTTCCCGTGGTGCTCCACCTCCTCGACCCGTCTCTGCAATAAACTACCAGATGGAGAAAGCGTACTTCTCCGTATAATATGAGGACACGCAGCAATCGGAAGTTCAGATGGATCAACCCAACTGCTAGCTAGCATATCCCTAGCTTAGGAGAACACCACGGCATTGACTACGACAATGAAGTGCTTGGCTGTTCTAGAAAGAAAAAGAGTTCAGAAAAGATCGGGAGATACAGGCCTGGAATTTTTTTGCCGGGCTCTTCAGTCGCATCTTCTTCATCCTCCACGATAAGCTCCAGGTTGGTTCACCAGAATCGATGGATTTTTGATAAAACGTGCCGACAGGTGGCTTTATCAACACGGCCCCAAACTGCACTACCTGGATCGATCCTGCTAAACAGATGCGCCTGGCGTCCTCTTTTGAAACGCATCTCCAATTCAATTCGACCCTGTCTCCATCTTCGATCTAAAAGTTCATGAAGGCATGTACGCACCGTCCTCTCACAGAGCCAGAGCCAGCAGCAATTCCATGTGCGGTGCTAAGAAGTTGTAAAGGAGAGGTTTTCAGGTACGTGTCCACATAATGATGCCTGAATGTGCCAAATTGTTGACGTAATCATTCTTTGATCGATCTAATTATCCATACTGCAATGCCAAAATTGCAATTGGCTTTGTTTGGGGTGCAGGTACGTGAATGCTGACTGAATTCACCGAGCTTAACAAATAATGATGACTTTTATCCCTGTTCGGCAGTTTGGAGACTCCCATGGATAGTGATTTCCACGCTAGGATCCCAATACAGCCTGTGATCCCGGGCATCAAGAGTTGTAGAGGTGTGGCCTTTTCTTCAAGGATAGTGGAAACAAATTCCTCCAGTACTCCCTGCTGTCTTGATTTGTCTCTTAAGCAGTAGCGGGCTGGGAGGCTGTACCAAGGAAAGGTAATTACTGTTCATGCCGGTCCCAACTAGCAGCACGCACTATTAATTCAAAGTTATTGAGGTGATTAAAGCTGCTGCTCTGTTGTGCTATTTAGCTGAAGGTTCACATATTCTCAAAATTTTATACATTCGATCTCAGTTCCTTTGAGATGTACTTCATCCATCTTTCTTACATATTTTCATACAAAATTCAATGTCATATAGCATGTTGAACACAAAATAATCGTTCATCATTCATACGAGTTGCTCACAAAGTATGAAATTCGAATGAGTTTAACAGAATCATATATGTCTATCAAGATAGGATAACATTGTATGTCTATAAAACATCAAACCTTCATCTTGACACACACGTACTAAAAGGGCACTCTGATCAAAATAGGATAACACTGTATGTCTATACAAGATCAAAATATACCTATTTATACACACACACACAAAAAGATAAATATCGGGGTGTTGGTTTGATGGACTCCTAACTTCCATGTGTGCTTAGACCGTTAGCACGTAGTGTATTTTGCTTTGATTCTTTGTTTTATAGTTACACGTAGAGTATTTTAATTTGTTCTACCCTCCGCCATTTTACATTTGTATGATTACTAAAATTCTAGCCAACTGTCCGAAAGCATAACACATTGTTCTTTTGAGTTCCAATCAATATTTTTTTTCTGAATCTATTTACGTTACGACTACCATTTTTTTTTTCTAAGCTTCCTAGATTTGGAGCCGCGCGAAGGAAGTGATGTTAGTTTAATGTGTCATAGTTTGAGTCAGTTTAGTGGCCATTCTGTACAAAACAGTTTCAATCTATGCCTTCATAGAGAAATATAACTTTGTTGTCCACCTATCATTAATTAGAAAATTATGCATATACCTCCAGTAAAGGTTTTAAGTTATCTACAAGCTTCAATTTAGTTCCTAGAATGGTCTGACCGAAGAAATCGTCCATGAAACAGATCAATGGCTATGAATTATTCAGACTGAACACTTAACTTATGGAGATAATTTTGCTAGATTATTAGAAGTTGTGCACACTTTCAGATGGCAGCGAGCATTGTCAACCAAGAGGAGAGGTGTGCCCTACTAGCTAAAACAGTGTAGGTTTTTCACCATAATTATGCTAGACTATTTATCATTCCAAGTTTGCATCAATAGTTGCTATTGTGGTTGAATCAACCTTCATGTCCTTATGGCCTCCTTTTTAGTTTTCCATGTGGCCACCTCTAGAATTTCTGATAACATTTAGTTATGGTATGTCCTAGAAATAATGTTGCACTCCAGTGTAGAATTACCATCTTTTGATCATGAAAAAAAGGTGGAATATGTCTCAACATCATCTTGTAGATATTTGTCTATTCTCCTTCAAGTTCCCTTCCTATAGTGTCATGGATTTAGTGGAGTGGTGGAGTTCTCTTAGATTCCAACATACAGTGAGTAGGTATCTGGAAAAAAGCTCTTCTAATAGTAGAAAGAAAGGATATTAAAAGGAATATTTTTGGCAGCAGAATATTTTGTATTCAGATAATTTTCCCTATCAATACCCTCTCCGATCATATATTTTTATTCCAGGTAGAGATCTATGTAGTTCGAATTTAAATTCAATTTGCATTGTGTTGATTAGCATCTATGTATTTTGCACATATAACAGCAAGTGAAACTACCCTTTGGGATAAGTCATACAGAAGCAGGCACATGGAGCTACATGGTATTTCATGTGGTATTTTCCCATGCTTGAATCCTGCACTATCCCTTTCTGATCTCATACCGTTATCTATATCTCAAGTAATGTAATCTTATATGTTGCCCTAGCAATTGGCAAATGGTACAATATTTTAATGATTTGATGATTTAACGTATGTACACGATGCATGTTCTTTTGGGTTACCCTCAGTTCATTTTGAGATTGTAAGATTTCTCCCTGTGTATACTCCACAAAGGTAATAATAATACAATACTAGAAGCTACCAATGAACAGATAAGATCATGTATAGTAATATTTTGCCATTAGCTTACTCTTTTTCTTGCCCGTTAGCAACAAAATAACTAAAGGAAATCAAGAATGAAATGAACACATGGATCATATAGGCTAATCTTTTTGCAGTTGGGCACATGCAAAATGTTAGAAACTTAGCGACTACCAACCATGATTTCCCACATCATTAATCAATGTACTTGATTTTTTAGACAATTTACGAAAAAACTTTGCTATTAATAGTTACATGTTGGGGGGTGAACATGATGTAAAATTTTATTCATCAATCACCTCAGAAAATAAAATCATTTTTGGGCACTCATTTTTGGTATGAGCTATATGCATGTAACTTGGCAAAACACGGCGACCCTATAGACTTCTATGGACACGTTTTTGGGCACTTGCAATAGGACATAACTAAACTTAACACAGTCACACTCTATTTGGTCAGAAGTACTTCTTAAAGTACAAATAAATATCTAACACACGCACTAGAAGAGAACATACTCATGAGCCTAAATTATATATTTTTTATGTTGCTAATTATTACTTTTTTGTCAGAAGTATGCTGCAAATTATTTAAAAAAATGCAAAAATATAGTACATGATCATGGAAGAAAAAACTCCAACCCATACAAAACACTCATGTTTGAACTATAACATATGGAACTTCCATTTCATATCAATCCGGCACCACAACAGTAACACTATCGTGCAACCGCATAAATCAAACCTTCCAGTTAAAGCAAATCAAACCCAAATATTCAATGAAAAAGGAATTACTCCTACTATAAAAATAAATAAAAAATATATCTAAGAGTACAAACAATGGCAAATATTTACTATAGTAGTGCTAGCCCTCGCATTTGCGAGGGCCACCTTGCTAGTTATATACTAAAAGGAAAATACGGGTCAAAAATAATGAAATAGATAGAAAATCCCACGTTAATCAGAAACATCTAGCCTTTAATTTAACTGAGTAGGAAACGGCCACCGTTTGATCTACGTAATGGTAATAGATCCACCAGGACCACCACGCCCCTCCCTTGCCCTATAGTCCTTATCCCCTACGTATTTTCCCAGCCTTCTCTCTCCCGTACGTGTGGATCATCTCTCCCGTGTGGTTCATCAAACAGCGGACCTCTCTGCAGTTCTTCTTAGGACGATCGCGATCTCACCTTGGGCGCCCCAAGTCTTTCCCGTGGTGCTCCACCTCCTCGACCCGTCTCTGCAATAAACTACCAGATGGAGAAAGCGTACTTCTCCGTATAATATGAGGACACGCAGCAATCGGAAGTTCAGATGGATCAACCCAACTGCTAGCTAGCATATCCCTAGCTTAGGAGAACACCACGGCATTGACTACGACAATGAAGTGCTTGGCTGTTCTAGAAAGAAAAAGAGTTCAGAAAAGATCGGGAGATACAGGCCTGGAATTTTTTTGCCGGGCTCTTCAGTCGCATCTTCTTCATCCTCCACGATAAGCTCCAGGTTGGTTCACCAGAATCGATGGATTTTTGATAAAACGTGCCGACAGGTGGCTTTATCAACACGGCCCCAAACTGCACTACCTGGATCGATCCTGCTAAACAGATGCGCCTGGCGTCCTCTTTTGAAACGCATCTCCAATTCAATTCGACCCTGTCTCCATCTTCGATCTAAAAGTTCATGAAGGCATGTACGCACCGTCCTCTCACAGAGCCAGAGCCAGCAGCAATTCCATGTGCGGTGCTAAGAAGTTGTAAAGGAGAGGTTTTCAGGTACGTGTCCACATAATGATGCCTGAATGTGCTAAATTGTTGACGTAATCATTCTTTGATCGATCTAATTATCCATACTGCAATGCCAAAATTGCAATTGGCTTTGTTTGGGGTGCAGGTACGTGAATGCTGACTGAATTCACCGAGCTTAACAAATAATGATGACTTTTATCCCTGTTCGGCAGTTTGGAGACTCCCATGGATAGTGATTTCCACGCTAGGATCCCAATACAGCCTGTGATCCCGGGCATCAAGAGTTGTAGAGGTGTGGCCTTTTCTTCAAGGATAGTGGAAACAAATTCCTCCAGTACTCCCTGCTGTCTTGATTTGTCTCTTAAGCAGTAGCGGGCTGGGAGGCTGTACCAAGGAAAGGTAATTACTGTTCATGCCGGTCCCAACTAGCAGCACGCACTATTAATTCAAAGTTATTGAGGTGATTAAAGCTGCGGCTCTGTTGTGCTATTTAGCTGAAGGTTCACATATTCTCAAAATTTTATACATTCGATCTCAGTTCCTTTGAGATGTACTTCATCCATCTTTCTTACATATTTTCATACAAAATTCAATGTCATATAGCATGTTGAACACAAAATAATCGTTCATCATTCATACGAGTTGCTCACAAAGTATGAAATTCGAATGAGTTTAACAGAATCATATATGTCTATCAAGATAGGATAACATTGTATGTCTATAAAACATCAAACCTTCGTCTTGACACACACGTACTAAAAGGGCACTCTGATGAAAATAGGATAACACTGTATGTCTATACAAGATCAAAATATACCTATTTATACACACACACACAAAAAGATAAATATCGGGGTGTTGGTTTGATGGACTCCTAACTTCCATGTGTGCTTAGACCGTTAGCACGTAGTGTATTTTGCTTTGATTCTTTGTTTTATAGTTACACGTAGAGTATTTTAATTTGTTCTACACTCCGCCATTTAACATTTGTATGATTACTAAAATTCTAGCCAACTGTCCGAAAGCATAACACGTTGTTCTTTTGAGTTCCAATCAATATTTTTTTTCTGAATCTATTTACGTTACGACTACCATTTTTTTTTCCTAAGCTTCCTAGATTTGGAGCCGCGCGAAGGAAGTGATGTTAGTTTAATGTGTCATAGTTTGAGTCAGTTTAGTGGCCATTCTATACAAAACAGTTTCAATCTATGCCTTCATAGAGAAATATAACTTTGTTGTCCACCTATCATTAATTAGAAAATTATGCATATACCTCCAGTAAAGGTTTTAAGTTATCTACAAGCTTCAATTTAGTTCCTAGAATGGTCTGACCGAAGAAATCGTCCATGAAACAGATCAATGGCTATGAATTATTCAGACTGAACACTTAACTTATGGAGATAATTTTGCTAGATTATTAGAAGGTGTGCACACTTTCAGATGGCAGCGAGCATTGTCAACCAAGAGGCGAGGTGTGCCCTACTAGCTAAAACAGTGTAGGTTTTTCACCATAATTATGCTAGACTATTTATCATTCCAAGTTTGCATCGATAGTTGCTATTGTGGTTGAATCAACCTTCATGTCCTTATGGCCTCCTTTTTAGTTTTCCATGTGGCCACCTCTAGAATTTCTGATAACATTTAGTTATGGTATGTCCTAGAAATAATGTTGCACTCCAGTGTAGAATTACAATCTTTTGATCATGAAAAAAAGGTGGAATATGTCTCAACATCATCTTGTAGATATTTGTCTATTCTCCTTCAAGTTCCCTTCCTACAGTGTCATGGATTTAGTGGAGTGGTGGAGTTCTCTTAGATTCCAACATACAGTGAGTAGGTATCTGAAAAAAAGCTCTTCTAATAGTAGAAAGAAAGGATATTAAAAGGAATATTTTTGGCAGCAGAATATTTTGTATTCAGATAATTTTCCCTATCAATACCCTCTCCGATCATATATTTTTATTCCAGGTAGAGATCTATGTAGTTCGAATTTAAATTCAATTTGCATTGTGTTGATTAGCATCTATGTATTTAGCACATATAACAGCAAGTGAAACTACCCTTTGGGATAAGTCATACAGAAGCAGGCACATGGAGCTACATGGTATTTCATGTGGTATTTTCCCATGCTTGAATCCTGCACTATCCCTTTCTGATCTCATACCGTTATCTATATCTCAAGTAATGTAATCTTATGTGTTGCCCTAGCAACTGGCAAATGGTACAATATTTTAATGATTTGATGATTTAACGTATCTACACGATGCATGTTCTTTTGGGTTACCCTTAGTTCATTTTGAGATTGTAAGATTTTTCCCTGTATATACTCCACAAAGGTAATAATAATACAATACTAGAAGCTACCAATGAACAGATAAGATCATGTATAGTAATATTTTGCCATTATCTTACTCTTTTTCTTGCCCGTTAGCAATAAAATAACTAAGGGAAATCAAGAATGAAATGAACACATGGATCATATAGGCTAATCTTTTTGCAGTTGGCCACATGCAAAATGTTAGAAACTTAGCGACTACCAGCCATGATTTCCCACATCATTAATCAATGTACTTGATTTTTTAGACAATTTACGAAAAAACTTTGCTATTAATAGTTACATGTTGGGGGGTGAACATGATGTAAAATTTTATTCATCAATCACCTCAGAAAATAAAATCATTTTTGGGCACTCATTTTTGGTATGAGCTATATGCATGTAACTTGGCAAAACACGGCGACCCTATAGACTTCTATGGACACGTTTTTGGGCAGTTGCAATAGGACATAACTAAACTTAACACAGTCACACTCTATTTGGTCAGAAGTACTTCTTAAAGTACAAATAAATATCTAACACACGCACTAGAAGAGGACATACTCATGAGCCTAAATTATATATTTTTTATGCTGCTAATTATTACTTTTTTGTCAGAAATATGCTGCAAATTATTTTAAAAAATGCAAAAATATAGTACAAGATCATGGAAGAAAAAACTCCAACCCATACAAAACACTCATGTTTGAACTATAACATATGGAACTTCCATTTCATATCAATCCGGCACCACAACAGTAACACTATCGTGCAACCGCATAAATCAAACCTTCCAGTTAAAGCAAATCAAACCCATATATTCAATGAAAAAGGAATTACTCCTACTATAAAAATAAATAAAAAATATATCTAAGAGTACAAACAATGGCAAATATTTACTATAGTAGTGCTAGCCCTCGCATTTGCGAGGGCCACCTTGCTAGTTATATACTAAAAGGAAAATACGGGTCAAAAATAGTGAAATAGCTAGAAAATCCCACGTTAATCAGAAACATCTAGCCTTTAATTTAACTGAGTAGGAAACGGCCACCGTTTGATCTACGTAATGGTAATAGATCCACCAGGACCACCACGCCCCTCCCTTGCCCTATAGTCCTTATCCCCTACGTATTTTCCCAGCCTTCTCTCTCCCGTACGTGTGGATCATCTCTCCCGTGTGGTTCATCAAACAGCGGACCTCTCCGCAGTTCTTCTTAGGATGATCGCGATCTCACCTTGGGCGCCCCAAGTCTTTCCCATGGTGCTCCACCTCCTCGGCCTGTCTCTGCAATAAACTACTAGATGGAGAAAGCGTACTTCTCCGTATAATATGAGGACACGCAGCAATCGGAAGTTCAGATGGATCAACCCAATTGCTAGCTAGCATATCCCTAGCTTAGGAGAACACCACGGCATTGACTACGACAATGAAGTGCTTGGCTGTTCTAGAAAGAAAAAGAGTTCAGAAAAGATCGGGAGATACAGGCCTGGAATTTTTTTGCCAGGCTCTTCAGTCGCATCTTCTTCATCCTCCACGGTAAGCTCCAGGTTGGTTCACCAGAATCGATGGATTTTTGATAAAACGTGCTGACATGTGGCTTTATCAACACGGCCCCAAACTGCACTACCTGGATCGATCCCGCTAAACAGATGCGCCTGGCGTCCTCTTTTGAAACGCATCTCCAATTCAATTCGACCCTGTCTCCATCTTCGATCTAAAAGTTCATGAAGGCATGTACGCACCGTCCTCTCACAGTGCCAGAGCCAGCAGCAATTCCATGTGCGGTGCTGAGAAGTTGTAAAGGAGAGGTTTTCAGGTACGTGTCCACATAATGATGCCTGAATGTGCCAAATTGTTGACGTAATCATTCTTTGATCGATCTAATTATCCATACTGCAATGCCAAAATTGCAATTGGCTTTGTTTGGGGTGCAGGTACGTGAATGCTGACTGAATTCACCGAGCTTAACAAATAATGATGACTTTTATCCCTGTTCGGCAGTTTGGAGACTCCCATGGATAGTGATTTCCACGCTAGGATCCCAATACAGCCTGTGATCCCGGGCATCAAGAGTTGTAGAGGTGTGGCCTTTTCTTCAAGGATAGTGGAAACAAATTCCTCCAGTACTCCCTGCTGTCTTGATTTGTCTCTTAAGCAGTAGCGGGCTGGGAGGCTGTACCAAGGAAAGGTAATTACTGTTCATGTCGGTCCCAACTAGCAGCACGCACTATTAATTCAAAGTTATTGAGGTGATTAAACCTGCTGCTCTGTTGTGCTATTTAGCTGAAGGTTCACATATTCTCAAAATTTTATACATTCGATCTCAGTTCCTTTGAGATGTACTTCATCCATCTTTCTTACATATTTTCATACAAAATTCAATGTCATATAGCATGTTGAACACAAAATAATCGTTCATCATTCATACGAGTTGCTCACAAAGTATGAAATTCGAATGAGTTTAACAGAATCATATATGTCTATCAAGATAGGATAACATTGTATGTCTATAAAACATCAAACCTTCGTCTTGACACACACGTACTAAAAGGGCACTCTGATCAAAATAGGATAACACTGTATGTCTATACAAGATCAAAATATACCTATTTATACACACACACACAAAAAGATAAATATCGGGGTGTTGGTTTGATGGACTCCTAACTTCCATGTGTGCTTAGACCGTTAGCACGTAGTGTATTTTGCTTTGATTCTTTGTTTTATAGTTACACGTAGAGTATTTTAATTTGTTCTACACTCCGCCATTTTACATTTGTATGATTACTAAAATTCTAGCCAACTGTCCGAAAGCATAACACGTTGTTCTTTTGAGTTCCAATCAATATTTTTTTTCTGAATCTATTTACGTTACGACTACCATTTTTTTTTCTAAGCTTCCTAGATTTGGAGCCGCGCGAAGGAAGTGATGTTAGTTTAATGTGTCATAGTTTGAGTCAGTTTAGTGGCCATTCTGTACAAAACAGTTTCAATCTATGCCTTCATAGAGAAATATAACTTTGTTGTCCACCTATCATTAATTAGAAAATTATGCATATACCTCCAGTAAAGGTTTTAAGTTATCTACAAGCTTCAATTTAGTTCCTAGAATGGTCTGACCAAAGAAATCGTCCATGAAACAGATCAATGGATATGAATTATTCAGACTGAACACTTAACTTATGGAGATAATTTTGCTAGATTATTAGAAGTTGTGCACACTTTCAGATGGCAGCGAGCATTGTCAACCAAGAGGCGAGGTGTGCCCTACTAGCTAAAACAGTGTAGGTTTTTCACCATAATTATGCTAGACTATTTATCATTCCAAGTTTGCATCGATAGTTGCTATTGTGGTTGAATCAACCTTCATGTCCTTATGGCCTCCTTTTTAGTTTTCCATGTGGCCACCTCTAGAATTTCTGATAACATTCAGTTATGGTATGTCCTAGAAATAATGTAGCACTCCAGTGTAGAATTACAATCTTTTGATCATGAAAAAAAGGTGGAATATGTCTCAACATCATCTTGTAGATATTTGTCTATTCTCCTTCAAGTTCCCTTCCTACAGTGTCATGGATTTAGTGGAGTGGTGGAGTTCTCTTAGATTCCAACATACAGTGAGTAGGTATCTGAAAAAAAGCTCTTCTAATAGTAGAAAGAAAGGATATTAAAAGGAATATTTTTGGCAGCAGAATATTTTGTATTCAGATAATTTTCCCTATCAATACCCTCTCCGATCATATATTTTTATTCCAGGTAGAGATCTATGTAGTTCGAATTTAAATTCAATTTGCATTGTGTTGATTAGCATCTATGTATTTTGCACATATAACAGCAAGTGAAACTACCCTTTGGGATAAGTCATACAGAAGCAGGCACATGGAGCTACATGGTATTTCATGTGGTATTTTCCCATGCTTGAATCCTGCACTATCCCTTTCTGATCTCATACCGTTATCTATATCTCAAGTAATGTAATCTTATGTGTTGCCCTAGCAACTGGCAAATGGTACAATATTTTAATGATTTAACGTATGTACACGATGCATGTTCTTTTGGGTTACCCTCAGTTCATTTTGAGATTGTAAGATTTCTCAGGGTGATCTGACTGATCGAAATTGATAGCAGTCTGAGACCACTTGAGATATGTTGGGGTAGAGGGAACCGCCATGTTAACCTCCCTGTTGATAACTTTTAGTCGACTCTTGCTCTCAACATCAGCAAAAATCAACAGAGTGGCATTGACTTCAGGGAACTCTTCTTTTTCTTCTTCAGTATCTTTCTCAGGGTCTTTCTCACTCGACTGGCTCTCTTTGAATGACTGGATCAACAAACGGCACTGTCGAGAGGTATGCTTTGGCAATATTAAATTGCCCTCTTCATCTTTCCTCGTGTGGATTGCACACGGCAAATCCAAAACATCAGTACCCGACTGATTCTTTGACTTCTTTGGGGTGAACTTAGCCTTGGACTTTCCTTTACTCTTGCCTTGTACCGCCACAGCGGCCGCTTCTGCCTGAGCAGGAGGATCAGCTTTGCGCTTCTGTTTCCGACTGGAATTCCCACCTGCGTTATTGTCGACTATTTTGGCTTTACCGCTTCAGAGGCGGTCTTCTTCTTCTCCATTGGCGTACCGAGTGGCAATCTCCATCATCTTGCTCAGAGAAATATCACCGGTGCGACCAAACTTCAGATAGAGCTCTCTGTATCTAACCCCAGCCTTGAAGGCACAAACAGCTTGATGTTCGGAAACATTCTCCACCGTGTGATGCAAGGTGGACCAGCGCTGAATGTAATCTCGCAAGGTTTCATTGGGCTTCTGGACACAGTGCTGCAAATCAATCAAACCAGCTGGACGTTTACAAGTGCCTTCAAAGGTTCTGATAAACACTCGAGCCAAATCTTCCCAGCAATAGATGCTAGAGGGAGCCAAACGATTCAACCAAGCTCTGGCCGAACCATCCAACATCAAGGACAGATGCTTCATGGCTATGTTGTCGTTACCTCCACCAATCTGTACAGCCACTCGGTAATTATCCAACCATGTTTCGGGCTTTGACTCGCCAGAAAACTTGCTAATTCCAGCCGCCAACCTGAAGTTGGGGGGAATCTCTGCAGAGCGAATGGCTCTGCTAAAACACTCGGGCCCAGAAACAATAGCACTGCTTCCACTCGGATAGTCTCCGTTATAACCATCTCTGTAGGCTCTGCCTCTGTCGACCCGCCTTTGAGAAAGGACGTCCCTTGCGTCGAACCCAGGATTCCGCTCATCGCCGAACGGGCGCCTATCATCATTGTGCCGGGACACATATGAACCATTCCGCGGAGGAGAAAACACTCGACGGCGGTCATCGCGGTGATAACGGGGAGCAGACTGATCTCGCCCCTGATCTCTGTACCGATCTTCACGGTATCCTCCGCCTCTGTGACGCGAAGGTGACCCAGGACTGTGAGCCGACTGAACTGTTTCTGCCCTGGGAGAATTGCCGTGTAACCTGTTCTGCGACTGAGAAACAGCCGCGTTCTGCTGCTGCGCTGCCTCAACCAATGTCTTGATCTGCTACAGACCTCTACCAGCCTCTGATCGTGACGGTTGAATAGACTCTGCAATCCTAGCAGCCGCTGCAACATTCAAAACTGGAGTACGAAATACCTCGACGTTATTTCGAGATCCACTCGGGAACAACTGTCGCTGTTGTCGATTGGGACGCGGTGGACGCTGCCCAACACGCTCGTCGAGTGCCTCCTGCATCTCTTTGAGCCGAAGGCGAGTAGCCTCCATGGCCTGGGCCTCAGCAGTCGTACCGACGATGGGAGTATGGAGAACATCCTCATCCCGGCGCTGCTGTTCATTCGACGTTCCACCAATCTCGCGCCTGGAGTGGTTGAAGCCAGGCGGCGGACTCTGATGAGAGCCAGCCATAAAAACCTCCGCCGCAGGGTCGCAGCTCTCGCACTCGGAAGGAATGTCGGAGCGGTCCGATGCCGAGTCGAACACGCCGTTAAGTGACTCGGCGGGCTCGACGGCTGCAATCTGCGGGGACGAAATCTGGCGTGCCGCCACATGTCGCACCCAACGCTGTAGCCGCGAGCGACCAGATCGCTTGCGACGACGAACAGCAGGAAGGGCCGACATATACGGAGTCGACGGCTGAAGGAGAAGAACACCGCAGGAGCTTGCACAGAAGTGCGTCGCCCCGCGAGTCGGGAGCGCCTTCACGTCCAAAGGCGCTTCCTGGAGCCATGCCGAATCGTCGGCGATGAAGGTGAGCGCTCCGAGACGGATCTCGCGGCCCAGGAACAAATCACCGCCGGAAGACATGACGAAAGAGAAAATATGCAACCTCGCCGGAAGTCGCTTAGACGCCTGCCCCACGGTGGGCGCCAACTGTCGTGGGAACAAGCCTGACAGTAGATGGTAGGGGTACGAATGGAGAGGGCAGAGTCCTAGCTACGGCGAGGATGTACACACAGATGTATGAGTTCAGGCCTCACTCGGAAGTGATAACAGCCCTACGTCTCAGTGCTCCGGAGAGCTCTATACTCTGTCGAGTGAAATATGTGTGTTGTGTTACAAAAGGTTGCGAACCCTTGTGCCAGAGGGGAGGGGCGGCTTATATAGAGTGCGCTGCCCCTCATAAGTGTCCGGCATCCAAGGGTTAAATCGTGGTTATAATGACGTACGTTACTGGTAACGTACAACATAAATGCTATTAATGGTCTTGATGAATGCCTGCCCGTTAGCCTCCCTGGGGTGACTTCTGGGCTTCTGTGGTCAACTGTCTTCTGGTCCTTCCGAGTGAAAGGGTAAGCGTCGAGTGAAAGATATCTCCGAGTGTATATTGTCGAGTGACTCATGCGTCATGGTGATTTCAGTCGGAGACTTCCTCGTAGCCTTTAAGCTTTCTGGGGCAGTGTCCTTAGGTAGGGTATGTAGGTCAGGCCTATGACCCTACCCTAAGTACATATCCCCATCACCTGGCGTCCTCTTTTGAAACGCTTCTCCAATTCAATTCGACCCTGTCTCCATCTTCGATCTAAAAGTTCATGAAGGCATGTACGCACCGTCCTCTCACAGAGCCAGAGCCAGCAGCAATTCCATGTGCGGTGCTGTGAAGTTGTAAAGGAGAGGTTTTCAGGTACGTGTCCACATAATGATGCCTGAATGTGCCAAATTGTTGACGTAATCATTCTTTGATCGATCTAATTATCCATACTGCAATGCCAAAATTGCAATTGGCTTTGTTTGGGGTGCAGGTACGTGAATGCTGACTGAATTCACCGAGCTTAACAAATAATGATGACTTTTATCCCTGTTCGGCAGTTTGGAGACTCCCATGTATAGTGATTTCCACGCTAGGATCCCAATACAGCCTGTGATCCCAGGCATCAAGAGTTGTAGAGGTGTGGCCTTTTCTTCAAGGATAGTGGAAACAAATTCCTCCAGTACTCCCTGCTGTCTTGATTTGTCTCTTAAGCAGTAGCGGGCTGGGAGGCTGTACCAAGGAAAGGTAATTACTGTTCATGCCGGTCCCAACTAGCAGCACGCACTATTAATTCAAAGTTATTGAGGTGATTAAACCTGCTGCTCTATTTTGCTATTTAGCTGAAGGTTCACATATTCTCAAAATTTTATACATTCGATCTCAGTTCCGTTGAGATGTACTTCATCCATTATTCTTACATATTTTCATACAAAATTCAATGTCATATAGCATGTTGAACACAAAATAATCGTTCATCATTCATACGAGTTGCTCACAAAGTATGAAATACGAATGAGTTTAACATAATCATATATGTCTATCAAGATAGGATAACATTGTATGTCTATAAAACATCAAACCTTCGTCTTGACACACACGTACTAAAAGGGCACTCTGATCAAAATAGGATAACACTGTATGTCTATACAAGATCAAAATATACCTATTTATACACACACACACAAAAAGATAAATATCGGGGTGTTGGTTTGATGGACTCCTAACTTCCATGTGTGCTTAGACCGTTAGCACGTAGTGTATTTTGCTTTGATTCTTTGTTTTATAGTTACACGTAGAGTATTTTAATTTGTTCTACACTCCGCCATTTTACATTTGTATGATTACTAAAATTCTAGCCAACTGTCCGAATGCATAACACGTTGTTCTTTTGAGTTCCAATCAATATATTTTTTCTGAATCTATTTACGTTACGACTACCATTTTTTTTTCTAAGCTTCCTAGATTTGGAGCCGCGCGAAGGAAGTGATGTTAGTTTAATGTGTCATAGTTTGAGTCAGTTTAGTGGCCATTCTGTACAAAACAGTTTCAATCTATGCCTTCATAGAGAAATATAACTTTGTTGTCCACCTATCATTAATTAGAAAATTATGCATATACCTCCAGTAAAGGTTTTAAGTTATCTACAAGCTTCAATTTAGTTCCTAGAATGGTCTGACCAAAGAAATCGTCCATGAAACAGATCAATGGATATGAATTATTCAGACTGAACACTTAACTTATGGAGATAATTTTGCTAGATTATTAGAAGTTGTGCACACTTTCAGATGGCAGCGAGCATTGTCAACCAAGAGGCGAGGTGTGCCCTACTAGCTAAAACAGTGTAGGTTTTTCACCATAATTATGCTAGACTATTTATCATTCCAAGTTTGCATCGATAGTTGCTATTGTGGTTGAATCAACCTTCATGTCCTTATGGCCTCCTTTTTAGTTTTCCATGTGGCCACCTCTAGAATTTCTGATAACATTTAGTTATGGTATGTCCTAGAAATAATGTTGCACTCCAGTGTAGAATTACAATCTTTTGATCATGAAAAAAAGGTGGAATATGTCTCAACATCATCTTGTAGATATTTGTCTATTCTCCTTCAAGTTCCCTTCCTACAGTGTCATGGATTTAGTGGAGTGGTGGAGTTCTCTTAGATTCCAACATACAGTGAGTAGGTATCTGAAAAAAAGCTCTTCTAATAGTAGAAAGAAAGGATATTAAAAGGAATATTTTTGGCAGCAGAATATTTTGTATTCAGATAATTTTCCCTATCAATACCCTCTCCGATCATATATTTTTATTCCAGGTAGAGATCTATGTAGTTCGAATTTAAATTCAATTTGCATTGTGTTGATTAGCATCTATGTATTTTGCACATATAACAGCAAGTGAAACTACCCTTTGGGATAAGTCATACAGAAGCAGGCACATGGAGCTACATGGTATTTCATGTGGTATTTTCCCATGCTTGAATCCTGCACTATCCCTTTCTGATCTCATACCGTTATCTATATCTCAAGTAATGTAATCTTATGTGTTGCCCTAGCAACTGGCAAATGGTACAATATTTTAATGATTTAACGTATGTACACGATGCATGTTCTTTTGGGTTACCCTCAGTTCATTTTGAGATTGTAAGATTTCTCCCTGTATATACTCCACAAAGGTAATAATAATACAATACTAGAAGCTACCAATGAACAGATAAGATCATGTATAGTAATATTTTGCCATTAGCTTACTCTTTTTCTTGCCCGTTAGCAACAAAATAACTAAGGGAAATCAAGAATGAAATGAACACATGGATCATATAGGCTAATCTTTTTGCAGATGGCCACATGCAAAATGTTAGAAACTTAGCGACTACCAACCATGATTTCCCACATCATTAATCAATGTACTTGATTTTTTAGAAAATTTACGAAAAAACTTTGCTATTAATAGTTACATGTTGGGGGGTGAACATGATGTAAAATTTTATTCATCAATCACCTCAGAAAATAAAATCATTTTTGGGCACTCATTTTTGGTATGAGCTATATGCATGTAACTTGGCAAAACACGGCGACCCTATAGTCTTCTATGGACACGTTTTTGGGCAGTTGCAATAGGACATAACTAAACTTAACACAGTCACACTCTATTTGGTCAGAATTACTTCTTAAAGTACAAATAAATATCTAACACACGCACTAGAAGAGGACATACTCATGAGCCTAAATTATATATTTTTTATGCTGCTAATTATTACTTTTTTGTCAGAAATATGCTGCAAATTATTTAAAAAAATGCAAAAATATAGTACATGATCATGGAAGAAAAAACTCCAACCCATACAAAACACTCATGTTTGAACTATAACATATGGAACTTCCATTTCATATCAATCCGGCACCACAACAGTCACACTATCGTGCAACCGCATAAATCAAACCTTCCAGTTAAAGCAAATCAAACCCAAATATTCAATGAAAAAGGAATTACTCCTACTATAAAAATAAATACAAAATATATCTAAGAGTACAAACAATGGCATATATTTACTATAGTAGTGCTAGCCCTCGCATTTGCGAGGGCCACCTTGCTAGTTATATACTAAAAGGAAAATACGGGTCAAAAATAGTGAAATAGCTAGAAAATCCCACGTTAATCAGAAACATCTAGCCTTTAATTTAACTGAGTAGGAAACGGCCACCGTTTGATCTACGTAATGGTAATAGATCCACCAGGACCACCACGCCCCTCCCTTGCCCTATAGGCCTTATTCCCTACGTATTTTCCCAGCCTTCTCTCTCCCGTACGTGTGGATCATCTCTCCCGTGTGGTTCATCAAACAGCGGACCTCTCCGCAGTTCTTCTTAGGACGATCGCGATCTCACCTTGGGCGCCCCAAGTCTTTCCCGTGGTGCTCCACCTCCTCGGCCCGTCTCTGCAATAAACTACCAGATGGAGAAAGCGTACTTCTCCGTATAATATGAGGACACGCAGCAATCGGAAGTTCAGATGGATCAACCCAATTGCTAGCTAGCATATCCCTAGCTTAGGAGAACACCACGGCATTGACTACGACAATGAAGTGCTTGGCTGTTCTAGAAAGAAAAAGAGTTCAGAAAAGATCGGGAGATACAGGCCTGGAATTTTTTTGCCGGGCTCTTCAGTCGCATCTTCTTCATCCTCCACGGTAAGCTCCAGGTTGGTTCACCAGAATCGATGGATTTTTGATAAAACGTGCCGACATGTGGCTTTATCAACACGGCCCCAAACTGCACTACCTGGATCGATCCCGCTAAACAGATGCGCCTGGCGTCCTCTTTTGAAACGCATCTCCAATTCAATTCGACCCTGTCTCCATCTTCGATCTAAAAGTTCATGAAGGCATGTACGCACCGTCCTCTCACAGAGCCAGAGCCAGCAGCAATTCCATGTGCGGTGCTGAGAAGTTGTAAAGGAGAGGTTTTCAGGTACGTGTCCACATAATGATGCCTGAATGTGCCAAATTGTTGACGTAATCATTCTTTGATCGATCTAATTATCCATACTGCAATGCCAAAATTGCAATTGGCTTTGTTTGGGGTGCAGGTACGTGAATGCTGACTGAATTCACCGAGCTTAACAAATAATGATGACTTTTATCCCTGTTCGGCAGTTTGGAGACTCCCATGGATAGTGATTTCCACGCTAGGATCCCAATACAGCCTGTGATCCCGGGCATCAAGAGTTGTAGAGGTGTGGCCTTTTCTTCAAGGATAGTGGAAACAAATTCCTCCAGTACTCCCTGCTGTCTTGATTTGTCTCTTAAGCAGTAGCGGGCTGGGAGGCTGTACCAAGGAAAGGTAATTACTGTTCATGCCGGTCCCAACTAGCAGCACGCACTATTAATTCAAAGTTATTGAGGTGATTAAACCTGCTGCTCTGTTGTGCTATTTAGCTGAAGGTTCACATATTCTCAAAATTTTATACATTCGATCTCAGTTCCTTTGAGATGTACTTCATCCATTATTCTTACATATTTTCATACAAAATTCAATGTCATATAGCATGTTGAACACAAAATAATCGTTCATCATTCATACGAGTTGCTCACAAAGTATGAAATTCGAATGAGTTTAACAGAATCATATATGTCTATCAAGATAGGATAACATTGTATGTCTACAAAACATCAAACCTTCGTCTTGACACACACGTACTAAAAGGGCACTCTGATCAAAATAGGATAACACTGTATGTCTATACAAGATCAAAATATACCTATTTATACACACACACACAAAAAGATAAATATCGGGGTGTTGGTTTGATGGACTCCTAACTTCCATGTGTGCTTAGACCGTTAGCACGTAGTGTATTTTCCTTTGATTCTTTGTTTTATAGTTACACGTAGAGTATTTTAATTTGTTCTACACTCCGCCATTTTACATTTGTATGATTACTAAAATTCTAGCCAACTGTCCGAAAGCATAACACGTTGTTCTTTTGAGTTCCAATCAATATTTTTTTTCTGAATCTATTTACGTTACGACTACCATTTTTTTCTTCTAAGCTTCCTAGATTTGGAGCCGCGCGAAGGAAGTGATGTTAGTTTAATGTGTCATAGTTTGAGTCAGTTTAGTGGCCATTCTGTACAAAACAGTTTCAATCTATGCCTTCATAGAGAAATATAACTTTGTTGTCCACCTATCATTAATAAGAAAATTATGCATATACCTCCAGTAAAGGTTTTAAGTTATCTACAAGCTTCAATTTAGTTCCTAGAATGGTCTGACCGAAGAAATCGTCCATGAAACAGATCAATGGCTATGAATTATTCAGACTGAACACTTAACTTATGGAGATAATTTTGCTAGATTATTAGAAGTTGTGCACACTTTCAGATGGCAGCGAGCATTGTCAACCAAGAGGCGAGGTGTGCCCTACTAGCTAAAACAGTGTAGGTTTTTCACCATAACTATGCTAGACTATTTATCATTCCAAGTTTGTATCGATAGTTGCTATTGTGGTTGAATCAACCTTCATGTCCTTATGGCCTCCTTTTTAGTTTTCCATGTGGCCACCTCTAGAATTTCTGATAACATTTAGTTATGGTATGTCCTAGAAATAATGTTGCACTCCAGTGTAGAATTACAATCTTTTGATCATGAAAAAAAGGTGGAACATGTCTCAACATCATCTTGTAGATATTTGTCTATTCTCCTTCAAGTTCCCTTCCTACAGTGTCATGGATTTAGTGGAGTGGTGGTGTTCTCTTAGATTCCAACATACAGTGAGTAGGTATCTGAAAAAAAGCTGTTCTAATAGTAGAAAGAAAGGATATTAAAAGGAATATTTTTGGCAGCAGAATATTTTGTATTCAGATAATTTTCCCTATCAATACCCTCTCCGATCATATATTTTTATTCCAGGTAGAGATCTATGTAGTTGGAATTTAAATTCAATTTGCATTGTGTTGATTAGCATCTATGTATTTTGCACATATAACAGCAAGTGAAACTACCCTTTGGGATAAGTCATACAGAAGCAGGCACATGGAGCTACATGGTATTTCATGTGGTATTTTCCCATGCTTGAATCCTGCACTATCCCTTTCTGATCTCATACCGTTATCTATATCTCAAGTAATGTAATCTTATGTGTCTCCCTAGCAACTGGCAAATGGTACAATATTTTAATGATTTGATGATTTAACATATGTACACGATGCATGTTCTTTTGGGTTACCCTCAGTTCATTTTGAGATTGTAAGATTTCTCCCTGTATATACTCCACAAAGGTAATAATAATACAATACTAGAAGCTACCAATGAACAGATAAGATCATGTATAGTAATATTTTGCCATTAGCTTACTCTTTTTCTTGCCCGTTAGCAACAAAATAACTAAGGGAAATCAAGAATGAAATGAACACATGGATCATATAGGCTAATCTTTTTGCAGTAGGCCACATGCAAATTGTTAGAAACTTAGCGACTACCAACCATGATTTCCCACATCATTAATCAATGTACTTGATTTTTTAGACAATTTACGAAAAAACTTTGCTATTAATAGTTACATGTTGGGGGGTGAACATGATGTAAAATTTTATTCATCAATCACCTCAGAAAATAAAATCATTTTTGGGCACTCATTTTTGGTATGAGCTATATGCATGTAACTTGGCAAAACACGGCGACCCTATAGTCTTCTATGGACACGTTTTTGGGCAGTTGCAATAGGACATAACTAAACTTAACACAGTCACACTCTATTTGGTCAGAAGTACTTCTTAAAGTACAAATAAATATCTAACACACGCACTAGAAGAGGACATACTCATGAGCCTAAATTATATATTTTTTATGCTGCTAATTATTACTTTTTTGTCAGAAATATGCTGCAAATTATTTAAAAAAATGCAAAAATATAGTACATGATCATGGAAGAAAAAACTCCAACCCATACAAAACACTCATGTTTGAACTATCACATATGGAACTTCCATTTCATATCAATCCGGCACCACAACAGTAACACTATCGTGCAACCGCATAAATCAAACCTTCCAGTTAAAGCAAATCAAACCCATATATTCAATGAAAAAGGAATTACTCCTACTATAAAAATAAATACAAAATATATTTAAGAGTACAAACAATGGCAAATATTTACTATAGTAGTGCTAGCCCTCGCATTTGCGAGGGCCACCTTGCTAGTTATATACTAAAAGGAAAATACGGGTCAAAAATAGTGAAATAGCTAGAAAATCCCACGTTAATCAGAAACATCTAGCCTTTAATTTAACTGAGTAGGAAACGGCCACCGTTTGATCTACGTAATGGTAATAGATCCACCAGGACCACCACGCCCCTCCCTTGCCCTATAGTCCTTATCCCCTACGTATTTTCCCAGCCTTCTCTCTCCCGTACGTGTGGATCATCTCTCCCGTGTGGTTCATCAAACAGCAGACCTCTCCGCAGTTCTTCTTAGGACGATCGCGATCTCACCTTGGGCGCCCCAAGTCTTTCCCGTGGTGCTCCACCTCCTCGGCCCGTCTCTGCAATAAACTACTAGATGGAGATAGCGTACTTCTCCGTATAATATGAGGACACGCAGCAATCGGAAGTTCAGATGGATCAACCCAATTGCTAGCTAGCATATCCCTAGCTTAGGAGAACACCACGGCATTGACTACGACAATGAAGTGCTTGGCTGTTCTAGAAAGAAAAAGAGTTCAGAAAAGATCGGGAGATACAGGCCTGGAATTTTTTTGCCGGGCTCTTCAGTCGCATCTTCTTCATCCTCCACGGTAAGCTCCAGGTTGGTTCACCAGAATCGATGGATTTTTGATAAAACGTGCTGACATGTGGCTTTATCAACACGGCCCCAAACTGCACTACCTGGATCGATCCCGCTAAACAGATGCGCCTGGCGTCCTCTTTTGAAACGCATCTCCAATTCAATTCGACCCTGTCTCCATCTTCGATCTAAAAGTTCATGAAGGCATGTACGCACCGTCCTCTCACAGAGCCAGAGCCAGCAGCAATTCCATGTGCGGTGTTGAGAAGTTGTAAAGGAGAGGTTTTCAGGTACGTGTCCACATAATGATGCCTGAATGTGCCAAATTGTTGACGTAATCATTCTTTGATCTATCTAATTATCCATACTGCAATGCCAAAATTGCAAATGGCTTTGTTTGGGGTGCAGGTACGTGAATGCTGACTGAATTCACCGACCTTAACAAATAATGATGACTTTTATCCCTGTTCGGCAGTTTGGAGACTCCCATGGATAGTGATTTCCACGCTAGGATCCCAATACAGCCTGTGATCCCGGGCATCAAGAGTTGTAGAGGTGTGGCCTTTTCTTCAAGGATAGTGGAAACAAATTCCTCCAGTACTCCCTGCTGTCTTGATTTGTCTCTTAAGCAGTAGCGGGCTGGGAGGCTGTACCAAGGAAAGGTAATTACTGTTCATGTCGGTCCCAACTAGCAGCACGCACTATTAATTCAAAGTTATTGAGGTGATTAAACCTGCTGCTCTGTTGTGCTATTTAGCTGAAGGTTCACATATTCTCAAAATTTTATACATTCGATCTTAGTTCCTTTGAGATGTACTTCATCCATTATTCTTACATATTTTCATACAAAATTCAATGTCATATAGCATGTTGAACACAAAATAATCGTTCATCATTCATACGAGTTGCTCACAAAGTATGAAATTCGAATGAGTTTAACAGAATCATATATGTCTATCAAGATAGGATAACATTGTATGTCTATAAAACATCAAACCTTCGTCTTGACACACACGTACTAAAAGGGCACTCTGATCAAAATAGGATAACACTGTATGTCTATACAAAATCAAAATATACCTATTTATACACACACACACAAAAAGATAAATATCGGGGTGTTGGTTTGATGGACTCCTAACTTCCATGTGTGCTTAGACCGTTAGCACGTAGTGTATTTTGCTTTGATTCTTTGTTTTATAGTTACACGTAGAGTCTTTTAATTTGTTCTACACTCCGCCATTTTACATTTGTATGATTACTAAAATTCTAGCCAACTGTCCGAAAGCATAACACGTTGTTCTTTTCAGTTCCAATCAATAATTTATTTCTGAATCTATTTACCTTACGACTACCATTTTTTTTTTCTAAGCTTCCTAGATTTGGAGCCGCGCGAAGGAAGTGATGTTAGTTTAATGTGTCATAGTTTGAGTCAGTTTAGTGGCCATTCTGTACAAAACAGTTTCAATCTATGCCTTCATAGAGAAATATAACTTTGTTGTCCACCTATCATTAATTAGAAAATTATGCATATTCCTCCAGTAAAGGTTTTAAGTTATCTACAAGCTTCAATTTAGTTCCTAGAATGGTCTGACCGAAGAAATCGTCCATGAAACAGATCAATGGCTATGAATTATTCAGACTGAACACTTAACTTATGGAGATAATTTTGCTAGATTATTAGAAGTTGTGCACACTTTCAGATGGCAGCGAGCATTGTCAACCAAGAGGCGAGGTGTGCCCTACTAGCTAAAACAGTGTAGGTTTTTCACCATAATTATGCTAGACTATTTATCATTCCAAGTTTGCATCGATAGTTGCTATTGTGGTTGAATCAACCTTCACGTCCTTATGGCCTCCTTTTTAGTTTTCCATGTGGCCACCTCTAGAATTTCTGATAACATTTAGTTATGGTATGTCCTAGAAATAATGTTGCACTCCAGTGTAGAATTACAATCTTTTGATCATGAAAAAAGGTGGAATATGTCTCAACATCATCTTGTAGATATTTGTCTATTCTCCTTCAAGTTCCCTTCCTACAGTGTCATGGATTTAGTGGAGTGGTGGAGTTCTCTTAGATTCCAACATACAGTGAGTAGGTATCTGAAAAAAAGCTGTTCTAATAGTAGAAAGAAAGGATATTAAAAGGAATATTTTTGGCAGCAGAATATTTTGTATTCAGATAATTTTCCCTATCAATACCCTCTCCGATCATATATTTTTATTCCAGGTAGAGATCTATGTAGTTCGAATTTAAATTCAATTTGCATTGTGTTGATTAGCATCTATGTATTTTGCACATATAACAGCAAGTGAAACTACCCTTTGGGATAAGTCATACAGAAGCAGGCACATGGAGCTACATGGTATTTCATGTGGTATTTTCCCATGCTTGAATCCTGCACTATCCCTTTCTGATCTCATAACGTTATCTATATCTCAAGTAATGTAATCTTATTAGTTGCCCTAGCAACTGGCAAATGGTACAATATTTTAATGATTTAACGTATGTACACGATGCATGTTCTTTTGGGTTACCCTCAGTTCATTTTGAGATTGTAAGATTTCTCCCTGTATATACTCCACAAAGGTAATAATAATACAATACTAGAAGCTACCAATGAATAGATAAGATCATGTATAGTAATATTTTGCCATTAGCTTACTCTTTTTCTTGCCCGTTAGCAACAAAATAACTAAGGGAAATCAAGAATGAAATGAACACATGGATCATATAGGCTAATCTTTTTGCAGTTGGCCACATGCAAAATGTTAGAAACTTAGCGACTACCAACCATGATTTCCCACATCATTAATCAATGTACTTGATTTTTTAGACAATTTACGAAAAAACTTTGCTATTAATAGTTACATGTTGGGGGGTGAACATGATGTAAAATTTTATTCATCAATCACCTCAGAAAATAAAATCATTTTTGGGCACTCATTTTTGGTATGAGCTATATGCATGTAACTTGGCAAAACACGGCGACCCTATAGTCTTCTATGGACACGTTTTTGGGCAGTTGCAATAGGACATAACTAAACTTAACACAGTCACACTCTATTTGGTCAGAAGTACTTCTTAAAGTAAAAATAAATATCTAACACACGCACTAGAAGAGGACATACTCATGAGCCTAAATTATATATTTTTTATGCTGCTAATTATTACTTTTTTGTCAGAAATATGCTGCAAATTATTTAAAAAAATGCAAAAATATAGTACATGATCATGGAAGAAAAAACTCCAACCCATACAAAACACTCATGTTTGAACTATAACATATGGAACTTCCATTTCATATCAATCCGGCACCACAACAGTCACACTATCGTGCAACCGCATAAATCAAACCTTCCAGTTAAAGCAAATCAAACCCAAATATTCAATGAAAAAGGAATTACTCCTACTATAAAAATAAATACAAAATATATCTAAGAGTACAAACAATGGCAAATATTTACTATAGTAGTGCTAGCCCTCGCATTTGCGAGGGCCACCTTGCTAGTTATATACTAAAAGGAAAATACGGGTCAAAAATAGTGAAATAGCTAGAAAATCCCACGTTAATCAGAAACATCTAGCCTTTAATTTAACTGAGTAGGAAACGGCCACCGTTTGATCTACGTAATGGTAATAGATCCACCAGGACCACCACGCCCCTCCCTTGCCCTATAGTCCTTATCCCCTACGTATTTTTCCAGCCTTCTCTCTCCCGTACGTGTGGATCATCTCTCCAGTGTGGTTCATCAAACAGCGGACCTCTCCGCAGTTCTTCTTAGGACGATCGCGATCTCACCTTGGGCGCCCCAAGTCTTTCCCGTGGTGCTCCACCTCCTCGGCCCGTCTCTGCAATAAACTACCAGATGGAGAAAGCATACTTCTCCGTATAATATGAGGACACGCAGCAATCGGAAGTTCAGATGGATCAACCCAATTGCTAGCTAGCATATCCCTAGCTTAGGAGAACACCACGGCATTGACTACGACAATGAAGTGCTTGGCTGTTCTAGAAAGAAAAAGAGTTCAGAAAAGATCGGGAGATACAGGCCTGGAATTTTTTTGCCGGGCTCTTCAGTCGCATCTTCTTCATCCTCCACGGTAAGCTCCAGGTTGGTTCACCAGAATCGATGGATTTTTGATAAAACGTGCCGACATGTGGCTTTATCAACACGGCCCCAAACTGCACTACCTGGATCGATCCCGCTAAACAGATGCGCCTGGTGTCGTGGGAACAAGCCTGACAGTAGATGGTAGTGGTACGAATGGAGAGGGCAGAGTCCTAGCTACGGCGAGGATGTACACACAGATGTATGAGTTCAGGCCTCACTCGGAAGTGATAACAGCCCTACGTCTCAGTGCTCCGGAGAGCTCTCTACTCTGTCGAGTGAAATATGTGTGTTGTGTTACAAAAGGTTGCGAACCCTTGTGCCAGAGGGGAGGGGCGGCTTATATAGAGTGCGCTGCCCCTCATAAGTGTCCGGCATCCAAGGGTTAAATCGTGGTTATAATGACGTACGTTACTGGTAACGTACAACATAAATGCTATTAATGGTCTTGATGAATGCCTGCCCGTTAGCCTCCCTGGGGTGACTTCTGGGCTTCTGTGGTCGACTGTCTTCTGGTCCTTCCGAGTGAAAGGGTAAGCGTCGAGTGAAAGATATCTCCGAGTGTATATTGTCGAGTGACTCATGCGTCATGGTGATTTCAGTCGGAGACTTCCTCGTAGCCTTTAAGCTTTATGGGGCAGTGTCCTTAGGTAGGGTATGTAGGTCAGGCCTATGACCCTACCCTAAGTACATATCCCCATCATTAGCCCCCGAATGGATCGGGGTTCGAGGGTAAAAGGTGTCAATGCAGGTTCAGACGAGACACAAAAATTCCGAGTATATTTTGAGGCTTCCCAGAAATCTGCGTCGATTGAAACCTTAATCGTCCGCCCTGATCAATTCTGTCTTGGATTGTGTCCGAGTAAAACTGAACTTGAAAACTGGTCCGAGTGAAACTGAGCTCAAAGTCAGGTTCGAGTGATCTGCAGAATCTTCTGACGAGACGGTTTGCCCCATCGTGTCCGAGTCTCATGGGTTTTGAAATTTGGATAAGAGCGCGCGCGCGGAGCGGAGATGGCGTAACTGCTAAGGCAAGTGGAGGAACGACGCCTCGATTATCGCGCCGCCCATATCGCCACGTATCGCCCCTCCTCTGATTTCGGGATATCCAGAGACCCGGCGGGCCCGCAGGTCAGCGGCTCACACGAGCGGGTATAAGAGGCAACGACGTCGGTGCTGGTACAGTATTCTTCCCCAAATCTACTCTTCTCCTCCTCTTCCTCCGCCCTGCTCCGCTTCACTGACCGCCGCCGCCATGACGAAGGGCAAGACGGAGAAGCTCGAGCGTGCCAAGAAGGGAGGAGCCAAGGTGAAGAAGCCATCGGGCGCCCGGTCGACGGTGCCGCCAGGGTGGATCCAGGGGGATTTTCTCCAATCGACGGTCACGGCGGAAGATGTGGACCAACTCGTCGTCGACGGGTTGATAGCTGCTGATTCCTGGCGGTTGCCGAAGGGGGAGGTCGAGCCGGAGCCACGCGACGGCGAGCGAGTTCTGCTTCTCACCCTCATCGAGCGAGGTTTCTCCATGCCCCCCCATCCGTTCATCCGTGCTTTCTTGAACTATTTTGGAGCGCAACTCCACCACCTTCCTCCGAATGCAATTGCCTATCTTTCCTGCTTCGTAACCTTGTGCGAATGTTTCCTGGGCTGTCCCCCACATTGGGGTTTGTTCAAGCACATATTCTCTGTCAGATCCCAAGCCGTCAAGAAAGCCAATCCCACAGACAGCAAAACCAATGTGATCCAACTGTGTGGTGGCTTAGGGATTCAGAAGAGAGGTAGGAGTGCGTTCCCCTCTATGACCTTTCCCGACTCCGTTCGGGGTTGGCAGTCGACCTGGTTTTATTGCAAAGATGTTGCATCACCAAATATGTCGACTGGACTTCCTCCTTTCACCCTGGATCGACCTATTACTCCCAAACCGCTGTACGTGACAAAGGTAGAGAAAATCCAGGTAGGGATCCTAGTGAATGCTGTATCTGACCTGATCCGCGGTGGAGTGACTGGTTTGGACCTCCTTGAAACGTTTCTTAGTCGACGAATTCAGCCTCTCCAAGCTTGGGATCACACCATGTGGCATTATTCGGGCCCTGAGGATACCACTCGGACTCATCCTGAGGAAGTTTCCGATCAGACTGTTTCTCAGTGGCTCAGAAGCATCACTGGAGCCTGCGATAACCCAGAAGGATCCAAACGAATTCCGCCTTTCTCCGCTTTGAACCCGCCAAAGAACTTGGTGAGTTATATATTTGTCGATTGTTTTAATATTTTGCCGAGTAACTGAATCTTCGGTCGACTGAATTTGAAGCTTGAATCTCGCAGGAATTTACGAACATGTACTCGCCTGTACCCAATGGAGAACATCCTGATGAAGAGGAAGGGAGCGTCGACGGCAGCGCAGACGGCGATTATGCTGACGACAGTGAGAGCAGCGACGATGATCTGGATGAAGACGAGGTGGAGGCTCCGGTCCCTTTGCGCACCGAGCGTCGGGCCAAGCAGCAGAACGACCTGGAGGTCACCCCGAGCAAAACTGTGGCGTCAAGCACAAGGAACCCGAAACGTGACCGTGTCGCGACATCGGGGTCGACTAAAAAGGCTGCGAAACAGCTCAAGCCAGACGAGCCAAAGCCTCGGAAGGCCCTGCCTCGAATCAAGATAGCCGTGCTTGTTGCCTCCACGTGAGTGTTCATTTGCCTTATTCTACTGTTGAAGAACTTTATGTTGATGTTGACCGAGTGAAATTTATTTGCCAGAGCCGCTACCTCCGTAACGTCGCCCCATCGGGATGATGGAGACCATATGGAAGTAGACACTCCTGATGCGGCCACCTCCCAACGAGGTATGACAATTCCACACTTTACTCTGCTTGCTGAAGAATAAGTGTCGAGTGTCTAGATTAAAATTGTCGACTGCAGCTGACGAAGTCATAGAACTGGAAGATGATGAGGAGCCGTGGCGGGGAGCGGAGGGTGAAGCTGTGCTTCCGGAGGCTCCCCGCGTGGGCACTCGGGGACCACCGTCTGTCCAGACGCCCCGTGGGACGACTGCTGCGACGCCTCCAACCCTTGTAACTCCGCTGTCGAGTGCTCCACCGGCCACTTCTACTCTGGTGGCTTCGACGCTGATCGGACAATCCCAAGCACCTCCAGCTGCTCCAGTGACTACACCAACTCACTCGACGCCTGCATACCCTTTGTACCATGTCCCGGAGGACCAAACCGGAGCTGCCAAGGAAGCCATGATCCAGGCTGGGCAGATGATGCTACGAACAAAGGAGGCGTATGAAGCCAGCAAGTTAGCCTATGATGCCAGCTCAGCGCTTCAGGCCAACGTCCGAGTAAGTGGTATTATAAGTTCATTTCCGATTGAATTCCTGTCCGTCTTGATTTTACACCCACTGGGGTGTTTTTCTTCGCCAGTAGACCAAGTAGTTTCTGGTCCAGTGGGGGCACGCTGAGTGCACCCACTGGGTGTAGTCCCCGAGACCGCTGTCGAATGACGAAGGCATCGGCGGGGGTCTTAATATTGTTTCCATTCAACAGGGCAGACCTTGTCGAGTAAAAGTAGGTCCAGTGGGGGCACGCTGAGTGCACCCACTGGGTGTAGTCCCCGAGACCGTCGTCGAGTGCTTGCTTCGGCGGTGGTCTGATAAAGACGATGTTTGGTTGCTTGCTTCTTTCTTTTATACTCGGACAGGCCAGACCTGGTCGAGTGTTTTTGTTTCCAGTGGGGGCACGCTGAGTGCACCCACTGGGTGTAGTCCCCGAGACTACTGTCGATCGTTGACGATGGGCAGTAGTCTTTAGAACCATTCTGCAGGTTTCATGGACATCATTTCCATCAACCATGATATGACGCTTGTATAGGGTTGTGGGGTGGGGCGGCGGGCCGCCTTTCAGTCGACTGTAGTTGAACTTTTCCACTCGGGAGTAGAGAAATTATCATGTCGACTGAACCCCCATTTTTGCTGATTTCAGAAAGCCTGTGGGCTCGGGACCAAGTATGTCGAGCTGGAGAAGGAAAAGAATCGACTTCTGCTGGATCTGGAGCTGACGAATAACAACCTGGACCGTGCGCAGACCGAACTGAAGACTTTGGGAGGTAATCTTTGTTGATCAATTGTATTATCACTTTCATCTTCCATCCTTTGAACCGAGAGAATCCACTCGAACAGACGTACGTGATGAGAACCGTCGTCTCCGAGCGCGCCTCAACAATGCTATTTCTTTAGATACCATGAAGAAGGCGCTCGAGGACAAGGACAAATCACTTGCTGATGCTCAGAAGGAAGCGAAGGAGAAAACTGAGGCTGCTGAGAAGAAACTTGCAGCAGCCAGCAAACTGGAAGAGGAGAACACCAAGCTCAAGCAGGAACGATCTGAATGGATCAAAAAGCTCGAAGTGCAGACCAAGAGTAAGACAGCTCTGGAGAAACACTTGGGAGACTTTGCGAAGAAAATGTTCAGCATGCTCGAAGGTAACCCTCATCTGTCGAATGAATTTCTTTGGTTTTTCCAGAATGGTATTGTGATCACCTTTTCACTTTCTCTTCATGCAGAATTCTGTCAAGACTTCGAAAAAGAAACTGAAGAGATTGAACCCAATCTGGACCCCACGAAATCTCTCGTCGGAGACGCCGTGGCCATGGATATGTTTCATCTCGAAGCTCGTCTTAAGAGCGTCCAAGGATTCATCACTCGGCTGAGAACTGCTTTTGAAAAGGTCGAAAAGGAACTGTGGCCTGAAGATCCTCTCCAGACTGACCTCGAGTCAATGATGACTCGGCTCAATGAGATTCCCAGTCGAGTGCAAGCGTGGAAGAAATCTGCAGCCCGCTGTGGTGCTGACGTGGCACTTTCACTCGTCAAGGTTCATTGCAAGGAAGCTAGAGAGGACAAACTGAAGGATCTCCGAGTGACCAACACGAAGAAACTCAAATTTGAAGATTTCATGGAGACTTTCATCGATGCTGCCACTCGGATCGCCGACGGAATCGACCTGGATACCTTCGTTGAGCCTTCAAGTCCTGCTGGATCTTAAATTGGTACTTTGCTTACAGCAAAAACTTTATTTGCCTCGGTATGCCGAGTGTTGGTGTAACCGAGTAAACTTCGTTCAGGCCATAGGCCTAAGAACTTCCCTTTGCGCGAACAAATTTCTGCTACGCCAGAGATTTTAGTCTTACTCGCATTTCGCTTTCCGACATTTAGCTTGGATGAATTTATTTAATTCTCGAATGGAACGGGCGTTCAGCACTCGAAAGAATTTAAGGCTTAGGCGAAGACTGGTTCGCGGCTAAGTCTCCGAGCGTACTGTATGTCGTACACTCGGAAAAGGTTTTGAACTTAGGCGAAACGGATTCGCAGCTAAGCCCCCGAGAGAGAGGATCGCTCTTCACTCGGAGTAATTTTTGAGCTTAGACGAGGACTGGCTAGCAGCTAAGTCTCCGAGTGTACTGAATGTCATACACTCGGAAAAGTTTTGAACTTAGGCGAAACGGATTCGCAGCTAAGCCCCCGAGAGAGAGGATCGCTCTTTGCTCGGAGTAATCTTCGAACTTAGGCGAGGACTAGCTCGCAGCTAAGTCTCCGAGTGTACTGAATGTCATACACTCGGAAAAGTTTTGAACTTAGGCGAAACGGATTCGCAGCTAAGCCCCCGAGAGAGAGGATCGCTCTTTGCTCGGAGTAATTTTTGAACTTAGGCGAGAACTTAGGCGAGAACTTAGGCGAGGACTACCTTCGTGAAACGAACGGCTCTTGACATGTCTCGCATGGAAGCGGCGAAGGTCTTGTTGATATTGTTGGGGAACGTTGCATGGGAAACAAAAATTTTCCTACGCACACACAAGATCTATCCATGGTGATGAGCATCTACGAGAGGGAGAGTGAATCTACATACCCTTGTAGATCGCTAAGCGGAAGCGTTAATAAACGCGGTTGATGTAGTCGAACGTCTTCGCGATCCAAATCGCCGGTCGTCCCTCGATCCGATCACGAGCTAGCGCCGAACGGACGGCGCCTCCGCGTTCAACACACGTACGGCTTGATGACGCCTTCACCTCCTCGATCCAGCGAGCGATGGTGAAGTAGTGGTTGAGTTCCAGCAGCACGACGGCGTGGTGATGGTGGTGAGGAACAATCTCTGCAGGGCTACGCCAAGCACTACGGAGATTATGACGGAGGAACTAGAGGGCTAGGGTTGCCGGCACACGGCTTGGGAAATCCTGATGTATCCCGTGTGCTAGCCCTGCCCCTCTATTTATATGTTGAGCCTTGGGGTCTAAACTTGGAGTAAAAGCCTCCTCTAGGTCGGTTTTGCCCGCACAAGGTCGGTTTGGCCCGCAGGGAAAGAGTCCAACTCGGATCCCTGCCGAACCGTGTACAGCCGCGCACAAGCGGTAGTACCGCTTCACACAAGCGGTAGTACCGCTTGGGCGGTAGTACCGCTTCACACAAGCGGTAGTACCGCTCGGGAGGTAGTACCGCTTCACCAAGCGGTAGTACCGCTTACGCGGCAGCAAAACTACTTTTGCACTTTCCAATACCTCGTGGGCTTTTATCCCTTGGCCCATATAAAGTGTTGCTGCACCCGAACACTTCGGTAAACATCCGGAACCCCTTCCGGTGAACTCCGGAACTCTTTCGGAGATCAAAACACTATTATCACATATATCAATCTTTACCTCCGGACTATTCCGGAGATCCTCGTCATGTTCGGGATCTTATCCGGGACTCCGAACAACTTTCGGTCACCAACATAATAACTCAATTATACTAATCGTCACCAAACGTTAAGTGTGTAGACCCTGCGGGTTCGAGAACTATGTAGACATGACCGAGACACCTCTACGGCCAATAACCAATAGCGGGACCTGGATGCCCATATTGGCTCCTACATATTCTACGAAGATCTTTATCGGTCGAACCTCTATGTCAAGGATTCAGTTAATCCCGTATGCTGTTCCCTTTGTTCTTCGGTATGTTACTTGCCCGAGATTTGATCGTCGGTATCACTATACCTAGTTCAATCTCGTTACCGGCAAGTCTCTTTACTCGTTCCGTAATACAAGATCTCGTGGCTAACACTTTTAGTCACATTGCTTGCAAGGCTCATTGTGATGTTGTATTACCGAGTGGGCCCTGAGATACCTCTCCGTCATACGGAGTAACAAATCCCAGTCTTGATCCATGCCAACCCAACAGACACCCTCGGAGATATCTGTAGAGCACCTTTATAGTCACCCAGTTACGTTGCGACGTTTGATACACACAAGGTATTCCTCCGGTGTCAGTGAGTTGCATGATCTCATGGTCAAAGGAACAGATACTTGACATGCAGAAAACAATAGCAATAAACTGACACGATCAAATGCTACGTTTACAGTTTGGGTCTTGTCCATCACATCATTCTCCTAATGATGTGATCCCGTTATCAAATGACATCTCATGTCCATGGCTAGGAAACCTTAACCATATTTGATCAACAAGCTAGTCAACTAGAGGCTTACTAGGGACACAGTGTTGTCTATGTACCCACACATGTATTTGAGTTTCCAATCAATACAATTATAGCATGGATAATAAACGATTATCATGAACAAGGAAATATAATAATAACCAATTTATTATTGCCTCTAGGGCATATTTCCAACAGTCTCCCACTTGCACTAGAGTCAATAATCTAGTTCACATCACTATGTGATTTACATTGTAATGAATCGAACACCCATGCAGTTCTGGTGTTGTTCATGTTTAGCCCTTGGAAGAGGTTTAGTCATCGGATCTGCAACATTTAGATCCGTGTGTACTTTGCAAATATTTATGTCGTCCTCCTTGATGTAATCGCGGATGGAATTGAAACGTCGCTTTATGTGTCTGGTCCTCTTGTGAAATCTTGGTTCCTTGGCTAGAGCAATGGCACCAGTATTATCACAAAACAGAGTCATTGGGTTAAGCGCACTAGGCACTACTCCAAGATCTGTCATGAACTCCTTCATCCAGACACCTTCCTTCGCCGCCTCCGAGGCAGCGATGTACTCCGCTTCGCATGTAGAATCAGCTACCACGCTTTGCTTGGAACTGCACCGGCTAACCGCACCCCCATTAAGAATAAATACGTATCCGGTTTGCGACTTAGAGTCATCCGGATCAGTGTCAAAGCTTGCATCGACGTAACCCTTTACGACGAGCTTTTGATCACCTCCATAAACGAGAAACATGTCCTTAGTCCTTTTCAGGTACTTCAGGATATTCTTGACCGCCGTCCAGTGTTCCATTCCTGGATCACTTTGAAACCTTCCGACCATACTTATGGCAAGGCTGACATCGGGTCTTGTGCACAGCATTGCATACATGATAGAGCCTATGGCCGAAGCATAGGGGATGACACTCATCTTTTCTCTATCTTCTGCAGTCACTGGGCATTGAGTCTTACTCAACTTCACACCTTGCAAAACAGGCAAGAACCCCTTCTTGGACTGATCCATTTTGAACTTCAAAATCTTATCAAGGTATGTGCTTTGTGAAAGTCCTATTAAGCGTCTTGATCTATCTCTATAGATCTTGATGCCTAATATGAAAGCAGCTTCTCCTAGGTCCTTCATTGAAAAACTCTTGTTCAAATATTCCTTTACGCTTTCCAGCATTTCTATATTGTTTCCAATCAGCAATATGTCATCCACATATAATATTAGAAACGCTATAGAGCTCCCACTCACTTTCTTGTAAATACAAGCTTCTCCGTAAACTTGTATAAACTCGAACGCTTTGATCACCTCATCAAAACGAAGATTCCAACTCCGAGATGCTTGCACCAGTCCATAAATGGATCGCTGGAGTTTGCAAACTTTGTCAGCATTCTCTGGATCGACAAAACCTTCTGGTTGTATCATATACAACTCTTCCTTAAGGTAACCGTTAAGGAACGCTGTTTTGACATCCATCTGCCAAATTTCATAATCGAAAAAGGCAGCTATTGCTAACATGATTCTGACGGACTTAAGCATCGCTACGGGTGAGAAGGTCTCATCGTAGTCAACTCCTTGAACTTGTGAAAAACCCTTTGCCACAAGTCGAGCTTTATAGACGGTGACATTACCGTCCGCGTCCGTCTTCCTCTTAAAGATCCATTTGTTCTGAATGGCCTTACGCCCTTCAGGTAATACTTCCAAAGTCCATACTTTGTTTTCATACATGGATCCCATCTCGGATTTCATGGCCTCTAACCACTTCTCGGAATCCGGGCCCATCATCGCTTCTCCATAGCTCGTAGGTTCATCGTTGTTCAACAACATGACCTCTAAGACAGGGTTGCCGTACCACTCAGGAGCAGTACGCGTCCTTGTCGACCTACGAGGTTCGACAGCAACTTGATCCAAAGCTTCATGATCATCATCATTAACTTCCTCTTCAGCTAATGTAGGCTCCACAGAAACAACTTTCTGCGCTGCGCTACTCTCAGGTTGAAGTAAAGGTTCAACAACCTCATCAAGTTCTATCTTCCTCCCACTCAATTCTTTCGAGAGAAACTCTTTCTCAAGGAATGTTCCGTTTTTAGCGACAAACACTTTGCCTTCGGATCTGAGGTAGAAGGTATACCCAACTGTCTCTTTTGGGTATCCTATGAAGACGCATTTCTCCGCTTTGGGTTCCAGCTTTTCAGGCTGAAGCTTTTTGACATAAGCATCACATCCCCAAACTTTAAGAAACGACAGCTTTGGCTTCTTGTCAAACCAAAGTTCATATGGCGTTGTCTCAACGGATTTCGATGGTGCCCTATTTAAAGTGAATGCAGCTGTCTCTAATGCATAACCCCAAAACGATAGTGGCAAATCGGCAAGAGACATCATAGATCGCACCATATCCAATAAAGTTCGATTACGACGTTCGGACACACCATTACGCTGTGGTGTTCCAGGCGGTGTCAATTGTGAAACAATTCCACACTGTTTTAAGTGACTGCCAAACTCATAACTCAGATATTCTCCTCCTCGATCAGATCGTAGGAATTTTAATCTTCTTGTTACGATGATTCTCAACTTCACTCTGAAATTGTTTGAACTTTTCAAATGTTTCAGACTTGTGTTTCATTAAGTAAATATACCCATATCTACTTAAGTCATCAGTGAAGGTGAGAAAGTAACGATAACCACCGCGCGCCTCAATGCTCATCGGACCGCACACATCAGTATGTATGATTTCCAATAAGTCACTTGCCCGTTCCATTATTCCAGAGAACGGCGTTTTAGTCATCTTGCCCATGAGGCATGGCTCACATGTGTCAAGTGATTCAAAATCAAGTGACTCCAAAAGTCCATCAGCATGGAGCTTCTTCATGCGTTTTACGCCAATATGACCTAAACGGCAGTGCCACAAGAAAGTGGTATTATCATTATCAATTCTACATCTTTTGGCATCAATGTTATGAACATGTGTATCATTACTATCGAGATTCAATAAGAATAAACCCATCACATCGGGTGCATGACCATAAAAGATATTACTCATATAAATAGAACAACCATTATTCTCTGATTTAAATGAGTAACCGTCTCGCAATAAACAAGATCCAGATATAATGTTCATGCTTAACGCAGGCACCAAATAACACTTATTTAGGTTCATCACTAATCCCGACGGTAATCGAAGAGCGAGCGTGCCGACGGCGATCACATCAACCTTGGAACCATTTCCCACGCGCATCGTCACTTCGTCCTTTGCCAGCCTCCGTCTATTCCGCAGTTCCTGTTTTGAGTTGCAAATATGAGCAACCGCACCGGTATCAAATACCCAGGCACTACAACGAGAGTTGGTAAGGTACACATCAATAACATGTATATCATATATACCTTGTTTTGTTGTTGGCCGCCTTCTTGTCAGCCAAATACTTGGGGCAGTTCCGCTTCCAGTGTCCAGTTCCCTTGCAATGAAAACACACAGTTTCTGGTTTGGGTCCAGCCTTGGGTTTCTTCACGAGAGGAGCAACTGCTTTGCCACTCTGCTTGGAGTTACCCTTCTTACCCTTGCCATTTTTCTTGAAACTAGTGGTTTTATTGACCATCAACACTTGATGCTCCTTCTGAATTTCAGACTCAGCGGCTTTCAGCATCGCAAACAGCTCGGCGACTGACTTGTTCATCCCGTGCATGTTATAGTTCAACACGAAGCTCTTGTAGCTAGGTGGCAATGATTGAAGAACTCTGTCAGTGATAGCCTCTGGCGGAAGGGGCATCCCTAACTCAGCCAGACGGGTGGAGTACCTAGACATTCTGAGCACGTGATCACTGATAGACCCGTTCTCCTCCATCTTGCAAGCATAGAACTTATCGGAGATCTCATATCTCTCGATCCGGGCATTCTTCTGAAAGATAAACTTCAACTCCTGGAACATCTCATATGCTCCATGACGTTCAAAACGTCTTTGAAGTCCCGGTTCTAAGCCATACAACATTGCACATTGAACTATTGAGTAATCATCAGAACGAGCCTGCCAGGCGTTCACAACGTCTAGAGACTCAACTGGAGCGGGTGGATCACCAAGCGGTGCATCAAGGACATAAGCCTTCTGGGAAGCCGTAAGGATAATCCTTAGATTACGGGCCCAGTCCACAAAGTTACTTCCATCATCTTTCAACTTAGCTTTCTCTAGGAACGCATTAAAATTCAGGGGTGCTACTGCGCGAGCCATGATCTACAACATAAATATAGCAAAGACAACTTAGACTATTGTTCTAGATAATGAGTTTAGTTAATCATATTACTTAAAAACTCCCACTCAAATTGATATCCCTCCGGTCATTCGAGTGTAACATGATCCAAATCCACCAACTCAAGTCCGATCATCACGTGAGTTGAGGTGGTTTCAATGGTGAACATCTTCATGTTGATCATATCTACTATATGACTCATGTTCGACCTTTCGGTCTCTTGTGTTCCGAGGCCATGTCTGTACATGCTAGGCTCGTCAAGTTTAACCCGAGTGTTCCGCACGTGCAACATGGCTTGCACCCGTTGTATGCGAACGTAGAGTCTATCACACCCGATCATCACGGCGTGTCTCGAAACGACGAACTTTCGCAACGGTGCACACTTGGGGAGAACACAATTTATCTTGAAATTTAAGTGAGGGATCACCTTATAATGCTACCGTCGTCCTAAGCAAAATAAGATGCATAAAAGGATTAACATCACATGCAAATCATAAGTGACATGATATGGCCATGAACTTGTGCTTTTGATCTCCATCTCCAAAGCACCGGCATGATCTCCATCGTCACCGGCATGACACCATGATCTCCATCATCTTGATCTCCATCAACGTGTCGCCATAAGGTTGTCGCGCCGACTGTTGCTTCCACGACTATAGCTAACGTTTAGCGATAAAGTAAAGCATTACATAGCGCTTAATGATTGACACGCAGGTCATACAATAATTAAAGACAACTCTATGGCTCCTGCCAGTTGCCGTACTCATCGACATGCAAGTCGTGATATTCTATACAACACATGATCATCTCATACATCACATATATCTCATCATGTAATTGGCCATATCATATCACATCATACCCTGCAAAAACAAGTTAGACGTCCTCTAATTGTTGTTGCAAATTTTACGTGGCTGCTACGGGTTTGCAAGAACCGTTCTTACCTACGCAAAACCACAACGTGGTGTAGTGATTGCTTTTTGATCTTCTAAAAGAACCCTCTTCATTGAAATCGATTCAACTAAAGTGAGAGAGACAGACACCCGCTAGCCATCTTTATGCAACGAAGTTACATGTTAGTTGAAGGAACCTGTCTCGCGTAAGTGTACGCGTAATGTCGGTCCGGGCCGCTTCATCTCACAGTACCGCCGAATCAAATATCAACTAGTAACGGCAAGCAATATGTATACACCCACGCCCACAACTCGTTTGTGTTCTACTCGAGATCTCATCTACGCATAGACCTAGCTCATGATGCCACTGTTGGAGAACGTTGCATGGGAAACAAAAATTTTCCTACGCACACACAAGATCTATCCATGGTGATGAGCATCTACGAGAGGGAGAGTGAATCTACATACCCTTGTAGATCGCTAAGCGGAAGCGTTAATAAATGCGGTTGATGTAGTCGAACGTCTTCGCGATCCAAATCGCCGGTCGTCCCTCGATCCGATCACGAGCTAGCGCCGAACGGACGGCGCCTCCGCGTTCAACACACGTACGGCTTGATGACGCCTTCACCTCCTCGATCCAGCGAGCGATGGTGAAGTAGTGGTTGAGTTCCAGCAGCACGACGGCGTGGTGATGGTGGTGAGGAACAATCTCTGCAGGGCTACGCCAAGCACTACGGAGATTATGACGGAGGAACTAGAGGGCTAGGGTTGCCGGCACACGGCTTGGGAAATCCTGATGTATCCCGTGTGCTAGCCCTGCCCCTCTATTTATATGTTGAGCCTTGGGGTCTAAACTTGGAGTAAAAGCCTCCTCTAGGTCGGTTTTGCCCGCACAAGGTCGGTTTGGCCCGCAGGGAAAGAGTCCAACTCGGATCCCTGCCGAACCGTGTACAGCCGCGCACAAGCGGTAGTACCGCTTCACACAAGCGGTAGTACCGCTTGGGCGGTAGTACCGCTTCACACAAGCGGTAGTACCGCTCGGGAGGTAGTACCGCTTACGCGGCAGCAAAACTACTTTTGCACTTTCCAATACCTCGTGGGCTTTTATCCCTTGGCCCATATAAAGTGTTGCTGCACCCGAACACTTCGGTAAACATCCGGAACCCCTTCCGGTGAACTCCGGAACTCTTTCGGAGATCAAAACACTATTATCACATATATCAATCTTTACCTCCGGACTATTCCGGAGATCCTCGTCATGTCCGGGATCTTATCCGGGACTCCGAACAACTTTCGGTCACCAACATAATAACTCAATTATACTAATCGTCACCAAACGTAGTGTATTTTGCTTTGATTCTTTGTTTTATAGTTACACGTAGAGTATTTTAATTTGTTCTACACTCCGCCATTTTACATTTGTATGATTACTAAAATTCTAGCCAACTGTCCGAAAGCATAACACGTTGTTCTTTTGAGTTCCAATCAATATTTTTTTCTGAATCTATTTACATTACGACTACCATTTTTTTTTCTATGCTTCCTAGATTTGGAGCCGCGCGAAGGAAGTGATGTTAGTTTATTGTGTCATAGTTTCAGTCAGTTTAGTGGCCATTCTGTACAAAACAGTTTCAATCTATGCCTTCATAGAGAAATATAACTTTGTGGTCCACCTATCATTAATTAGAAAATTATGCATATACCTCCAGTAAAGGTTCTAAGTTATCTACAAGCTTCAATTTAGTTCCTAGAATGGTCTGACCGAAGAAATCGTCCATGAAACAGATCAATGGCTATGAATTATTCAGACTGAACACTTAACTTATGGAGATAATTTTGCTAGATTATTAGAAGTTGTGCACACTTTCAGATGGTAGCGAGCATTGTCAACCAAGAGGCGAGGTGTGCCCTACTAGCTAAAACAGTGTAGCTTTTTCACCATAATTATGCTAGACTATTTATCATTCCAAGTTTGCATCGATAGTTGCTATTGTGGTTGAATCAACCTTCATGTCCTTATGGCCTCCTTTTTAGTCTTCCATGTGGCCACCTCTAGAATTTCTGATAACATTTAGTTATGGTATGTCCTAGAAATAATGTTGCACTCCAGTGTAGAATTACAATTATTTGATCATGAAAAAAAGGTGGAATATGTCTCAACATCATCTTGTAGATATTTGTCTATTCTCCTTCAAGTTCCCTTCCTACAGTGTCATGGATTTAGTGGAGTGGTGGAGTTCTCTTAGATTCCAACATACAGTGAGTAGGTATCTGAAAAAAAGCTGTTCTAATAGTAGAAAGAAAGGATATTAAAAGGAATATTTTTGGCAGCAGAATATTTTGTATTCAGATAATTTTCCCTATCAATACCCTCTCCGATCATATATTTTTATTCCAGGTAGAGATCTATGTAGTTCGAATTTAAATTCAATTTGCATTGTGTTGATTAGCATCTATGTATTTTGCACATATAACAGCAAGTGAAACTACCCTTTGGGATAAGTCATACAGAAGCAGGCACATGGAGCTACATGGTATTTCATGTGGTATTTTCCCATGCTTGAATCCTGCACTATCCCTTTCTGATCTCATACCATTATCTATATCTCAAGTAATGTAATCTTATGTGTTTCCCTAGCAACTGGCAAATGGTACAATATTTTAATGATTTGATGATTTGACGTATGTACACGATGCATGTTCTTTTGGGTTACCCTCAGTTCATTTTGAGATTGTAAGATTTCTCCCTGTATATACTCCACAAAGGTAATAATAATACAATACTAGAAGCTACCAATGAACAGATAAGATCATGTATAGTAATATCTTGCCATTAGCTTGCTCTTTTTCTTGCCCGTTAGCAACAAAATAACTAAGGGAAATCAAGAATGAAATGAACACATGGATCATATAGGCTAATCTTTTTGCAGTTGGCCACATGCAAAATGTTAGAAACTTAGCGACTACCAACCATGATTTCCCACATCATTAATCAATGTACTTGATTTTTTAGACAATTTACGAAAAAACTTTGCTATTAATAGTTACATGTTGGGGGGTAAACATGATGTAAAATTTTATTCATCAATCACCTCAGAAAATAAAATCATTTTTGGGCACTCATTTTTGGTATGAGCTATATGCATGTAACTTGGCAAAACACGGCGACCCTATAGTCTTCTATGGACACGTTTGTGGGCACTTGCAATAGGACATAACTAAACTTAACACGGTCACACTCTATTTGGTCAGAAGTACTTCTTAAAGTACAAATAAATATCTAACACACGCACTAGAAGAGGACATACTCATGAGCCTAAATTATATATTTTTTATGCTGCTAATTATTACTTTTTTGTCAGAAATATGCTGCAAATTATTTAAAAAAATGCAAAAATATAGTACATGATCATGGAAGAAAAAACTCCAACCCATACAAAACACTCATGTTTGAACTATAACATATGGAACTTCCATTTCATATCAATCCGGCACCACAACAGTAACACTATCGTGCAACCGCATAAATCAAACCTTCCAGTTAAAGCAAATCAAACCCAAATATTCAATGAAAAAGGAATTACTCCTACTATAAAAATAAATACAAAATATATCTAAGAGTACAAACAATGGCAAATATTTACTATAGTAGTGCTAGCCCTCGCATTTGCGAGGGCCACCTTGCTAGTTATATACTAAAAGGAAAATACGGGTCAAAAATAGTGAAATAGCTAGAAAATCCCACGTTAATCAGAAACATCTAGCCTTTAATTTAACTGAGTAGGAAACGGCCACCGTTTGATCTACGTAATGGTAATAGATCCACCAGGATCACCACGCCCCTCCCTTGCCCTATAGTCCTTATCCCCTACGTATTTTCCCAGCCTTCTCTCTCCCGTACGTGTGGATCATCTCTCCCGTGTGGTTCATCAAACAGCGGACCTCTCCGCAGTTCTTCTTAGGACGATCGCGATCTCACCTTGGGCGCCCCAAGTCTTTCCTGTGGTGCTCCACCTCCTCGGCCCGTCTCTGCAATAAACTACCAGATGGAGAAAGCGTACTTCTCCGTATAATATGAGGACACGCAGCAATCGGAAGTTCAGATGGATCAACCCAATTGCTAGCTAGCATATCCCTAGCTTAGGAGAACACCACGGCATTGACTACGACAATGAAGTGCTTGGTTGTTCTAGAAAGAAAAAGAGTTCAAAAAAGATCGGGAGATACAGGCCTGGAATTTTTTTGCCGGGCTCTTCAGTCGCATCTTCTTCATCCTCCACGGTAAGCTCCAGGTTGGTTCACCAGAATCGATGGATTTTTGAAAAAACGTGCCGACATGTGGCTTTATCAACACGGCCCCAAACTGCACTACCTGGATCGATCCCGCTAAACAGATGCGCATGGCGTCCTCTTTTGAAACGCATCTCCAATTCAATTCGACCCTGTCTCCATCTTCGATATAAAAGTTCATGAAGGCATGTACTTACCGTCCTCTCACAAAGCCAGAGCCAGCAGCAATTCCACGTGCGGTGCTGAGAAGTTGTAAAGGAGAGGTTTTCAGGTACGTGTCCACATAATGATGCCTGAATGTGCCAAATTGTTGACGTAATCATTCTTTGATCGATCTAATTATCCATACTGCAATGCCAAAATTGCAATTGGCTTTGTTTGGGGTGCAGGTACGTGAATGCTGACTGAATTCACCGAGCTTAACAAATAATGATGACTTTTATCCCTGTTCGGCAGTTGGAGACTCCCATGGATAGTGATTTCCACGCTAGGATCCCAATACAGCCTGTGATCCCGGGCATCAAGAGTTGTAGAGGTGTGGCCTTTTCTTCAAGGATAGTGGAAACAAATTCCTCCAGTACTCCCTGCTGTCTTGATTTGTCTCTTAAGCAGTAGCGGGCTGGGAGGGTGTACCAAGCAAAGGTAATTACTGTTCATGCCGGTCCCAACTAGCAGCACGCACTATTAATTCAAAGTTATTGAAGTGATTAAAGCTCCTGCTCTGTTGTGCTATTTAGCTGAAGGTTCACATATTCTCAAAATTTTATACATTCGATCTCAGTTCCTTTGAGATGTACTTCATCCATTATTCTTACATATTTTCATACAAAATTCAATGTCATAAAGCATGTTGAACACAAAATAATCGTTCATCATTCATACGAGTTGCTCACAAAGTATGAAATTCGAATGAGTTTAACAGAATCATATATGTCTATCAAGATAGGATAACATTGTATGTCTATAAAACATCAAACCTTCGTCTTGACACACACGTACTAAAAGGGCACTCTGATCAAAATAGGATAACACTGTATGTCTATATATACAAGATCAAAATATACCTATTTATACACACACACACAAAAAGATAAATATCGGGGTGTTGGTTTGATGGACTCCTAACTTCCATGTGTGCTTAGACCGTTAGCACGTAGTGTATTTTGCTTTGATTCTTTGTTTTATAGTTACACGTAGAGTATTTTAATTTGTTCTACACTCCGCCATTTTACATTTGTATGATTACTAAAATTCTAGCCAACTGTCCGAAAGCATAACACGTTGTTCTTTTGAGTTCCAATCAATATTTTTTTCTGAATCTATTTACATTACGACTACCATTTTTTTTTCTATGCTTCCTAGATTTGGAGCCGCGCGAAGGAAGTGATGTTAGTTTATTGTGTCATAGTTTCAGTCAGTTTAGTGGCCATTCTGTACAAAACAGTTTCAATCTATGCCTTCATAGAGAAATATAACTTTGTGGTCCACCTATCATTAATTAGAAAATTATGCATATACCTCCAGTAAAGGTTCTAAGTTATCTACAAGCTTCAATTTAGTTCCTAGAATGGTCTGACCGAAGAAATCGTCCATGAAACAGATCAATGGCTATGAATTATTCAGACTGAACACTTAACTTATGGAGATAATTTTGCTAGATTATTAGAAGTTGTGCACACTTTCAGATGGTAGCGAGCATTGTCAACCAAGAGGCGAGGTGTGCCCTACTAGCTAAAACAGTGTAGCTTTTTCACCATAATTATGCTAGACTATTTATCATTCCAAGTTTGCATCGATAGTTGCTATTGTGGTTGAATCAACCTTCATGTCCTTATGGCCTCCTTTTTAGTCTTCCATGTGGCCACCTCTAGAATTTCTGATAACATTTAGTTATGGTATGTCCTAGAAATAATGTTGCACTCCAGTGTAGAATTACAATTATTTGATCATGAAAAAAAGGTGGAATATGTCTCAACATCATCTTGTAGATATTTGTCTATTCTCCTTCAAGTTCCCTTCCTACAGTGTCATGGATTTAGTGGAGTGGTGGAGTTCTCTTAGATTCCAACATACAGTGAGTAGGTATCTGAAAAAAAGCTCTTCTAATAGTAGAAAGAAAGGATATTAAAAGGAATATTTTTGGCAGCAGAATATTTTGTATTCAGATAATTTTCCCTATCAATACCCTCTCCGATCATATATTTTTATTCCAGGTAGAGATCTATGTAGTTCGAATTTAAATTCAATTTGCATTGTGTTGATTAGCATCTATGTATTTTGCACATATAACAGCAAGTGAAACTACCCTTTGGGATAAGTCATACAGAAGCAGGCACATGGAGCTACATGGTATTTCATGTGGTATTTTCCCATGCTTGAATCCTGCACTATCCCTTTCTGATCTCATACCATTATCTATATCTCAAGTAATGTAATCTTATGTGTTTCCCTAGCAACTGGCAAATGGTACAATATTTTAATGATTTGATGATTTGACGTATGTACACGATGCATGTTCTTTTGGGTTACCCTCAGTTCATTTTGAGATTGTAAGATTTCTCCCTGTATATACTCCACAAAGGTAATAATAATACAATACTAGAAGCTACCAATGAACAGATAAGATCATGTATAGTAATATCTTGCCATTAGCTTGCTCTTTTTCTTGCCCGTTAGCAACAAAATAACTAAGGGAAATCAAGAATGAAATGAACACATGGATCATATAGGCTAATCTTTTTGCAGTTGGCCACATGCAAAATGTTAGAAACTTAGCGACTACCAACCATGATTTCCCACATCATTAATCAATGTACTTGATTTTTTAGACAATTTACGAAAAAACTTTGCTATTAATAGTTACATGTTGGGGGGTAAACATGATGTAAAATTTTATTCATCAATCACCTCAGAAAATAAAATCATTTTTGGGCACTCATTTTTGGTATGAGCTATATGCATGTAACTTGGCAAAACACGGCGACCCTATAGTCTTCTATGGACACGTTTGTGGGCACTTGCAATAGGACATAACTAAACTTAACACGGTCACACTCTATTTGGTCAGAAGTACTTCTTAAAGTACAAATAAATATCTAACACACGCACTAGAAGAGGACATACTCATGAGCCTAAATTATATATTTTTTATGCTGCTAATTATTACTTTTTTGTCAGAAATATGCTGCAAATTATTTAAAAAAATGCAAAAATATAGTACATGATCATGGAAGAAAAAACTCCAACCCATACAAAACACTCATGTTTGAACTATAACATATGGAACTTCCATTTCATATCAATCCGGCACCACAACAGTAACACTATCGTGCAACCGCATAAATCAAACCTTCCAGTTAAAGCAAATCAAACCCAAATATTCAATGAAAAAGGAATTACTCCTACTATAAAAATAAATACAAAATATATCTAAGAGTACAAACAATGGCAAATATTTACTATAGTAGTGCTAGCCCTCGCATTTGCGAGGGCCACCTTGCTAGTTATATACTAAAAGGAAAATACGGGTCAAAAATAGTGAAATAGCTAGAAAATCCCACGTTAATCAGAAACATCTAGCCTTTAATTTAACTGAGTAGGAAACGGCCACCGTTTGATCTACGTAATGGTAATAGATCCACCAGGATCACCACGCCCCTCCCTTGCCCTATAGTCCTTATCCCCTACGTATTTTCCCAGCCTTCTCTCTCCCGTACGTGTGGATCATCTCTCCCGTGTGGTTCATCAAACAGCGGACCTCTCCGCAGTTCTTCTTAGGACGATCGCGATCTCACCTTGGGCGCCCCAAGTCTTTCCTGTGGTGCTCCACCTCCTCGGCCCGTCTCTGCAATAAACTACCAGATGGAGAAAGCGTACTTCTCCGTATAATATGAGGACACGCAGCAATCGGAAGTTCAGATGGATCAACCCAATTGCTAGCTAGCATATCCCTAGCTTAGGAGAACACCACGGCATTGACTACGACAATGAAGTGCTTGGTTGTTCTAGAAAGAAAAAGAGTTCAAAAAAGATCGGGAGATACAGGCCTGGAATTTTTTTGCCGGGCTCTTCAGTCGCATCTTCTTCATCCTCCACGGTAAGCTCCAGGTTGGTTCACCAGAATCGATGGATTTTTGAAAAAACGTGCCGACATGTGGCTTTATCAACACGGCCCCAAACTGCACTACCTGGATCGATCCCGCTAAACAGATGCGCATGGCGTCCTCTTTTGAAACGCATCTCCAATTCAATTCGACCCTGTCTCCATCTTCGATATAAAAGTTCATGAAGGCATGTACTTACCGTCCTCTCACAAAGCCAGAGCCAGCAGCAATTCCACGTGCGGTGCTGAGAAGTTGTAAAGGAGAGGTTTTCAGGTACGTGTCCACATAATGATGCCTGAATGTGCCAAATTGTTGACGTAATCATTCTTTGATCGATCTAATTATCCATACTGCAATGCCAAAATTGCAATTGGCTTTGTTTGGGGTGCAGGTACGTGAATGCTGACTGAATTCACCGAGCTTAACAAATAATGATGACTTTTATCCCTGTTCGGCAGTTGGAGACTCCCATGGATAGTGATTTCCACGCTAGGATCCCAATACAGCCTGTGATCCCGGGCATCAAGAGTTGTAGAGGTGTGGCCTTTTCTTCAAGGATAGTGGAAACAAATTCCTCCAGTACTCCCTGCTGTCTTGATTTGTCTCTTAAGCAGTAGCGGGCTGGGAGGGTGTACCAAGCAAAGGTAATTACTGTTCATGCCGGTCCCAACTAGCAGCACGCACTATTAATTCAAAGTTATTGAAGTGATTAAAGCTCCTGCTCTGTTGTGCTATTTAGCTGAAGGTTCACATATTCTCAAAATTTTATACATTCGATCTCAGTTCCTTTGAGATGTACTTCATCCATTATTCTTACATATTTTCATACAAAATTCAATGTCATAAAGCATGTTGAACACAAAATAATCGTTCATCATTCATACGAGTTGCTCACAAAGTATGAAATTCGAATGAGTTTAACAGAATCATATATGTCTATCAAGATAGGATAACATTGTATGTCTATAAAACATCAAACCTTCGTCTTGACACACACGTACTAAAAGGGCACTCTGATCAAAATAGGATAACACTGTATGTCTATATATACAAGATCAAAATATACCTATTTATACACACACACACAAAAAGATAAATATCGGGGTGTTGGTTTGATGGACTCCTAACTTCCATGTGTGCTTAGACCGTTAGCACGTAGTGTATTTTGCTTTGATTCTTTGTTTTATAGTTACACGTAGAGTATTTTAATTTGTTCTACACTCCGCCATTTTACATTTGTATGATTACTAAAATTCTAGCCAACTGTCCGAAAGCATAACACGTTGTTCTTTTGAGTTCCAATCAATATTTTTTTCTGAATCTATTTACATTACGACTACCATTTTTTTTTCTATGCTTCCTAGATTTGGAGCCGCGCGAAGGAAGTGATGTTAGTTTATTGTGTCATAGTTTCAGTCAGTTTAGTGGCCATTCTGTACAAAACAGTTTCAATCTATGCCTTCATAGAGAAATATAACTTTGTGGTCCACCTATCATTAATTAGAAAATTATGCATATACCTCCAGTAAAGGTTCTAAGTTATCTACAAGCTTCAATTTAGTTCCTAGAATGGTCTGACCGAAGAAATCGTCCATGAAACAGATCAATGGCTATGAATTATTCAGACTGAACACTTAACTTATGGAGATAATTTTGCTAGATTATTAGAAGTTGTGCACACTTTCAGATGGTAGCGAGCATTGTCAACCAAGAGGCGAGGTGTGCCCTACTAGCTAAAACAGTGTAGCTTTTTCACCATAATTATGCTAGACTATTTATCATTCCAAGTTTGCATCGATAGTTGCTATTGTGGTTGAATCAACCTTCATGTCCTTATGGCCTCCTTTTTAGTCTTCCATGTGGCCACCTCTAGAATTTCTGATAACATTTAGTTATGGTATGTCCTAGAAATAATGTTGCACTCCAGTGTAGAATTACAATTATTTGATCATGAAAAAAAGGTGGAATATGTCTCAACATCATCTTGTAGATATTTGTCTATTCTCCTTCAAGTTCCCTTCCTACAGTGTCATGGATTTAGTGGAGTGGTGGAGTTCTCTTAGATTCCAACATACAGTGAGTAGGTATCTGAAAAAAAGCTCTTCTAATAGTAGAAAGAAAGGATATTAAAAGGAATATTTTTGGCAGCAGAATATTTTGTATTCAGATAATTTTCCCTATCAATACCCTCTCCGATCATATATTTTTATTCCAGGTAGAGATCTATGTAGTTCGAATTTAAATTCAATTTGCATTGTGTTGATTAGCATCTATGTATTTTGCACATATAACAGCAAGTGAAACTACCCTTTGGGATAAGTCATACAGAAGCAGGCACATGGAGCTACATGGTATTTCATGTGGTATTTTCCCATGCTTGAATCCTGCACTATCCCTTTCTGATCTCATACCATTATCTATATCTCAAGTAATGTAATCTTATGTGTTTCCCTAGCAACTGGCAAATGGTACAATATTTTAATGATTTGATGATTTGACGTATGTACACGATGCATGTTCTTTTGGGTTACCCTCAGTTCATTTTGAGATTGTAAGATTTCTCCCTGTATATACTCCACAAAGGTAATAATAATACAATACTAGAAGCTACCAATGAACAGATAAGATCATGTATAGTAATATCTTGCCATTAGCTTGCTCTTTTTCTTGCCCGTTAGCAACAAAATAACTAAGGGAAATCAAGAATGAAATGAACACATGGATCATATAGGCTAATCTTTTTGCAGTTGGCCACATGCAAAATGTTAGAAACTTAGCGACTACCAACCATGATTTCCCACATCATTAATCAATGTACTTGATTTTTTAGACAATTTACGAAAAAACTTTGCTATTAATAGTTACATGTTGGGGGGTAAACATGATGTAAAATTTTATTCATCAATCACCTCAGAAAATAAAATCATTTTTGGGCACTCATTTTTGGTATGAGCTATATGCATGTAACTTGGCAAAACACGGCGACCCTATAGTCTTCTATGGACACGTTTGTGGGCACTTGCAATAGGACATAACTAAACTTAACACGGTCACACTCTATTTGGTCAGAAGTACTTCTTAAAGTACAAATAAATATCTAACACACGCACTAGAAGAGGACATACTCATGAGCCTAAATTATATATTTTTTATGCTGCTAATTATTACTTTTTTGTCAGAAATATGCTGCAAATTATTTAAAAAAATGCAAAAATATAGTACATGATCATGGAAGAAAAAACTCCAACCCATACAAAACACTCATGTTTGAACTATAACATATGGAACTTCCATTTCATATCAATCCGGCACCACAACAGTAACACTATCGTGCAACCGCATAAATCAAACCTTCCAGTTAAAGCAAATCAAACCCAAATATTCAATGAAAAAGGAATTACTCCTACTATAAAAATAAATACAAAATATATCTAAGAGTACAAACAATGGCAAATATTTACTATAGTAGTGCTAGCCCTCGCATTTGCGAGGGCCACCTTGCTAGTTATATACTAAAAGGAAAATACGGGTCAAAAATAGTGAAATAGCTAGAAAATCCCACGTTAATCAGAAACATCTAGCCTTTAATTTAACTGAGTAGGAAACGGCCACCGTTTGATCTACGTAATGGTAATAGATCCACCAGGATCACCACGCCCCTCCCTTGCCCTATAGTCCTTATCCCCTACGTATTTTCCCAGCCTTCTCTCTCCCGTACGTGTGGATCATCTCTCCCGTGTGGTTCATCAAACAGCGGACCTCTCCGCAGTTCTTCTTAGGACGATCGCGATCTCACCTTGGGCGCCCCAAGTCTTTCCCGTGGTGCTCCACCTCCTCGGCCCGTCTCTGCAATAAACTACCAGATGGAGAAAGCGTACTTCTCCGTATAATATGAGGACACGCAGCAATCGGAAGTTCAGATGGATCAACCCAATTGCTAGCTAGCATATCCCTAGCTTAGGAGAACACCACGGCATTGACTACGACAATGAAGTGCTTGGTTGTTCTAGAAAGAAAAAGAGTTCAAAAAAGATCGGGAGATACAGGCCTGGAATTTTTTTGCCGGGCTCTTCAGTCGCATCTTCTTCATCCTCCACGGTAAGCTCCAGGTTGGTTCACCAGAATCGATGGATTTTTGAAAAAACGTGCCGACATGTGGCTTTATCAACACGGCCCCAAACTGCACTACCTGGATCGATCCCGCTAAACAGATGCGCATGGCGTCCTCTTTTGAAACGCATCTCCAATTCAATTCGACCCTGTCTCCATCTTCGATATAAAAGTTCATGAAGGCATGTACTTACCGTCCTCTCACAAAGCCAGAGCCAGCAGCAATTCCACGTGCGGTGCTGAGAAGTTGTAAAGGAGAGGTTTTCAGGTACGTGTCCACATAATGATGCCTGAATGTGCCAAATTGTTGACGTAATCATTCTTTGATCGATCTAATTATCCATACTGCAATGCCAAAATTGCAATTGGCTTTGTTTGGGGTGCAGGTACGTGAATGCTGACTGAATTCACCGAGCTTAACAAATAATGATGACTTTTATCCCTGTTCGGCAGTTTGGAGACTCCCATGGATAGTGATTTCCACGCTAGGATCCCAATACAGCATGTGATCCCGGGCATCAAGAGTTGTAGAGGTGTGGCCTTTTCTTCAAGGATAGTGGAAACAAATTCCTCCAGTACTCCCTGCTGTCTTGATTTGTCTCTTAAGCAGTAGCGGGCTGGGAGGCTGTACCAAAGAAAGGTAATTACTGTTCATGCCGGTCCCAACTAGCAGCACGCACTATTAATTCAAAGTTATTGAGGTGATTAAAGCTGCTGCTCTGTTGTGCTATTTAGCTGAAGGTTCACATATTCTCAAAATTTTATACATTCGATCTCAGTTCCTTTGAGATGTACTTCATCCATTATTCTTACATATTTTCATACAAAATTCAATGTCATATAGCATGTTGAACAGAAAATAATCGTTCATCATTCATACGAGTTGCTCACAAAGTATGAAATTCGAATGAGTTTAACAGAATCATATATGTCTATCAAGATAGGATAACATTGTATGTCTATAAAACATCAAACCTTCGTCTTGACACACACGTACTAAAAGGGCACTCTGATCAAAATAGGATAACACTGTATGTCTATACAAGATCAAAATATACCTATTTATACACACACACACAAAAAGATAAATATCGGGGTGTTGGTTTGATGGACTCCTAACTTCCATGTGTGCTTAGACCGTTAACACGTAGTGTATTTTGCTTTGATTCTTTGTTTTATAGTTACACGTTGAGTATTTTAATTTGTTCTACACTCCGCCATTTTACATTTGTATGATTACTAAAATTCTAGCGAACTGTCCGAAAGCATAACACGTTGTTCTTTTGAGTTCCAATCAATATTTTTTTTTTGAATCTATTTACGTTACGACTACCATTTTTTTTCTAAGCTTCCTAGATTTGGAGCCGCGCGAAGGAAGTGATTATAGTTTAATGTGTCATAGTTTGAGTCAGTTTAGTGGCCATTCTGTACAAAACAGTTTCAATCTATGCCTTCATAGAGAAATATAACTTTGTGGTCCACCTATCATTAATTAGAAAATTATGCATATACCTCCAGTAAACGTTTTAAGTTATCTACAAGCTTCAATTTAGTTCCTAGAATGGTCTGACCGAAGAAATCGTCCATGAAACAGATCAATGGCTATGAATTATTCAGACTGAACACTTAACTTATGGAGATAATTTTGCTAGATTATTAGAAGTTGTGCACACTTTCAGATGGCAGCGAGCATTGTCAACCAAGAGGCGAGGTGTGCCCTACTAGCTAAAACAGTGTAGCTTTTTCACCATAATTATGCTAGACTATTTATCATTCCAAGTTTGCATCGCTAGTTGCTATTGTGGTTGAATCAACCTTCATGTCCTTATGGCCCCCTTTTTAGTCTTCCATGTGGCCACCTCTAGAATTTCTGATAACATTTAGTTATGGTATGTCCTAGAAATAATGTTGCACTCCAGTGTAGAATTACAATCTTTTGATCATGGAAAAAAGGTGGAATATGTCTCAACATCATCTTGTAGATATTTGTCTATTCTCCTTCAAGTTCCGTTCCTACAGTGTCAGGAGTGGTGGAGTTCTCTTCGATTCCAACATACAGTGAGTAGGTATCTGAAAAAAAGCTCTTCTAATAGTAGAAAGAAAGGATATTAAAAGGAATATTTTTGGCAGCAGAATATTTTGTATTCAGATAATTTTCCCTATCAATACCTTCTCCGATCATATATTTTTATTCCAGGTAGAGATCTATGTAGTTCGAATTTAAATTCAATTTGCATTGTGTTAATTAGCATCTATGTATTTTGCACATATAACAGCAAGTGAAACTACCCTTTGGGATAAGTCATACAGAAGCAGGCACATGGAGCTACATGGTATTTCATGTGGTATTTTCCCATGCTTGAATACTGCAGTATCCCTTTCTGATCTCATACCGTTATCTATATCTCAAGTAATGTAATCTTATGTGTTTCCCTAGCAACTGGCAAATGGTACAATATTTTAATGATTTGATGATTTAACGTATGTACACGATGCATGTTCTTTTGGGTTACCCTCAGTTCATTTTGAGATTGTAAGATTTCTCCCTGTATATACTCCACAAAGGTAATAATAATACAATACTAGAAGCTACCAATGAACAGATAAGATCATGTATAGTAATATTTTGCCATTAGCTTGCTCTTTTTCTTGCCCGTTAGCAACAAAATAACTAAGGGAAATCAAGAATGAAATGAACACATGGATCATATAGGCTAATCTTTTTGCAGTTGGCCACATGCAAAATGTTAGAAACTTAGCGACTACCAACCATGATTTCCCACATCATTAATCAATGTACTTGATTGTTTAGACAATTTACGAAAAAACTTTGCTATTAATAGTTACATGTTGGGGGGTGAACATGATGTAAAATTTTATTCATCAATCACCTCAGAAAATAAAATCATTTTTGGGCACTCATTTTTGGTATGAGCTATATGCATGTAACTTGGCAAAACACGGCGACCCTATAGTCTTCTATGGACACGTTTTTGGGCACTTGCAATAGGACATAACTAAACTTAACACAGTCACACTCTATTTGGTCAGAAGTACTTCTTAAAGTACAAATAAATATCTAACACACGCACTAGATGAGGACATACTCATGAGCCTAAATTATATATTTTTTATGCTGCTAATTATTACTTTTTTGTCAGAAATATGCTGCAAATTATTTAAAAAAATGCAAAAATATAGTACATGATCATGGAAGAAAAAACTCCAACCCGTACAAAACACTCATGTTTGAACTATAACATATGGAACTTCCATTTCATATCAATCCGGCACCACAACAGTAACACTATCGTGCAACCGCATAAATCAAACCTTCCAGTTAAAGCAAATCAAACCCAAATATTCAATGAAAAAGGAATTACTCCTGCTATAAAAATAAATACAAAATATATCTAAGAGTACAAACAATGGCAAATATTTACTATAGTAGTGCTAGCTATCTACTAAAAGGAAAATACGGATGAAAAATAGGGGAATTAGCTAGAAAATCCTACGTTAATCAGAAACATCTGGCCGTTGATTTTATACGTCAAAAATCTGTAGCCGATGGATCTACGGTGTATCAATAAAGTGGATGAAAATTACCCACCTTTGCCATCATAAAGAAACGTGTCTCTCCTAGAGTAATCCTATCTCTATTCCGGGCAGTTCTAATTAGTTTGCCGGCCTAAAAAAAAGTATAATTTGGATCCAGAAGAAGACGAGAGCTGCCCTAATTCATAGGGATGGCTAGATGGTTCACCGCCGCCGCGCGCGTTGCTAAATCACGTGGTGATGATGCTGTGATGTAGGAAGTGAAATCGGTATCCTCGATGACTCCTTTGATGGCCTTGCCGTGATCACCTGAACATGCTTCTCCCTGAGACGCACTAGGTCTAGGACATGAGGCTGCCGGATTTGAGGTAATTGCTGAGAAAGCAACACGTCCCAAGGCCGGTCATAGTTAAGGGCTAGACAAGAGTATTCTGGTCGTAGCTCAGGTGGCTTTTCCATGGGTCATTGATTGATTTGCAGCCACAGTGGCTCGTAACTGGCACCATGGTGCTGTGCGACGCTGGTGCATCCAATCAAGGTAAAAGAACATGAAAGAAAGAGTATTTAGACTAGATCAAGAGAAAAGAAGATGCATACTTCTCTAAATCCTCGCGCATGTGTTCCTTTAATTCAATGTCCGATCTTACTTGCTGGTACAACCATCGGCGCATGCGGAAGGCATCAGGTATGCATCAATATTTGTTTCCTAACATTATTTTAATTCTATGTTACTATGGATCATAATTCTGTGCTCACGCAAGCACATGTGCACGTCGTTGCATAAGCGGACTTCAATAATATGTGTCACGATATCTCGGATGAACACACATATAAGATGTGATCCGTTTCTCCATTTAAACTTGCACATATTTGTTGAGTCGATGCATCTGTAAATATTATAGGTTTTGTCCTACATATATTTTCTTTATGAACATAAGTGGATAACATCCCACAAGAGTACGTGTAGTCATACTATTTCTTTTTGACTTACAATGGTCAAATTTTTGATTCAGAATACATATATCTATCTATTATCTACTAAAAGCTAAATACATAGATGTGCTAGAATTTCTCATAATAATCAGAGCATCTGATCGTTCATTACGTGACCCTCATTATTAAATACTCCTCCTCATTATTACGTGACATAAATAGTGCTTTAAACACTCTTATGTTTCTTTACAGAGAGAGTATGCACAACTGAGCACACATATAGGAATCACCAACGAAGTGTTGTATTCATACATGCACAACTTAGCAAACATGCATCCTAAAGCTTACATGGACGTTCATCATTCTATTTGTTTTTTTTTTCGTGGGGAACATGCAGGTTCATCCAACGTAATTACACATATGTCGTTATCCATGTAAATCATCCAGTTGACTTCGGTACCATGGCGAGATGGTAGAACATGATGTCTCATTATGATCGATAAAAAATAGTTAACCAAAATCTTGATGTCTCATGGCACGAGGAAGTCTATGTCCATGTTCCTTGGGTAACTCTCTTTTCAGATGAAAATAAAATAAAGGGCCAAACAGAAAAGTTCAAGTAATAAAAAAATAGTTCCAATTCAAACAACTATATAGACTAGCTTCAAGTTCAATTCAATGTACCTGTCTAACATTTATACTGTCTTTTGTACCATGTCAAAATGTTCACGCAACATAGTTAACCAAGTTATGTACTTCTTAGCTCCTTAAGGAAATATGCCATAGCTAAGATTGCAAAAATAAATACATAACACATACATCACAATAAGGATTTTGCCCTCGCATTTGCGAGGGCCACCCTGCTAGTTATGAATAATGGAAATATAATAATACAATATTGTTGCCTCTAGGGCATATTTCTAACAGTCTCCCACTTGCACTAGAGTCAATAATCTAGTTAGCACATTTTCATTAACACCAATGGTAATCTGGTGTTTGTCCATGCTTTGCTTGTGGTATAGCCTTCGCCCTATCAGATCTTAACAACTTCAGATCTGCGTGTATCATTTGCATTTCTATGCATCTATCATGCTTTCACAAGAATTTATAATTTGTGTGAAATCGGCTTTGTATATATATTGAATCACTGGAAGAACCTTTGTTTCCTTAGACTGAGTTATGGAACCACTATTAAGAATAGTGTTCCAACGATACAATCATCTCGAAACCATACCAAGCTCATAAATGAACTTTTGATTCATTACCCTCCATTGTTGCTTGTAAAGCTATAATATACTCAGCCTTCTGTTATAGAATTCACCACAGTAATTCTCTTGTACCAATTCCAACTTACTGTGCCACCATAAATTACTTTATTTTTGAAATCAAAAAATCGCATGGAGCACAGATGAAGATTTTATCGATGTACTACTTACAACGAGCCTGTATTGACATGTCGTTAATACTTAACGACATTTTTCATTGTTATCTTATGATCAACAATATGACCATACTAGTACTTTACTCACAACTAACTTAGAGTACTGGAAATATCTGGTTGTTTACATACCATGGAATACAATTGTGTTTGAAATCATATTTCACTCATCAGTATTCAGGATATTGATTCTTACAAAAACTACTTCCATGTTACTTTGACAAGAAACTCTTCTTGACAATATTCATACTAAACTGCTTTAGTATCCTGTCAATATGTATTTTGGCTAAGCCCGATTAGACACTACTATCTCCATAGATCATTATGCCTAATACCAGGACTATTCATTGCCTAAGTATTTTACTGAAAAACTAGTTTCAATAAAGTCTTAATCCGTGTCAAGAATTTTATATAATTTCCAATCAACAATATGTCATGCACATATAGTGTTTAGAAATATTATCATGCTCCCACTTACTTTCTAGTAAAATACAAGCATCTTTGTTTTACTCGATGAAATCAATTTATTTGACCATTTCATCAGTACGAAGATTCCAACTCCACTATGCTTGCTTCAGATCATTATAGGATCTCTTGAAGTTTGCATAATTACTAGCATCCTTTGGATCGACAAAATTACCTTGGACCGTATGAAATATACAACCTTGGTTCCATCTCATGGGAATCATTTGACATCCATCTATATCTCATAATTGAAATATTTAGTAATCGCCAATTTCTGGAGTAAGGGCCCATCAACGCTTCTCTATGAATTATACGTTCACTGTTTGTCCAACAATATTTCGTCTGCACACCACAAAGGTCTGCACGAATTTTCCCAACCTATATAGTTCAGCTGCAAGTTCGACCGTAGTCTCTATATCTCATGTAGAGCCTTTCGTATCAGTCACAGTAAGAAATTCTAGAATTACTTCAAGTGTTTCTTTTCTTTGACCTAATCACGAAGATTCTGCAATCTTGTTGAGTTGCACTGTCCTCCCACTCACTCTTTTGCAGAAAACATTTTCTTCAAAATTTCCGCACTCTGTGGCAAAATAATTTGCCTCGGCGTAGTGATAGAGGAATACCCAACTATTTGGGATAACCTACAAAGTAGCACTTAATTCAACAAATTTGATGGCGCTATTTTTCAGTGTAAAAGCCATAGTCTCTAAAGCATCACATTAAAAAGTATATTGGCGAAATATTTAATTTCATCTTTGATCTCACCATGTCATACATAGGTTGATTGCATCTACTTTAAACACTCTACTCTTAGCAGTGCTCTAGGAGTTGCAAGCTATAAAATACAAGACATAGCTCATCAGACATTCGCTAAACTTGTAAATCAAATATTCCTTTCTTCAATCTAATTGAAGAAACATAATTTTCTTGTTACAATAAATTCTACTTAATTCTGAAAAACTTCAGAAACATTTCAAAAATATCAAGTTTTATGTCTCAATAAGTAAATATAAATATCTACTTGAGTCATCCTTGAAGATAGATGAATCCAGTACTTGCAACAATACTTATTGGATTACACACATCGATATGCATTTTGCGAATTATTTTGTTGCTCGTTCTTTATGGCCTGTGAATGGTATTTTAGTTTACTTCACTAATTGGACAAATTTGCAAGTTTCAGATGATTCTCAATCAGATGACTTCAAAATTCATCACTATGAAATTTCTTCATGCTGGTTTCTCCAATGTGACTAAATGTAGTGCAACACAGATGTGGTATTCTTAGTCTTGCGACATTTAGCGTCAGTGTTATGGATGTTCAATGTTATTATCAATATTCATAACATACATCTTATTCACAATAAGAGTATGGCCTTTTGTTCATAACATTGAACAACTATTTTTCTCTCATGAACAATCTCCTTGCATCTTCTATGCAATGGGCTAGATGGTACAAAAACTCTAAAATGAATCACGATAATAAATATAGAGGAAATACACTGATGGAAAGACTCTAACCTTTTACAATCCATCAAATATTTTAACATCATTATTTGTCCTAGAAATAATGTTGCACTCCAGTGTAGAATTACAATCTTTTGATCATGGAAAAAAGGTGGAATATGTCTCAACATCATCTTGTAGATATTTGTCTATTCTCCTTCAAGTTCCGTTCCTACAGTGTCATGGATTTAGTGGAGTGGTGGAGTTCTCTTCGATTCCAACATACAGTGAGTAGGTATCTGAAAAAAAGCTCTTCTAATAGTAGAAAGAAAGGATATTAAAAGGAATATTTTTGGCAGCAGAATATTTTGTATTCAGATAATTTTCCCTATCAATACCTTCTCCGATCATATATTTTTATTCCAGGTAGAGATCTATGTAGTTCGAATTTAAATTCAATTTGCATTGTGTTGATTAGCATCTATGTATTTTGCACATATAACAGCAAGTGAAACTACCCTTTGGGATAAGTCATACAGAAGCAGGCACATGGAGCTACATGGTATTTCATGTGGTATTTTCCCATGCTTGAATACTGCAGTATCCCTTTCTGATCTCATACCGTTATCTATATCTCAAGTAATGTAATCTTATGTGTTTCCCTAGCAACTGGCAAATGGTACAATATTTTAATGATTTGATGATCTAACGTATGTACACGATGCATGTTCTTTTGGGTTACCCTCAGTTCATTTTGAGATTGTAAGATTTCTCCCTGTATATACTCCACAAAGGTAATAATAATACAATACTAGAAGCTACCAATGAACAGATAAGATCATGTATAGTAATATTTTGCCATTAGCTTGCTCTTTTTCTTGCCCGTTAGCAACAAAATAACTAAGGGAAATCAAGAATGAAATGAACACATGGATCATATAGGCTAATCTTTTTGCAGTTGGCCACATGCAAAATGTTAGAAACTTAGCGACTACCAACCATGATTTCCCACATCATTAATCAATGTACTTGATTGTTTAGACAATTTACGAAAAAACTTTGCTATTAATAGTTACATGTTGGGGGGTGAACATGATGTAAAATTTTATTCATCAATCACCTCAGAAAATAAAATCATTTTTGGGCACTCATTTTTGGTATGAGCTATATGCATGTAACTTGGCAAAACACGGCGACCCTATAGTCTTCTATGGACACGTTTTTGGGCACTTGCAATAGGACATAACTAAACTTAACACAGTCACACTCTATTTGGTCAGAAGTACTTCTTAAAGTACAAATAAATATCTAACACACGCACTAGATGAGGACATACTCATGAGCCTAAATTATATATTTTTTATGCTGCTAATTATTACTTTTTTGTCAGAAATATGCTGCAAATTATTTAAAAAAATGCAAAAATATAGTACATGATCATGGAAGAAAAAACTCCAACCCGTACAAAACACTCATGTTTGAACTATAACATATGGAACTTCCATTTCATATCAATCCGGCACCACAACAGTAACACTATCGTGCAACCGCATAAATCAAACCTTCCAGTTAAAGCAAATCAAACCCAAATATTCAATGAAAAAGGAATTACTCCTGCTATAAAAATAAATACAAAATATATCTAAGAGTACAAACAATGGCAAATATTTACTATAGTAGTGCTAGCTATCTACTAAAAGGAAAATACGGATGAAAAATAGGTGAATTAGCTAGAAAATCCTACGTTAATCAGAAACATCTGGCCGTTGATTTTATACGTCAAAAATCTGTAGCCGATGGATCTACGGTGTATCAATAAAGTGGATGAAAATTACCCACCTTTGCCATCATAAAGAAACGTGTCTCTCCTAGAGTAATCCTATCTCTATTCCGGGCAGTTCTAATTAGTTTGCCGGCCTAAAAAAAAGTATAATTTGGATCCAGAAGAAGACGAGAGCTGCCCTAATTCATAGGGATGGCTAGATGGTTCACCGCCGCCACGCGCGTTGCTAAATCACGTGGTGATGATGCTGTGATGTAGGAAGTGAAATCGGTATCCTCGATGACTCCTTTGATGGCCTTGCCGTGATCACCTGAACATGCTTCTCCCTGAGACGCACTAGGTCTAGGACATGAGGCTGCCGGATTTGAGGTAATTGCTGAGAAAGCAACACGTCCCAAGGCCGGTCATAGTTAAGGGCTAGACAAGAGTATTCTGGTCGTAGCTCAGGTGGCTTTTCCATGGGTCATTGATTGATTTGCAGCCACAGTGGCTCGTAACTGGCACCATGGTGCTGTGCGACGCTGGTGCATCCAATCAAGGAAAAAGAACATGAAAGAAAGAGTATTTAGACTAGATCAAGAGAAAAGAAGATGCATACTTCTCTAAATCCTCGCGCATGTGTTCCTTTAATTCAATGTCCGATCTTACTTGCTGGTACAACCATCGGCGCATGCGGAAGGCATCAGGTATGCATCAATATTTGTTTCCTAACATTATTTTAATTCTATGTTACTATGGATCATAATTCTGTGCTCACGCAAGCACATGTGCACGTCGTTGCATAAGCGGACTTCAATAATATGTGTCACGATATCTCGGATGAACACACATATAAGATGTGATCCGTTTCTCCATTTAAACTTGCACATATTTGTTGAGTCGATGCATCTGTAAATATTATAGGTTTTGTCCTACATATATTTTCTTTATGAACATAAGTGGATAACATCCCACAAGAGTACGTGTAGTCATACTATTTCTTTTTGACTTACAATGGTCAAATTTTTGATTCAGAATACATATATCTATCTATTATCTACTAAAAGCTAAATACATAGATGTGCTAGAATTTCTCATAATAATCAGAGCATCTGATCGTTCATTACGTGACCCTCATTATTAAATACTCCTCCTCATTATTACGTGACATAAATAGTGCTCTAAACACTCTTATGTTTCTTTACAGAGAGAGTATGCACAACTGAGCACACATATAGGAATCACCAACGAAGTGTTGTATTCATACATGCACAACTTAGCAAACATGCATCCTAAAGCTTACATGGACGTTCATCATTCTATTTGTTTTTTTTTTCGTGGGGAACATGCAGGTTCATCCAACGTAATTACACATATGTCGTTATCCATGTAAATCATCCAGTTGACTTCGGTACCATGGCGAGATGGTAGAACATGATGTCTCATTATGATCGATAAAAAATAGTTAACCAAAATCTTGATGTCTCATGGCACGAGGAAGTCTATGTCCATGTTCCTTGGGTAACTCTCTTTTCAGATGAAAATAAAATAAAGGGCCAAACAGAAAAGTTCAAGTAATAAAAAAATAGTTCCAATTCAAACAACTATATAGACTAGCTTCAAGTTCAATTCAATGTACCTGTCTAACATTTATACTGTCTTTTGTACCATGTCAAAATGTTCACGCAACATAGTTAACCAAGTTATGTACTTCTTAGCTCCTTAAGGAAATATGCCATAGCTAAGATTGCAAAAATAAATACATAACACATACATCACAATAAGGATTTTGCCCTCGCATTTGCGAGGGCCACCCTGCTAGTTATGAATAATGGAAATATAATAATACAATATTGTTGCCTCTAGGGCATATTTCTAACAGTCTCCCACTTGCACTAGAGTCAATAATCTAGTTAGCACATTTTCATTAACACCAATGGTAATCTGGTGTTTGTCCATGCTTTGCTTGTGGTATAGCCTTCGCCCTATCAGATCTTAACAACTTCAGATCTGCGTGTATCATTTGCATTTCTATGCATCTATCATGCTTTCACAAGAATTTATAATTTGTGTGAAATCGGCTTTGTATATATATTGAATCACTGGAAGAACCTTTGTTTCCTTAGACTGAGTTATGGAACCACTATTAAGAATAGTGTTCCAACGATACAATCATCTCGAAACCATACCAAGCTCATAAATGAACTTTTGATTCATTACCCTCCATTGTTGCTTGTAAAGCTATAATATACTCAGCCTTCTGTTATAGAATTCACCACAGTAATTCTCTTGTACCAATTCCAACTTACTGTGCCACCATAAATTACTTTATTTTTGAAATCAAAAAATCGCATGGAGCACAGATGAAGATTTTATCGATGTACTACTTACAACGAGCCTGTATTGACATGTCGTTAATACTTAACGACATTTTTCATTGTTATCTTATGATCAACAATATGACCATACTAGTACTTTACTCACAACTAACTTAGAGTACTGGAAATATCTGGTTGTTTACATACCATGGAATACAATTGTGTTTGAAATCATATTTCACTCATCAGTATTCAGGATATTGATTCTTACAAAAACTACTTCCATGTTACTTTGACAAGAAACTCTTCTTGACAATATTCATACTAAACTGCTTTAGTATCCTGTCAATATGTATTTTGGCTAAGCCCGATTAGACACTACTATCTCCATAGATCATTATGCCTAATACCAGGACTATTCATTGCCTAAGTATTTTACTGAAAAACTAGTTTCAATAAAGTCTTAATCCGTGTCAAGAATTTTATATAATTTCCAATCAACAATATGTCATGCACATATAGTGTTTAGAAATATTATCATGCTCCCACTTACTTTCTAGTAAAATACAAGCATCTTTGTTTTACTCGATGAAATCAATTTATTTGACCATTTCATCAGTACGAAGATTCCAACTCCACTATGCTTGCTTCAGATCATTATAGGATCTCTTGAAGTTTGCATAATTACTAGCATCCTTTGGATCGACAAAATTACCTTGGACCGTATGAAATATACAACCTTGGTTCCATCTCATGGGAATCATTTGACATCCATCTATTATATCTCATAATTGAAATATTTAGTAATCGCCAATTTCTGGAGTAAGGGCCCATCAACGCTTCTCTATGAATTATACGTTCACTGTTTGTCCAACAATATTTCGTCTGCACACCACAAAGGTCTGCACGAATTTTCCCAACCTATATAGTTCAGCTGCAAGTTCGACCGTAGTCTCTATATCTCATGTAGAGCCTTTCGTATCAGTCACAGTAAGAAATTCTAGAATTACTTCAAGTGTTTCTTTTCTTTGACCTAATCATGAAGATTCTGCAATCTTGTTGAGTTGCACTGTCCTCCCACTCACTCTTTTGCAGAAAACATTTTCTTCAAAATTTCCGCACTCTGTGGCAAAATAATTTGCCTCGGCGTAGTGATAGAGGAATACCCAACTATTTGGGATAACCTACAAAGTAGCACTTAATTCAACAAATTTGATGGCGCTATTTTTCAGTGTAAAAGCCATAGTCTCTAAAGCATCACATTAAAAAGTATATTGGCGAAATATTTAATTTCATCTTTGATCTCACCATGTCATACATAGGTTGATTGCATCTACTTTAAACACTCTACTCTTAGCAGTGCTCTAGGAGTTGCAAGCTATAAAATACAAGACATAGCTCATCAGACATTCGCTAAACTTGTAAATCAAATATTCCTTTCTTCAATCTAATTGAAGAAACATAATTTTCTTGTTACAATAAATTCTACTTAATTCTGAAAAACTTCAGAAACATTTCAAAAATATCAAGTTTTATGTCTCAATAAGTAAATATAAATATCTACTTGAGTCATCCTTGAAGATAGATGAATCCAGTACTTGCAACAATACTTATTGGATTACACACATCGATATGCATTTTGCGAATTATTTTGTTGCTCGTTCTTTATGGCCTGTGAATGGTATTTTAGTTTACTTCACTAATTGGACAAATTTGCAAGTTTCAGATGATTCTCAATCAGATGACTTCAAAATTCATCACTATGAAATTTCTTCATGCTGGTTTCTCCAATGTGACTAAATGTAGTGCAACACAGATGTGGTATTCTTAGTCTTGCGACATTTAGCGTCAGTGTTATGGATGTTCAATGTTATTATCAATATTCATAACATACATCTTATTCACAATAAGAGTATGGCCTTTTGTTCATAACATTGAACAACTATTTTTCTCTCATGAACAATCTCCTTGCATCTTCTATGCAATGGGCTAGATGGTACAAAAACTCTAAAATGAATCACGATAATAAATATAGAGGAAATACACTGATGGAAAGACTCTAACCTTTTACAATCCATCAAATATTTTAACATCATTATTTGTTGGTCATTTAGGCCTTTTGATGTTTCTTGCAACAATTCGCAATAATATGCAATCGAGTCTATGTCCTTGTGATCAACCTTTTAACCACAATACCGAAGAATCAGTGATCAACAAATTGATCATATTGCCCAAGAACTACAATTTACTTGACAAACCATCTTTACATCACATAACTTTTATGACATTCATACCTGAGTTAGACATTCCAGTCTACTTTCTTTCTGCCTTTTCCTTCTTATAGTTTTACTTCAACATTTCTCTCACTCTCAGAAGAAACATCAACTTTAAGAGTGGCGTGAGCCCTGAACTTCCCAAGGCGAGTAAGTCTCATTACATCCTTCGGTTTTGTTCTTTCTCTATAAGTTCTCACCGTCAACACATGACTGGCGTTCATCCGGATCTTACGCATTTCAGTCCTAAACATAGTTGAACGCTTCACTAGAACTTGAAAACTAAACAAAACACTTCTGAAAACAATTTTTAGTTCCAAGAATATCACATAACTATCCCAAAATTTTTGAAGTTTGGGTTTCTCGGAAGCAAGCAGACCGTAATGCAATTCTACCTTTTGGATCGAAGGACGTGAGTCTTGTCATCCACAACATCAGCAAGCGAGTATTGTAAACATGCAGTAGGACAAAAACCTTCTTGGCAGTTTTAGAGGACGATCCTGTCAAACATAAAGTTTCAACCAGATAAATAACAGTCAATCAATTTCAACAACAAAGGTGGAACCGTGAGCCATAATTCTACAACTATAATGCAAACTACACCTAGACATTGTTCATAATTAATTTGCACTAGTTATTAAACTTAATTAATACATAATAGTACTCCCACTCAAATCAATATCTGTCATAATTGATAGCGAGTGATCCAAGATCCAAATCTAGTTCTCAGTCATTGATGTGGACATCACTGATGACGAGAATTTTGACCGGTGGGCAAACTTTTGCCGATCATATCTCCATATGACTCTTGTTCATCTTTAGATGCTTTGTGCTCCGAGCTCAGAACGATTCTCCTAGAACTTCAAGACAACCGAGTGCTATCTGCATGCATGGTTTGACCATCCCTGTCTTACACCTCACGTCCCGTTTGTACTCATGTGGACATGACACAACGTGTTATAGACGGTTGCAACACTGGGAAGAGCACCTTTTAGCTTGATATTTACTATGAGAGATCACCCTAATAATTGACTACTGCACAATCAAATGGTGCAAACAACAAAGGGATAAACATCTTAGGCAATTCATAATAGTATGATATGGTATAGCCCTGGGCGCCGGGAATCCTCCATGATCGTCTTCAATCTCCATTTGAAGCGACGTGATGGCCAATATTTCATTGTGGTGGCAACCGTTTCAAAAAACGTTTTTTAACCATTTGTTGAAACGAGGCGTGTGAAACGTCGTTGGAAAGCTATGAAAGAGGCGAAACTTTCATATGTAGAACATGTTTTGAGATTCCTTACGGTTTTAAATTAATTTTGAATATAGTGCGGCAGCCAACGAGTGACAGTGGCCGTTTTTCATGATTTTTTTTCCAAACCGCTCGTCGGAGTGATACAAATGATACGCCGTTGGAAATATATCGACGAGGCGCATCTTTTCATGTAGAACACTCTTTAATTCCTTACGGTTTAAGAGATGTTTTGATTTTAGCAAAATGCGAAGACTCTGTTTTTCGCGACACCAAAATTGACGGAGTGAACTGCATTAGACAGAAGAACGCACTGCTTCAGAATGAAAACCGCACTGCAACAGACGGGCAAGTGAACTGCATGATTTCTTTTGTCATTTTTTCTAACTTTTTATGAACGAGAGTGGACCGCGGAAACGAGGGCAAGTGAACCGCGGCATGTATCAAAGTGAACTACATAATTGCTTTGTCTTTTTTACTTTTTGTAAATTCATCTGGGCTACATGGTCAATGTTAGTGAGCTGCATCGAATATTTTTGTGTGTTTATCTTCTCCGGCAAAATATAGTTTGTCTGAACCGCAAGAACGATAATTAGTGAACCGCATTTGCACTTATGTTTTTCATCCCAAAAAAGCGGACTGCACATAACAAAAAATTTTAACCGCATTCGTCAACCGGCCGAACTGCACCATGGTAACGCCATGTTTTCCTTCCGCGAACTGCATGGGCCAGCTGGAGATCCTCCTGCAGTCTTGCTCACACCAAGTAAACTGCACCAACATACAACTCAACTAGAGAACCTCCTGCCGTGCGCATCCATCATGTAGATGAAGTGCACTGTCTTCCACGGTTTTTACAAGTGAACCATAAAGCATTTCAAAGTGAACTCCATCACAGTCAATTTTTAATATTTTTTACAAATGAGAGATCATAAATTGCATGCATGAGATGCTCAACTGAACTGCACGCGCACACAAAACTAATTGTAGGTACGCAAACTAGACATAGATCTGAAAACAAAATGAATTGCAATAGAACAACACACTAGTTTGGACTGCACAAACACAACTCTGCACTGCAAAACCTAAAATGCAAAAAATAAATCTGAACCCCACTACACACCCCTGTTTTTATGTTTCTGAACTGCGGAGGCTGAGGAGAATAGTGGACAGGGAGTACGCTGGCGAGGGACAACCAATCCGCTGCTGTTGACCAGCACACAAGCCAAGAGCTCGAGCCAATGAGTGGATTCGTCGAGCGCGCCGGTAGAGGAGTTGTTTTGGCCAGCCCGGGGTTGGCTCGATCTGGACGCCGATCGCCGACGACGGGAAGGGGCCCATGGCCTGGAGGGAGGGAAGGGAAGGGCAGAGGAGTAGGAGGTGTGGCGGAGGGATCTTCGTAGGACAGGGGTTGCCGGTTCCAGTAGATCGGCAGGGGTTGGAGGAGCTGCCCGCCTGCCCGAGGATGGAAGAGTTGCACAGCCCGCTGATGATGCCTCGCACCTGTGGGCAGGGCGATTAATGTAGTAACGACGAGGCAGAACCCGTTGTTGCTACGGCTGGTCCTGAGGCAGAGGAGGAGGGAAGGTAGGCCAGGAGAAGTGGACCGGTGGCGGCGGCTCGATCCAGATCGAGGACGAGGACGGACCCGGGCATGGGGGATGGGCGACGCCGGGCAGGGGCGGCGCGAGCCCAGGCTGGCGGCGGGGTGGGTCGAAGGCCGGAAGGGAGTTGCAGTGGGAGGTGGGAAGTGGTGGGGCGGCGCGAGCAAGGACCGCCAGTGGATTGGTGTGGCGCACCATGCGCATGGTGGTGCTGTGGAAGGTGGGAGGCAGTGGGGCGGCGCGAGCCCGGGCCGGCGGCTGGTTTGGGCGGCGCGCCGTGCGCAGCGAGGTTCGATGGGAGGTCGGAGGCATCGCTGTGGCCCGAGCCTAGGCCGGCGGCTGGGTTGGAGCGGGATCCAGAGGAAGGAGGTTGGTGGTGGGGGTACGTCGTGACCTCGTGGGGTGGGGTGGGCACATGAGTTGGAGTGGGTGGGGCTTTTTAATTCTTTTTTTCGCAACGTGCAGTCTGGTTTCGGTTCGGGTGTGTTTAGTTTGCGTGTGTTTCGCAGTTTGAAAGCGTTAGCAGAATAAGTCGTTGAAAGTGTTAGCAGAATAAGCCCACGTGTTGTTAGAATAAGGTCTTAAGGGGTGTTGTTAGAATAGACCCACCAAAGAAAAAAAAATAGGTCAACCCGGCCATCCCCACTCCACATCTCCTCATGCCCACCCACCCACCTTCTTTGTCTCTCGCCCTCTCCCACCACCGCACCAACTCCCTTCCCCACCACCGCACTCCAGTGGCCTTCCTCCTGCGCCCCCGCCCGGCCCGCGTCCTTCCTCCCCTCGCCCGCGAGCCACCCTTCCCCCGACCACCTCCCAGCACGTGCCAGCGCCGGATGAAGGCCGCGGCGCCCCCCCCACGATGTCCCGCCGCCTGATCCAGGCTGCGCCGACCCCCCACGAATCCCAGCAGACGGATCAAGGCTGCGGCGGCCCTCCCGCGCCGCCCCCCGCCGGATCCAGGCCGCGGCGGTCCTCCCGTGACGCCCCGCCGAAGAATCCAGTCCGGGCGGTCCCCCTGCGAAGCCCTACCACCAGCCGCCACGAGCCACCAGCCCGCATGCAATCAGAAGAGGATCTGTCGTGTCATGGCGTAGTTCCCCTGGATCCGGGCTCTCGGTGGTTCCCCGACGCAACTAGCTACGGTCCCCGGCCTCTAACGCCTGCAGGTTGCTCCCCTGGACCTGGGCCGCGATGGCGCCTGTCATGAAGTTCGTGCAGGTGTGCCCTGCAGTTTTCGACATGCGTTCGTGCAGTCTGATGGTAGCGACGATGTAGTTCGTTCGGTGAGCAGTTCGTCGGCGAGCAGTTTTGCATGTGAGTATTGCAGTTCACTGGCCAGCGCACCCATGTAGTTCTTCTCCTTTTCTAGCGGGACACACTCTGTTATCTGTTCCCATTCTTTTTCTCATACGAGGAAGCACACTCTGTATGCGTGAGCAGTTTCTTGTTTCCTATGTACGCGGTTCACTTCGTTTGTGAATAAAAAGGAAAATGAACTGAATTTACCGGAGTTAATTCCAAAATTACTCGATTCCACTCGACGATGGCCCGAATTGCAGTTTGCTGACGTATGGCGCGCGGTCCAGTAGTGCGGCCTTGCAGTTCGCTGCTCGCCGGAGATGACAACGAGGCCCAGCAACAGTTTGCCTTTGAAGTTCATTGTTACCTTCTGGGAGGCTCGCTATACTTTTTGTTTCCAGGGTGTTGGAGCAAAAAATGCAAGAGTTGTTTACAATTATTAAAGAAAGTCAACGCAGTTCATTTTTTATGAAGCCTTTGTGGTTCGCGGTAAAAAGGAATGGGAAAACTCACTGGGGTCAGTTTTTTAAGAGCAGTTCAGTTTACTGTTTTGCAGGAGAGGGAAGAGCAAACAAAAAGGAGAAGGCGTGGGCTGCCTCTGCTGCGACTACAACAACGTAGTTCGCTTTTGCTTTTTTCCAGTTCCAAAAATGACAGATGTAATCATTATAACTTGTTTATAGCCTTTTTACTTTTGCAAATTTCTACAGACAGAAAAATGTTTACAACAATTTTTTTAAATGCATTTCGCGTGTTTGTAAAAACTTCGAACATCATGTAGTTCACTGTGAAAACGTGTTGTCATTCACTTGTGTAACACCCTGATTTTTGGCCCTTTCTTTTTCTTTTGGATTTCTTCGAATTTTATTTGGAATATCTTTTTCCGTGGCACTTCCAACTGGTTTGTCACTCCCAAATCTTTCTCAAGGCCATGTCATTTCCATCTTAGCCCAACTCCAAAATTCTTTTCTTGGAATATTCCTTTTTCTATTAAAGGATTAACCCTGTTTGTCCTAGGTTGTGAAGCAACCTATATTTCTGTCATTCCGAAAATTCCCACAAAATTCTCATAAATTCTTTGGATCATATATTCCACCAATATGTCAAAATCCATTCTTGCCTAGTTCAAAAATAATTCAGGAATATACATTTCCTATTCTGTCCAGTATGGCACTTTGTGAAGGAAGTGCTACTTATCTTTTCTTGGTTACCCTCAAAATTTTTGGGCACTCTCTCATATCCAAATAGTTGCCACATACCAAAATTCAGCTTCATTTGCCTAGTAAATCTTCCTCAACAAATTTTGAAAGTTTCTGTCCAGAGAGAAGCTTTGTGAAGGAAGTACTAGCTAGGCTAATCCAAATGAGTTGAAATTTTGGTAGATCATTTACATGAGCACACCTTCAAATCTTGGTTTCTGGTCACAATTTTAGTTTGTAAAGCAACTATATTTTATATTGCTTCATAAAATCTGAAATTAATCCAGGACCTAAACCTCCCTATATCCTTTGAGCATTCCCAGATTCACATCATTTTGACAAGTCATTTGCTCCACAATATTCCTCCAAGTTTCTGTCCAGTAGAAAGCATTGTGAAGCAAGTACCATTTTGGTGTATCCAAATGGTAAGAAATTTTTATGGTACCTTCATATGTTCAAATCATCATCCTACACCTATTTTCAGCCCAATATTAGCATCCATGTGAGTGATACTTCATGATCTAGTTTCTGGACCAGATTATGTGGTTGTGAAGCAACTATGACAAATTTTGGTAAAAATCATTTCATATTTCACAGGATCATAGTCCTTCCTACCATAAACCCCTATGACATCCTGGTTAGCTCTTATCTCCTCCCATTTGATCACTATTTCAAGCCCAAGTTTGCTACAACAAACTTCAGTCGATCACTCACATCAGCACACAGCTGCTTTCCTCGATCCAGCACCTCAGGAAGGACCCACTTAGGAAGGACTACATGCTAGACATCCTGTTGCTGGCCAGAACGCAACGCGTGCACCTGTGCACGCGGTGACCACGCGGCCTGGCGTGCCAACGCGCTCTGCACGTCGGGGCCCTCTGCCGCCGTTCAAACCATGACGTATCGCCACCGCACCATGTCCACCGCGTAGCCCTCCCTCTCCTGCGTCCACGCGTCCCCTCTGGACCCCTCTCCCCTTCCTCTGTCCTCTCCGGCAAGCCACGCCGCCCCGTGTGCCCGCGGCCGTCGTCGCCTTGCTTCTATCTTCTTCCTCCCCCGTGGCATCTCTGCACCGCGTGCACTCCCCCTGGCCTCTCTGTTTTCTCCGCGCGTGCGCACGCGCACGTGGTCGCGCCAGGGGCATCAACTCCAGAGATGATGAATAAAGTCTTTATGGACTTTTTGGACAAATTTGTGGTAGTATTCATCGATGATATTCTCATCTACTCCAGAGATGAAGAGGAGCACACGCAACATCTCCGTACTGTCCTGGAAAGACTAAGGACCCATCGCTTGTATGCCAAATTCAGTAAATGCGAATTTTGGCTAAGAGAGGTGGGATTTCTGGGACATATTCTGCCAGAGTAAGGTGTGGCTGTCGACCCCAGTAAAGTGACTGCTGTATTAAATTGGAAGACCCCGGCCACAGTAACGGAAGTCCGTAGCTTTCTGGGATTGGCAGGCTACTACCGTCGCTTCATCGAAGGCTTCTCAAAAATAGCCAAGCCGCTGATAGAATTGCTGAAGAAGAACCACAAATTTGCCTAGACGGAAGAATGCGACAGCAGTTTCATGGAATTAAAGACGAGGCTAACTACAGCCCCTGTCTTAGTTCTTCCAGACATTCACAAGAGCTTTGACATATATTGCGATGCTTCCAGACGAGGAATCAGCTGCGTTCTAACGCAAGAAGGAAAGGTTGTGGCATATGCATCCAGGCAGCTACAACCTCATGAAGAGAACTATCCGACTCATGATTTGGAATTGGCAGCCGTGGTTCATGCATTAAAAATTTGGAGGCATTATCTCATTGGGCAGCGATGTGAAATATACACAGACCATAAGAGTCTCAAGTATATTTTCACCCAGCCCGACCTCAATCTCAGGCAGAGAAGATGGCTTGAATTGGTCAAGGATTTTGACCTTGGGATTAATTATCATCCGGGAAAAGCCAATGTAGTCACCGATGCCCTCAGCAGAAAACAAGGTACCCTAAATGCACTAATGGAGGGAATGCATCCGAGGCTACGAGAAGAGTTTGCCAAACTCAATATGGTATTATGTGGCCCAATCAGCCTGGATACAATGGAAATTACTCCAACACTTATGGAAGAAATTAAAGCAGCTCAGAAATCAAACCAAGAAATACAAGAGATCAAGGAGAATATTCCGCTAGGAAAAGCCAAGTCCTTTCGTACTGATGACCAAGGCACCTTATGGTTTGAGAACCGAATATGTGTGCCTGACCAAGAAAATTTGAGACAGCAAATACTCAGAGAGGCACATGAATCTGCCTACTCTATCCATCCGGGAGGAACAAAAATGTACCAGGACTTGCGAGAAACCTTTTGGTGGCCAAGAATGCGAAGGGACATAGCATACTATGTCGCCTGTTGTGACATCTGCAACAGAGTCAACGCTGAACATCAGAAACCCGCTGGGCTACTGCAACCTTTACCAGTTCCCCAGTGGAAATGGGATGACATATGCATGGACTTCATTGTTGGATTACCCAAGTCCACAAGAGGCCATGATGCTATCTGGGTCATCGTGGATATACTTACGAAAGTGGCTCACTTCCTTCCGATAAAGACCACTTTCAACGCGAATCAGCTCGCACAGCTCTATATGTCCCGGATAGTCAGCCTTCATGGAGTACCCAAGTCTATCACATCGGATAGAGGCTCCCTGTTCACCTCAGCATTTTGGCTGCGACTACACCAAGCCCTGGGCACTGTGCTAAAGCATAGTATGGCATATCATCCACAGACAGATGGAAAGACCGAGCGTGTGAACCAGATATTGGAAGATATGCTTCGGTCCTGTGCCCTCACCTATGGACCCAAGTGGGAGGATACTCTACCCTATGCAAAATTCTCCTACAATAACAGTTATCAGTCAAGTCTCAAGATGTCACCATTCGAGGCTTTGTACGGACAGAACTGCCGCACTCCTTTAAATTGGTCTCAGACAGGAGACAGCCGTATCTTCGGCACAGATTTGATGCTCGAGGCTGAGAAACAAGTCAAGGATATCCAGGAGCGTCTTCGAGCAGCCAAGTCCCGTCAAAAGAGCTACTATGACCCGAAGCATCGGGAAGTAACTTTTGAGCCCGGAGAATATGCCTATCTCGGAGTTACCCCCATGAAAGGAATAAAAAGGTTTCACACCTGAGGAAAGCTTGCACCGAGATATATCGGTCCCTTTCCAGTCATGGCTAGAAGAGGCAGAGTGGCATATCAGCTAGAGTTACCACCGGAGCTGTCTGACATTCACGATGTTTTCCACATATCACAGCTAAGAAAGTGCATTGCACCTCCGATCAAACAGGCAGATATGAGTGAGCTAGAATTGACCAAAGATTTGACTTACGAGGAAAGACCTGTCAGAATATTGGATGAGATGGAAAGAACTACCAGGAGTAAGACAATCAGATTTTATAAGGTATTGTGGGATCACCATATTGAGGAAGAGGCTACCTGGGAAAGAGAGGATTTTCTGAGACCAGCCTATCCACACTTGTTCCCTGAGCAACCGAATCTCGAGGATGAGATTCATTCTAAGGGGGGTAGGCTTGTGACACCCTGGTTTTTGGCAACTTTTTCTTTTCGAAATCTTTCTGGCTTTATTTGCAATTTGGATGGATTTTGAACCTTTTCAGTTGACTTTGGACGTATGAATTCCTCTCAGTGATCCAGAGCCCTCAGCATCTTGCCAAAACCTTGTCACTCACCCTCTGGATCAATTTCCAATTCTTCATCTTTCCCAAATATTCATTTTCTTCCTTTGGGAAAATCTGTCATCACTATGGGCTACACAGCAACATATAGTTCTGGTGATCAGAAAAATCCCAAATTAATTCTAGACCTCCTTGACATCATCTAATCCCACATTCTCAAAAACATTTCATGGTCCAGTTCAAATTTTAGTCCAGAAAACTCCATTTGCTCTCTGGACAGTACTGGTCATTTGTGAAGGAGCTCATATTTTCCCAACTCAGTTAATTCCCAGAAAATTCCCTGAGATATTAGGGAACCTATCTCTCCACAATATACAAAAATATCATCTTGTCCAGTACAAATTTTCATCACCAATATTCTACCAAGTTTCTGTCCAATTGGAACCTCTGTAAAGGAAGTACCAGCTAGAGGTATCCAATTGAGCTGAAATTTTTATGGCATCTTCTCCTCACCAAATAACCCTGCCACACCAAAATTCAGCTCCAGCAGTTCAACCAGATGAGTGCTACAAGCTCATCTAGGTTTCTGGTTCAGTATAGCACTTGTACATGAACTATATTCAATTCTTGATAAAATCATTTCAAACTTGGTCAGATTGGAGTCCTTCCAAGATAGATCATCCCAGACATCTCCATTGGCTCCATCTCCAGCTCACCACTCCTCTAGATCTCTCTCAAGTTCTCTGTCAGTAACTGTAGCTGAAGCAACACTTCAACTTAGTCTGTATCTAGCAAAACCAAGTGCATAGAGGAGCTAAGTGACCAAAGGAGAACACCCTAGACATGGTGCGCTGGACTTGGACGGCCTGCAGACATCAACTCCCGTGGTGAGCACGACAATGGCATGCCATTACACGCGCTCTGCACCGCGCCCGTGTCTATGGCGTCGCGTCCGACTACCTCGCGCCGCAGCAGCTTGTCTCCGTGCGCCGACATCCTCTCCTTCCTCCACCTGGTCGTTCTGGGCTCTTCCCCTCACCAGAATCGGCCTCGGCGGCCGCCACGGCATCCGGGCAATGTGGCGCCCGTGCGGCCACACTGGCTCTGCCGTCTTCGTCTTCCTCCAGCTAGCCGCCACTGCACGCCATTACTCCTCCTGCCCTCCTCCGTCTCGTCGCCGCTCCTAGCCAGCCAGCGCATCGTCCTCGCGCCGGCGACGTGTCCCGGATCCTGCCGCTTCCAGAGAGCTCGCCCGAGCTCGCCTCCTCCTATAAATAGCCCTCCCCGGCCTCTCCCGAGCTCCTCACCCCACTTCTCCACCCTCCTATTGAGCCCCCGAGCACCGAGCCACGGCCGAGAGGCCCTCTGGCCTCGCATCTCGCCGGAGCACCGCCGCCACCCGAGCTCTGCCTCCCCGCCGACTCGCTCCTCCCCGAGCTCCACCGACTGCACCCGCGAGTTCACCTCGCTCCACTGCCCCTGCCCAAGTCCTTGCCCGGTCGAATCGCTGCCGGAACTGCCGTCTCCGACGACCCCCGAGAGCTGCCACCGCCAGAGACGAAGGGGATGACGTCGTCCGGCCACCGTTCGCCAATCCTCGGGTACGTGCGTGTTCATCTCGAAGCACTCGATCGATTGCCGTAGTCGCCGGACCTCGCCGCCGTCCGCATCGACGGCGAGCGTTGCCGGAGTCCCGCATCTCTCTGTTCCCTCTCTCTCTCTCCCATTTAAACCTGACCGCGGGGCCCGCTCGTCAGCAGCTTACCGAAGTGGTAAGTGGAGACGCCCGGGCGGTTTACGCCTTCGACGTGGCCCCCTGGTAATTTTTCTTTTTTCTGTTTAATCCAGATTTTGACCAGAACTTTGACCAGACATAACTTTTTATCCATAAGTCCAAATCAATTGATTCTTTTTGCATCTGGTTTGTCTTAAGCTCCTCTATTTTCTGGCCAAACTTGGTATTTTTCCCATGTTCACAGAATTTCTGGTGCACAGAACAGTAGTATGTGACATTTTCAATTGCATTTTAAAAATATTTTCAGAGGGAAATACTTTTGGATTTGAAGCCCAGGAGTTTGTGGACAACCCAACAGAGCAAGGCAAGCCATGTCATCCATTGCATGAAGCATTTCAATAGTGTTGGTTATTTAATTGAATTTCATGCATTATTTTAATATGTGATAATTTTTAGTAAATTATTTCAATGCCTAGCTACTGCCATGTTAATTTACTTGCAACTAAATACCCATACTGGTTAAATGCTTGACAACACTAAACTTAGTTGGTTGATCAAGAGCCACCTACCCGGACTTTTCCGTGTAGCCACATTTGCCGGTATGGGACGGCCTTGACTTGGTCTGGCTTTGTGCTCTTTTATCAGTACCACCAAACTAGGGAGGGTTATTCGTGCGAGCTGCCCTGATCAGGTAGACGACGATAATCCTGTGAGCCCAGTTGAGTTATTTTGCCAGCGTCCCTGTTTGGGACAGTTAGTGGCCACGACGGTGGCAGGTGTCACGGGGTGACACAGGGGCCACCCAGGACATGACCCTGGGAGGGTATGATTGTCAGTGGTACGATAGAGGGGTCACGGGTCAGGCAGGTTTCGTTGGAGCACCACCGGTCCACCCGAATGGGATCACGAGGCCAGGTACTACATGGTGTGGGTAAAGTGCGCAACCTCTGCAGAGTGTAAAACCTATTCGAATAGCCGCGTCCACGGTATTGGACAATCCGTTTAGGCATCTCTAGGATGGTCAACCGTGATAATGTTAATAATGATGGAAGAACTTGTCTTATGTTCGGAAGTGCTCTGTGGATTGTGAGCATTCCGAGGGTTGTGGGACAACCCAGATGAGAGTAAGTTGGTACTGGGTACCAGTAAGTGAGCAACCTAATCACTTAACTTGTTATTTGCCATGCTATTGTTTACTGCATTGTTTTGGTTGTCATGAGCTTGCGAGTACATTCCAAGTACTCACCTGGCGTATCCTGCCAGATGCAGGAGAAGCCGAGGACGGAGGTCCCGAAGGTTCGTGCTACGCTAACTAGGCCGTGTCCACAGCAGTGTCCCTGTGGATGGAGTTTCCCGCGCTATGTTCCGCTACGCCGTAGTTCTACCAGTAGTATCGAGGCCCTGTCATGTTCCATAAATAATGTAGATATTGTCATAGCACGTGCAGTGCTTCTGGCCTCGCTATCATGTAAATTATGAGCTTGTACTCAAGATATTTTAATAAAGTTCAGTTCAGTTCTGTTCCAAGTTGTTGTGTGTTTCCAGAAGACATGATCTCTGGGTTGGAAACACTAGTAAGCCGGTTCTCTGAGCCGGGGTGCCACAACGCTTGGTATCAGAGCCGCGCTGACTGTAGGACACCCTAGTTAACCCTACGCTAGAATCGCGAGTAGTTTAGAGTCTTGGTGTGTCTTGCTTGCTGCACTCTGATTGCTTGCATTGCATGGCATGCATATAGTTTTTATTGTGCAAACCGCTGGTTTGATGAGTGTAGATGGCACCAGTTCCGTACCACTACCATCATGAGCCGGCACCGTTCACTTTTCCAGTACTGCTTCATAACGTCTGGCTTCGGCTGTATCCCAACGACGAAGACCCAGTGTACCAGGTGTTTCGAGAGAAGCTTGCTGGTTCAGAATTCGAGTATCACGCGCAAGCCTTTCTCACTACGAGTTCGGATATTGGCAGCTACTCCCGTTCTTCCAAGGGCGGAACCGCTTCTACTCCAGAGTTGGCAATCCAGTTTGCTGCGATGGAGGCTCTCACTAACTTGCGCTTCCACGAGGTCGAGATGCAGACTCATCCAGGTTTCTTTCACTATCCCACCCTGTCGCCTATGACAGGGCGAGTCCTTTTCGCACCTGTTGATCCGGCGAGTGATCGTGCTACTGGTGTTTTATCTCGTTATCTGAACGCCAGTTACCTTATGATCACTTCTCTAGCTGAGGAGTTGACTTCTGCTCGCGAGGCACTTGCGGCTATTGCGGCAGCACAGTCTCCTCCTCCACCTCCGTTTTCATCGGTGTACACTTCGCCCGTTCCACCTTTCGACACTCCTTCTAGCTCGTTAGGACCGCCAGGCTTTTCGTCTGGTAGCCGACGTGAGACCCCATCAGAGTGGGCCTCACTCCTAGCTACGCCAGCTGCTCCGATGCTGTGATGTCGTGCTTCTTCTCCTTCAGAGGGAGAACCTTCCCATCGGCGACGTCGTGTTTCCTTTGATCCGGAGGCTGAGGTGCACATCATCAGCTCAGATTCCGAGTCAGACTCAGACGACGAGGAGTCTTCAGTGTACCAGTGCTCGTGCCACCGGCGTCACTAGAGTAGAGGCTTGAGTTTCAGTGCATGCATCATAGCATCCCTGCATATGTCAACTGCCATATGAGCAGTCTAGTCATCATCATCCCCCTACTAGCTTGTCATGTATGATGTTGGGTTGCCTTGTATAATTATGTTGTTTTCTTTATTTGCTCTTTTTATTTGGCTTTTTTTCTGGCATCATACGACCCTGCTTTCCCTTATGGATGTTTCTCATCGATTCGGTATTTTGCAATGGGAACAAATTTAGGATGAAGAGGTGCGGTACTCAAGGCGGCGATGGAACTCCCGTTCGTCGATCCGCCAGACAGGCAGGACAGTCACCAGAAGATTTACCACCTCCACCCCCACAGACACCAACCACTGATCAGATTATGAGGATGTTTGAAGAGAAAAGAAACCAAGATCTCATGGAATTTCTGAAGAGTATGCAGACTATGGTGGGTCAGAACAACCACAATGGGACACACTCTAAGCTGTCTGATTTTCAGCGGACAAAGCCACCCAGTTTTGGTCAAGCTGTGGATCCGATGGAAGCTGATGACTGGCTGAGGACTATGGAAAAGAAACTGGATATAGCCCGCTGTGATGAGTCAGACAAGGTTCCTTTTGTTACTCACTACCTGGAGGGACCAGCAGCTATATGGTGGGACAACACAAAAATGTTATGGCCTTCTGGAGAAGATATTTCTTGGGAAAAATTCAAAGAGGTATTCCGCAAGTATCATATTCCTAGTGGCATAATGAAGGAGAAGTAGAGGGAATTTCTTGCTCTTACTCAAGGGAATATGTAAGTGGGTGAGTATCTGAACAAGTTCAATAATCTGGCACGGTACTCTACCCATGATGTGTCCACCGAAGAAAGGAAGATTGACCGATTCCTCGGAGGGCTGAATCATACCCTCCGCTGTCAACTCTGTATGCTGGACTTTCCTGACTTCCAGACTCTAGTAAACAAGGCCTTCATAGCTGAATGAGAGCATAAGTCAGGCTATGATGATCGCAAGTGGAAGTTTGAACCCAAGAAGGACAACCGTGAGCAGTTTGTGCAGAAGCCACGTATTTCGCAACCAGGAACATCTGAATACAAGCCTGCCTGGAACAATGGCAACAACAACAACAACAAGCCTGTCAGCCAGGACAAGACCTTCGGCAAACAGCCAGTATTGGAGGACTGCTGTCGCAACAACACATGCTTCACTTGTGGCCAGAGCGGGCATTACTCCAAGCAGTGCCCCACAAGAAATGGGAAGCCATCATCCGACTTCAAGCCACAAGTCAACAGTGTTGGACGCCGCCCCAATACGAACTTCTACCGCGGCCAAGTCCATCATATCTCCGCTGAGGAAGCCCGCGAGGCACCAGATGTGGTCCTTGGTATGTTTTCTGTTAACAACATACCTGCAATAATTTTATTTGACTCTGGGGCTTCTCATTCATTTATTTCGCGGAGTTTTGCCACCTTGCACAATTTTTCTCCTTCCCTTTTGGACAAAATCATGGTGGTACAATCCCCTGGCTCCATGCTCAGAACAAATGTGATATAGAAGAACCTGGAAATCTTGATACACGATGTGAAGTTTCCAGCCACTCTCGTTGCCATTGAATCCCCTGGACTGGATATAATACAGTGAATGGATTGGTTGGTACCACACTAGGTGTGTATCAACTGTGCCACCAGGAAGGTGACATTGGTTAACCCGGCAGGCCAAACAGTGCCATTCACTGCTAGTAGAGTGATGTCAAAGAAAGGAATGGCATTCAAAGCCACAGCTACAGACATAAGTCTGATTCCGGTAGTCAGCGAATTTCCGGACGTATTTCCAGAAGAGATACCGGGAATGCCACCTGATTGGGAACTAGAGTTTGCTATTGATGTTGTTCCCGGAACTGCTCCAATATACAAGAAGTACTACCGCATGCCTTCCCCAGAGCTGGTGGAATTGAAGAAACAGTTGGATGAATTATTACAGAAAGGGTATATTCATCCAAGCACTTCACCATGGGGATCACCCGTGTTGTTTGTCAAGAAGGATGGCAGCCTATGAATGTGCGTAGACTATCGCCAACTGAATGAGGTCACCATCAAGAATAAATATCCGCTCCCCCGCATTGATGATCTGTTCGACCAGCTGAACGGAGCCCGGGTATTTTCCAAGATTAACCTCCGAACGGGGTATCATCAGCTAAAAATCAGAAAAGAGGATATCCCCAAGACAGCCTTTACTACCAGATATGCTCTGTATGAGTTTACAGTCATGTCGTTCGGGCTGACAAATGCTCTAGCATATTTCATGAGTATGATGAATAAAGTCTTTATGGAATTTTTGGACAAATTTGTGGTAGTATTCATCGATGATATTCTCATCTACTCCAGAGATGAAGAGGAGCACACGCAACATCTCCGTACTGTCCTGGAAAGACTAAGGACCCGTCGCTTGTATGCCAAATTCAGTAAATGCGAATTTTGGCTAAGAGAGGTGGGATTTCTGGGACATATTCTGTCAGAGCAAGGTGTGGCTGTCGACCCAAGTAAAGTGACTGTTGTATTAAACTGGAAGACCACAGCCACAGTAACGGAAGTCCGTAGCTTTCTGGGATTAGCCGGCTACTACCGTCGCTTCATCGAAGGCTTCTCAAAAATAGCCAAGCCACTAACAGAATTGCTGAAGAAGAACCATAAATTTGCCTGCACGGAAGAATGCGACAGCAGTTTCATGGAATTAAAGACGAGGGTAACTACAGCCCCTGTCTTAGTTCTTCCAGACATTCACAAGAGCTTTGACATATATTGCGATGCTTCCAGACGAGGAATCGGCTGCATTCTAATGCAACAAGGAAAGGTTGTGGCATATGCATCCAGGCAGCTATGACCTCATGAAGAGAACTATCCCACTCATGATTTGGAATTGGCAGCCGTGGTTCATGCATTAAAAATTTGGAGGCATTATCTCATTGGGCAGTGATGTGAAATATACACAGACCATAAGAGTCTCAAGTATATTTTCACCCAGCCCGACCTCAATCTCAGGCAGAGAAGATGGCTTGAATTGGTCAAGGATTATGACATTGGGATTAATTATCATCCGGGAAAAGCCAATGTAGTCGCCGATGCCCTCAGCAGAAAACAAGGTACCCTAAATTCACTAATGGAGGGTGTTGGTGCAATATTTGCCCCTTTGTGTTTTGGAGATTGTTGACAGAAACAGGCTTGGACTAATTTGTTTGCTAGTGCACACAGAGAGAAACAGTCCATGCAGTGCCGAAGAGAATGATGTCTCAGGTGTACAGTTCGAAGAACTTCACCGAAGATTAACTACGTCAAAGAGTAGAACGAGCTACATCCGGTGAAGAATTGTAGATGAGAAGAATGAAGTGAAGGAGATGACCCCTCGAAGATTTATTGCTGACGCAAAGCAATTGGTTCGGTGATTGCGTCCGAAGAAATTGACTGCAGCGATGGAAGACGAAGACGAAGTGAAGATGTAGCATTCTTTTCGTCGTTTATTTTTCATTCATTTGAGTCATAGGACCTCTATACTATTAAGAGGGGTATAGGTTCTCGAAGCTTAGATCCGCTGTGATGCTTAGCCCAAACCTATGCGAGACCGAGAGAAATCTCTTTATGCTTCGAATGATTACCTACCAGCAAGAGACGCTATTCTTCTTCGCTGTGGGAGATATCTTTCGAACTGAGGAGTTAGCATTACTTGCTCCGCACATAATGTTACTGTTGTGCTCAATTTACGACCGTTGGACTTGTGTCGTTCGGCCATTGGCTGCTCCACATGTCCAATTTAGTCATTTCCCATCAGGGAAGGCTGCGGCTATAAATAGCCACCCCGCTCCAATGTTGCCCGTTGGCTGCTCCGCTTAAGATTTCTGAGAAGATTGATTGAGCAACCCCTCTCCGAGAGATTTGAGTTTAAAATCCACCGAGAGAAAAATCAAGAGCTGAAACTTAGACAGTGGTTGAGCATCACAGTAGTTCTGAGTTAGGGTTCTTGTACCTATTACTCTTGAGAGCTGCCCACTCTCTAGACGGATAGGTGTCGGCTCGAGTGTCGAAGAGTATTGTCTTCACCGAGCGAGATCTTCAGCAACCAAGAGTATTGTGGTTTGCGAAGAGAACTGAAGAGAGTTTATCTTCAGTGAAGGTTTGGAGATCGCCGACAAGTATCTACCACGAGTGAAATCAACTGGAGTCTGATCAGCTCCGAAGTTGATGGAGAACAGGGCGAGGAGAGTTTATCCTCTGTGTTAAATCACAACCCCTCCAACCAGACGTAGTCCTTTGGCAGAAGGGCGAACTGGACTACCAAATCCTTCTGTCGCCATCGAGCACCACTGGTTCGCTTTACATTACTGCATTTCCTTCAGCAGTTTACATTCGTGCTCTGTGCCGATAGTTGTATCCGATCAATCACAGTTCTTCAATTGTCTGTCAGATTCTCTTTATTGTATTGCATCATCTCTGACTGATTTACTTCGAAGTATGGATAAACTGTGATTTCGTTCATGTTATATTCATTCACCTAGTCATCATTCCCAGTGCATTTCTATCACTGTCATATCTAGTTTTATATCGCAACTGTGTTCCTGATTGTTAATTGCATTTCCATCGACCATGTCAGACTTGTGATGTTCATCGTGTGATAAAATTGCTGCATTCCTTGTCGATAGATTTGGTCCTCTATTGCGAGCTAAATCAAGCGCTTATCTACCGAATTTTATTTCCGCTGCAGTGTGTGGGTTCTGTTCAAAACATTCGGAACAATTTTTGAATCTCCCATTCACCCCCCCTCTGGTCGATATACTCTCGGTCCTAACAGAGGGAATGCATCCGAGGCTACGAGAAGAGTTTCCCAAACTCAATATGGTATTACGTGGCCCAATCAGCCCGGATACAATGGAAATTACTCCAACACTTATGGAAGAAATTAAAGCAACTCAGAAATCAGACCAAGAAATACAAGAGATCAAGGAGAATATTCCGCTAGGAAAAGCCAAGTCCTTTCGTACTAATGACCAAGGCACCTTATGGTTTGAGAACCGAATATGTGTGCCTGACCAAGAAAATTTGAGACAGCAAATACTCAGAGAGGCACATGAATCTGCCTACTCTATCCATCCGGGAGGAACAAAAATGTACCAGGACTTGCGAGAAACCTTTTGGTGGCCAGGAATGCGAAGGGACATAGCATACTATGTCGGCTGTTGTGACATCTGCAACAGAGTCAAGGCTGAACATCAGAAACCTGCTGGGCTACTGCAACCTTTACCAGTTCCCCAGTGGAAATGGGATGACATATGCATGGACTTCATTGTTGGATTACCCAAGTCCACAAGAGGCCATGATGCTATCTGGGTCATCGTGGATATACTTACGAAAGTGGCTCACTTCCTTCCGGTAAAGACCACTTTCAACGCGAATCAGCTCGCACAGCTCTATATGTCCCGGATAGTCAGCCTTCATGGAGTACCCAAGTCTATCACATCGGATAGAGGCTCCCTGTTCACCTCAACATTTTGGTTGCGACTACACCAAGCCCTGGGCACTGTGCTAAAGCATAGTACGGCATATCATCCACAGACAAATGGACAGACCGAGCGTGTGAACCATATATTGGAAGATATGCTTCGGTCCTGTGCCCTCACCTATGGACCCAAGTGGGAGGATACTCTACCCTATGCAGAATTCTCCTACAATAACAGTTATCAATCAAGTCTCAAGATGTCACCATTCGAGGCTTTGTACGGACGGAAATGCCACACTCCTTTAAATTGGTCTCAGACAGGAGACAGCCGTATCTTCGGCACAGATTTGATGCTCGAGGCTGAGAAACAAGTTAAGGATATCCAGGAGCGTCTTCGAGCAGCCAAGTCCCGTCAAAAGAGCTACTATGACCCGAAGCATCGGGAAGTAACTTTTGAGCCCGGAGAATATGCCTATCTCTGAGTGGTGTTTTGGTCAATGGCTTTAAACTCTCCAAGGATGCCGATGAGCAGCAGTCCCTGGGCAGCAATGAATTGAACCAGGCGAGCCATTGCCGAGTCGGCATCTTCGACTGTGCTGAAGAACTCACAGCCTTCGCTGGACGCAGAGGGAAAGTAGCGGAACTCCCGCATCTCTGCTACTTTCAGAAACTGGAAACGAAGACGGGCGATGGCTTCCGTAGCAGCTGTCTGGACAACCAATGCAGGGGTAGGCATGGGTTTGCCCTGAAAAGTCAAGGGGTTCCCATCCTCTGCTGGACCAGGGCATATATGCACATTCACATAGAATCGGCAAAGGTGAGAGACGGGTTCTGCTTGGAACACCAAATACACCGGGCAAGTACTACAGCTAAGGGCTTGGGTGAGCATGCTCGAAAGAATGGGCGGAAAGCCGGGATAACCATTAGCCAAGGTTCGGATATGGAAAGCGGGTGCTCTGGAAGAGCTAGCCATGGCTGCTCGTTTGGAGATACTGGCCTGGGCTCTCTTGCGGAGAGGGCTGCGACTCACAGGTGGGAGGGGTTTTAAATAGGCAGCCAGGCTGGGACATACCAGCATGGCATGGATCCTTCTCGTGCCGGGTAAAGGATACGCGCGGCACGGCCGACAACTGGGTAGGGTCGCGGTCCAATCCAAGGATGGCTGGGTGGGCGGACAGCTGGGTAGGGGCACGTCAATTCTGACTGCGCCGCCTGTTGATCAACAGTGGCCGTGTCGGACACCAGTGATGGGTCAACTCTATTGGGCTCACTACCGGTTGAAAATTAGGGGTGGTCCGAGGCTAGGGTAACCTACACCCAGCCTGGCTCTGATACCAAGTCTTGTGGCACCCCGATAGAGGGCCGACGCACGCCAGTCCCAGGATAAGACCTGGCGCACACCTGAGACATGATACAACAATTCCAGGCACAAAAATGGCTTTATTTATATGAAATGGAGTTTTACAATACTGTTGCTTACAACAATATTACATGGCTCCAAGGCTAACTAAATGGCAGCGGAGGTCTTGGTTCAGTGGCAACGACGTCTCTGGCTGGGCTCCACAACGCACAGGACTGGCTGGGTTACGATCGATCACGACGAATCTTCTCCTGCAACTGGCCACGTGCAAGGCCAGGTGAGTACTTTGAATGTACTCGCAAGACAACCAAATACATAGCATCCAAACAAGCAGATGACAAAGCAAGCCCTATGCTTCTATAAGAATTAAATCTAAACATGGTATGGAATTAACAGGAAATCATGGATCAAGCATGGCATAACATGGATTAGGCATATCAACTACATATCATAGCATGGAATGGCTACTCCTACGAAGCATGGCATCCAACATTAAACTCAAACCTACACTACACTTACCCCTTGCGAAGCATTAAAGTAATATGTGGTGACATCACTCAGTTTTACTGCCTTTCTGGGCTAACTCATTACTCACCGAGATCTCATCTCGTGATCATATCAGAACAACATGGTGTCTGCTCACAATTATCCTATATTCCAAGTTACCACATTACCTAGTAGCACATTCTTTAGCAAGTTTATGACAGGTTTATCCTCCAGATCGACAAAGACCAAATAGTGGCCTAGTACGAATTGTCCATGACCGAGGACGCGGCTATTCGAATAGATTTACACTCTGCAGAGGTTGCGCACTTTACCCACACCATGGAGCTCCCGGCCTCGTACCTAGTACATGTTCCCATTCGGGTGGACCGGTGCTGCTCCAACGAAACTTGCCTAACCTGTGACTCCCCCACCATACCACCGACAATCATACCCTCCCAGGGTCATGTCCTGGGTGGCCCCTGTGTCACCTCGTGACACCTGCCACCGTCGTGGCCAAACAAAACTGTCCCAAACGGGGACTCCCGGGCTAAACAAACAACTGGTCTCACAAGGTTATCGCCGCCTACCGGGCCAGGGTAGCACGCGCGCATAACCTTCCCTCTTTGGTGGTACCGATAAGAGAGCACAAAGTTAGACCAAGTCAAGGACGTCCCATACCGGCAAATGTGGCTGCACGGATAAGTCCGGATAGGTGGCACTATGACTCGATCCCATCGACGACGGAGGAGGTTTAATTTATAAGTTCAATTTAATATTTCCATCATCTCATCATAACATCAACATTTATGAGCAAGAACAATTACTTCACAACAGCATAGCAAAATCATAACGGTACTGACAACCATGGCATGAGATCAAATCATAGCACTCACATGATACTGGTACTAAAATATTGTTACTAGCATGGGAAAATATGACATGACAGCAATTCATGATATCACATGGTAAATAACACTAGTATCTACCACAGATGAAATAACAGGGCTACGGCAGTGCAGACTAACAGATGATCTGAAATATACTGCAATACACACACACACGGTGCAAGCAAAGTCATCACGCAAGTCCGGAGCTCATGATAAGAGGTTGGCTTGCCTTGGGGTAGGGGAATACACCGGGAGGAAGTGCAATGAAACTCCGGAAAGATTTGCCGGAAAAGTTTCCCTCTCGAAGGGGGCTGATTAAGGGCAAGGGAAAAATGGTCATTTTCACAGTGTGAAAACATTATGAAAATGATACCATTGGAACGGGCTCGACGAACTGAAGACGTGGGCGTTGGATTTACCTCAATCGGAGTTATGGTCGCGGAGAAACGGCCATTCGTTCGTTAAGCCGAGAAACGGACAGAAAACTGTGCATTTCAGTCCTTAACAAGCGAACGTTCGCTAAATAGCCGTTTCGGCCAGCGGCTGAGAAAGTGGAAGCGCCTTTCCACAAATACGTCTTCGGTAACCGAAAATGCCTTTTACGGAGTACGTCTCCACTTATCCGGCTGGGCCCGGCCATTAGCCACGTACAGGCGGGCCTCGGCTTATCCTCTCTCTCCTTCTTCTGTCTTCTTCTTCCTCCCACGACACTAGCCAGGGAGGGCCTCGGCCGTCGACATTGCCGGCGATGGGCGGTGCCAGAGATCCCGTTGGTGGTCTCCCTGGAACCGGAGTACTACGCTGCATCCGGGGGTGGTCGCAGGGCCTCGTGGGACAGCCTACAGCGCCGTCGCCGTTGGCCGGCCGCAGCGGCTGAAGAGCTTCGACGGAGCCACGCCGGCAGGGCTCCCCCGGCTAGGATGAGCACAACGGCGGCCCCGTGGGCTCCTGGGAAGGTCGCGCACGCGGAAGGAAGTGAGGGGGAGCTCCAGGCGGTCCACGCGTGCGGCGGGGAGCTCGCCGGCGCGCCCGGACAAGCCGGAACCCACAGGAGACGGCCTCCCGAAGCCTCCAACGGACAGAGCACCGATTTGTCGCGCTCTGGCCGTGGTCACCGCGTGTCCACGGCGTTGCCACACCTCACATGAAGCCAAATCGTGTCTAGAGCGTTCTCCTTACTTCTCTAGGTCTCCTAGTGGGGTTGAAATGCAATGAACCTCTCTGGTGTGACCACACTTTGTTCAAACAGTTTCCAGCAGCAAACTGTTGACATGTGGTGTGGTCAACACAGTGCTCCTCTTGGCCTGATCTTGGGCTGGGGTCAATCATCTACCAAGGTGGCCATGCTGACAAAAATTCAGCTCAAATGGACAAATCTAGATGGTACTTCCTTCACAAAGCACCAAACTGGCCAGAAATGAAGATGATGATGCTGGGGTCAAATGGCTACATGGAATTAGCTGATTTTTGGTTTTGAGTGATGATTTGGTCTTGACAGATAGTTGGAAAAGTGTCAGATCAATTTGATCATCTATAAGGTACTTCCTTCACATCGATGCAATTTGGACAGAAACTTAGATAATTTACTGGGGAAGATTGGCTAGATGAAAAGGGCTGGTTTTTGGTATCCAGGGGTGATTTATCAATACCAATCACCCTGAAAAATCTCAGCCCAAAAAGATCAAGGGAACAAGCACTTCCTTTGCAAACTGGAAATCTGGACAGAATTTGCAAATGGATGTTGTGCTCAAAATTTGAATTGTGGAACTTGAGATTTTGATGGAAATGGTGAATATATGGATAGGAGAAGCTCCACAAATTATCTGGGATTTTTCCTAGCTACCAAAATGGTAGTTCCTTTGGAAAGGCCCCAAATGGAAATATTCACTTTACATAGGAAAATGCAATATTTTTGTGAGAGCTCAACATGATCACAAAGAATATCTCCACAAGTTTTTATGAACTTTGGAGATGGATAGATATTTTTCTGGATTTAATTCCTTAGAAAGGCAGAAAAAGGAATTAATTCTAGATGAAAAATATTGGATATGACTTGGCAATATTTTTGCACATCTAGGGTTTAGGGATGAAGGAAGGTCTCTAGAAATTTTGGGAGGATTAACAGCGCAAGGAAAATGATAGCTCCCTTGTAAATACAATGGCAGGATTTCCAGTTCCAATATTTTGGAACTAGGGTTTGAATGAGGTTCGGGGTTTACTAATGAAAGCTTGGCTGGTACAATAGCATGGGAAAGCTATGGAGATATTGACGATTGCCTCGATTCACCTGGTCACTCACCAGATTCTAGAGGAAAAAATTTTGGGAGAGAAAAGCTAGGAAGGAATAACAGCACAAAAATCGATAACCCGATTTTTGGGCTGTTACATCGGAGTGATACAAATGATACGCCGTTGGAAATATATCGATGAGGCGCATCTTTTCATGTAGAACACTCTTTAATTCCTTATGGTTTAAGAGAAGTTTTGAGTTTACCAAAATGCGAAGACTCTGTTTTTCGCGACACCAAAATCGACGGAGTGAACTGCATCAGACAGAAGAACGCACTGCTTTAGACTAAAAACCGCACTGCATTAGATGGGCAAGTGAACCGCATGATTTCTTTTGTCATTTTTTCTAACTTTTCATGAACGAGAGTGGACGGCGGAGACGAGGGCAAGTGAACCGCGTCATGTATCAAAGTGAACTACATAATTGGTTTGTCTTTTTTACTTCTTGTAAATTCATCTGGGCTACATGGTCAATGTTAGTGAGCTGCATCGAATATTTTTGTGTGTTCATCTTCTCCGCTAAAATATAGTTTGTCTGAACCGCAAGAATGATAATTAGTGAACCGCATTTGCACTTATGTTTTTCATCCCAAAAAAGCGGACTGCACATAACAATTTTTTTAACCGCATTCGTCAACCGGCCGAACTGCACCATGGTAACGCCCGGTTTTCCTTCCGCGGACTGCATGGGCCAGCTGGAGATCCTCCTGCAGTCTTGCCCACACCAAGTAAACTGCACCAACATACAACTCAACTAGAGAACCTCCTGCCGTGCGCATCCATCATGTAGATGAAGTGCACTGTCTTCCACGGTTTTTACAAGTGAACCATAAAGCATTTCAAAGTGAACTCCATTACAGTCAATTTTTAATATTATTTACAAACGAGAGATCGTAAATTGCATGCATGAGATGCTCAACTGAACTGCACGCGCACACAAAACGAATTGCAGGTACGCAAACTAGTCATAGATCTAAAAACAAAATGAATTGCAATATAACAACACACTAGTTTGGACTGCACAGACACAACTCTGCACTGCAAAACCTAAAATGCAAAAACTAAATCTGAACCCCACTGCACACCCCTGTTTTTATGTTTCTAAACTGCAGAGGCTGAGGAGAATAGTGGACAGGAAGTATGCCGGCGAGGGACAACCAATCCGCTGCTGTTGACCAGCACACATGCCAAGAACTCGAGCCGATGAGTGGATCCCTCGAGCGCGCCGGTAGAGGAGTAGTTTTTGCCGGCCCGGGGTTGGCTCGATCTGTACGCCGATCGCCGATGAAGGGAAGGGGCCCACGGCCTGGAGGGAGGGAAGGGAAGGGCAGAGGAGTAGGAGGGGTGGCGGAGGGATCTTCGCAGGATAGGGGTTGCCGGTTCCAGTAGATCGGCGGGGGTTGGAGGAGCTGCCTGCCTGCCCGAGGATGGAGGAGCTGCATAGCGCGACAACGACGGAGGAGCTACACAGCCCGCCGATGATGCCTCGCACCTGCGGGTAGGGCGAGTAATGCAGTAACGACGAGGCAGAACTCGTTGTTGCTACGGCTGGTCGCCGTCCTGAGGCAGAGGAGGAGGGAAGGTAGGCCAGGAGAAGTGGACCGGTGGCGGCGGCTCGATCCAGATCGAGGATGAGGACGGACCCGGGCATGGGGGATGGGCGACGCCGGGCAGGGGCGGCGCGAGCCCAGGCTGGCGGCGGGGTGGGTCGAAGGCCGGAAGGTAGTTGCAGTGGGAGCTGGGAAGCGATGGGGTAGCGCGAGCAAGGACCGCCGGCGGATTGGTGCGGCGCACCATGCGCATGGTGGTGCTGTGGAAGGTGGAAGCCGGTGGGGCGGCGCGAGCCCGGGCCGGCGGCTGGGTTGGGCGGCGCGCCGTGCGAAGTGAGGTTCGGTGGGAGGTTGGAGGCATTGCTGTGGCCCGAACACGGGCCCGCGGCGGGGTTGGAGCGGGATCCAGAGGAAGGAGGTTGGTGTTGGGGGTACGTCGTGACCTCGTGGGATGGGGTGGGCACATGAGTTGGAGTGGGTGGGGCTTTTTAATTCTTTTTTTCGCAGCGTGCAGTCCGGTTTCGGTTCGGGTGTGTTTAGTTTGCATGTGTTTCGCAGTTTGAAAGTGTTAGCAGAATAAGCCGTTGAACGTGTTAGCAGAATAAGCCCACGTGTTGTTAGAATAAGGTCTTAAGGGGTGTTGTTAGAATAGACCCACCATATATATTCTGCTAACACCCTAACCCCCGCAGCTCCCGACCAAAGAAAAAAAACAGGTCAACCCTGCCGAAACCCACCCGGCCATCCCCACTCCACATCTCCTCATGCCCACCCACCCACCTTCTTTGTCTCTCACCCTCTCCCACCACCGCACCAACTCCCTTCCCCACCACCGCACTCCTGCGGCCTTCCTCCTGCGCCCCCGCCCGGCCCGTGTTCTTCCTCCCCTCGCCGGCTAGCCACCCTTCCCCCGACCACTTCCCAGCAAGAGCCAGCGCCGGATGAAGGCCGCGGCGCCCCCACCCACGATGTCCCGCCGCCTGATCCAGGCTGCGCCGAACCCCCACGAATCCCAGCCGATGGATCAAGGCCGCGGCGGCCCTCCCGCGCCGCCCCCCGCCGGATCCAGGCCGCGGCGGTCCTCCCGTGACGCCCCGCCGCCGGATCCAGTCCGGGCGGTCCCCCTGCGAAGCCCTACCACCAGCCGCCACGAGCCACCAGCCCGCATGCAATCAGAAGAGGATCTGCCGTGTCATGGCGTAGTTCCCCTGGATCCGGGCTCTCGGTGGTTCCCCGACGCAACTAGCTACGGTACCAGGCCTCTAACGCCTGCAGGTTGTTCCCCTGGACCTGGGCCGCAATGGCGCCTGTCATGAAGTTCGTGCAGGTGAGCCCTGTAGTTTTCGGCATGCGTTCATGCAGTCTGGTGGTAGCGACGATGGAGTTCGTTCGGTGAGCAGTTCGTCGGCGAGCAGTTTTGCATGCGAGTATTGCAGTTCACTGGCCAGCGCACCCATGTAGTTCTTCTCCTTTTCTAGTGGGACACACTCTGTTATCTGTTCCCATTCTTTTTCTCATACGAGGAAGCACACTTTGTATGCGTGAGCAGTTTCTTGTTTCCTGTGTACACGGTTCACTTCGTTTGTGAATAAAAAGGAAAAAGAACTGAAGTTACCGGAGTTAATTCCAAAACCACTCGATGCCACTCGACGATGGCCCGAATTGCAGTTTGCTGACGTATGGCATGCGGTCCAGTAGTGCGGCCTTGCAGTTCGCTGCTCGCCGGAGATGACAACGAGGACCAGCAATAGTTCGCCTTTGAAATTCACTATTCCCTTCTGGGAGGCTCGCTATACTTTTTGTTTCCAGGGTGTTGGAGCAAAAAATGCAAGAGTTGTTTGTAATTATTGAAGAAAGTCAATGCAGTTCATTTTGTATGAAGCCTTTGTGGTTCGTTGTAAAAAAGAATGGGAAAACTCACTGGGGTCAGTTTTTTATGAGAAGTTCAGTTTACTGTTTTGCAGGAGGGGGAAGAGCAAACAAAAAGGAGAAGGCGTGGGCAGCCTCTGCTGCGACTACAACAACGTAGTTCGCTTTTGCTTTTTTCCAGTTCCAAAAATGACAGATGTAATCATTATAACTTGTTTATAGCCTTTTTAATTTTGCAAATTTCTACAGACAGAAAAATGTTTACAATAGTTTTTTGAAATGCATTTCGCATGTTTGTAAAAACTTCGAACATCATGTAGTTCACTGTGAAAACGTGTTGTCGTTCACTTGTGTAACACCCCGATTTTTGGCCCTTTCTTTTTCTTTTGGATTTCTTCGAATTTTATTTGGAATTTCTTTTTCCGTGGCTATGTGGTCTTGAAACCTGGGAATATCTTCTCTCCTGCCACTTCCAACTAGTTTGTCACTCCCAAATCTTTCTCAAGGCCATGTCATTTCCATCTTAGCCCAACCCCAAAATTCTTTTCTTGGGAATATTCCTTTTTCTATTAAAGGAATAACCCTGTTTGCCCTAGGTTGTGAAGCAACCTATATTTCTGTCATTCCAAAAATTGCCACAAAATTCACATAAATTGTTTGGATCATATATTCCACTAATATGTCAAAATCCATTCTTGCCCAGTTCAAAAATAATTCAGGAATATACATTTCCTATTCTGTCCAGTATGACGCTTTGTGAAGGAAGTGCTACTTATCTTTTCTTGGTTGCCCTCAAAATTTTTCTGCACTCTCTCATATCCAAATAATTGCCACATGCCAAAATTCAGCTTCATTTGCCTAGTAAATCTTCCTCAGCAAATTTCCAAATTTCTGTCCAGAGAGAAGCTTTGTGAAGGAAGTACTAGCTAAGCTAATCCAAATGAGTTCAAATTTTGGTAGATCATTTATATGATCAAATCATGACTCTCTAACAAATTTCATCTCCATCCAACAATCTATATGAGCACACCTTCAAATCTTGGTTTCTGGTCACAATTTCAGTTTGTGAAGCAACTATATTTTATATTGCTTCATAAAATCTGAAATTAATCCAGGACCTAAACCTCCCTATATCCTTTGAGTATTCCATGATTCACATCATTTTGACAAGTCATTTGCTCCACAATATTCCTCCAAGTTTCTGTCTAGTAGAAAGCATTGTGAAGCAAGTACCATTTTGGTGTATCCAAATGGTAAGAAATTTTTATGGTACCTTCATATGTTCAAATCATCATCCTACACCTATTTTCAGCCCAATACAAGCATCCATGTGAGTGATACTTCATGATCTAGTTTCTGGACCAGATTATGTGGTTGTGAAGCAACTATGACAAATTTTGGTCCAAATCATTTCATATTTCACAGGATCATAGTCCTTCCTACCATAAACCCCTATGACATCCTGGTTAGCTCTTATCCCCTCCCATTTGATCACTATTTCAAGCCCAAGTTTGCTACAGCAAACTTCAGTCGATCACTCACATCAGCACACAGCTGCTTTCCTCGATCCAGCACCTCAGGAACGACCCACTTAGGAAGGACTACATGCTAGACATCCTGTTGCTGGCCAGAACGCAACGCTTGCGCCTGTGCACGCGGTGACCACGCGGCCTGGCGTGCCAACCCGCTCTGGACGTCGGGGCCCTCTGCCGCCGTTCAAACCATGACGTATCGCCACCGCACCATGTCCACCGCGTAGCCCTCCCTCTCCTGCGTCCACGCGTCCCCTCTGGACCCCTCTCCCCTTCCTCTTTCCTCTCCGGCGAGCCACGCCGCCCCGTGTGCCCGCGGCCGTCGTCGCCTTGCTTCTATCTTCTTCCTCCCCCACGGCATCTCTGCACCGCGTGCACTCTCCCTGGCCTCTCTGTTTTCTCCGCGCGTGCGCACGCGCACGTGGTCGCGCCAGGGGCATCAACTCCGTGCCCCCGTCGGCATCCGGCCAGGGCATCACCGCCATGGCTATATAAGCCGCCCCCTTGACCTCCCGAGCTCACCAACCTCTCTCTCTCCCTCCTAGTACCCTCCCTGTCCACTCATTCGAGCTCGGGGAGCCCTCCTCGCCTCACATGGCCGCCATGGCAGCCGCCCTCTCCGTCTTAAATTCCGGCGAGCCGATCCCCTTCCTTCCCTCCCTCCTACCACCACCAGGTGAACCCCCGTGCTCCGGCGATCCTCCCCACCTCCTCAGACCACCTCCAGGACGCCCGTGCACCCGAAGCCACTTGTGGCCGACGACATCCTACGCCGGCGTCGAAGCGGCTGGCTTCTTGGTCCTCTCTGGCGGCCATGGCCTACACCAATGGATGCGCCGTGCCGAGCTGAGCTCATCCATAGGTGGAACGCCATGGGAGACGGCCGGTGTCGCCGGCAAACGCCGGTCGAGCGCCACCCTGCCTCGGTCGAGCGCGGGCAGGAGCTTGAAGACGACGACCCCGCCCACCTGCCAGCTGGCCCCGGCGACCCCACCCATCATCCTCTAAAGCCTCGGGCCCACACTATTAAGTGGAAGCGTATTCCATCGGAATACGTTTTATTATTTTGGAAGCGTATTCTGCAACAGCCTTAGGCAGAAATGCGCTTTCCATTACCTGGAAGCGTATTTTCTAAAGTACGCTTTCTGTCTTTCAGCCGCCAGCGCCGAATCCCTTATATTGGGAACGTTCACTAGTTAAGAGCAGAAGTGAATAAGTTTTTTTTTGACTTCTGCCTAACGAATGAACGGTCGTATCTCTGCAACCGTGACTCCGATTCAGGTGATTCCAAAGCCCACGTTCTCTATTCGTCGGGCCCGTTCCGATGGTATCATTTTCACCATGTTGTAACGTTCCAAAAATGACCATTTTGCCCCTGCCCCTATTCAGCCCCCTCCGAGAGAGAAATGCTTCCAGCAAATTTTTCCGCGAGTGTCTCGCACTTCTCCCCGGTGACTCCATCAACCCCAGGCAAGCCACAACAGCCACTCGCATGATGGCCTTGCAGTAGCCATGGTCTTCACTTAAATATTTAAATGATTGTTTGCTCATTTAATTATTTTGTGAATAATATATGCTTGTGAATCCATGCTCATTTCTTATGCCATGTTTATTGTTCATCTAGTAGGTGAAATGATTAATTGCTAATGATATTATTCTTGTAATCACTTCCGATGCTAGTGATAGTGATATGCTCATATGGATCATTATGGATTGATATGAAAATACCTGTGATATTCATGATCACCGTTATGCTATGTTCATTTGCATCCCGTAGAATAAATGATTCATCATTGTTGATGTGATGTTGTTAAATGATTATGTTGCCCATCCAGGGTTACACTGATATCATGCTCATATGTATTGTTATTTCATCATGATATATTATTGTGAGTCAGCTCATCACCATTCAAGTTGAACCTGACATTAATCGAACTTGAACAAATCTGTTGGCTGAGTCATGGTGCCACCGAATCGAGCTCACCAGTGCAACCACACTTGCCTGGATGGGGAGGCCCTAATCCGGTCTATTGTCATGCCTCTCGCCGGACCCTCCAACTAGGGAAGGTTATGTGCGCGCCCTACCCTGATCAGGTAGGCCGCCATACCCTTGTGTGCCCGAGCTGTGTTGTACCCAGGTGTCCCCGCTTGGGACGAGTTTGTTTTGGCCACGACGGTGGCGGCCACATAGATTGTCGGAGTGGCCGGGAGAGTGTCATGCAATAGATTGGTTTTGTCGGAATATCGTTGGTCCACCCGAATGGGAGCATGAGGCCTTGAGTTCCGTAGTGTGGGTACAGTGTACTAACCTCTGCAGAGTGTACAATCTATCGATAGCCGCGTCCTCGGTCATGGACACAGTTCGTAGTAGGTCACACTATGGGTCAACAGTAATATTAACCTGAATAATAACAACCCCGGTTCGATGAGGAAAGAAGTTGGTTGATCTTTATGTGGTCACGAGATGATCACAATGCTATTCTTCATGATGGTTGGTCATGAGGTGATCGTGTGATGATCACTATGGTAAGAAAGATTGATACCTATGGTAGTTACGAGATAACCCCTGAGCAGAGTAAGTTGGTCCATGAGACCTTAAACGTCGACCCCTTGCATGCTAGTGCTAGTATCATCATGTTCATATCATCAGTAACATGTACATGCCATGCTCACTCTCATGTTGATTCTAGTAGTATTGTGTTCATCATTGATGATTAACCTGTAAATGCCATGCTGTTATTTGTCTTGATTGCTTTGGTTGCTGTGAGCTTGCGAGTACATTCAAAGTACTCACCTGGCATGTCAAGCTAGATTGCAGGTGATGCCCTGATTGCTTGTTTGTCGAGGATCTCGAGGTTGCGCTCTAGGATGCGTCCCAGCCAGAGTCCCTGCGGAGTGGAGTTCACCACCGTCGTCGTTGTTCCGCTGCTAGATTTTATCCCGTTTTGAGATGGTCCGCTGCTAGCATAGAACTACCTTAGCAGGCAAAGTGTCGCCGTGCCCCTGTAACCTTTGTAATATTGGACCCTTGTACCCCGTTTATTTGTAATAAAGAGCTGATTTGTTCTATGCCAAGCAGTGCCGTATTCCAGAAGACTTGATCTCTTGGCTGGAATACGGGGTGTTCCGGTTCCTTTGAGCCGGGGTGCCACAACTTGTAAAAACTATAAAAAAAGACAGTCCACTCCATCTACATGATGCCTAAAAAAACAAAATGTATAATATTTAAAAAGGAGTGCAGTTCATTAAAAAGGAGTGCAGTCCACTACACTCGACATGGCGGTATACTAGTCTCGGGCATTCAGCTCAGTCCCTGAAGAAACAGTAACCAAAACGTCTCAAAGAAGCTCGCTGCTTAATAGATGCAGTTCACATGCTCAGTCCCTGCGGTCCACTCGTCCCGGTCTACGCGCCTAAAAAAGGAAGTATGAAAAAAGACAACAAAAATTCATGCGGTTCACTTTTGGTAGTATCGCCAATCACTTTTGGTAGTGTCGTGGTTCACTTACTCCCAATATGAAGTGCATAAAAAATGCTATAGAAATGACAAAAAAAGTAATGCGGTTCACATCTCAATGGTGTTTGCGCTTCACTTACGCCCGATGTGAAGCGCACTCCACTTGCTCGTCTGGGAAAATTTATGTCCGACAAAAGAACCCATGGAGTTCGCTTGCCTGTCAAATGCAGTGCGGTTTTCTGTCTGCAGCAGTACGATTTTTTGTCTGATGTAATTCACTTCGTTGATTTGGGTGTTGCGAAAAATAGAGTGTTCGCATTTCTGTAATTTCAAAATTGCTCTTAAACCGGTGTAATCTCTGGAATTAGAGAGAGTGTTCTACATGAACATGTTGCGCCTCATCGATATCTTTCCAACGGTGTATCATTTGCATCATTTCGACAAGAGTTCAACACATGAAAGTGGCGCCTATTCCATAGCTTTGCAACGACGTATCATATGCCTCGTTTTGATAAACGGTTAAAAAACTGGAGCAAAAACAGTAACGAAAAAACCGTAAGTTTGAAAAACTGAATTTTCGCGTTTTGGTAAATTTGAAACTCCTCCTAAGCCATAAGGAATTAGAGAGGCTGTTCTATATGAAAAGGTTGTGCCTCAATGATATCTTTCCAACGGCGTATCATTTGCATCATTCCGACGAGTGGTTTGCAAAAAAACGCGAAAATACACTCACTGCCACTCGTCGGGCCCCGCACCGTTTTCAAAACTTCTCCTAAACTGTTAGGAATCTCGAAAAATGCATATAGGGTTTGGAACAACGATCGTTACCGACTCCGGAGTGCAGTGGAAGTAGACGAGTCGGTGTACATCGTACTTGGAGTCCCTCGAACATTGATGACGATCCCGTGAACTGCCCTCGAAAGATCCCTCGAATAGAAGACCGAAAGCACGGCCTCTCTACTTGGTTGTAAGCGTACGGTCTTCACGATCCGGCAGCGCTTCGCCGTCCAGAGCTAATCATCACCGGAGAATTAGAGGGAGGAGTTTAGAACCACACGGGGCTTCTAATTATGAGGATTAGAGGCGGCTAGGACTTGCTCTAATTACTCAACTAGGACCAACTAGAACTAGCACTAGATGAACTAGAGGATGCTTCAAAACTTGTGTACACAATAGAGCAAAATCCCCTAGTATATATAGGTTGGAGGGGAGGGAGGGGGCATCCACCAAGGGGGAAGGACTCCCCTTTGGTGCGCTGGCCTAGGGGAGGAGTCCCACTCCTTCCCCTAGTAGGATTCGTCCCCCCTTACAAGGAAAGGGGGGCGCCACTTCCATATGGGCCTTTGTGGCCCATATCTCCTTCCCCCACTTGGCCTTTTAAGGCCTGTTGATATTAAATTAAATATATAAATGTTATAAATATTTTCAGACCATCATATATATAATTTAACATCCCTGGAAACATTTTCCACCTATATATATATTAATCGGTAATACCCGGTATTACCCGATATTCACCGAAACCCTTCCGGTGACCCCGAAACGCTTCCGGAACCTCTCGGAACTATTTCGAATATGAATGAAACAATTCCACAAATATATTCTCATCACTCCCGTCCCACTAACACTTAGCAGTTCGTGATTATCTTAAGCTTGTGACCCCGTAGGTTCGGTAAATCATAGACATGAACGAAAGCCCTTTGTTCAATGACCGATAGCGGAACCGTGGACATCCATATCGGTCCCTATGATTACACGAATGATATTTGAGTGAACCTTTGGTTATAATGTGATGTTCCCTTTGCTTCGTGATACTTTCCAAAACTCGGTGTGCATTGGTATCCTCTTGAGTCATCACCATGCTCACTATACCGTTGCTCCCGTTACCGGTTTTGTTCTTCTTTCTCGTTGACGTGTTCCGGCATCCCCGTGACGTAGTAACCTGTGTCTCGCCAGATGATGATGGATGCCGTCACACCGAGAGGGCCCTAAGAATATCTCTCAATCGTCGGAGGAGCAAATCCCACTCTCGAGCTATCCCGTCACTTGTCAAACTTTCCGATTAACCTAAAAGTTGTCGTTATGATCACCTTGTTACAGATGATGTTTGAGAAACAACAAAGTCCACCATCTTGTAGGAAGTGACCGAGACACTCTCATGGTCTGTGGAACTAAAACACATGCTAACACTCTGTGTTATAACAAATGATTTCAGACGATATAATCACAAAGTATAACAGACAAGTTTTGGGTCGATTCAATATGATCGTTCTTCTAACGTCATGCCCTCAATGTTGTTTTATGACTATCATTACACTTAACGATATCTTAAGATTCGGAAAACGTGATCACCAATAGCACTTGAGCCAGTCTTAGAGGTGAGACTAGAAACTTATTGTTTGTCGTTTATCATTTCACACGTGCATATGAGTTTTCCACTCAATCGCATATTCCAGGATCATAGCAGTTATAGCATGAAATATAAACTCTTAATTATGAATAATGGAAATATAATAATACAATATTGTTGCCTCTAGGGCATATTTCCAATAGTCTCCCACTTGCACTAGAGTCAATAATCTAGTTAGCACATTTTCATTAACACCAATGGCAATCCGGTGTTTGTCCATGTTTTGCCTGTGGTATAGCCTTCGTCCTATCAGATCTTAACAACTTCAGATCTGCGTGTATCATTTGCATTTCTATGCATCTAGCATGCTTTCACAAGAATTTATAATTTGTGTGAAATCGGCTTTGTATATATATTGAATCACTGGAAGAACCTTTGTTTCCTTAGACTGAGTTATGGAACCACTATTAAGAATAGTGTTCCAACGATACAATCATCTCGAAACCATACCAAGATCATAAATGAACTTCTGATTCATTACCCTCCATTGTTGCTTCTAAAGCTACAATATACTCAGCCTTCTGTTATAGAATTCACCACAGTAATTCTCTTGTACCAATTCCAACTTACTGTGCCACCATAAATTACTTTATTTTTGAAATCAAAAAATCGCATGGAGCACAGATGAAGATTTTATCGATGTACTACTTACAACGAGCCTGTATTAACATGTCGTTAATACTTAACGACATTTTTCATTGTTATCTTATGATCAACAATATGACCATACTATTACTTTACTCACAACAAACTTAGAGTACTGGAAATATCTGGTTGTTTGAAATCATATTTCACTCATCAGTATTCAGGATATTGATTCTTACAAAAACTCCTTCCATGTTACTTTGACAAGAAACTCTTCTTGACAATATTCATACTAAACTGGTTTAGTATCCTGTCAATATGTATTTTGGCTAAGCCCGATTAGACACTACTATCTCCATAGATCATTATGCCTAATACCAGGACTATTCATTGCCTAAGTATTTTACTGAAAAACTAGTTTCAATAAAGTCTTAATCCGTGTCAAGAATTTTACATAATTTCCAATCAACAATATGTCATGCACATATAGTGTTTAGAAATATTATCATGCTCCCACTTATTTTCTAGTAAAATACAAGCATCTTTGCTTTACTCGATGAAATCAATTTATTTGACCGTTTCATCAGTACGAAGATTCCAACTCCACTATGCTTGCTTTAGATCATTACAGGATCTCTTGAAGTTTGCATACTTACTAGCATCCTCTGGATCGACAAAATTACCTTGGACCGTATGAAATATACAACCTTGGTTCCATCTCATGGGAATCATTTGACATCCATCTATTATATCTCATAATTGAAATATTTAGTAATTGCCAATTTCTGGAGTAAGGGCCCATCAACGCTTCTCTGTGAATTATAGGTTCACTGTTTGTCCAACAATATTTCGTCTGCACACCACAAAGGTCTGCACGAATTTTCCCAACCTATATAGTTCAGCTGCAAGTTCGACTGTAGTCTCTATATCTCATGTAGAGGCTTTCGTATCAGTCACAATAAGAAATTCTAGAATTACTTCAAGTGTTTCGTTTCTTTGACCTGATCACGAAGATTCTGCAATCTTGTCGAGTTGCACTGTCCTCCCACTCACTCTTTTGTAGAAAACATTTTCTTCAAAATTTCCGCACTCTCTGGCAAAACAATTTGCCTCGGCGTAGTGATAGAGGAATACCCAACTATTTGGGATAACCAACAAAGTAGCACTTATTTCAACAAATTTGATGGCGCTATTTTTCAGTGTAAAAGACATAGTCTCTAAAGCATCACATTAAAAAGTATATTGGTGAAATATTTAATTTCATATTTGATCTCACCATGTCATACATATCTTGATTGCATCTACTTTAAACACTCTACTCTTAGCAGTGCTCTAGGAGTTGCAGTCTATAAAATACAAGACATAGCTCATCAGACATTCGCTAAACTTGTAAATCAAATATTCCTTTCTTCAATCTAATTGAAGAAACATAATTTTCTTGTTACAAGAAACTAGCAAAGTGGCCCGCGCAAATGCGCGGGCAACATCTTAAATATCTAGTGTTTATTTTTAAAGGAAATATATATGTTTTATGAGTCCTCTTTTTTAATTATAATACATCATATTGACTGAGTTTTGTGAAATTATCACTACAACGCTTAAGACATCACGATATAATGCGTCTAAGCATTGACCGTCCCTTGCATATTCAGGATGGTGATCGTGAAAGTAGGTTAGTTGGTTGGTTTAACATAATATTGCAATTTTAGATATGTATTTTTACAACTAAACCGATAGTTTCTTCACTTATTTTGTGGCATCTTATGGCACTGATGTTACATATATAAACCTTGTGAAACAATTTAAAAGCATAATAGGTTTCTTGTCATTACTAAAAAAGTACATGGTAAAAGTACATAAGCGTTCGTGAAGCAAAAAAAATGATAATGTGAATGAGTTTTTGAAACAATTGTTGCAGTATGGAAAAAGCTACAGTTGCAATGAAATGGAGGAAATAATGGGTCCTTTTTTACTAATTATTGGCCACGACTGCATCCGTTTTTTCTGAAACCAAGTCTAACTACCATGTTTATAAATAGAAAAAAAAATTAGGAGATTTGCACAATTATGATGAAAGAAAAGACTTGAAAAAATATTGATTTGAAACGTGACCAAATATGATTGAATCAATTTCATCGTTCGTATTTGCAAATGCATATATATGGTTGATGTGTAAGAATGAATAATCTGAAGAGGTGATAGTCTTTTTTAGTTGAAAATGTGTCTTTAAGGCAACAACTTGTTTTGGTGCATGTGTGGCTGTGTGCACATGTATATTTCTTCCTTGTGGTCGCAAAATACAAAAGAAAATTTGAAGGGTATGTAAGCATGCGGTTTTCTTGTGCTTGAAAATATATAACAAAAGGCAAGCTTGAAGGCCGCAAAAACATATGAATTTAGTGTCTCATTGATATCATCTTGCATTTTTGCCACTAATTGTACCCGAGCCTCATATATGGAAGCATTCAAATCATATTTATCAGCCTTCCACGTCTATTCAACCTGAGAATCCTAAGAAGTTTAATTGATTTGCATAAACATATTAATAACTTATACCACACAGAACATCAACTAAAACTTCCACATGCAGAAATATATTGACAAATATATGATCTAGAGAGCAACCAAGGAAAACATGCTTTTGTGACCAAGAAAATTGATAATCATCTACCAGAAAAATAATATGAAATGCCAATCTACAAAAATTAATTGGAAATAAGTAATAATGTAGAAAACTTATAGATTACTACCTTCTAAGCAGCACTTAGGCAGCACTCCTCCGTGTCAGTTTCTCAAAAACAATATTATCATGCTGCCATAATATACTTTGGACTTCAATATGCCATAAGTTCATTCCCAGAAGTCTCATTCCAGTAATTGGTATAAGTTCTAATTGGTGATGATATTTTGGTTTGAAGAAACATGCAGAAAGATATTGACAAATAGTCGATCTAGAGAGCAACCAATGAAAAACTTGCTTTTGTGACCAAGACAATTGACGATCATCTACCAGAAAAAATATATGAAATTCCAATCTCCAAAAATAAATTGGAAATAAGTAATAATGTAGGAAATTATAGAATACCTTCTAAGCGACACTTAGGCAGCACTCATGCGCGTCGGTTTCTCGAAAAGAATATTATCATGTTGCCATAATATACTTAGGACTTCAATATGCCATGATTTCATTCCTAGAAATCTCATTCCAGCAACTGGTATAAGTTCTAATTGGTGATGATATTTTGGTTTGAAGGAACAAAGACTGTCTAGTTCAAGGTTATTTGGAATATTCTTATTTATACGTGGACTACCCTTCCCATTGGTTCTTTCCAAAGAAAATCTTATATTCGAGGCTCCAACAAAAATGTGGTACCTTTCACTATATCAGCCCTCGGCTCATCATTTAAACATAAAAGAAGGACTAAGTCAAAGAAAATTCCAATACAATATAATAATAAATAACATACTATGACGAATCAATAATTTCCCAAGAAATTAAATAGAGGTACATAGGCGCATGCAATTTCTTTAATATGTGTAACTATTATTTGTGAGACATAAATACTTTTGAAATCATTATATTATCAAGATATTTTTTGTCAGTTAGTTCTAATAATCATACATGTTTCTTACTTGTATTCTCACTTCAGTTATAGTCTTTTTATTCTTTCGACTACCAAAATTGTTGTCTTTTCACTGTACCATTGTCCCTGATTTGTCCCATACCATTTAAGCCTTGTTCATGACTCATATTCCTATGTCGATCAGTCTATCTAGTTGAAGCTATGGGAAAATGTGTACCCTAACTATGATTGGGATGCGACAATTTATTTATGGTATATCATATGTTCATGATGATGTCGTGGCTTCATATTTTGGTTGTGCACCATCATACTGAAGTGGACATGACTACACCTATTTGAGGTATGAAATTATAAGTATCATTGTGAAAGAACCTAAATCAAACCCTTGAACCAACTTGATGACAGAGCCGTAGAGACCTTCTTCTTTTTGTTAGCAACCATGAGCTCCCTTAATTATCCAGTAATGTCTAGAGAATTCCTTGTTTTGCCTCCGCTATTATATATCTGTTATGATCACCACGGATAATTAGTATCCACTATATGTATATATGTATATGGTTAGCGGAGATCCCATTCGCCTTGAAAGATTCGTCACCGTTGGTAGCACTGGTATCATGGCTCGTTGAAATTCAAAACAATCATATTGTAAATTGCTATAACTAACCTTGTGCACCTTCATAATATTAATAACTAAACTACACTGTGACAATTGGATTAAAATGGATAAATTATTTTAACTCATAATTGTTTTTATCTACTCCCTCCGTTCCTAAATATAAGTCTTTTTAATAAGGACTACATACGGATGTATATAGACATATTTTAGAGTGTAGATTCACTCATTTTGGTCCGTATGTAGTCCGCATTGGAATCTCTAAAAAAACTTATATTTAGGAATGGAGGGAGTATCTAGTATGGGATGTGAAGTGCGCCTAGCAAATCTTCCTAATTACCGGTAAAAAACTGGGATATTGCCTATATGGTAGGAAAAGTTAGATGGTGATTGTATTACACAATGGCAACTTTGGTGTGCCATGCGGTTTCTCCTGTCCTTCTTTAAAAAGCAATATTCCTATAGACAAATATAAATCTAATGAACTATCATTTCAATGTTTACTCGTCACCGGTAAAGTAAAAAGGTAGTTATTCTGAGAGAGGAAAAAGGAAATTATTATTTATTGTTTTCTGCACTAATATAATTACTTACATACCTAAACTTCGTACGCACAAAATATAAAGACTAAGATTAGCTCTTTAATATTATCTAGTCATCTACTTATTGATTATGTCATAAAATTTCTAGATATCAGCATCAACTTATAGAACCGGGGGATGACATCTCTATTTCCTGGTATGTGCCATGAAGTGTATCAGTAATTACTACATCATGTCGATGCAGGTACCAAAATTGAAGGAAACGAAAAGATGATCAAATATCCATGACTATACATACATGTTCCTGCGTATTCTTTCACTCCATACATGTGATTGACCCTGGCCGACGGCCCCTCTCTTGCTATACTTTCATTATCTTTAGCATCCCGACGACAGCGGCAACGTCAAGTATCCAAACGTCAGCAGCAAGTTGGCCCTGCTAAGATTAACTATACACAGTTACGGCGATCGAGACGTACTTACGCGGCGCTGCACAAGCTGCGTACGTATGTGTGTACGTGCCCATCCGGCCGGCTAGATCGCTCTGCAGGCTATGAGTGCGTGAGCCAGCTCCAGGAAAAATCGATCAAGTGCTTAGCTCGGGTATTTGCATCTCTCCCAAAAGAAATCTACTTCAAACTGGCATGTATGCGCGTGCCTCCGTCGGAAAGTACTCTTACCGGAGTGGTGTGTGGCGCGAACGCGGCACGCGGTGGGCACCCGATCATCCGGAACACAGCGGCCGCGGTGTAGTCGAGTTGAGAAGCACACTTGCAGATACAGAGATAACCTTGGCCACTTCTACAATCTAGCTAGCTATGTTAATCCAGCCACGGCTGACTAGCGGCTGACTCTTGTCTCGATCGCTAGCTAGTGCAGGGGCTGCGGCAAAGGGAGGAGAACGTTGGCTGTGCGGCAAAGGGAGGAAGACGGCGGCTATGCGGCTGTGCGGCACGGATCAGGTAGGCCACGTGAGGTAGGGCACGTTTCTTTTTTCTTTTCTTTTTTGCATGAGAAGGTAGGTTTCGTAGATCTAACGGACATCGTTTCTTAATTTTGGAAGGTCCACAAGATCAAGGGCCGGTATTTTCTAATTAACGTGGGATTTTCTAGCATTTTCTCTTTGTTACCTCCGTATTTTGCTTTTAGTATATAACTAGCAAGGTGGCCCTCGCAAATGCGAGGGCTAGCACTACTATAGTAAATATTTGCCATTGTTTGTACTCTTAGATATATTTTGTATTTATTTTTATAGTAGGAGCACTACCAGAATAACCGCAGCTGCCGACGGCCTAATCTATGCCGACGGCCCCCGTCGGCATAGATGTCTGTATGCCGACGGCCTAGGCCGAGCCGTCGGCATATGTCCACCTATGCCGACGGGGTCGTCGGCATAGATCAGCTGTCGGCAACGCTCGCTCTATGCCTACGGTGGCCGTCGGCATAGGTCAAGCCGTCGGCATAGAGGTGGGCCAGGCTACCCGGCAGCGACGACCGTTTGACGGTGTGAGGTCTACGCCGACGGGGCAAACGGAGGCCGTCGGCATCGCTATGCCGACGGCCTGGCCGTCGGCATAGATACTCCAGAGGCTACCAGCATTAAAAAAATAAAAAAAATAAAAAGAAAATCAAATTTTTTTTAAAAAAAACTACGCCGACGGCAAGGCCGTCGGCATAGATACTCCAGAGGCTACCAGCAATTAAAAAAAAATTATTAAAAAAAATAAAAAAAATAATTAAAAAAAAATAAAAAAATTTAAAAATAACTATGCCGACGGCAAGGCCGTCGGCATAGATACTCCAGAGGCTACCAGTAAATAAAAAAAATTAAGAAAACTTAAAAAATAAATAAATAAAAATTAAAAACTACGCCGACGGCAAGGCCGTCGGCATAGATCCTCTGCCACGTCATCGATCCGCATTTTATGCCACGTCATCGATCCGGCGCTCTGTCGATCCGTGTCCGTAGCTATGCCGACGGCCGTCGGCATATATTTTCTCTTTTTTTATTTAAGCGGTTCTGAAAGTTTCTGTTTTAAATTGCTTATATCTTTTAGGATATTTGATGTTTTTGAGTGATTATTTTTGCATTAGATTCAAAAAAAAATCTAGTTTCTGTTTGTGCCATTAGTTTTCAAATTTGAATGGTTTAAATATGAATTTGTTCAAATTTGCTTCAAACCCTAGATTGTGAATAACATGAGTTTAAAAATAGTTTTTAATTTAATTCTTTTTGCTCCTAGTCACATGTTATATTATTGTCACAATAAGATTTATTTGGTTATTTTTAGAATAATTTAAACTAGGATTTTAATTAAAACAGTACTGCGGTAACCCTCTCAGTTTTTATGGTCCAGTTTGTACACGAGGTGCATCCAGTTTTTTCCGTAACCCTCTCAACTTTTATGCACATGCTATGTGGGTGAAATGATGATACCATGCCAACTTTCAACATTTTCAGAGTTTATTTGTAGTTTTTTTCAATTTCAGGGTCATTTAGCTCAAAAAAATCAGTAAATGCATGAAAAATAGCAAATGAAGTCAGAAAAGGTTGAAAATTGATGAAGTTGCTTTGAATAATGCATAATGAACACACAAAAAGTCTGGAGTTGAAATAAGTTTAAAAAAAATAAAATGCCTTTGTAACAGACGAGTTCTCGTCTGAAACCCTGATACTTCGAAAGAGATTGTCCATTTTGTACACGAAGTGCATCCAGTTTTTGCCGTAACCCTTTCAACTTTTTAGCACATGCTATGTGGGTGAAATGATGATACCATGTCAACTTTCAACATTTTCAGAGTTCATTTGTAGTGCTTTTCAATTTTCGGGTCATTTAGCTCAAAAAAATCAGTAAATGCATGAAAAAAAGTAAATGAAGTCAGAAAGGGTTGAAAATTGATGACGTTGCTTCGAATAGTGCGTACTGAACGCACAAAAAGTCTGGAGTTTAAATAAGTTTAAAAAAATGAAATACCTTTGTAACAGACAAGTTTTCGTCTGAAACCCTGATACTCCGAAAGGAAAAAAAGTTATCGTCAAATTTAACTTTTTTCGAATTTTAATAATTTTTAAAAAAATAAATGATGTCATATTTTGATTCCTCACATTTTTCTGATAATAATGGATATATTATTTGTTGAATTTCGATTTACAGATTTAAAGATTTTAATTATGCCATATTAAATGAATAAATGGTAAAAAATGAATAAAATAATATTATTACTTATTTTATTTTCATTGAAATTCAATATTATTATTACTCATTTTGTTTATTTTAATAATTTTTTGGAATTCAAAAAATTAAATCATGTGATATCAAGACCTAAGGGTTAATAGGATTGATAGCTTACTATCGTCAGGAAAACAATAAGTGCAGAGTTGGAAGCTAGGGGCAATAGAATCTGAAAGTTAAGCGTGCTGAGGCTAGAGCAGTGAGAGGATGGGTGACCGGCCGGGAAGTTAGACGATTTGGAATGATGCTGGAGTAGTGAGGAAGGGTGATTAGAGATTAAATTGTCAAATAATTCAAAGATTTGAAAATAAAAAAAAACTTAATAACAAAATCCAAAAAAAAATTTAAAAAAAAATCAAAAAATATTAAAATAAAAAATAAAAAAAACTACGCCGACGGCAAGGCCGTCGGCATAGTTACGAAAAAAAAATAAAAAAAAATTTAAAAAAACTACGCCAACGGCAAGGCCGTCGGCATAGATACGAAAAAAAATAAAAAATCAAAAAAAAATTTAAAAAACTACGCCGACGGCAAGGCCGTCGGCATAGATACGACGACGGCAAGGCCGTCGGCATAGATACGACGACGGCGCCATCATCCACCGTTAGGCGTGGATCGTTGCCGACGGCCTGGGCCGTCGGCATATCAGTATGGAAGCCGTCGGCATAGATATATATGCCGACGGCTTTTTTATGCCGACGGCATCCCGGGTACGCCGACGCATATGTTGCCGACGGCTCTATGCCGACGGTGGCCGTCGGCATAGGCATACGCCGACGGGAATCAGGGCTATGCCGACGGCCTGGGCCGTCGGCATAGCCGTTCATTGTGGTAGTGGAGTAATTCCTTTTTCATTGAATATTTGGGTTTGATTTGCTTTAACTGGAAGGTTTGATTTATGCGGTTGCACGATAGTGTTACTGTTGTGGTGCCGGATTGATATGAAATGGAAGTTCCATATGTTATAGTTCAAACATGAGTGTTTTGTATGGGTTGGAGTTTTTTCTTCCATGATCATGTACTATATTTTTGCATTTTTTTAAATAATTTGCAGCATATTTCTGACAAAAAAGTAATAATTAGCAGCATAAAAAATATATAATTTAGGCTCATGAGTATGTCCTCTTCTAGTGCGTGTGTTAGATATTTATTTGTACTTTAAGAAGTACTTCTGACCACATAGAGTGTGACTGTGTTAAGTTTAGTTATGTCCTATTGCAAGTGCCCAAAAACATGTCCATAGAAGACTATAGGGTCGCCGTGTTTTGCCAAGTTACATGCATATAGCTCATACCAAAAATGAGTGCCCAAAAATGATTTTATTTTCTGAGGTGATTGATGAATAAAATTTTACATCATGTTCACCCCCCAACATGTAACTATTAATAGCAAAGTTTTTTCGTAAATTGTCTAAAAAATCAAGTACATTGATTAATGATGTGGGAAATCATGGTTGGTAGTCGCTAAGTTTCTAACATTTTGCATGTGGCCAACTGCAAAAAGATTAGCCTATATGATCCATGTGTTCATTTCATTCTTGATTTCCCTTAGTTATTTTGTTGCTAACGGGCAAGAAAAAGAGCAAGCTAATGGCAAAATATTACTATACATGATCTTATCTGTTCATTGGTAGCTTCTAGTATTGTATTATTATTACCTTTGTGGAGTATATACAGGGAGAAATCTTACAATCTCAAAATGAACTGAGGGTAACCCAAAAGAACATGCATCGTGTACATACGTTAAATCATCAAATCATTAAAATATTGTACCATTTGCCAGTTGCTAGGGAAACACATAAGATTACATTACTTGAGATATAGATAACGGTATGAGATCAGAAAGGGATAGTGCAGGATTCAAGCATGGGAAAATACCACATGAAATACCATGTAGCTCCATGTGCCTGCTTCTGTATGACTTATCCCAAAGGGTAGTTTCACTTGCTGTTATATGTGCAAAATACATAGATGCTAATCAACACAATGCAAATTGAATTTAAATTCGAACTACAAAGATCTCTACCTGGAATAAAAATATATGATCGGAGAGGGTATTGATAGGGAAAATTATCTGAATACAAAATATTCTGCTGCCAAAAATATTCCTTTTAATATCCTTTCTTTCTACTATTAGAAGAGCTTTTTTTTCAGATACCTACTCACTGTATGTTGGAATCTAAGAGAACTCCACCACTCCACTAAATCCATGACACTGTAGGAAGGGAACTTGAAGGAGAATAGACAAATATCTACAAGATGATGTTGAGACATATTCCACCTTTTTTTCATGATCAAAAGATTGTAATTCTACACTAGAGTGCAACATTATTTCTAGGACATACCATAACTAAATGTTATCAGAAATTCTAGAGGTGGCCACATGGAAGAGTAAAAATGAGGCCATAAGGACATGAAGGTTGATTCAACCACAATAGCAACTATCGATGCAAACTTGGAATGATAAATAGTCTAGCATAATGATGGTGAAAAAGCTACACTGTTTTAGCTAGTAGGGCACACCTCGCCTCTTGGTTGACAATGCTCGTTGCCATCTGAAAGTGTGCACAACTTCAAATAATCTAGCAAAATTATCTCCATAAGTTAAGTGTTCAGTCTGAATAATTCATAGCCATTGATCTGTTTCATGGACGATTTCTTCGGTCAGACCATTCTAGGAACTAAATTGAAGCTTGTAGATAACTTAAAACCTTTACTGGAGGTATATGCATAATTTTCTAATTAATGATAGGTGGACCACAAAGTTATATTTCTCTATGAAGGCATAGATTGAAACTGTTTTGTACAGAATGGCCACTAAACTGACTCAAACTATGACACAATAAACTAACATCACTTCCTTCGCGCGGCTCCAAATCTAGGAAGCATAAAAAAAATGGTAGTCGTAATGTAAATAGATTCAGAAAAATATATTGATTGGAACTCAAAAGAACAACGTGTTATGCTTTCGGACAGTTGGCTAGAATTTTAGTAATCATACAAATGTAAAATGGCGGAGTGTAGAACAAATTAAAATACTCTACGTGTAACTATAAAACAAAGAATCAAAGCAAAATACACTACGTGCTAACGGTCTAAGCACACATGGAAGTTAGGAGTCCATCAAACCAACACCCCGATATTTATCTTTTTGTGTGTGTGTGTATAAATAGGTATATTTTTATCTTGTATAGACATACAGTGTTATCCTATTTTGATCAGAGTGCCCTTTTAGTACGTGTGTGTCAAGACGAAGGTTTGATGTTTTATAGACATACAATGTTATCCTATCTTGATAGACATATATGATTCTGTTAAACTCATTCGAATTTCATACTTTGTGAGCAACTCGTATGAATGATGAACGATTATTTTGTGTTCAACATGCTATATGACATTGAATTTTGTATGAAAATATGTAAGAATAATGGATGAAGTACATCTCAAATGAACTGAGATCGAATGTATAAAATTTTGAGAATATGTGAACCTTCAGCTAAATAGCACAACAGAGCAGCAGCTTTAATCACTTCAATAACTTTGAATTAATAGTGCGTGCTGCTAGTTGGGTGGGACCGGCATGAACAGTAATTACCTTTCCTTGGTACAGCCTCCCAGCCCGCTACTGCTTAAGAGACAAATCAAGACAGCAGGGAGTACTGGAGGAATTTGTTTCCACTATCCTGGAAGAAAAGGCCACACCTCTACAACTCTTGATGCCCGGGATCACAGGCTGTATTGGGATCCTAGCGTGGAAATCACTATCCATGGGAGTCTCCAAACTGCCGAACAGGGATAAAAGTCATCATTATTTGTTAAGCTCGGTGAATTCAGTCAGCATTCACGTACCTGCACCCCAAACAAAGCCAATTGCAATTTTGGCATTGCAGTATGGATAATTAGATCAATCAAAGAATGATTACGTCAACAATTTGGCACATTCAGGCATCATTATGTGGACACGTACCTGAAAACCTCTCCTTTACAACTTCTCAGCACCGCACATGGAATTGCTGCTGGCTCTGGCTCTGTGAGAGGACGGTGCGTACATGCCTTCATGAACTTTTAGATCGAAGATGGAGACAGGGTCGAATTGAATTGGAGATGCGTTTCAAAAGAGGACGCCAGGCGCATCTATTTAGCGGGATCGATCCAGGTAGTGCAGTTTGGGGCCGTGTTGATAAAGCCACATGTCGGCACGTTTTATCAAAAATTCATCGATTCTGGTGAACCAACCTGGAGCTTACCGTGGAGGATGAAGAAGATGCGACTGAAGAGCCCGGCAAAAAAATTCCAGGCCTGTATCTCCCGATCTTTTCGGAACTCTTTTTCTTTCTAGAACAGCCAAGCACTTCATTGTCGTAGTCAATGCCGTGGTGTTCTCCTAAGCTAGGGATATGCTAGCTAGCAATTGGGTTGATCCATCTGAACTTCCGATTGCTGTGTGTCCTCATATTATATGGAGAAGTACGCTTTCTCCATCTGGTAGTTTATTGCAGAGACGGGCCGAGGAGGTGGAGCACCACGGGAAAGACTTGGGGTGCCCAAGGTGAGATCGCGATCGTCCTAAGAAGAACTGCGGAGAGGTCTGCTGTTTGATGAACCACACGGGAGAGATGATCCACACGTACGGGAGAGAGAAGGCTGGGAAAATACGTAGGGGATAAGGACTATAGGGCAAGGGAGGGGCGTGGTGGTCCTGGTGGATCTATTACCATTACGTAGATCAAACGGTGGCCGTTTCCTACTCAGTTAAATTAAAGGCTAGTTGTTTCTGATTAACGTGGGATTTTCTAGCTATTTCACTATTTTTGACCCGTATTTTCCTTTTAGTATATAATAGATAGAATAGATAGATAGATAGATAGATTCTACTTCATTCTGAAAAACTTCAGAAACATTTCAAAAAGATCCAGTTTTATGTCTCAATAAGTAAATATAAATATCTACTTGAGTCATTCTTGAAGATAGATGAATCCACTGCTTCCAACAATACTTATTGGACTACACACATCGATATGCATTTTTCCAATTATTTTTTTGCTCGTTCTTTATGGCCTTTGAATTGTATTTTAGTTTACTTCACTAATTGGATGAATTTGCAAGTTTCAGATGATTATCAATCAGATGACTTCAAAATTCATCACTATGAAATTTCTCCATGCTGGTTTCTCCAATGTGACTAAATGTAGTGCCACACAGATGTGGTATTCTTAGTCTTGCGACATTTAGCGTCAGTGTTATGGATGTTCAATTTTATTAACAATATTCATAACATACATCTTATTCACAATATGAGTATGGCCTTTTGTTCATAACATTGAACAACTATTTTTCTCTCATGAACAATCTCCTTGCATCTTCTATGCAATGGGCTAGATTGTACAAAAACTCTAAAATGAATCACGATAATAAATATAGAGGAAATACACTGATGGAAATACTCTAACCTTTTACATTCCATCAAATATTTTAACATCATTATTTGTTGGTCATTTAGGCCTTTTGATGTTTCTTGCAACAATTCGCAATAATATGCAATCGAGTCTATGTCCTTGTGATCAACCTTTTAACCACAATACTGAAGAATCAGTGAACAACAAATTGATCATATTGCCCAAGAACTACAATTTACTTGACAAACCATCTTTACATCACATAACTTTTATGACATTCATACCTGAGCTAGACATTCCAGTCTACTTTCTTTCTGCCTTTTACTTCTTATAGTTTTACTTCAATATTTCTCTCACTCTCAGAAGAAACATCAACTTTAAGAGTGGCGTGAGCCCCAAACTTCCCTAGGCGAGTAAGTCTCATTACATCCTTCGGTTTTGTTCTTTCTCTATAAGTTCTCACCGTCAACACATGACTGGCGTTCATCCGGATCTAACGCATTTCAGTCCTAAACATAGTTGAACGCTTCACTAGAACTTGCAAACAAAACACTTCTTTAGATATCGCATATCTTTTAGCCTTTGTTTGTTTCTGAAAACAATTTTTAGTTCCAAGAATATCACATAACTATCCCAAACATTTTGAAGTTCGGGTTTCTCGGAAGCAAGCAGACCGTAATGCAATTCTACCTTTTGGATCGAAGGACGTGAGTCTTGTCATCCACAACATCAGCAAGAGAGTATTGTAAACATGCAGTAGGACAAAATCCTTCTTGGCACTTTTAGAGGACGATCTGTGATACATAACAGTCAATCTATTTCAACAACAAAGGTGGAACCGTGAGCCATAATTCTACAACTATAATGCAAACTACACATAGACATTGTTCATAATTAATTTGCACTAGTTATTAAACTTAATTAATACATAATAGTACTCCCACTCAAATCAATATCTGTCATAATTGATAGCGAGTGATCCAAGATCCAAATCTAGTTCTTAATCATTGAGGTGGACATCACTGATGACGAGAATTTTGACCGGTGGGCAAACTTTTGCCGATCATATCTCCATATGACTCTTGTTCATCTTTAGATGCTTTGTGCTCCGAGCTCAGAACGATTCTGCTAGAACTTCAAGACAACCGAGTGCTATCTGCATGCATGGTTTGACCATCCCCGTCTTACACCTCACGTCCCGTTTGTACTCATGTGGACATGACGCAGCGTGTTATAGACGGTTGCAACACTGGGAAGAGCACCTTTTAACTTGGTATTTACTGTGAGAGATCACCCTAATAATTGACTACTGCACAATCAAAGGGTGCAAACAACAAAGGGATAAACATCTTAGGCAATTCATAATAGCATGATATGGTATAGCCCAGGGCGCCGGGAATCCTCCATGATCGTCTTCAATATCCATTTGAAGCGACGTGATGGCCAATATTTCATTGTGGTGGCAACCGTTTCAAAAAATGTTACGTTGGCGGCAATTTCAGAAAACGTTGCCATGGCGACCGTTTCAGAAAACATTGCCGTGGCACCAAAATCTGAAATTCCGCCGTGGCACGAAATTATATCTCCTCATCCCGCGCCTGGTTCACCTTCTCCTTGTCGGGGTCCTCCATGTACGTCTTGCCACCGTGACCTGTAACCTATCTCTACGATATTTACATTAAGGTGGCAATCTCGTTGCTCCAGCCATCATGCCGTGACGCGCAGGCCACTTAACATTACAACATATAACCATCTCATACATAAACTCATTGTCATGACGAAGGCTATACCACATCATATGCAAACCCTGCAAAACCAAGTAAGATGTCCTCTAAACGGTTTGGCAAATTTTAATTACATGGCTTCTAGGGTTTCCGGATAAACCTAGCTACCTACGTGCACACCATAAAGTGATAATCCTTGTTGCTAGATTAACTTTCAGGGTGTGTGAAAGAAGAGACTTAATTAAAAATCTCATTCCCCACACTAAACTTCATCAAATATGCGTGACCCCCTAGAAGATCGTTCATCTTCGTCGCCCACTTGCGTACGCGATGATCCACTATTCTGGACTATGGTTAAGCCCAACGAACTGTTAGCAGATCGTCAATAGCTAGAGCCGAGCGATTGTCAGAACCTTGTAAAAAGCGACAGCATGCCGTCAATGAACTGAACCGAAGCAACACTCGAGGGAAGCATAGCAAGAACATCACCCTCACATTCACATGTGATCTAGATCGAAACCTGCATTTACTCATAGAACGGCTCTGATGCCACTGCTGGGAAACGTAGTAGAAAACAAAAAAATTCGCCCTACGATCACCCAGGAACAATATGAAGATGCATATAGGGTTTGGATCAATGATCGTTACCGACTCCGGAGTGCAGCGGAAGTAGACGAGTCAGTGTAGATCGTACTTGGAGTCCCATGAACGTTGATGACTATCCCGCGAACTGCCCTCGAACAAAAGACCGAAAGCACGGCCTCTCTACCTGGTTACAAGCGTACGGACTTCACGATCCGGCAGCGCTTCACCATCCGGAGCTAATCGTCGCCGGAGAATTACAGGGAGGAGTTTAGAACCACACGGGGCTTCTAAATATGAGGATTAGAGGAGGCTAGGGCTTTCTCTAATTAGTCAACTAGGACCAGCTAGAACTAGCACTAGATGAACTAGAGGAGGCTTTAAAACTTGCGTACACAATACAGCAAAATCCCCTAGTATATATAGGTTGGAGGGGAGGGAGGGGGCAGCCGCCAAGGGGGAAGGACTCCCCTTTGGTGCGCCGGCCTTGGGGAGGAGTCCCATTCCCTCCCCTAGTAGGATTTGGCCTCCCCTACAAGGAAAGGGGGGCGCCACTTCCATATGGGCCTTTGTGGCCCATATCTCCTTCGACCACTTGGCCTTTTAAGGCCCGTTGATATTAAATTTAATATATAAATGTTCTAAATATTTTCAGACCATTATATATATAATTTAACATCCCCGGAAACATTTTCCGCCTATATATATTAATCGATAATACCCGGTATTACCCGATATTCACCGAAACCCTTCCGGTGACCCCGTAACGCTTCCGGAACCTCTCAGAATTAGTTTGAATATTAATGAAACAATTCCACAAATATATTCTCACCACTCCCGTCCCACTAACACTCAAAAGATCATGATTACCTTAAGCTTGTGACCCCATAGGTTCGGTAAATCATAGACATGAGCGAAATCCCTTCGTTCAACGACCGATAGCGGAACCGTGGACATCCATATTCGAGTGAACCTTTGGTTATCATGTGATGTTCCCTTTGCTGCGTGATACTTTACAAAACTCGGTGTGCATCGGTATCCTCTTGAGTCATCACCTTGCTCACTATACCGTTGCTCCCGTTACTGTCAGGCCCATTTCTGGGATAAATCATAGAAGAGCCTCAAGTCATACCAGCCCCAAGAACAACTGGTAGACTTCCTTGATACAGATAACCAGTACAAATATAATATTACACAGGGTTGAGTCAGAGGGCTCAACAATTATTCCAAGCTTGCCAATATACTACGGTGGTGGAATAAAAGAGTGGTGTGATGGTAGAACAACACTGATACAATAAAATAAAGTCAAGCGTCAGTGTGAGGCTTGATTATTTTATTGGTGTAGAGGAAGCACTGCGGATGATACATGTGATGGACTCCAAGCTCACAGGTTGACTGACTGGGACACCTCTAAGCGTCGGGCTCACTAGCGCAATCTCCTTCCACAAGCTCGTCCTCCTCCAGGTCTGGCCAATAAAATAGCCAGGGACAAGCCAGTGAGTACGTTGGAATGTACTCGCAAACATTATGAACGAAAGATATACCGAATGCATATGCCCATGATGGATTAAATGATATGCTCATGCTGACCGAAATTTAAAACATGGCATGATAAATATTAGCATGTGCAGAAAAATTAAAGTGTTAGTGACAAACCAAGAAAGTTAAAAGTGGAAAATCGGGCGAGACAGGACCGCCCGAGTATCCAAGAGAAATGCCAAAAGGGTGTCTAAAAGAAAATTCGGGCGAGACAAGACCGCCCGAGAACTCAAGCGACGCCACGAGAGCTCTTGAAAAGAAATGCCAAACGGGTGTCTAAAAGAGAATCGGGCGAGATAGGACCGCCCGAGAACTCAAGCGATGCCACGAGAGGTCTTGAAAAGAAATGCCAAACGGGTGTCTAAAAGAGAATCGGGCGAGACAGGACCGCCGGATAACTCAAGCGACGCCACGAGAGGTCTTCAAAATAAAATCGAGTGTCCGGGGTAGTCCAGCCAGCCCCTGAGACACTCAGGAAATAAAATAAGAGAAACGGGTTAGTCCACAATCTTATGCATAGTAACAATAATATTCACAACCATAATATTCCTGATAACAAAAATATCCATGACAGCATTAGTGATGAAATAATAATATTTTGTAAAATATTTGATGCTCAAATTAATTATTTCCTCCGAAGACCCACACCGGACCGACACTTTACCCTTCCCAGCTAACGTCCTTGACCACGGACACGGCTATTCGAATAGGTATAACTCTGCAGAGGTTGTACTCTTTACCCACGTGCATGGGGTTTCTTTAGTCAACACCGTGGCTCTGACTAATTCCCACCACGGTCTTTCGGTTGACAACACACCTGACCAGCACACACCAGATTAACTTTCCGGATGCCAGGAATCACACAAAGCACCGTTCAAGAAAAACTCTAAGTCGGGGAGACTACAATCTCGAATAGCATGGGATCACTATTCATATGCGCGGATTACAAGGGGTGCCCCCCTCTCGGCCCAGCCGGATACACCCATGCCCCCTGACCTGATGACGGGCATTAGTCCATGGCCGTGGAAACCCTCATCATGGCACTCTATGTGGTGTGTACACAGACAGGGGTTAGCAACTTACTAAACCGTACTTCCCTCACGGGAAGACCCGTGGCAGCACGATGTTTAGCTAGGTGTGACGGAACAAGACTCGATCTAGGTCGACTCAGGAGGTGTTGTTATTATTACTGGCATGCCTCACATGCCACGGTGACACCGTCGTGTCGTAACGAGACCGTGCTCACCAGCACGTCCCAGGCAGGAGTCACACTCCTGATTTCTCACCACACACGTCACGTTAGAATGATACCATGAATGCATACAAGATATGCACAATATGACATGACCGATGCATGCTCACACTACTACTACATATGTGGTGCAATTTTAACCGATGCAACCATGCAATCACCATATCCCAGGTTCAAAAATTCTTGCCTTGTCCAAAGTAGTCAGAACAAGAACCCTCGAAATTCCCGGCAAAGTTTTCCTCCTCGTTTTCTGGAAAAATCAAATTCAAATTCAAATTAAAAATTTGGCAACAGTACCAAAAATTGTCTCAAAATATTTTTAAATAAATACTAAAAAAACTAGAGATAAAAATAAGAATTTCAAAAAAAGAATCAACTCAATCAGAGTTGTGGTTTAAAAGTTATTCAACTTTTAAACCCAGGGGTCTTTCTGCAAAATAGCTAGTCCCTGTGCGGTTTAAACAGAAAACGGTTCGGCAGAAGTACGCTTTTCAGCGGAGAAGGCGTAAAGGACAGAATGCGCCTTCAGTTTAAAAGCAGAAAAAAAGAAAACACTGACGGGTGGGGTCCACCCGTCAGGTTTGAATTTAAACGTGCTCACGCGCGAAGACAGTGGGAAGGCGGCGATCACCGGCGACGATCGCCGGGCTTGCAGTGGTTGGCGATGATCGGAACGTGACCAGAGAGTCCGTCCGCGTCGGTGGGTGGCGGTGGTGGTCGCCGGCGAGCAGTAGAACGACGGCGAGGTCGACGGCGGCGGACGGTGGTTCGGGTGACGGCGGATCTCGCCGGAGAGACGGGGAAGCTCCGAATTGGTGCGCAGGATCGACAAGAGGGAGTGATGCGAGGTTACGGGTAGAGTTTTGGAGGCGGAGATGGGGTGATGGTGGTGAACTGATCAGCGGAGGTGGCGGCGGGTCGGTGGTCGGAGAGGAGGAAGATGACCTCCTCGAGGTCGGGGGAGTGTAATGGAGGTCGATTTGGAGGTGGTGTGGGTGGTACGAGGAGTGAACGGAGCTCGGGAGCTCCTATTTATAGGCGATCCGAGGAGGGCCGAGGCGTGCGGACGACGCCGGAGTAAATTCCAGCCGTTGAGTTGGTTATGGACGGAGGGAAGGTTCAGCGCATGATCGTGGAGGTCAAATGAGCTCTCCAGAAGCATTATCATGGACGAATTCGGGTCTGATCGTCTTATCCGCGAAGTGACTCCCGTACGGGTGCGGCGGACGGCGATCAGCTCCGGCGACTGCCAGCGGGCCCAGGGTGGTGTGGTCGGCGTGGAGAAGATGCGAAGGAGGTGCCGCGTGGAGGAGAGGTAGGTGAGGGGAGCAGCAGCAGTAGTGAAGAGGGCGGGCGCCGTGGCGATCTGCCCGGTCCATCACGAATGAGCACGGTGGCCGCTGCACCGGTCAGCCACCGTGTTGTCGGTAGTGGCCACTGACCAGAGGTGTCCCACGGCGGCTCATTGATGATTGAGGGAGGCGTGGATGAGAAGGAGAGGTGATGGAGTGGAGTGTACGGCATCGATCGCCACTGCCTCTGAAGAAATTCAGTTTACTGAATTTTCTGACGGCGATGAACAGTACGCACATGAGATGTATGACAGAATGCCAGGAGGTGCTAGGGATTTTAGGAATTTAGGAGGATTTTTGTGGTGAGGTGTTGATGCATATAAGAGAGTCTGGCAAAGTTTCAGAATTTTTGGAGCTATAAAAATTGAGTTTGTATCAGAGAGATTGTTTCTGGTCCAAATTTAAACTGGATGAAATTTGAAAATTTTGAACTATGGAACCGAATGTTTTTGGTGAAATGGGTTGTGGGTACTGTCTAGTTGCTAGAATAATTTTTGTGGGAGCAGAAGACTCATAGAAAATATGGTTCCTTTGTAAACCAAAGAAACCATGAATAAAATAAATTCCAACTTTGGAATTTAGTAAATATTGTAGAAATATTTTTGTAAGGTGGAAAGGAGTTGGATACTGTCCTAGAAGGTGTGAGTGACTTGTGGTATAATTAGAGGTGGCAGAGAAACTATTGGAAGAATTTAGAAGGGCTTGAAAGAAATGAAAAGACCATTTCCATGGAAAAATTTAATTATTGCAAAAACTTTTCTAAATGAAAATTGTTTGTGATCCTCCAAAATAATTTTCCAAATAAATAACCTTCCAAATCAGAACCATTTAATTTTTTTAAAACCCAATTAAAAATTAGAATGATTCTCAGAACAGAAGAAAGAGAAAAAGAAATATAGGGCCAGAATAATTCAAAGCATTTTATTTTTAGGAAAAGATTTGAAAATTTCAGAGAGAAAATTTTGGGGTGTTACAGTTACCTGTTTTGTTCTTCTTTCTCGTTGACGTGTTCCGGCATCCCCTTGACGTAGTCACCTATGTCTCGCCAGATGATGATGGATGCCATCACACCGAGAGGGCCCTAAGAATATCTTTCCATCGTCGAAGGAGCAAATCCTACTCTCGAGCTATCCGGTCACTTGTCAATCTTTCCGATGAACCTGAAAGTTGTCGTTATGATCACCTTGTTACAGATGATGTTTGAGAAACCACAAAGTCCACCGTCCGGTAGGAAGTGACCGAGACACTCTCATGGTCCGCGGAACTAAAACACATGCTAACACTCTGTGCTATAACAAATGATTTCAGACGATATAATCACAAAGTATAACTGACAAGTTTTGGGTCGATTCAATATGATCATTCTTCCAACATCATACCCTCAATGTTGTTTTACGACTATCGTTACACTTAACGATATCCTAAGATCCGGAAAACGTGATCACCAACAACACTTGAGCCAGTCTTAGAGCTGAGACTAGGAACTTATTGTTTACCGTTTATCATTTCACACATGCATATGAGTTTTCCACTGAATCGCATATTCCAGGATCATATCAGTTATAGCATGAAATATAAACTCTTAATTATGAATAATGGAAATATAATAATACAATATTATTGTGTCTAGGGCATATTTCCAACAGTCTCCCACTTGCACTAGAGGCAATAATCTAGTTAGCACATTTTCATTAACACCAATGGTAATCCGGTGTTTGTCCATGCTTTGCTTGTGGTATAGGCTTCATCCTATCAGATCTTAACAACTTCAGAGCCGCGTGTATCATTTGCATTTCTATGCATCTATCATGCTTTCACAAGAATTCATAATTTGTGTGAAACCGACTTTGTATATATATTGAATCACTGGTAGAACCTTTGATTCCTTATACTGAGTTATGGAACAACTATTAAGAATAGTGTTCCAATGATACATTCATCTAGAAACCATACCGAGCTCATAAATGAAGTTCTGATTCATTACCCTCCATTATTGCTTCTAAAGTGACAATATACTCAGCCTTCTGTTATAGAATTCACCATAGGAATTTTCTTGGACCAATTCCAACTTATTGTGCCACCATAAATTACTTTATTTTTTAAATCGAAAAATCGCTTGGGGCACAGATGAAGATTTTATCGATGTATTACTTACAACGAGCCTGTATTGATGTAACTCCTTGCAACAATCTCTTCATTTTCTCCGTGTGCGAGAAACATGTCGTCAATACTTAACAACATTTTTCATTGTTATCCTATGATTAATATATGACCATACTAGTACTTTACTCACAACTAACTTGGAGTACTGGAAATATCTGGTTGTTTGCAAACCATGGAATACAACTGTGTTTGAAATCATATTTCGCTCATCAGTATTCAGGATACTGATTCTTGCTAAAACTCCTTCCATGTGACTTTGACAAGAAACTCTTCTTGGCAATATTCATACTAAACTACTTTAGTATCCTGTCAATATGTATTTTGGCTAAGCCCGATTAGACACTACTATCTCCATAGATCTTTATGCCTAATACCAAGACTATTCATTTCCTAAGTATTTTACTGAAAAACTAGTTTCAATAAAGAACTTTACACAATTTCCAATCAACAATATGTCATGCACATATAGTGTTTAGAAATATTATCATGCTCCCACTTACTTTCTTGTAAAATACAAGCCTCTTCGCTTTACTCGATGAAATCAATTTATTTGACCATTTCATCAGTACGAAGATTCCAACTCCACTATGCTTGCTTCAGATCATTATAGGATCTCTTGAAGTTTGCATACTTACTAGTATCCTCTAGATCGAAAAAATTACCTTCGACCGTATCAAATATACAACCTTGGTTCCATCTCATGGGAATCATTTGACATCCATCTATTATATCTCATAATTGAAATATTTAGTAGTTGCTAGTTTAACCCGAACTGACTTTAAGTATTGCTATGATGAGACAATCTCGTCATAGTCAATTCTTTGATTTTGTCATAAACTATTTGTAACAAGTCAAGCATTATAAAACATTTTTTTCTTTGTCAATTTATAGATCCATTACTATTCTTTAGACCCCGAGTCTTTCGAAGGGTTCATCAAGTTCTAAGCTTGAATTATGTGAATGGATACTATCTCGGATTATGTTGGCATATAGCCAATTTCCGGAGTCAGGGCCTATCAATGCTTCTCTCTGAATTATAGGTTCATTGTTTGTCCAACAATATTTCATCTGCACACTAGAAAGGTCTGCACAAATTTTCCCAACCTATATAGTTCAGCTACAAGTTCGACCGTAGTCTCTATATCTCATGTAGAGGCTTTCGTATCAGTCGCAGTAGGAAATTCTAGAATTACTTCCAGTGTTTCTTTTCTTTGATCTGATCACGAAGATTCTGCAATCTTGTCGAGTTGCACTGTCCTCCCACTCACACTTTTGCAAAAAACATTTTTTTCAAAATTTCCGCACTCTGTGGCAAAACAGTTTGCCTCGACGTAGTGATAGAGTAATACCCAACTATTTGGGATAACCTACAAAGTAGCACTTATTTCAACAAATTTGATGGCGCTCTTTTTTAGTGTAAAAGCCATAGTCTCTAAAGCATCACATTAAAAAGTATATTGGCAAAATATTTAATTTCATCTTTGATCTCACCATGTCATACATAGCTTGATTGCATCTACTTTAAACACTCTACTCTTAGCAGTGCTCTACGATTTGCAAGCTATAAAATACTTTTCATAGCTCATCAGACATTCGCCAAACTTGTAACTCAAATATTCCTTTCTTCAATCTAATTGAAGAAACATAATTTTCTTGTTACAATAAATTCTACTTCATTCCAAAAACATTCGGAAACATTTAAAAAAGATCCAGTTTTATGTCTCAATATGTAAATATAAATATCTACTTGAGTCATCCTTGAAGATAGATGAATGCACTGCTTGCAACAATACTTATTGGACTACACACATCGATATGCATTTTGCCAATTATTTTGTTGCTCGTTCTTTATGGCCTGTGAATGGTATTTTAGTTTACTTCACTAATTGGACGAATTTGCAAGTTTCAGATGATTATCAATCAGATGACTTCAAAATTTATCACTATGAAATTTCTCCATGCTGGTTTCTCCAATGTGACTAAATGTAGTGCCACACAGATGTGGTATTCTTAGTCTTGCGACATTTAGCGTCAGTGTTATCGATGTTCAATTTTATTATCAATATTCATAACATACATCTTGTTCACAATAAGAGTTTGGCCTTTTGTTCATCACATTGAACAACTTTTTCTCTCTCATGAACAACCTCGTTGCAACTTCTATGCAATAGGCTAGAGTGTACAAATACTCTAAAATGAATTACAATAATAAATACAGAGGAAATACACTGATGTAAATACCGTAACCTTTTACAATCTATCAAATATTTTAACATCATTATTTGTTGGTCATTTAGGCCTTTCGATGTTTCTTGCAATGATTCGCAATAATATGCAATCGAGTCGATAACCTTGTGATCAACCTTTTAACCACAATACCAAAGAATCAGTGATCAACAAATTGATCATATTACCCAAGAACTACAATTTACTTGACCAACCATCTTTACATCACATAACTTTTATGACATTCATACCTGAGCTGGACATTCCAGTCTACTTTTCTTTCTGCCTTCTACTTCTTATAGTTTTACTTCAATATTTCTCTCACTCTCAGAAGAAACATCAACTTTAAGAGTGGCGTAAGCCTCGAACTTCCCTAGGCGAGTAAGTCTCATTACATCCTACGGTTTTGTTCTTTCTCTATAAGTTCTCACCGTCAACACATGACTGGCGTTCTTCCGGATCTTACGCATTTCAGTCTTAAACATAGTTGAACGCTACACTAGAACTTGCAAACAAAACACTTCTTTAGATATCACATATACTTTAGCCTTTGTTTGTTTCTGAAAACAATTTTCAATTCCAAGAATATCACATAACTATCCCAAACATTTAGAAGTTTTGGTTTCTCGAAAGCAAGCAGACCTTTCTACCATTTGGATCGAAGGACGTGAGTCTTGTCATCCACAACATCAGCAAGAGAGTACTGTAAACATGCAGTAGGACAAAACCCTTCTTGGCACTTTTAGAGGACGATCCTCTCAAACATAAAGTTTAAACCAGATAAATAACAGTCAATCAATTTCAACAACAAAGGTGGAACCGTGAGCCATAATTCTAACTATAATGCAAACAACACATAGACATTGTTCATAATTAATTTCCACTAGTTATTAAACTTAATTAATACATAATAGTGCTCCCATTCAAATTAGTATCTCTCATAATTGATAGCGAGTGATTCAAGATACAAATCTAGTTCTCAGTCATTGATGTCGACATCACTGATGATGAGAATTTTGACTGGTGGGCAAACTTTTGCCGATCATATCTCCATATGACTCTTGTTCATCTTTCGATGCTTTGTGCTCCGAGCTCAGAACGATTCTGCAAGAACTTCAAGACAACCAAGTGCTATCTACATGCATAGTCTGACCATCCCTGTCTTACACCTCATGTCCCGTTCGTACTCATGTGAACATGACACACTCCGGAATGCTACGTGTTATGGAAGGTTGCAACACTAGGAAGAGCACATTTTAACTTGATATTTACTGTGAGAGATCACCATAATAATTGACAACTGTGCAATCAAAGGGTGCAAACAACAAAGGGCTAAACATCTCAGGCAATTCATAATAGCATGATATGGTATAGCCCTGGGCGCCGGAAATCCTCCATGATCGTCTTCAATCTCCATTTGAAGCGATGTGATGGCCAATAGTTCATTGCCGTGGCAACCGTTTAATAAAACGTTGCCGTGGCGGCAATTTCAGAAAACGTTGCCATGGCTACCATTTCAGAAAACGTTGCCGTGGCACCAAAATCTGAAATTCCGCCGTGGCATGAAATTATAGCTCCTCGTCCCGCGCCTGGTACACTTTCTCCTCCCCGGGGTCCTCCGTGTACGTCTTGCCACCGTCACATGTAACCTATCTCTACGATATTTACATTAAGGTGGCAATCTCGTAGCTCCAGCCATCATGCCGTGACGCGCAGGCCACTTAACATTACAACATATAACCATCTCATACATAAACTCATTATCATGACGAAGGCTATACCACATCATATGCAAACCCTACAAAACCAAGTTAGACGTCCTCTAATCGGTTTGGCAAATTCTAATTATGTGGCTTCTAGGGTTTCCGGATAAACCTAGCTACCTACGTGCACACCATAAAGTGATAATCCTTGTTGCTAGATTAACTTCCAGGGTGTGTGAAAGAAGAGACTTAACAAAAAAATCTCGTTCCCCCACACTAAACTTCATCAAATACGCGTGACCCCCTAGAAGATCGTTCATCTTCATCACCCTCTTGTGTACGCGACAGTTCACTATTCTTGACTAGGGTGAAGCCCAAGGAACTATTAGCAGATCGTTAACAGCCAGAGCCGAGCAATTGTCAGAACCTTGTAAAAAGCGACACCATGCCATCAATGAACTGAACCGAAGCAACACTCGACGGAAGCATAGCAAGAACATCACCCTCACAATCACATGTGATCTAGATCAAAACCTGCATCTACTCATAGAACCTCTCTGATGCCACTGTTGGGAAACGTTGTATAAATCAAAAAAATTCGCCCTACGATCACACAGGAACAATATGAAGATGCATATAGGGTTTGGATCAACAATCGTTACCGACTCCAGAGTGCAGCAGAAGTAGACGAGTCGGTGTAGATCGTACTTGGAGTCCGTCAAACGTCGATGACGATCCCGCGAACCGCCCTCGAATGATCCCTCGAACAGAAGACCGAAAGCACGGCCTCTCTACTTGGTTGCAAGCGTACGGTCTTCATGATCTGGCAGCGCTTCGCCGTCCAGAGCTAATCGTCGCTTGAGAATTAGAGGTAGGAGTTTAGAACCACATGGGGCTTCTAATTATGAGGATTATAGGAGGCTAGGGCTTGCTGTAATTAGTCAACTAGGACCAGCTAGAACTAGCACTACATGAACTAGAGGAGGCTTCAAAACTTGTGTACACAATAGAGCAAAATCCCCTATTATATATAGGTTGGAGGGGAGGAAGGGGGTAGCAAACCAAGGGGGAAGGACTCCCCTTTGGTGCGCCGGCCTAGGGGAGGAGTTCCACTCCCTCCCCTAGTAGGATTCTGCCCCCCTACAAGGAAAGGGGGCGCCACTTCCATATGGGCCTTTGTGGCCCATATCTCCTTCCACCACTTGGCCTTTTAAGGCCTGTTGATATTAAATTAAATATATAAATGTTCGAAATATTTTCAGACCATTATATATATAATTTAACATCCCCGGATACATTTTCCACCTATATATATATTAATCGGTAATACACATTATTACCACTACAAACTTTGCTCTATTCAGTGACAAATACCCTCGTGGCAAAACAGGAAACGTCGCCAAAAATCATTTTCTGTGACGGTCCACCGTCACGAGGTGTTTTCCTCCCGGGGCAGGGCCTGAGCCAACTTTGTTGATGTTCTAGAGTGATTTTGGGCGACGATATTGGGCGTCACTAGGCAGGTCCATTTTCAGGGATGGTTTGTAGTGTCACAGTAAATGTTGAGCATCACAAACAATCTGAGGCGGGTTTAAAAAATGGATAACAAATTGGCTTGTTGGTGTTAAAATTGTAGTACCTTATAAATTCTACCATGACAGAGTTAGAATCAAATTTTTAGTTTTTAGGGTTGAGATGCTTGTATCGAAATCCATTGATTATTTCTCCATGCATGCTCTCAGTATTACAAAATGTCATAATTTCTTATTACTACTTAATAGAACATACATGTTCATCATCATCATATCAGTACCAACAGTAGCATAAAACATGACATACAGAGATGGACGATCATGAGGCAACATGAGGGAGAGTCAGAACTACTCCTCATCTGGTTCAGCAGCAATGAAACCGAGGAAGAGAAAGGTCCCTACACGTCCATGGTGTAGTACGAAGACCATCCTGTCTCCAATATCCATGTCATACACGTCGACTACTTTGCTCCACCCATTAAGGACAATGCTTCCATCTCCTTGTCCTGAAGCCGAGTATGAAGTCGAACTAATGTTCACTCTAGGATGGAGAACAATGGTCAGCTCTCCATTTGCACCCATCTCCTTAGGCACAACACGTTGTGGAAGTATCTGGTGGCATAACACAATTTGATCACTTTAAGCAATCTACATAAGTACCTGCACTATCTGAAGATAATGAGAGTAGATACAATTCTAACCATGAGTCTATCGTCAATGTTGGTCTTGTTCAACGTGTGCAGCAGAGGCACGTAGGAATGATCTCTTGGTCCAGCATTGTAACCGTCCACGAGCATCCAAATTTGATCAACAAAGCCAACGACAAACCAAATCTCTTCCCAAGTTACTCTGCTCCCTTCAGTAACCTCCATGTTTTCTATAAAATGTTTTGTTACAATATCCACTCCGTAATAAGCTATGAAAATATTTATAAATAAGATTTGTTAAATATAGTAGCAGGATGAAATGTTGTTAATTAAAATTGCTCAATATTTGCCAGAATACTTACACGGATGAGTTATTGGATCAGTGCTCAAACGTACCCGGAGGTGACGTTTAGGTTTTCCACCTAGTCTGATGGAAGTATGTCCTGTGAAAAAGGTCCTATCTTCTTCGTTCCTGATCCTCCATAGAAAACAGAAGCCCTCTCATGTCTCTAGGTGGACATGTGCAGTGATCCTGACAGATCTGTTTATACTCAGCTTCTTCAGAAGTTCATCCCTTGCAAAGCAGGGGATGCTCTGCACAAAAGTCATAGATTGCTCAAAATTACTTAGGTTTTTTATGAAGCAGGTACCGTTTATGAAAGTGCTAAATACCATTTCCGACTGTGCTTACTAGAATTTACGAACATTGGATATCACAAATTAGGTTCTGAATTTGTTAGTTTCAGATAGATTTATGAAAATATCAGTGCTGCAATACAAATCTGGAATTTTCTATATCATAATAATCATAAAAGAAATTTTCAGATTACACATAGGTTACCTCTGACATCTAAAGAGGGAAATGTAGCAGCAAGTGGTACCAAGGGGGTACAGTTGACAATTTACCAAATTTAGTTAGGTCTACCTATTTTTAGATACTTTCCATTATAAGCATGATTTCTATTGAACTCATGAGCAGACATTTCTACTTATGAACCAATCATGAAATCCATCAGCATTTATGTGTTAAAATCCACATGCAGAGAATCTTCACAACTTAACCAAACACTTGACCGACATGTATGTTTGATACACTTCAAATCTAAGAACCATACTGTAGTTTTTTTGAATCCTTGCGGAAGTGTGATGCGGAGGTACTTGTCCTTCTGAACATAGGGGAGACCGTAGAGATTCCTGGTGTCCAAACAGTTCCGGCATTGCATATCAAAACCCTCGATTATTTCAAAATAGCATCTGGAGGTGATTTGTACTGGATTAAGGTCATTTGCATCTGATAAGGAGATGTACATGAAGACTTACCTTCATCTGGTCTGACTGAACCCGATGGCCTAGGGTTTTTTTTTGGTACGGGAAGAGCTGAACCACGACAAGCGTTGGCGTCAAGCGGCTACCCTCCTCGGCGTGTTTGATCAAGGGGGAAAGATGGCAGCAGTCCTCGTCGGCGTAGATGGAGCTGCGGCCAAGTATTGCCGCAATACGTGCCGACGATAGGCGGCGAGAGACTGGATTTGGGACAATACGCGGGCGAGCGGGGGTTTTCAGTGAAGGAGATGAACAGAGATGGCGAAGCTGATGGGACTATACACGAGCGTTTCTCTGGTTTGGGCCAACTTGTTTTTTGAGGGGGCCCACTTGTAAGCTGTACCACAGATTATGTATTAGAATAAAAATGCAACATAAATTGTGTAATCAAGGGATAAGGAAAATACATGTAAAACAACAAATTATGTATGAAAATAATGGAGCATCGATTAAATCAGAGTGGTGCAGAATTTTTGGGACATTTTCATCAATGTCATGCATGGAAAATCAATAAAATAACTAAAATGCATTCCCGAAATTTTCAAAACAAGGACTTCGAAATTATTTCAAAGGATGTGACAGAATGATGTAAGCATTTACACAATGTTTACATCATTCTACCACATCTATTGAATCAACCTCGAGGTATAGCCACTTCCCAGTCGGTCACCCATCCTCAGACTACTCCAGCCGCAGCGCACTAAACTTGGGAGTTCAACATGCTTAACTTGGGAGTTCTGTTTGGAATGGGGTACCGAAAGGGAAGATGCACCTTGGTGATATTGGTTGTCAATCAGACGTATGAGACCTATGAGAATGGCACATACATTTTTCATGACCAAACTCATATCACATTTTCATGACCAAACATGTCATCTAGTAATTCCATAGACCTTCTAGAGTCCATTAAACATGTCTTGGAAGACCAAAAAATCATATTCAAAATTGTGGAAACTATGATTTGGAGGCTAATTTACCAGGCATGACTGACCAAAAAATCATTTTCTAAATTGTGAAAACAATAATTTGGAGGTTAATTTACCAGACTAGACTGAATTTTGAGAACAAGTACTTGTTGGTTAATTTCACAGAGAGGACTGAATAGTTGACCGAACTCATATCACATTTTTCCAATTAACATTCTTTAATAAACAAAAAATAATTGTCAAAAATTTCAAAACAAGGACCTTGAGGTTAATTTAAGTGATGGGACGCATCACTATATACATTTAAGCGTGTACAATCAGTCCTATACACACTTAAATGTTTACAGTGACCCATCCCATCAATTAATTTAACCTCGAGGCTACTTCCCATACGGTCACCCATCCTCAGACTCCTCCAGCCCCAGCACGCTTAACTTGGGAGTTCTGATAGGAGGAGCCATCGGTAGGCAAGCTGCTCCTTGCTGATATGGGATGCTTCTTCGCGTTCTCTATGGCTTACACAGCTGACCTCACGCCACCGGTCCAATACCACATCGCCCGTGAATCTAGAAGCTTCCCCCCTTCGTCTAGCTCCTTCCCGTGTTTTCCCCTATTTTTTGCCGCATGCCCTCCTATAGAACCGCCTCATGCCGGCCAATTCCGGCGAGCAAACCCAGCACATATCAGCCCCCGGTCATGCTTCGTCTGAAAATCACCACCTGCAACAATATCGACGGCAGATGGAATCACCTGATATCCAGCCGTCCATCTCCATGCCCCTCTCCACCTTGTTCCCCGTATGCCCCATTAGATCCTTCCCCGGAGGAGCTCGAATCCACGCGAAGTGAGGTTGCATAAGAGGAGGCGTTGATGGAGGAGGACCATGCGGCGATGGAGGCTGACGACGAGCATGAGGAGATGGAGACGGAGGACGACGACTACGAGTACGACGACGATGAGCCAGTGGTCAGCGATTTGCTTCCGGCGATTGCGGCAGAGCTGGCTCCGATCGTGGAGGAGGAGCTTCATCTGTCCGCCGCCTTGTAGGCATCGTTTGAGACCCTCATCACTGATCAAACTGATCGTGAGACGGACTCCGCCGTCCTTCACTGGTCTTGCGAAAATCTCCTTGAAGGACTTCCACGGCCCTACGAAGCAAGGCGGCAGTTCTATGCCGGCGAACGGTGCACCCTCGAGGACATCCGCGACATCACCGACCTGGCTCGCCGGGAAGTGGAAGTGACGGCGATGAAAGCTAGTACCACACCGAAGTAGTTGCAGTCGACAAGGACTAGTATCAGTGTGGGAACATGTTTTGAGTAGAGGATAAATTCCTCTCAAATTTATTTACCTTTCATCTTTAGATTCGTGCCCAAAAAGTTTGAGTAATGAATGTGTTATCTCTTTGAGTGCTTTAAACTATAAATAGCGTCGAAATGTGTTGCAGAGCACAAAGCCATATGATTTCTAGAAATGAACAAGCAATTGCAGCAACTCCTTTCCAAATTTATCAAAAATTGATGTGGCGATGAAACTGTCATCTGTTTGTTCTATAGTAGGCATGTCCACTTTCTAAAATTGCAACTGAATTTTCTAACAAAACAATTGATCTTTAGGTCGAGACTTTCACTTGATTTATTCAGTCATATGTAGAGCACATTGACATATGATTTGTTCAAACCAACAAGCAATCACAGTTACGAAGCAAACCACACCCAAAGAGTTCGAATTTTCTTCTCTGCATTCTGTACATGTTTAAAAAGCCAAAATTAATACCCCATACAAAAAAGCCCAAATTTTGAATCATGTACCATCTAGTTTTTCAAATTGTTATGAATACATGGAAAATGTAAGGAAATACCACAATGAATGAAAAAACTCATATACAATAAGTTGTTTGAATTAAGGAGAACATGTGTGCACTAGGTGTATGGAAGTAGTGTTAGTAGGAGGATCAAAAGGGCGTAGCATCTAGATTTTCAGATGGTTATGAGTACATGGAAAATGAAAGGAGATACCACAATGAATGAGGAAACACATCTACAATAAGTTGTTTGAATCAAGAAGAACATGCCAGCACTAGGGGTATCGAAGTAGTGTTAGTAGGAGGATCAAAAGGGCGTAGCATCTAGATTTTCAAATGGTTATGAGTGCATGGAAAATGAAAGGAGATACCACAATGAATGAGGAAATACTTCTACAATAAGTTGTTTGAATCAAGAAGAACATGTCAGCACTAGGGGTATGCAAGTAGTGTTAGTAGGTGTAGGAGATATGCCCTAGAGGCAATAATAAATGTTATTATTTATCCCCATGTTCGTAATTAAGTTTATGTGGCACCCCGGCTCAGGGAGACCGGAACACCCCGTATTCCAGCCCAGAGATCAAGTCTTCTGGAATACGACACTGCTTGGCATAGAACAAATCAGCTCTTTATTACAAATAACATGGGTACAAAGGTTCTGAAGGCATGAAGGTTACAGGGGCACGACGACACTTCGCCTGCTCAGATAGCTCTATGCTAGCAGCGAGACATCTCAAAGTGGAATAAATCCTAATAGTGGAACAACGACGACGGTGATGAACTCCATTCCGCAGGGACTCTGGCTGGGTCGTATCCTAGGGCGCAACCTCAGGATCCTCGACAAACAAGCAATCACGGCATCACCTGCAATCTGGCATGACACGCCAGGTGACTACTTTGAATGTACTCGCAAGCTCACAGCAACCAAAGCAATCAAGACATACAACAACATGGCATTTACAGGTTAATGAACAAAGATGAACACAATACTACTAGAACAACATGAGCATGGCAACAACATGAGCATGGCATGTACATATAATTCATGATATGAACAAGATGATACTAGCACTAGCATGCAAGGGGGTCGACGTTTAAGGTCTCATGGACCAACTTACTCTGCTCGGAGGTTTTCTCATAACCACCATGAATATCAAACTTACTTACCACTGTGATCACCACGCGATCACCTCATAAGCAACCATCATCGGTATCCACGATACCATCGTGATCACCTCGTGACCACATAAAGATCAACCAACTTCTTTCCTCATCGACCCGGGGTTGTTTAATATCCAGGTTATTATTTCTGTTGACCCATAGTGTGACCTACTACGAACTGTGTCCATGACCGAGGACGCGGCTATCGATAGATTATACACTCTGCAGAGGTTAGTACACTGTACCCACACTGCGGAACTCATGGCCTCGTGCTCCCATTCGGGTGGACCAACGACGTTCCGACAAAACCAGTCTATTGCATGACACTCTCCCAGCCACTCCGACAAACTCCTCTTTGGGCTATGTCCTGGGTGACCCTGATGCCAACTCGTGACATCCGCCACCTATGTGGCCGCCACCGTCGTGGCCAAACCAAAACTGTCCCAAACGGGGACCTGAGCTCAATACGAAAATCGGGTACACAAGGCTTATGGCCGCCTACCTGATCAGGGTAGCGCGCGCACATAACCTTCCCTAGTATGAGGCACCGACGAGAGGCATGACAATAGACCGCATTAGGGCCTCCCCATCCAGGCAAGTGTGGTTGCACTGGTGAGCTCGATTCGGTGGCACCATGACTCAGCCAACAAATTTGTTCAAGTTCGATTAATGTCAGGTTCAACTTGAATGGTGATGAGCTGAGTCATAATAACATAACAACGCAGATGAGCATGATATCAGTGTAACCATGGATGGGCAACATAACCATTTAACATCATAATGATAAATCATTTGGTCTACGGGATGCACATGAGCATGGCATAAAGATGATCATGAGTATCACAAGTATTTTCATATCAGACAGTAACTACTCATGTGAGCATAACATTATCACTAGCATTGGAAATGATTACAGGAATAAAGCATGACAATAAAAACATTAGCATTTAATCAATTTACTCACTTGATGAAAATGAACATGGCATAAGCATGGACATGGATTCACAAGCATATTCGAATCATTCACAAAATAATTAAATGAGCAAAGAATTATTAAATATTCAAGTGGAAACCATGGCTACTGCAATGCCATCATGCAAGTGGCTATTGTGGCTTGCCTGGGGTTGATGGATTCACCGGGGAGAGGTGCGATGAACTCGCGGAAAGAATCATCGGAAAAGTTTCCCTTTCGGCGGAGCTGTTTTAAAGGCAAGGGCAAAATGGTCATTTTCATAGTATGAAAACCTCATGAAAATGAAACCATCGGAACGGGCTCGACGAACTGAGAACGTGGGCTTTGGAATCACCTGAGTCGGAGTTACGGTTGCCGAGTTACGGCCATTCGTTCGTTAGGCAGAAAAATATATAAAAATATTCATTTTTGCTGCTAACGGACGAACGTCTGCAATATAGCGATTTCGGCCGGCTGGGTTAAACCGAAGGCATATTTCAGTGAATGCGTTTTCGCTGCGGGAAAGCGCATTCTGGCCCGAAATAGCACTGGAGTACGTTTTCAATAAGAGGAAACGTATTTTGCGAAATACGCCTCCACTTACTCCCGCGCGGGCCCGGGGTCAACGTGGCTGTTCGGCTGACATGTGGGGCCCAAGGGGTGGTGGGACCCGCCTGGCCCGGCCAACGCCTTCAACCTCTCCCTCGCCCGCGCTCGGCCGAGGCAGGGCGTACTCCGGCGATGGCCGCCGACGGCTCCGGCCACCGTTCGCCGTGCTCCGACCACTGGCGAGCTTGTGGGACCGAGCCGCACCCATCCCCGCATAGCATGGACGCCGAGGAGGTCTGGAGCGGCGACGGCTTGTGCAGCGGCGGGAGAGTCGTCGACCGAACTTGGGCACGCAGCCACGGGGCATGGGAGGAGTGGAGGGCTTCGGGGCAGGCTCCGAGGTGGCAGTGGAGGCCTCTGGTGGCGGCTAGAGGAGGAGGGAGGCTCGGCGTCAAGCTAATTTAGGAGGATCCGAGTGGCGGCCGTGGCGACAGTGTGGAGCGAGGAGAGCTCCTCGAGCTCGTTTGGCTGGTCGGGAAGGACTAGAGGACGGTGGAGAAGAGCTTGGAGAGGAGAGGCAGCACCGGGGATGGCTTATATAGCCAAGACGGCGATGCCCTCGCCGGAAGCCGCCACGGACGTGCGGATGATTCCTCTGGCACGACCGCGTGCGTGCGCGCACGCGCGGAGGGGGAGAGAGGTCTAGGGGAGGTGCATTCGGTGCTGGGATGCTACGGGGAGGAAGAAGACAACGGCAAGGCGACGACGGCCACGGGCATCCCGGGACGGCGTGCTCGCCAGAGAGGAAAGAGGAGAGGGGGAGGGGTCCAGAGGGGATGCGTTGGTGCAGGAGAGCGAGGGAAACACAGAGGACAAGGTGCGATGGCGGGAGCTCGGCGTTTGGGCGGCGGCAGAGTGACCCGATGTCAAGAGCGCGCCTTTGGCGCGCCAGACCGCGTGGTCACCGCGTGCACAGGCACACGCGGTGCATTCTGGCCAACCAAAAGATGTCTAGCGAGAAGTCCTTTCAACATGGGGCCCCTATGAGGTGATATCTCAAAGAAAGCCACTGTGGATTGATGGGAATGATCAGAGAAAGTTTGTTGTTGCAAACTTAGGCATGAAATAGTGATCAAATGAGAGGGGATAAGAGTTAACCAGGATGTCATAGAGGCTTAGGGTAGGAAGGACTATGATCCTGTGAAAAATGAAATGATTTGGACCAGTATTTAATATAGTTGCTTCACAACCACATATTCTGGTCCAGAAAGAAGATCATGAAGTAGCACTCACATAGATGCTTGCATTGGGCTGAAAATTGGTGGAGTATGATCATTTAGGCATATGAATGTGCCATAAAGTTTTCATACCATTTGGATGAATGAAAATGGTACTTCCTTCACAATGCTACCCACTGAACAGAAACTTGGGGGAATTTTGTGGAGAAAATGGCTTGGCAAAATGATGTGAATTTTGGCATGACCAATGGATATAGGGATATTTAGGTCCTGGATTAATTTAAGAATTTTTGAAGCAATATAAAATATAGTTGCTTCACAACCTGAAATTATGACCAGAAACCAAGATTTGAAGGTGTGCTCACATAGATTGTTGGATGGAGCTGGAATTTTGTGGAGAGTCATTATTTGATCATATGGATTATCTCCCAAAATTTCAACTCATTTGGATAAGCCTAGCTAGTACTTCCTTCACAAAGCTTCTCTCGGGACAAAAACTTTGGAAATTTTCTGAGGAAGATTTACTAGGCAAATGAAGCTGAATTTTGGCACGTGGCAATGATTTGGATGAGAAAGAGTGCCCAAAAATTTTGAGGGCAATCAAGAAAATATAAATAGCACTTCCTTCACAAAGTGCCATTCTGGACGGAATGGAAAATGAATATTCCAGAATTATTTTTGAACTAGGCAAGGATGGGTTTTGGCATATTAGTGGGATATATGATCCAAAGAATTTATGAGAATTTTCTGGGAATTTTTGGAATGACAGAAATATAGGTTGCTTCACAACCTAGGGCAAACAGGGTTATTCCTTTAATAGAAAAAGGAATATTCCCAAGAAATAAATATTGGGGTTGGGCTAAGATGGAAATGACCTGGCCTTGGGATAGATTTGAGAATGACAAGCCACTAGGAAGTGGCAGGAGAGAAGATTTTCCCAGGTTTCAAGGCCACATAGCCACAGAAAAAGAACTCCAAATAAAAATTCGAAGAAATCCAAAAGTAAAAGAAAGGGCCAAAAATCGGGGTGTTACAGTTTATATTCCGTGCTATAACTGCTATGGTTCTCGAGTCTACAATAACCACGAGGCTCGGAGGGAAACTCATATGCTCTGGTTTTCTTTTTGGAGCAGTTCTTTGGACTTGAAACCTGGGAGACCATCATTTCCTCCCCTTCCAAGTAGTGTTTCATCCTTGCAAGATCATGATTTTTCCATTTAAGCCCAACTCCAAAATTCTTTCTTAGGGAATCTTCCTTTCCTTATTAAAGGAATAACCCTATTTGACCTAGGTTGTGAAGCAACCTATATTTCTGTCTTCCACAAAATTCCCAACTAATTCTCATAAATAATTTGGATTATATCTTCTCCAAATGTGCCAAAACCTTTCCTTGCCTAGTTCAAAAATAATTCAGGAATATTCATTATCAATTCTGCCCTGAGTAGCACATTTGTGAAGGAAGTGCTATTTATCTTTTCTTGATTGCCCTCAAAATTTTGGTGCATCCTCTCATGCCCAAATCATGGTCTTATGCCAAAATTAAGCTTTATTTGCCTAGCCAAACTCCCTGAGCAAAATTCCAAAGTTTCTGTCCAGTGGAAACATTTGTGAAGGAAGTGCTAGCTAGGAATATTCAAATGAGCTGAAATTTTGCAAGATCATTCATATGCTCAAATAATTTCTCTCCACCAAATTTCCCCTCTATCCAATCATCTATGTGAGCTCAGCATGAAATCTTTGTTTCTGGTGATATTTTCAGTTTCTGAAGCAACTACAATTTATATTGCTTCATATTTTTTGAAAATTTACCCCAGCCTTCTTACCCTTATAAAACATCACTCCACCAAATTGGAGCTCATTTCATCAAGCCAATAATTCCCAGTAATTTTTCTGAGTTACTTGGCCAAATGGTTTGAAAATTTTACAGTAGCTTCTTATATCCAAATCATAGTCCTATGCCAATTTTCAGCCCAAAACAATACCCCATGTGAGTGCTTCTTCCTGATCAAGTTTCTGGACCAGAAATGCAGTTGCAAAGCATACACCCTCAAACCTTGTCCATTTAGTCTCAAAATTTGCAATCCTATAGTCCTTCTAACCCCAAATCCTTGTGACAAACTCTTTTACCATTCTACCTCATGATTTGACCTCAAAACTTTGCAAAAGTTTGCTGCTACAAACTTTGGGCGATGTGCCTGATCACCCCAAAAGCTCTTTTATTGATCTATCACCACAAAGTGTCCACACTATGGATGGACTTGTCACTGGACAGGCTTGTCTGGGCTTAGTCGTCGCGCTCGCGCCCGTGCACGCGGTGACTGCGCCACTGGCATGGCCGGCGCGCGTGCGCTGGCTGCAGTGCGCGTGCTCTGCGCCTCGGCCCCGCCCTGCCACCGTCCAAATCTCCTCCGTTTGCCACCTAGCTCTGCCGCAGCCCTTCCCCAGTTCCTCCTCGCCGCCCTGGTCCGTCCTTCCCCGCTAGGAGCTCGCCGGTGCAAGCCAAACGCCCGAGCGCACGAGGGAACAGTGCCCGCGCATGACCGACAACTCTGGCTGCGCGTGCCCTGCTCCTCCTGCCTTCCCGCGTGCTAGCCTGCTCTTCAGTCTCCCCCTCTCCGCCGTCCATAATCCCTGTTGCAGCCGCTGGTGTTTGTCGCCTCGCCGGGGCTGGCTCTTCTGGCCGCGGCGGCAACCGGCCCGCGCTCGCCCTCCCCCGCCTATTTAAGGAGCCCCGAGCTCGCCTCTCCTCATCAACCATCACCTTCCTCTCCCAATCACCCCCGAGCAAAGAAATCGAGCCGAAGCCTCCTTCTTCCTCCCATCCAGCAGCCTGCTCCGCCGCTAGGCCTCCTCTGTGGGCAGCTCCCTCTCGTGCCTCTCCGGCCGAGCCAAGCACACCTGGGAGCTCCTCTTCTTCCCTAGTCCTCCGCCGCCCCTCGCCCGAGCTAATCCTCGCCGGAGTCGCCTAGCTCGCCGACGCCCGTGGCTCTACTCCACCGGAGACGAAGGGCGCGTCTCCATCCGGCCACCATTCATGGAGCTGCGGGAACGGGCGGGTGCGCCGTAGGGTGCCCTATCCATCCCCGTCGACGCCCAGCCCCTCCGTGGCCTCTAAGCCGGCGAACGGCCGCCGGTGAGCCCGTCGTGCTCTGTCTCTTCCCCTCTCCCTTTAAAACCGACAAGCAGGCCCCATCCGTCAGCCGCAGTAAGGCCGCCCGAAACGTTTTCTGAGTGAAAACGGTTTCTAGTTTTGCGCCTTTGACGTCAGCCTCTCTGAGGTTTTTCTGAAAAAAAATTTATTCAAATTTAATCCAGTTTGACCTCAACTTTGACCATGAATAACTCCCAAACCATAAGTCCAAATGAGTTGATTCTTTTTGCATTATTTTTTATTTTGACCTCCTTTATTTTCTGGTACAGTTTGGTATTTTCCTCTTCTGTCTAGAATTTCTGGATAGAAGAATTTGCTTTATGTATTATTCTTAAATGCTTGCAAAATATTTTCAGAGTGTTTGTGGTGAGTTGGTGAAGACCAGGAGCTCTTCCCCTCTCTTGGAGCAAGGCAAGCCACACCCTCCATTTGCATGATTGCAATGCAATGCATGGTTTATTTAAATTAAAGTTGCATAATATTGCATTATTTAGAAATGATTTATTCATGGCATTATGATTGAATATATGTGAGTTTGTTACTGCCATGATGATGCTTGGATTTCTAGGACTAATGTTTTGTAGATCAAGGATGACATGTTACTTTGGAAGTATTGATTATAGTCATACTTTATTCATGGTCATATTGAATATTAGTGGAATTCATGCTAATGATATGGATATTTTATGCTTTGGATTTTGGATGGATATTGCCATGATTTGGATCACAGGTTGATATGTAACATTGGAGTAACCGTTCTATCACATATCCATCCTGGGGATAAATTCCGTCATTCCGTTGGTCAGGTGCCACCGAATCGAGCTCACCAGTGCAGCCACACTTGCCTGGATGGGGAGGCCCTAATTCGTTCTATTGTCATGCCTCTCGCCGGTGCCTCCAACTAGGGAAGGTTATGTGCTCACGCTGCCCTGGCCCGGTAGGCGGTCATAACCTTGTGTGCCCAAGTTGTGTTGTACCCGGGTGTCCCCGTGTGGGACAAGATTGTTGTGTTGGCCACGACGGTGGCAGCCACAGAGGTGGCGGATGTCACGAGGTGACATCAGGGGCCACCCAGGACATAGCCCAAAGGGGAGTTTGTCAGGAGTGGCCGGGAGGGTGTCATGCAATAGATTGGTTTTGTCGGAACGTCATTGGTCCACCCGAATGGGAGCACGAGGCCATGAGTTCCGTAGTGTGGGTATAGTGTACTAACCTCTGCAGAGTGTATAAACTATCGATAGCCGCGTCCTCGGTCATGGACACAGTTCGTTGTAGGTCACACCGTTCGATCAACACTCACAATGAAGGAATGACTTATATTATGGGTTATGGTTGTTTGTGGACAAGTAACAGTTTGGCAGGATACCGATGAGGTTGTGGTGATGATCTTGAGACTGATCATCGGATCGTGATCACGCGGTGATCACAAAGATGTATTAATCACGAGATGATCTAGATGATATGTTGCTTGGTCGGATAGCCAAGAATGTGGTGGTCCATGTGACCCAAGATAATGGTTTCGCAGTGATTTTAGTCTTACCATATTACTTTGTATAATATTTACTTCCACATCTTAGTAGTTAGTTATAAGTTAACTGGTAAATGCTATGTTGTTGTTTTGCCTTGATGCTTTTGGTTGTTGTGAGCTTGCGAGTACATTCAAAGTACTCACCTGGCTTATCATGCCAGTTTGCAGGTGATGCTGTGATTGATTGCTTGTCGTGGATTCCGTTCGTGCGAGCTACACCGTGTCCGAGCCAGAGTCCCTGCGGAGTGGAGTTCACCACTGTCGTCATCGTTCCGCTGCTACGAGTTGGTCCGCTGCTAGCATAGAGCTACCTTAGCAGGCGTAGTGTCACCGTGCGGTGTAACCTTTGTAATGGCAAACCTTTTTACCTTTATCTCCTGTAATAAAGGCTGATTTGTTCTATGCCAAGTAGTGCCGTATTCCAGAAGACATTTCTGGGCTGGAATACGGGGCATTCCGGTCCCTTTGAGCCGGGGTGCCACATGCGGGTAGCAGATGAAATCTATTACCCGATGTTCTTGTTGCTTCCCTTGAATTTGTGTATTTCTGATCTCGATAACGGTATGGTGGAGTTTCAAAGTTCTGGCAATCCGCGATCATGATTGATCAACGAAGTGCTAACAGTTCTTTGAATTCCACCACAGTTAAAAGAAAGATGAAATTTCGCAGACGAAAGGACAATGCAGATATGATCTGCACGGGGGTCATGCGTATGACGAAGTTAAGTATGGGGCTCGAGATTTTATTATCTCGTGTTTCATAATCCCCACAAAGTTAATCTAGCGACTTGAATAATCATACTTGATGATGGACGTTGGTAGCTTCGGTTTGTCATGAGTACCATCTTGGCTTGGCCAAATGGTTTGAAAATTTTACAGTAGCTTCTTATATCCAAATCATAGTCCTATGCCAATTTTCAGCCCAAAACAATACCCCATGTGAGTGCTTCTTCCTGATCAAGTTTCTGGACCAGAAATGCAGTTGCAAAGCATACACCCTCAAACCTTGTCCATTTAGTCTCAAAATTTGCAATCCTATAGTCCTTCTAACCCCAAATCCTTGTGACAAACTCTTTTACCATTCTACCTCATGATTTGACCTCAAAACTTTGCAAAAGTTTGCTGCTACAAACTTTGGGCGATGTGCCTGATCACCCCAAAAGCTCTTTTATTGATCTATCACCACAAAGTGTCCACACTATGGATGGACTTGTCACTGGACAGGCTTGTCTGGGCTTAGTCGTCGCGCTCGCGCCCGTGCACGCGGTGACTGCGCCACTGGCATGGCCGGCGCGCGTGCGCTGGCTGCAGTGCGCGTGCTCTGCGCCTCGGCCCCGCCCTGCCACCGTCCAAATCTCCTCCGTTTGCCACCTAGCTCTGCCGCAGCCTTTCCCCAGTTCCTCCTCGCCGCCCTGGTCCGTCCTTCCCCGCTAGGAGCTCGCCGGTGCAAGCCAAACGCCCGAGCGCACGAGGGAACAGTGCCCGCGCATGACCGACAACTCTGGCTGCGCGTGCCCTGCTCCTCCTGCCTTCCCGCGTGCTAGCCCGCTCTTCAGTCTCCCCCTCTCCGCCGTCCATAATCCCTGTTGCAGCCGCTGGTGTTTGTCGCCTCGCCGGGGCTTGCTCTTCTGGCCGCGGCGGCAACCGGCCCGCGCTCGCCCTCCCCCGCCTATTTAAGGAGCCCCGAGCTCGCCTCTCCTCATCAACCATCACCTTCCTCTCCCAATCACCCCCGAGCAAAGAAATCGAGCCGAAGCCTCCTTCTTCCTCCCATCCAGCAGCCTGCTCCGCCGCTAGGCCTCCTCTGTGGGCAGCTCCCTCTCGTGCCTCTCCGGCCGAGCCAAGCACACCTGGGAGCTCCTCTTCTTCCCTAGTCCTCCGCCGCCCCTCGCCCGAGCTAATCCTCGCCGGAGTCGCCTAGCTCGCCGACGCCCGTGGCTCTACTCCACCGGAGACGAAGGGCGCGTCTCCATCCGGCCACCATTCATGGAGCTGCGGGAACGGGCGGGTGCGCCGTAGGGTGCCCTATCCATCCCCGTCGACGCCCAGCCCCTCCGTGGCCTCTAAGCCGGCGAACGGCCGCCGGTGAGCCCGTCGTGCTCTGTCTCTTCCCCTCTCCCTTTAAAACCGACAAGCAGGCCCCATCCGTCAGCCGCAGTAAGGCCGCCCGAAACGTTTTCTGAGTGAAAACGGTTTCTAGTTTTGCGCCTTTGACGTCAGCCTCTCTGAGGTTTTTCTGAAAAAAAAATTATTCAAATTTAATCCAGTTTGACCTCAACTTTGACCATGAATAACTCCCAAACCATAAGTCCAAATGAGTTGATTCTTTTTGCATTATTTTTTATTTTGACCTCCTTTATTTTCTGGTACAGTTTGGTATTTTCCTCTTCTGTCTAGAATTTCTGGATAGAAGAATTTGCTTTATGTATTATTCTTAAATGCTTGCAAAATATTTTCAGAGTGTTTGTGGTGAGTTGGTGAAGACCAGGAGCTCTTCCCCTCTCTTGGAGCAAGGCAAGCCACACCCTCCATTTGCATGATTGCAATGCAATGCATGGTTTATTTAAATTAAAGTTGCATAATATTGCATTATTTAGAAATGATTTATTCATGGCATTATGATTGAATATATGTGAGTTTGTTACTGCCATGATGATGCTTGGATTTCTAGGACTAATGTTTTGTAGATCAAGGATGACATGTTACTTTGGAAGTATTGATTATAGTCATACTTTATTCATGGTCATATTGAATATTAGTGGAATTCATGCTAATGATATGGATATTTTATGCTTTGGATTTTGGATGGATATTGCCATGATTTGGATCACAGGTTGATATGTAACATTGGAGTAACCGTTCTATCACATATCCATCCTGGGGATAAATTCCGTCATTCCGTTGGTCAGGTGCCACCGAATCGAGCTCACCAGTGCAGCCACACTTGCCTGGATGGGGAGGCCCTAATTCGTTCTATTGTCATGCCTCTCGCCGGTGCCTCCAACTAGGGAAGGTTATGTGCTCACGCTGCCCTGGCCCGGTAGGCGGTCATAACCTTGTGTGCCCAAGTTGTGTTGTACCCGGGTGTCCCCGTGTGGGACAAGATTGTTGTGTTGGCCACGACGGTGGCAGCCACAGAGGTGGCGGATGTCACGAGGTGACATCAGGGGCCACCCAGGACATAGCCCAAAGGGGAGTTTGTCGGGAGTGGCCGGGAGGGTGTCATGCAATAGATTGGTTTTGTCGGAACGTCATTGGTCCACCCGAATGGGAGCACGAGGCCATGAGTTCCGTAGTGTGGGTATAGTGTACTAACCTCTGCAGAGTGTATAAACTATCGATAGCCGCGTCCTCGGTCATGGACACAGTTCGTTGTAGGTCACACCGTTCGATCAACACTCACAATGACGGAATGACTTATATTATGGGTTATGGTTGTTTGTGGACAAGTAACAGTTTGGCAGGATACCGATGAGGTTGTGGTGATGATCTTGAGACTGATCATCGGATCGTGATCACGCGGTGATCACAAAGATGTATTAATCACGAGATGATCTAGATGATATGTTGCTTGGTCGGATAGCCAAGAATGTGGTGGTCCATGTGACCCAAGATAATGGTTTCGCAGTGATTTTAGTCTTACCATATTACTTTGTATAATATTTACTTCCACATCTTAGTAGTTAGTTATAAGTTAACTGGTAAATGCTATGTTGTTGTTTTGCCTTGATGCTTTTGGTTGTTGTGAGCTTGCGAGTACATTCAAAGTACTCACCTGGCTTATCATGCCAGTTTGCAGGTGATGCTGTGATTGATTGCTTGTCGTGGATTCCGTTCGTGCAAGCTACACCGTGTCCGAGCCAGAGTCCCTGCGGAGTGGAGTTCACCACTGTCGTCATCGTTCCGCTGCTACGAGTTGGTCCGCTGCTAGCATAGAGCTACCTTAGCAGGCGTAGTGTCACCGTGCGGTGTAACCTTTGTAATGGCAAACCTTTTTACCTTTATCTCCTGTAATAAAGGCTGATTTGTTCTATGCCAAGTAGTGCCGTATTCCAGAAGACATTTCTGGGCTGGAATACGGGGCATTCCGGTCCCTTTGAGCCGGGGTGCCACATGCGGGTAGCAGATGAAATCTATTACCCGATGTTCTTGTTGCTTCCCTTGAATTTGTGTATTTCTGATCTCGATAACGGTATGGTGGAGTTTCAAAGTTCTGGCAATCCGCGATCATGATTGATCAACGAAGTGCTAACAGTTCTTTGAATTCCACCACAGTTAAAAGAAAGATGAAATTTCGCAGACGAAAGGACAATGCAGATATGATCTGCACGGGGGTCATGCGTATGACGAAGTTAAGTATGGGGCTCGAGATTTTATTATCTCGTGTTTCATAATCCCGACAAAGTTAATCTAGCGACTTGAATAATCATACTTGATGATGGACGTTGGTAGCTTCGGTTTGTTTCGAAACCTTAGAAGCCACGAAAATAAAATTTTGCATAAACCAATTAGAGGCATCTAACTAGGTTTTGCAGGATGTGCATGTGATGTGGTATAGCAATGCTCATATTAATTTGATTATGTATGAGATGACTATATTATGTAAATTAACATGACCTGTGTGTCGTGATTCGGCATGATGGCTGGAGCCATATGATTGTGATTTTAATGACCTGCGTGTCAACCTTATGTAATGCACTCATTTTATTAGCTATAGAGATAGCAATATTATCTGGTGCATCAACAAGGTGGTGGCAATCTTCGCGAAGGTGAACACCGATGCAAATGCCGAAGACGAAGAAATTAAAGACTTCTCCGTCAGAAAGGGCTATACCATATCATGCTATTATGAATTGCCTAAGATGTTTATCCCTTATGATGCACCCTTCTTGATTGCGTGGTAGTTGCTTTTTATTAGGGCGATCTCTCACAAAAATATCAAGTAGTTAGTGTTCTCCCAAGTATAGCACCGTCACGGCACCTATCTCTTCGGGGTATCACATGGATGCATGGGTACGAACGATTAGAGAAGTGTGAGGCGGGTGAGTTGAGACCTCGCAGCGAGATCACTTGGTTGTCTTGACGTTCTGGCTTGATCGTCCTGAGCTCGGAACACGCCCATCGAAAGATGAACAAGAGTCACATAGAGATGTGATTGGCAAGTTGGCCTACCGATTGCATTTCTCGTCACTTGAGATGGATGCATCCTTGGCGTTGAATTGTAATATGGGTCTTGTATCACTCACAACCAATTATGAGAGATATTGATTTGAGTGGGAGCGCACTTTAGAATTAATTCTTTTAATTCTTAGTGCAATTAATTATGGACACTGTCTAAGTGTTATATGCATAATAGTTATAGAAGAATGGCTCGCGTTTCCACCTTCCCTGTTAAAATGGAATAAGCTTTTAAATATCTGGTTAAAACTTTACGGTTGGTAACGTAATGTGAGGATTGTCCTCAAGAGTGCCGAGAAGCACTTTGCCCTATCGCATGCTTTCGGTATTCTCCCGCTAATGCTATGGATAATGTGACTCTCGTCCTTTGATCCAAAAGCTATAATTCCGTTACGGTCAAGTGCAATATGTTTGCTTCCATGAGACCCGAACTTCAAAAGTTTGGGATAGTTATGTGTTATTCATGGAACTGAAAATTGTTTTCAGATGCAGACAAAGGCTAAAAGATATGAAATATCCAAAGCAATGTTTGCTTGCAAAGTATTAGTAAAGTGTTTACTGGGCACTTGACTGATGAGAGAGGGATCCAATAGAACGCCTATCATATGATGAAGGTGAATAAAACAACAACTTAAAGAGAAAGGAAATGTCCAAAGGGTGTTAGTGTGACTTACACACCTAGGAAGTCTGGGGCTAACGCCACTCTTAAGTTGAGTGCTTCTTCTAAGAGTAGGAGAAATACTGAAAGTTAAACTGTTAGAAGTATAAAGGCAAAAAGAGAGAAGACTAGAATGTCCAGCTCATGTATGAAAGTCATACAAGCTATTGATGTATAGAAGGCTGGTCAAAGAAATAGTTCTTGGGAATTGTGATTAAATTGTTAGTCACTAATTCTTGGGTATTGTGAGTTGATCACAAATATACCCGCTCGATTGCATTCTGCTGCGACTCGATGCAAGAACTACTACAGCCTAAAAGACTTGCCGGAGTGAGGTTTAGATATACGCTAGGAACATAGTAAAAGTTTCTATACTCGGTACAGTACCTATGTATTTATTTTCATAATTCATTTTAGAGTTTTTATACACTCTAGCCCATTGCATAAAGTATCTTGCAAGAAGGTTGTTCATAAGAGAACTTTTGATGTTCGGTGTTATGAATAACATAAGGGCCATGCTTCCATCATGGATGGGATGTTTGTTATGAATATTGATAATAATATATTACCTCCGTATTTACTTTCATAATTCATTTTAGAGTTTTACACACTCTAGCCCTTTGCATAATGTTTGTTGCAAGAGTGATGTTCATAAAAGAACAAGACTAAGAGAATACCACACATGTGTGGCACTGCATTTGGTCACATTGGAGAAACCCGCATGGAGAAATTCCATAATAATGGATTTTGAAGTCGTTTGATTATGAATCATCTGACACTTGCAACTTTCCTCCGCAAAGTGAAGTGACTGAAATACCGTTCACAGGCCATAAGGAACGAGTAACGAACTTATTGGTGATCATACATTTTGATGTATGTAGTCCGATAAATGTTGTTGCTAATAGTGGATTTATCTATCTTAAGAAATGACTCTAGTAGATATATGGATATTTACTTGATGAGAGGTAAGTCTGGATCTTTTGAAATCATTCATAAGGTTTTCAAAAAATGAAGTAGAAATTATTGTAACAAGAAAATTATGTTTCTGCAAACTAGATTGCTGAAAGGAATATTTGAGTTACAAGTTTAGCGAATGTCTGATGAGTTGTGAAAAGAGCTTCATAACTTACACCTCACGGAGCACCACTATAAGTGAAATGTCCGTGAAGATGTAATCGAACCATTTATGACATGGTAAGATCAAAGATGACATAAATTAATTTGTCATTATCCCTTTTAAAAGTAATACTTTAGAGACTGCGGCTTTTACACTGAAAAGTGCACCATCAGATCTGTTGAAATGACTCCATGGTATGGTACACCCAACCATGTTATGTCTTTTCTTAACATTTGGAATATGGGGCATGTGTAAAATATTTACAAACCTATTCCAAATCAGACAAGTGCTACTTTGTAGGTTATCCCAAGTTATTGAGTATTCCCCCACCACTGTACCGAGGCAAAAGGTTTTGCCACAAAGAACGGTATGCTTTTGAAGAAAATGGTTCTTGCAAAAAGGTGAGTGGGAGGACAGTGCGACTCGACGAGATAACAGAATCTTCGTCATCAGATCAAAGGAAAGAAACCTTGGAAGTGCGACTCGGCGAGATATTGTTGTTAGACAACAGTATACCTATGATACACAAGGAAGCGTTGATGGGCCCTGACTTCGGAATTGGCTAAATGCCAATATAATCTGAGATAGTTTCTATATAAATGATTCAAGATTATATCTTGATAAACCCTTCGGAAGACTTAGAGTCTAACGAACATTAATGGAACTATAAACTGATGTGGATAAAATGTTTTATCCATAAAGCTCGACTTGTTGCAATAACAAATTCAAGGAGTTGACAACGATGAGATTGTCTCACCGTAGCGATGCTTAAAGTCAGATCGGGTTAAACTAGCAATTAATACATATTTCAATCTTGAGATATGATATATGGATGCCAAAAGGATTTCCATGTGATGGAAATGCAACCTAGGACTTGCATGTGATACAGTCCGAAGTATTTTGTCAATCCAGAGAATGCTAGTAAGTATGCAAATTTCAGAGTTCCAGTAATGGACAGAAGAGAGCAAAATGGAGTTGGAATCTTCGTTTTGATGGAATAGTCAAAAGAGTTTGATTTCATCAATGGATAACGAAGATGCTTGTGGTTACAAGAAAGTAAGTGGGAGCATAATAATATTTCTAAAAACTTTGTGTGCTTGACACATTGTTGATTGGAAATAATATAAATTTCTTGACATGAATTAGGACTTCATTGAAAATAGTTTTTCGATGAAGTGCTTGGGCTAAATAGCCTTGATATTAGACATATTTATCTACGAGATAGAATTTCCTAATAGGCTAAGCCAAAAATACATATTGACAAGATGCTAAAACAGTTTAGCATAAGAACGCCAAGGAGTGATTCTTGCCGAAGTCACTTGGAAAGAGTTTTGCAAGACTCAGTGTCCCAAAACACTGATGAGCAAAATACATGATGGAGATCCCACACACTCTTGTGTTTGGATTAATCATATATTCCATGGTATGTAAAACAACCAGATATGTCCGATACTCCCAAGCTGTTGCGAGTATAGATACCAAAGTGATCAAAGTACTGATCATGGGACAACAGTGGAAAATGTCATTAAGTACTAAAATAGCAGTGATGACATGTTTTCTCGCAAGCAGAGATTATGAAGTGCTCGTTGTAAGTAATTACATCGATACAGTATTCATCAATGCTCCATGTGATTTTCGATTTAAGTTAAGGGCTTTTGTGTAATACACGATATGGTGGCACGGTAGTTGGAAATTGTTCCAAACAAGTTACTGTGGCAATTTCTATAACAAAGGCTAAGTATGTTGACGCTTTGGAAGTGACTAAGAAAATGTTGAATCATATAGTTCATTCATGAACTTAGTATGGTTCCAAGAAGGCTTTGGTCAATGGGACACTATTGTAGATAGTCGCTCCATAGCTCAGTCTGAGGAATCAAGGTTTGACCTGTTATTCACATATACAAAGCCAAGTCCACACAAAATATAAATTTTGTGAAAGCATGAAAATGCAAGGAGATGCAAAGATACACACAGAACTGAAGTTGTCAGATCCGTTGGACATCAGGCTATACCACGAGCGAAGCATATTTTAGACCGGTATGCCATAGGTGTAAAGTGTTTTAGCATTGACTAGATTATTGACTCTAGTGCAAGTGGGAGTCTATAGGAGATATGCCCTAGAGGCAATAATAAATGTTATTATTTATCCCCATGTTCGTAATTAAGTTTATATTCCGTGCTATAACTGCTATGGTTCTCGAGTCTAGAATAACCACGAGGCTCGGAGGGAAATTCATATGCACGTGTGGAATAATAAATGGTAAAATGTATTCCTAGTCTGGCCTCTAAGACTAGCTCAAGTGTTGCATGATGGTTCTGTTTTCCTGATCATGGGCATGACTATGCCGGCAACTTTGAGAGCACAATGTTAGAAGAACATTTGTGTTGAATCGACCCGATTGATGTTATGCTATGAGATACATTCGTCACAAGTTTATGGTTAATAACACAGAGAAAGATAACGTTTGCATAATTCCTTAGACCATGAGAGTATCAAGTTTCTTCATGCTTGCTTCATGAACTTTGGGGTTTGTTAAACGTCATCTGTAAATGGGTGGCTATTACGGCGGCTTACGGGTTCATGGAAAAGTATGTAAAGTAACTTGATAGCTCAAGATTGGGATTTGCTCCTCCGACGATGGAGAGATATCTCTGGGCCCTCTCGGTGTTATGGTATCCATCATCGTCTGGCCAGACACATTGTGATTTGATCACAGGGATGCCGGAACACGGGAACGAGAAAAGAGAACAAAACCGGTAACAAGGTAACTGGCATAGTGGACAAGTTGTTAATCCATGGGGATGCCAATAAATCTCACCTCGGGTATTTGTAACATATCACGAAGCAACAGGAATAGCACACGGCAACTGGAGGTTCACTCGAATATTTATCCGTGTGGGTATAGGGGTCAATATAGGTGTCCACGGCTCCGATGTTGATCATTTATCGGAAAGTGTTCCGGTCATGTCTATACTTCACCGAACCTATAGGGTCACACGCTTAAGGGTCATCTATCTGCTGAATACTAGACAGGGAGTCTGAGAGAAAGTCACCAGAAAAGTTTCAGAGACAACGGAAAAGTTCCGGAGAGAGAACACTGGAATAGTTTCGGTAAAACTGAAAAGTTGTTTCAGGGTGTACTATTAAGTCAAATTGGTTTCGGCACACGCCTGGAAATTCTGGGAGGGTGCCAGAATTGTTCTGGAAACTTCTGGGATTTTTCCGGGATAAAAACCGGAAATGTTCCGGAGCTGCCGAAACCGGTTTGGTTGCTTTTCGCAGATGAAAATCACTAATCCGGAATTGTTTCGGAACGCGTCCAAAATCATTTTAGTGGGTACATGAATTATTCTAAGACCCATAGAAATATTTTCGGATTTAACAGTCGCGGAAAAATGTTTCCATGAATAGTGAAAGTGCTTTTTGGGTGGCTTCTTGGAGAAGCCACCTTGAGGGCCTTTTTGGTATTTTTCCCCCTTGGCTTCTTGGAGAAGCCACCCTTGGGCTTGGCCTATAAATAGGGGTGGAGGGGGCTGCCCAAAGACACTCACTCTCTCTTACACAATGCCATGCAATGATCTGGCTTCTTCCCTCCCTCCCACGAAAAGAGTTTCGTAGAGCCGAAAGGCTATCTGGGTTCCGGTGGGAACTAGTTCTGGACGGCTAAGCCCTGCCGGATAGATGACACCGTATGTGTGCAACCCCGTAGAGAGGTCGTAGGTTCGATCTTTTTGCCCGAGGGGTTGTTCGAGAGTGCCTCCCGAAGGGCTGTCCGAGTTCAAGAGTGCCTCCCGAAGGGCTGTCCGTGACACCGTCCGGGGGACTGTCCGACCGCCTCCCAGAGGGCTGTCCGAGGGACTGTCCGAGGGGCAGATGTGGGATCGAGGTGATAAGTCTAGAGGGGGGGTGAATAGACACTTAACCAACCAAAGTTGCAGATTTTAATTTCTCTTGGAACTTAGGCAGATTTTGGCACAAGTTAAGATCACTCCAATACTTTCTACACATGCATATCTAGAGATTGAGCAGCGGAAATAGTAAAGCATGCAAAAGTATGGAATGTAAAGGTGTAGAGTATGGAAGATCAAACGCAATGAAGACACGGTGGTTTTTGGCGTGGTTCCGATTGGTGGTGCTATCGTACGTCCACGTTGATGGAGACTTCAACCCACGAAGGGTAACGGCTGCGCGAGTCCACGGAGGGCTCCACCCACAAAGGGTCCACGAAGAAGCAACCTTTTCTATTCCACCATGGCTTACGTCCATGAAGGACTAGCCTCACTCGGGTTAGATCTTCACGAAGTAGGCGATCTCCTTGCCCTTACAAACTCCTTGGTTCAACTTCACATCATGTCGGAGGCTCCCAAGTGACACCTAACCAATCTAGGAGACACCACTCTCCAAAAGGTAATAGACGGTGTGTTGTTGATGAACTCCTTGCTCTTGTGCATCAAATGATAGTCTTCCCAACACTCAAACAACTCCTCACAGATTTGGCTATGGTGGAAGAAGGATTTGAGTGGAAAGCAACTTGGGAAAGGCTAGAAATCAAGATTCAAATGGTAAGAATGGAATAACTTGATCTCAACACATGAGTAGGTGGTTCTCTCTCAGAAAATGTATGGTGGAAGTGTAGGCACGTTCTGATGGCTCTCCTCACTGAGAAGGAGGTGGTGGAGGGGTATATATAGACTCCACACAAAATCCAACCGTTACACACTTTTGACCCAACTCGGTGGCACCGAAACCATAATCTCGGTAGCACCGAACTGTGTAAAAGATATGAACTTTAGGAATCTCGGTGGGACCGATAGGAACAACTCGGATGGACCAAAGTGCAATGGCTAGGGCAAACCTCATCTCGGTGGCACCGATTGCATCAACTCGGCAAGACCGAAGTGAAGCAATAAGGCAATAGAGAGTTGGCAAGCCATCTCGGTGAGACCGATTTGCAAAACTCGGTGAGACCGAAGTGAGTGCAAACGATTACAGAGAGTTGGCAAGGCCATCTCGGTGGGACCGAGATCCATATCGGTGGATCCGATTTGTTAGGGTTTTGGCAGTTGCTAAGTCTAGGTGAACTCGGTGGCTCCGGATAGGAAATATCGGTGGGGCCGAGTTGGAATGTGGGTTTTGGACAACTTTGGCTAGAGACAGTGGTGGAGGGCTTAGGAGTACTGTCACTAAGCACTTGAGCAAAAGGACCATTAAGCAACACCTAATCCCCTTTTAATAGTATTGGCTTTTCTATGGACTCAATGTGATCTTGGGTCGCAAAACCAAAAATGTAGAGTCTTGATCTTTTGCCAATCCTTGTCCTTAGCATTTTGAAGGGGTTCCACGTCCTCTTGTCCCTGCCATGCCATTGTTGAACTTGTCTGAAATTCACTAGATAAAAGCATTAGTCCAACAATATGTATGTTGGCATGAATTACCAAAACCACCAAGGGAGCAAGTGTGCTTTCAATCTCCCCCTTTTTGGTAATTGATGACAACATACATCAAAGCTTCAAATAAGGATTTAGCAGAAGTTTGTATAAAAGCTTTGAAGGAAAGCATGTATCATGTATGAGCTCCCCTGAACTCCCCCTGAAGAGGTGCATATAAAGTGATGATACCACATGGGATATATACATGCTACATGTATCTTGGCTATATGCATCAGAGCAACATATATATCATATAGGTGTACACATGTCCATGATTGTCTCCTTGCAAACAATATATACTAGCAAGAGGTCAATCATGTTCATGAGTGTGATGCATATACTTACCTTGAAGTTCTTGATCAAGTACCTGAAGAAATACACTTGAGAAAACAAGGTTAGATAACACAAGATAATTTCTTCAAGAAAAGACACAAGATCAACAAGAAACCAAGATTGGGATGACATGTAGAATAGAGTATCACTAGGTGAATACTTCTTTGAAGCAGACATGTCCCCAAAAAGAAATAGTTGTCTCCCCCTTAAAGAACTTCCTCTCCCCCTCAAAAAACTGATCATGTTTCTCCCCTCTTAGAAACTTGTAGCATTCTCTCCTCTTGTAAGGTGCATCTTTTATAATGGTAAGGACCTTTGATGTAGTCCTCTCTCCCCCTTTGACATCAATTTCCAAGAAGGGACTTCAAGGTTATTGATCAAGTGGGTTTGGTCCTTGATAAATACAACTAGCCATTGAGTGGCTCTAGAAGCAAGTAGAGGATAAGAATCATTGAGTGGAGCTGGAGCAGAAAAACTCAGGAAATATTTGACAGAAAACTCCTTAGAGCAGCAAAATCGGTGACACCGAGTTGTATCAATTCGGTGGAACCGAGTTTGATGCAATGGAACAATTTGTCAACTCAGCTCACTAGGCAAAGGAATTCTCACAAGGATTTGCAATGAATTAACTGCGAGACTAGCGAAAAGAAAATAAACGCAGAAAAGAAGCAAAGAAACATCTAGACGAAGTTTTTTTTTAAAGAAACACTAGAGAACTTCATCTAGATGGGTCGGCGACTAGGTCACCTATGTTAGAGTATATTGACTTAGGAGTCAAGTGAGAGCACTTGATCATAGGTCATACTCATCGTTTAAGCTCAAAATGGGGTTGCCATTTTTCCTTTAAGCATTTCAATGTATACACATCTTGTTGAGTTCCTTTAGCTCATGTCTTTGAGTAAAGCTTCTCTAAGTTGTGTTATCTTACATTGGGATTTGGTGGTGATGTCCATCATGTAGTTGAACTTGAAGTGGATGCTCATGAGTTGAAGTTTGGAGCTATCGTATCATTTGTAGTTCATCTTCCTACATGGGTTAGCTTTGCAAGGAACACATGTATATCCAAAATGACGAGAATGAAGCATAACTCAAAAGTTTGTCAAAGGATATGTTTAGGTTGTCTTGTTCCTTGTTCCACCATCAATTGTTGATACTTGGGTTATACAACATTGCTCATGATAAGAGTGTGTTGCAACCTTGTGACATGAACTTGTCCAAGTACCTACAAAAGGTTAGATACCATACAAGGGAGCAAAAGTGTCCAAGATATAAGATGATCATGAAAGGTATCATGGATTAGTCAAGAATGCTCATGCCCTTGTATGCATCCACATGAACCTGTAGTTCACGTTTGAAGCATCAATGATGTTCAACTCACTTCTCAAGTGACAAAACACTTTCTCATCAAGGGGTTTGGTAAAGATGTCCGCCAATTTTTGTCGGTACGAACATGTTTAAGGTCAATGTCACCTTTCTCAACATGATCTCGAATGAAGTGGTGACGAACCTCAATATGCTTTTATCGAGAATGTTGCACGGGATTGTGTGCTATCTTAATAGCACTCTCATTGTCACATAGTAATGGTACATGTCTCACATGCACACCATAGTCTTTAAGCGTTTGTGTCATCCATAGTAATTGAGCACAACATGATCCCGCGGCAATGTATTCCGCTTCGGAAGTAGATAGAGATACGGAATTTTGTTTCTTGGAGGACCAAGACACAAGAGATCTACCCAGAAATTGACATGTACCCGAAGTGGATTTTCTGTCAACCTTGTCTCCGGCATAGTCCGAATCGGAGTAGCCAACAAGATTAAAAGAAGATCCTTTGGGATACCATATGCCAAAGTTTGGTGTATGTAACAAGTATCTCACAATTCTTTGCACCGCCTTAAGGTGACACTCTTTTGGTGCCGCTTGGTATCGTGCACAAATGCACACACTTAGCATAATGTCGGGACGGGAGGCACATAGATATAGCAATGATCCAATCATAGATCGATAAACCTTTTGATCAACCGGTTTGCCATCCTTGGCCAAGTCAAGATGTCCACTCGCGGGCATGGGAGTTTTCATACCTTTACTTTCTTGCATGTTGAACTTCTTGAATAAGTCCTTGGTATACTTTGTTTGAGAAACAAAGGTACCTTCCCTAGTTTGCTTGATTTGCAAACCAAGAAAGAATTTGAGTTCACACATCATAGACATCTCGAACTTTTCCGACATCAACCTTCCAAACTTTTCACTAAAAGAGGGGTTAGTAGATCCAAAGATAATATCACCAACATAAATTTGGCATACAAATAATTCTCCATTAACCCTCTTAGTGAACAAAGTTGAATCAATCTTCCCAATCTCAAAACCTTTTTCAAGAAGAAACTTTGTCAAGCATTTGTACCAAGCTCTATGGGCTTGTTTAAGACCATAAAGAGCTTTACGAAGTTTGTACACATGATTAGGTTTGTTGGGATTCTCAAAGCCGGGAGGTTGTTTAACATACACTTCCTCCTCAATTTCACCATTTAAGAAAGCACTTTTTATATCCATTTGATAAAGGGTGATATCATGGTGATTGGCATAAGTAAGTAAAATGTGAATGGACTCAAGTCTTGCAACGGGGGCATAGGTCTCACCTTAGTCCATACCTTCAACTTGTGTGTAACCTTGTGCTACGAGACGAGCCTTGTTGCGCACAACTTGTCCATCTTCATCTTGCTTATTTCGAAACACCCATTTGGTTCCAATGATGTTTTGCTCTTCCTTAGGCTTCTCAACCAATGTCCACACTTGGTTCCTCTCAAAGTTGTGTAGCTCTTCGTGCATTGCATTTACCCAATCGGGGTCCTTGAGAGCATCTTCTACCTTCAAGGGTTCAACACTAGAGATAAATGAGTAATGCTCACAAAAGTTAGCTAAACGAGTTTTAGAGCGAGTGATTCTCCCGGATTGGATATCTCCAAGTATTTGTTCGACGGGATGATCCTTGTTGACTCTTGCTCTGACTCGAGGTAGCTTTTGCTTAGGTTGTGGTGAGGCTTCCTCATCATCATCATATTCTTCTTCTTTGTTGATGTTATCGTTGTTCGCTTGTGGAGGTGGAGAAGGAGGTTGAGGTGGATCATCTTGTTGTACTTCCTCATTCCCATCGTCTTGACGTGTTCCACTTGTGGATGCCTCCATATCAACTTGTCGTTCACCTTGATGTGAAGGTGGGGCTTCCACTTGTATGCACGAGGTACTCTCCTTTACTTCCACGGGGCGAATCTTGCCAATGGGCAAGTCTTGGATTGCTTCCGATGGTTCTTGATCTCCTACATCAAGTGGCAATTGCTCGACTTGCGAGCCGTTAGTCTCATCAAACTTCACATCTACCGTCTCTTCAACTTTTCGAGTGAAGCTGTTGTAGACACGGTAAGTGTGAGAGTTCGATCCATAACCGAGTAGGAAACCTTCATGAGATTTAGGAGCAAATTTTGAATGACGATGCTTATTAAGAATGTAACATTTTGAGCCAAATACTCGAAAGTATCCAACTTGTGGTTTGTTACCGGTGAGCAGTTCATACGCCGTTTTACCAAGAAGCTTGTGAAGGTAGAGACGATTTTTGCATGACAAGCTGTTTCAACCGCTTCCACCCAAAAATGTTTTGGCGTCTTGTATTCATCAAGCATTGTTCTTGCCATCTCAATAAGGGTACGGTTCTTCCTCTCAACAACTTCATTTTGTTGAGGTGTGTACGCAGCTAAGAACTCATGTGAAATACCCTCCTCATCAAGAAAAGTGTCCACATTTGCGTTCTTGAACTCCGTTCCGTTGTCACTCCGAACCTTCTTGATCTTCACTTCAAATTGATTTTGAGCCTTTCTTGCAAAGTTCTTGAAGATCTTTTGTACCTGCGATTTGTCATCAAGAAAGAACACCCACGTAAATCTGGAAAAATCATCAACAATGACCAAACCGAAAGAGTTACCACCAAGACTCTTATAGGAGTTGGGACCAAAAAGATCCATATGAAGTAGCTCGAGTGGTCTCCTCGTGGTCATAATGTTCTTTACGGGATGGCTTCCTCCAACTTGTTTCCCTGCTTGGCAAGCACTAAAAAGTCAATCTTTGTCAAATATAACATCTTTCACTCCAAGAATGTGATCTCCTTTAACAAGTTTATCAAGGTTACGCATGCCAACATGTCCAAGTCTCCTATGCCATAACCAACCTTTAGAAGATTTAGCAATTAAGGATGTACGAGGTTGGGCTCTCTTAGTGAAATCAACAATGTATAGATCACCTCTACGAATGTCGGTAAAGACCATATTATGATTATCTTGACGAAACACTTGGCAATCTACTTTGGTAAATAGAACATTGAAACCAAAATCGGCTAGTCTAGATACGGAAAGAAGATTGTAACCAAGAGATTCAACAAGCATAACATTTTGTATGGAGCTATCATTGGATATGGCCACCTTACCAAGGCCAAGTACCTTACCCTTGGAGTTGTCTCCAAAAGTCACATACTTGCGTGGACCATCATTTTTAGCGAGCTCACGAAACATGTCTCTATCTCCGTTCATGTGATTGGTACAACCGCTATCAAGAATCCACTCTTTTCCTCCGGCCATATAATCTCGAAGATTTGCCATAAGACTGAGATTCCTCATGGTCTTCTCAAATTCAATGTTAAGGTCTTCATCCTCATCATAATAGCCATGCTCAATATCATCATCATGCGTGTGATCATCACCTAGGGCAACAGATTCGTTAGTTTCATGATCATGACAATGTTCAAGTTTATATATTCTAATGGCTTCCATGATAATGTTGCTAATAGTTCTAACATCTCCTTTAGCACGCATAAGATCACGAAGCTCAAACAAGCAATTATCAAACTTAGGATCATTAGGACTCATCGGGATATCGCTTTTCTAAGTCATGCCATAGAGTATAAGCACATTCAAAGTTTTGCATACAACCAAGCACAACCTTAGGTAATCCTCTAATGATAAGATTGACGGTTCTAAGATTACGAAGCATGTCAATTTCCTCTTCATGAGTAGGATGCAAGGGATCAATAGGGGGCACATAAGGATTATGAATATACTTGCTCAAGTTAAATTCATCAAAGATATCAAGCATTTCATCCTTCCAAAAGTTATAATACTCCCCATTGAGAATAGGCACTCTACGTCTAAGACTCCCCAAAGTAGACACATCCATCTCCCTCCAATGGTGATGAAACCAAGGCAATGGAGACCAAAGCTCTGATACCAATTGTGGGATCGAGGAGATAAGTCTAGAGGGGGGGTGAATAGACACTTAACCAACCAAAGTTGCAGATTTTAATTTTTCTTGGAACTTAGGCAGATTTTGGCACAAGTTAAGATCACTCCAATACTTTCTACACATGCATATCTAGAGATTGAGCAGCGGAAATAGTAAAGCATGCAAAAGTATGGAATGTAAAGGTGTAGAGTATGGAAGATCAAACGCAATGAAGACACGGTGGTTTTTGGCGTGGTTCCGATAGGTGGTGCTATCGTACGTCCACGTTGATGGAGACTTCAACCCACGAAGGGTAACGGCTGCGCGAGTCCACGGAGGGCTCCACCCACAAAGGGTCCACGAAGAAGCAACCTTGTCTATTCCACCATGGCTTACGTCCATGAAGGACTAGCCTCACTCGGGGTAGATCTTCACGAAGTAGGCAATCTCCTTGCCCTTACAAACTCCTTGGTTCAACTCCACATCATGTCGGAGGCTCCCAAGTGACACCTAACCAATCTAGGAGACACCACTCTCCAAAAGGTAATAGACGGTGTGTTGTTGATGAACTCCTTGCTCTTGTGCTTCAAATGATAGTCTTCCCAACACTCAAACAACTCCTCACAGATTTGGCTATGGTGGAAGAAGGATTTGAGTGGAAAGCAACTTGGGAAAGGCTAGAAATCAAGATTCAAATGGTAGGAATGGAATAGCTTGATCTCAACACATGAGTAGGTGGTTCTCTCTCATAAAATGTATGGTGGAAGTGTAGGCACGTTCTGATGGCTCTCCTCACTGAGAAGGAGGTGGTGGAGGGGTATATATAGCCTCCACACAAAATCCAACCGTTACACACTTTTGACCCAACTCGGTGGCACCGAAACCATAATCTCAGTAGCACTCAACTGTGTAAAAGATATGAACTTTAGGAATCTCGGTGGGACCGATACGAACAACTCAGATGGACCGAAGTGCAATGGCTAGGGCAAACCTCATCTCGGTGGCACCGATTGCATCAACTCGGTAAGACCGAAGTGAAGCAATAAGGCAACAGAGAGTTGGCAAGCCATCTCGGTGAGACCGATTTGCAAAACTCGGTGAGACCGAAGTGAGTGCAAATGATTACAGAGAGTTGGCAAGGCCATCTCGATGGGACCGAGATCCATATCGGTGGATCCGATTTGTTAGGGTTTAGGCAGTGGCTAAGTCTTGGTGAACTCGGTGGCTCCGGATAGGAAATATCGGTGGAGCCGAGTTGGAATGTGGGTTTTAGACAACTTTGGCTAGAGAGAGTGGTTCAGGGTTTAGGAGTACTGTCACTAAGCACTTGAGCAAAAGGACCATTAAGCAACACCTCATCCCCTTTTAATAGTATTGGCTTTCCTATGGACTCAATGTGATCTTGGATCACTAAACCAAAAATGTAGAGTCTTGATCTTTTGCCAATCCTTGTCCTTAGCATTTTGAAGGGGTTCCACGTCCTCTTGTCCCTACCACACCATTGTTGAACTTGTCTAAAATTCACTAGATAAAAGCATTAGTCCAACAATATGTATGTTGGCATGCATTACCAAAACCACCAAGGGAGCAAGTGTGCTTTCAGCAGATGAGGGAGTACATCCTCGCGGTTGGGAGGTTGTAAATCCTAGCTGCGGGGATCTGCACCACCGATCGTCATCAACTCTACTTCCACTACGCTACGAGTCGGTAACGAAAATATGAAACCTTGTATGCAGTATCCATAGTGGTCCTGGGCTGGTGCGTAGGTCGGAAAATTTTTGTTTTCTACTGCGTTCCCCTACAGTAGGAGGATCAAAAGGGCGAAGCATCTTGATTTTCAAATGGTTATGAGTACATGGAAAATGAAAGAAGATACCACAATGAATGAGGAAACACATCTACGATAAGTTGTTTGAATCAAGGAGAACCTGTGAACACTAGGGGCATGCACTACAAAAAAAGACACTTCCGTGACATTCTGGCCCGAACGGAAAAAAATTATGTCATGTTTGTGACACTTCTATGACGATAATTGTGACAAAAACACGTATCATCATAAATGTGGTGGGCTCCTACTTCTATGACAAAAAATTATGATGGAAAATGGGCTTTTCTTCCTGGGCGGGCCGGAGACGCACCTGCTTGACATTCTTTGGGCCGTCCATGACGTAAATAATCATGGTAGAATTGAGGGCGATGTAATTTTCGGGGAGTTCCCGGTTACGGTGGGTGGTCGGGGCCGAGCGATGCAGTGTGGTTTGCGCGTTTCTCTCATACGCGCGTGTGTGCGAGAGGCATTCACTAAACTGAACCCGAGCGAGGAGGCGGCGCTTACTGAACCCGAGCGATCAATCACCCTCGCACTACGTACTGAACCCCATCGATCCATTCTTCTCGCACTACGTACTGAACCCCATCGATCCCTTGGCTGCTAACGGAACCCGAGCGATCCCTTGGCTGCTAACTGAACCCGAGCGATCCCTTCGCTGCTTACTGAAGCCGATCAAGCTCCCGTGCGAGACGACGTAGCCGGTTGGGTTGCCCTCTCGATGAACAGTGCCCGTTGCTGCCGCGCGCGAGATACACGTAGAAACAATCGAGTTGAGACGCATCGATCGAGCCCCTTCCACTAGACGTGGTTGGCTGTGGATGAACAGTTCCTGTTGCTGCCGCCCGCTCGATCGTACGCCCCACCCCAGACGGTGGGGGTTGGATGAATAGGACCCCGGCCGTGTAGGCGGTTGGTGCTAGATGAACAGGACCCCAAGGAGGCCGTGCCGTGGTACACGACACCCCAGCCAGTTGGGGGTGGATGAACAGGACCACGTGGAGGCTGGAGGAGGTCGACGGTGGATGAACAGGACCCCGTGGAGGCTGGACAAGGTCGACGGTGAATGAACACTACCCCGTGGAGTCCCGTTTTGCGGTACGCCACACCCCTCCCGATGAACAGGACCCCGTTTCGACCGTAGGCGGTTGGAGACAAGTCCATTTCCTCTGTTTTGCGGTAAGCCACACCCCTCCCGATCAACAGGACCCCGTTTCGACCGTAGCCGATTGAACAGAAGTTTGTTTCCTTCGTTTTGAGGTACGCCAGACCCCTCCCGATCAACAGAATCCCGTTTCGGCTGTTCCGTCCAAGCCGGTTGCCTCCCGATGAACAGGACGCTTGGCCCCCGATGAACACAACATTGTTTCCTCCGTTCCGACCCAGCCGGTTGGCTGCCGATGAACATGAGGCCGTTGCTGCCGTCCATTGCCAATGCCACGTTGCCTCTCCTTGTACACGAGCCTGGCAGTGCATATGCGCGAGTACGTGTTCGAGACCTGATACGTCTCCAACGTATCTATAATTTTTTATTGTTCCATGTTGTTATATTATCAATCTTGGATGTTTTTATATGCATTTACAGCAATTATATATCATTTTTGGGGACTAAGCTATTAACTTAGTGCCCAGTGCCAGTTGTTGTTTTCTGCCTATTTTTTGTTTTACAGAAAATCAATACCAAACGAAGTCCAAATGCCACGAAACTTTTAGGAGATTTTTTATTGGGCAATATAAACACTAGAAGCTTCGGGAGAAGACCAGACGCCAGAGGAGTTGGCCATGAGCCACCAGGGCGCGCCTGGGGGGGCAGGCGCGCCATGTTGCCTCGTGGGTCCACCTCAGCTCCGTTTGACCTAATTCCACCACTATAAATTCCCAAAAAATCAGAAACCCTCAGGGGAGTCCACGAAATACTTTTTCCACCTCCGCAAGTTTCTGTTCTCGAGAGATCCCATGTGGAGGCCTTTTTCGGTACTCCGCCAGAGGGGGAATCGATCACGGAGGGCTCTACATCAACCTTGCTGCCCTTCCGATGATGCGTGAGTAGTTTACCACAGACCTTCGGGTCCATAGTTAGTAGCTAGATGGCTTCTTCTCTCTTTTTGATCTTCAATACAATGTTCTCCGCGATGTTCTTGGTGTTCTATCCGATGTAATCACTTTTTGCGGTGTGTTTGTTGGGATCCGAAGAATTGTGAGTTTATGATCAGATTATCCGATGAATTGTGAGTTTATAATATTATTTGAGTCTTCTCTAATGTATTTTATGCATGATTATTATAGCGTCGTATTTCTTCTTCGATCTATTGATTTGGTTTGCCCAACTAAATTGATTTATCTTGCCATGGGAAGAGGTGCTTTGTAATGGGTTCGATCTTGCGGTGCTCAATCCCAGTGACAGAAAGGGACATGACACATATGTATCATTGCTATTAAGGGTAAAAAGATGGGGTTTATTCATGCGTGAGTTTACTTTGTCTACATCATGTCATCTTGCTTAAGGCGTTACTCCGTTCTTTATGGACTTAATACACTAGATGCATGCTGGATAGCGGTCGATGTGTGGAGTAATAGTAGTAGATGCAGGCAGGAGTCGGTCTACTTGTCTCGGACATGATGCCTATATACATGATCATTGCATTGGATATCGTCATGATTATTTGGTTTTCTATCAATTGCCCAACAGTAATTTGTCTACCCACCGTATGCTATTTTCTCGAGAGAAGCCTCTAGTGAAAACTATGGCTCCCGGGTCTATCTAAATCATATATTAAAAACCCTAAAAATACTTGCTGCACTTTTTCCTTATTTATTTTATTATTTATTTTTGTTTCAATCTATCTATCTATCACATACAATTTAATCTACTCGTTTGCGTTGGGTGCAAGGATTTGTTGTTTGTGTGCAGGTACTGCTAACGAGGTGTTGCATGATTCTCCTACTGGATTGATAACCTTGGTTTCATAACAGAGGGAAATACTTACCTCTACTGTGCTGCATCATCCCTTCCTCTTCGGGGAAAATACCAACGCAAGCTACAAGTAGCAGGAAGAATTTCTGGCGCTGTTGCCGGGGAGACATCATCAACATCTATCAAGTACCTTTGCATAAACTCTCATCTCCTTGCATTTATTTTATTTGCCTCTCATTTTCATCTCCCTCACTTCTAAATTTTTTTTACAAAAATACAAAAAAAAATCCGTTTGCCATTTTCTTGTTTGCTTGTTCGCTTGCTTGAAGATTGTTATCATGAGTAATTTTGGCATGGTGGAAACTGATGATAGTAAAACTCCTAAAATGGGATGTTCTACCAATCTTGATGCTAAAACTTTTGTGTTGGGACATGGTAATGTTATAGCAAAAAGTGTCATCCAAGAATTCTTTAATTGCATTGGGACCTTGGCTTTTGATGATGCTCCTATACTTAAAGAGACTAAGAATTATGCCGATGCTATTTCTGCACTTATTCTTAAACTTGAAAGAAGACTTATTCGCACCCATCCTACTTTGCAAAGATTGTTTTATGAGTTACCGGTTATAAAAGATCCTAGAGGTAAGAAAATAGCCACTCTTGTCCTCATGAATGAATTTGATCACATAGTGCGAGAAGCTAGGGAGATCTTTGATTTTTATGGTATGAACTATGAAAAACTGGTAATAGATGAGATCCTTTATAATAATGATTACTTGTTGAGATATTTGTTTCGCAGTGACCACATCTTTGATGAAAATATTAAAAAGGAAGCTCCTCCTTTGAATATAATCCAACAAGTTTTCAATAGTGTTAATAGACAATACTCTTGGATTGTAGCCGGTAATCAAGAAGGATTTACAGATGGACAACTTGCTAATGCTAAAATATCTATGGATGATGTGTTTCATATTACCTTTGAAAAACCCTTGGATGAAAGTGCATCTTTGGATAAGAAGAAGAAAGATGACAATACTTGAAACTATGCATTATGCCTAGCTAGGGGCATAAAACAATAGCGCTTGTTGGGAGGCAACCCAATGAATAAAATAAATTTTTATCTTTTGTTTCTGTTATTGTGTGTTTTCACAATGATGCTACTGTTATGATTGTGTTTTTCTGTTTTTAATTAGTGTTTGTGCCAAGTAAAGCCTTTAGAATGATTTGGAAGATAGTATAATTGATGCTGTTTGGAAAACAGAAAGTTTTGCGTCGAGTGCTGGAATTTGGTCCGGCCCGTCTTCAAGACGTCGTGCCTTGTGTGAACCGCTGGAAGAGGTCCGCTTGCTTCGAAGGAGCGCGGAGGGCGTACGCCTGCGTGAAGACGCACTTCCGAAAGGTTGATGCGGTTACATGTGCCGCGGGCCCCCCTGCCGACAAGCCACGCACCGCCGAGTAGTTCTTCGACGAGGTGGAGGCGGGAGCTCGGACCACAGAAGCCATGTGTCCAAAGGACACAATGTATTTTTAGATAGTACTCCAGAATGCCGAAGTGTATGATGTATAAAACTTGATCTTTTGGTTGAATGAAGATGGCTTTAAATTCCATGTGCGTTGTTTTACAATTAATTTTTCCTCCGATATGACTGTTTTAAAATGAGAGTGGCCAGTCGTCGGCTTCAGCCCCCGTGTAGGTCATACAAAGGGTGTTCCTTACGGCACACTTGACCCTTAGCCGACGTCTCGGTACCCGGAGGCGGTCGGTGCTTTATAGGAACTAGGCAATCAGACTATAGTGGCTTTATTCCTTTCACTTAGTCATAGGAGTTTGACTGTGGGGGCTGATGACCAGCTCCCGGCGTGGGAAGTGTTCGGCCAGGTCAGCTGAGGTCTAAGCCATGACACACTTCGGCTAAGAATGAAAGCCCTTCGTTTAACACGGGTGATCTCTATCGTCACATCGCTTAACGCGGTCTCCGGATGGCGGACCAGTTTACGCATACCTAGATAGTCAGTTTTCGGCTTTCTCCACTGAGGCGCTATGCCTATTGACCAGGCAGCGCAATCGCAGTGGTTCTCCCGTTACGCCCTTAGCCGAATTCATCAGAAACGTAAGAGGTACACATAGGAGCCGGGAAACCCAACTATTGACCAAAATCTAGGTTCGAAACTGATGCATATATGGCCAAAATCCGAGACACCGAATACTTCGGACTTGTTATACGATTGTATCTTTTTTAGGGAACTTCTTCGTCCCACAGGGGCCGTGCTGATAAAGAAATATGATAGAGACCTTAAAGGGGCACAATTTCTTTATTTCATAATTTCAAGCGTGTACATGCCCTAGCTGTGGCGAGAATACAATGTGCAAAGGAAAAAGGGAAAAAAACAGGGCGGATATTTGTTGACGGATTTTGAAGAATCCGGGCCACTACCTGCCGCACGTCTGCGTTTCCGAGCTGTTGACTAGATGCTCACCATTGATGGTGAGGAATTTGTGGATGTTGATGCCTTTCCGGCCCTTTATACGCTTCAAGCGTTTGATTGACCGAGTCCCTTTAGAGGAGACGTTGCCGAAGTCCTGTGGTTGAAACCGCATGGACGTTAATCATGTTTGGTTGTTTCTTTTACAGAGACTTGAATGTGGAGGGGCTTGAAGCCACGTCTTTGCTAGGTTGAACCGTGCCGACGTTTGAGTATATTTTTGGCTCCTCGATGGCCCAGGGAATCTTCAGTGCGAAATTATGCACCCTGGGGACGTGGTGCCCACTCCAGAGAGGGCACGCGAGGAGCCCGTATCCCTATTTCGGGTGCGGGGGTACCTGGCCGAGGTCGATATGTGCATCTCGGGCGTGCTTCAAAGAGCGGGCGGTGCGTTTATCGCTGCGAGCTGCCTCCTCGGACACCTGTACCTCGGCTGCGAAAGCCGCGGTCTGTTCCTCTGTCCGAAGTGAACGATCGGTGTTACCATTGACTGTGATGACACCGTTAGGTCCCGGCATTTTGAGCTTGAGGTAAGCGTAATGCGGGACTGCATTGAAGCGCTCAAAGGCCGTGCGCCCTAGGAGCGCGTGGTACCCACTTCGGAATGGGACAATATCGAAGATTAACTCCTCGCTTCTGAAGTTCTCGGGCGAACCGAAGACAGCCTCTAGGGTGACTGTTCCAGTACATCGGGCTTCGACGCCCGGATTGACACCTTTAAAGGTGGTAGAGCTCGGCTTGATCCGAGATGAGTCGATGCCCATCTTCCGAACTGTGTCCTCATAGATTAGGTTAAGGCTGCTTCCTCCGTCCATTAGGACGTGTGTTAGATGATAACCATCAACAATGGGTTCCAGGACGAGTGCCGCTGATCCGCCATGCCTGATGCTGGTCGGATGATCATGCTTGTCAAACGTGATCGGATAAGCCGACCATGGGTTATACTTCGGGGCGACTGGCTCCAGCGCGTATATATCCCGAAGTGCATGCTTCCTCTCCCTTTTAGGGATGTGGGTGACATATATCATGTTGACCTCTATTACCTCGTCGGGAAACTTCTTTTGGCCTCCATTGTTGGGCCGCCGAGGTTCATCCTCGTCTTCGCTGCGGTGTTGGGTTTTACTCTAACCCTCTGCCGCTATCTTGCCGGCTTGTTTAAAGACCCAGCAATTCCTGTTAGTGTGGGTTGCTGGTTTTTCCTGAGTGCCGTGAATTCCACATGGGCGGTCCAGGAGCCTATCAAGCTGGCTACGTCCGTCTTTGTTCCCTTTAAAGGGTTTTCTTTTCTGCCCGGATTTAGTTCCGGTGAACCCTGCGTTGACCGCGGCATCTTCAGTGTCGCTTCCGCCATTTTTACACATGCGCTTATTTTTGTTGCGCTTGGGTTTTCCATTGGTGTCGCGAGTTGTTGGGGAACGTTGCATGGGAAACAAAAAATTTCCTACGCACACACAAGATCTATCCATGGTGATGAGCATCTACGAGAGGGAGAGTGAATCTACATACCCTTGTAGATCGCTAAGCGGAAGCGTTAAGAAACGCGGTTGATGTAGTCGAACGTCTCCGCGATCCAAATCGCAAGTCGTCCCTCGATCCAAGCACGATCTAGCGCCGAACGGACGGCACCTCCGCGTTCAACACATGTACGGCTTGATGACGATCTCCGCCTTCTTGATCCAGCAAGAGGGAGCGGAGAAGAAGAAGAGTTCCAGCAGCACGACGGCGTGGTGATGTTGGTGAGGAACTATTTCAGCAGGGCTTCGCCTAAGCACTACTGAAATTATGACGTAGGAGGAACTAGAGGTTGCCGGCACACGGCTTGGGGCAATCTAATGTCTCCCGTGTGCTAGCCCTGCCCCTCTATTTATATGTTGAGCCTTGGGGTCTAAACTTGGAGTAAAAGCCTCCTCCAAGTCGGTTTTGCCCGCACAAGGTCGGTTTGGCCCGCAGGGAAAGAGTCCAACTCGGATCCCTGCAGTACCGTGCACAAGCGGTAGTACCGCTTAAGATAAGCGGTAGTACCGCTTGACCAGCTTAAGCGGTAGTACCGCTGATACATCAGCGGTAGTACCGCTTAACCAGCTTAAGCGGTAGTACCGCTGCTACAGTAGCGGTAGTACTGCCTTACCAGCTTAAGGCAGTAGCAAAACTTCCTTTTGCACTTTCCAATACCTCGTGGGCTTTATCCCTTTGGCCCATATAAAGTGTTGCTGCACCCGAACACTTCGGTAAACATCCGGAACCCCTTCCGGTGAATTCCGGAACCCTTTCGGAGATCAAAACACTATTATCACATATATCAATCTTTACCTCCGGACTCTTCCGGAGATCCTCGTCATGTCCGGGATCTTATCCGGGACTCCGAACAACCTTCGGTCACCAACAAAATAACTCAACTATACTAATCGTCACCAAACGTTAAGTGTGTAGACCCTGCGGGTTCGAGAACTATGTAGACATGACCGAGACACCTCTACGATCAATAACCAATAGCGGGACCTGGATGCCCATATTGGCTCCTACATATTCTACGAAGATCTTTATCGGTCGAACCTCTATGTCAAGGATTCAGTTAATCCCGTATACTGTTCCCTTTGTTCTTCGGTATGTTACTTGCCCGAGATTCGATCGTCGGTATCTCTATACCTAGTTCAATCTCGTTACCGGCAAGTCTCTTTACTCGTTCCGTAATACAAGATCTCGTGGCTAACACTTTAGTCACATTGCTTGCAAGGCTCATTGTGATGTTGTATTACCGAGTGGGCCCTGAGATACCTCTCCGTCATACGGAGTAACAAATCCCAGTCTTGATCCATGCCAACCCAACAGACACCCTCGGAGATACTTCTAGAGCACCTTTATAGTCACCCAGTTACGTTGCGACGTTTGATACACACAAGGTACTCCTCCGATGTCCGGGAGTTGCATGATCTCATGGTCATAGGAACAGATACTTGACATGCAGAAAACAATAGCAATAAACTGACACGATCAAATGCTACGTTCTTAGTTTGGGTCTTGTCCATCACATCATTCTCCTAATGATGTGATCCCGTTATCAAATGACATCTCATGTCAATGGCTAGGAAACCTTAACCATCTTTGATCAACGAGCTAGTCAACTAGAGGCTTACTAGGGACACAGTGTTGTCTATGTACCCACACATGTATTTGAGTTTCCAATCAATACAATTATAGCATGGATAATAAACGATTATCATGAACAAGGAAATATAATAATAACCAATTTATTATTGCCTCTAGGGCATATTTCCAACACGAGTTTCCGAGGTGCCTGCTTCACCGTTATGAGTGCTACGGGCAAGCCAGCTGTCTTCTCCCGCACAAAAGCGAGTCATCAGTGAGGTCAGGGCCGCCATAATCCCCGGCTTATCCTGGCCGAGCTGACGAGCCAACCATTCATCTCGTATATTATTTTTAAATGCGGCGATGGCCTTGGCTTCGGAGCAGTCTATGATTTAGGTTCTTCTTGGTGAGGAACCTGTTCCAGAATTTCCGGGCTGATTCTCCTGGCTGCTGGGTGACACGGCTGAGTTTATCAGCGTCCGGAGGTCGGACGTATGTGCCCTGGAAGTTTGCTCGAAAAGCATTTGTATGTGCAGGAGGAAGGCTGTTAAGCCAATGCCTCGCTGGCCCCTTTAACTTGAGCGGCAGATATTTAATGGCGCGGAGATCATCTCCATTGGCCATGTGTATGTGCAGGAGGAAATCCTCGATCCAAACTGCTGGGTCCGTGGTTCCATCGTATGATTCTATGTTGATGGGTTTAAACCCTTCGGGGAATTGATGTTCCATCACCCTGTCTGTGAAGCAGATTAGGTGAGCCGGTCCTCGGAACCGAGGAGCATCTCGTCGAAGGTCGGGGGAGAGCCGTGAGTAGGCTTGATCTCGGGCACGGCCGTTCTTGTCCACCCAGGCGTCGTAGCCGTCGTGCCCGGCGGGCGCGCGTCCCCTTGATCCATAGATTGACCGAGGGGGAGCCCTGTTTTCCTCAATGCGACGTCTAGCATCGTGAGGATCTAGGTAATCAATGGGGTCCTTGCCATAACGTCGTGGAGGTGGCCGTTCACTGAGGTCTTCTCGTCTTGGCCTGTCCCGGCCTCTTGGGGGTCGGTTGAAGTCGTCAGCGAGCTACTCATCGAACTTCGGCAAGAGACGCCTGCGTGGGTATGATTTTGGCGCACTATGACACCGGTTCTCCATCTCTTGCTCGGCAGAGAGCACTTCGATCCACTTTTCATTTAGTGCATCGGTGTTGGCCTGCAGCTGCTGCTGCTTGCATTTCATGCTCCGGGCGGTCGCAACAAGGCACCGCCGAAAGCGCTCTTGTTCAAAGGGGTCTTCGGGGACGATGTAGTCCTCGGTACCGAGGCTCTCGTCCTCCTCAGATTCCGGCATGTAGTTGTCGTCAGCCCCTTCGAAGAGGTCATCAGGATCTGAGTCCTTGAGAAGTCGGTCCGGTGTGCCGTTCCTTACAGGGGAGGCTTGAACGTCCTCTTCACGGTTACCGGCGTCGCCGTCCTCCGCGTCGCCGTTATTGGCTGTCGCGTCATTACCACTGGGTTCCCCGTTAGGTCCCCTTTGGCGTCTTCGCCGATGACTTGGAGGGGATTTGGGGGTGTCCACCATGTAAACATCGTAGGTGGACATGGCGGTCCACCTGTCCGCGTTTACCGGGGGCAAGGTGGCCTCGATGGGGCCATCAGCGTCCTCCTCCATGTCTGAGGCCTCGCCATAGTCCAGCACGTCGGTTAAATCGTCGATCGTGGCGACTAGGTGGGTGGTGGGCGCGATGTAAATTTCCCTATCGTCGGCTTTAAGTCCGATCTGATTATAAACCGAAGTCTTGCCGTCCGAGATGGACATGCTTCGGATGCGGTCAAGCATCTCATCGAGGTGAGACAGCTCTTCGGGATTCATCGATGCACCAAAGGCAGGGCTGACTCGAAGTACGCCCAGCGTGTAAACGGACGCGCTCTCGGTGCGAAGGGAATCTGGGCATAATTCCGAATTCTATGCCGAGGTCAGTTCTAACACTGACGTACTTTCGGGAGTGGGAGCCGGATCTATCTCCGGACTGGCGATCGGAAGGAAACTGACAGGAGTGGTGGCATCAGTGGTCTCAAGAGGCACCGCGACTGAGTTTGGTTCCGGAGTCGAGCCTCCAGAGTCGGTCGAGCTCTCAATCCGACCGGGAGTCCATCCCGATAGGATGAGTTCACCAGGGGAATCCGCAGTGTATTCGACGCCACCGAAGGTCACGATCTGACCTGGGGCGTAGTTCTCGACAGAGGTCAGATGACCCGTCGAGTCGGCGCAAAATACCATGCTGCCGAAGACAAAGAGCTAGCCAGGGGCGTAAATTTCCCCATGGCTGTTAGCGCAGTTGATCTGCAGGTGAGCCATCTATCCTTCTGGTAATCGCGCAGCGGAACTCTCAATGAAAGCACCAGTGTCGGTGTAAAAACCAGTAGACCTCGGGGTAGGGGATCCCGAGCTGTGGATCTCGGATCGGTGGTAACAAGGACAAGGGAGACGATGTTTTACCCAGGTTCGGGCCCTCTTGATGGAGGTAAAACCCTACGTCCTGCTTCTGTTGATATTAAGGAAGATGATCGAGTACAGAGTTGATCTATCTCGAGATCGTAATATGTGTCTAACTTCTAGGGCTAGGTGAGCAATATTGTGTTGATGTCCCCCCTACGGGCTAAACCCTATGGCTTATATACACGCCAGGGAGGGTATCTAGGGTTACAAGGTCGGTATCTAGGAGAGAGGTGGTAGGAGAGATCTTGGAGTATACGTCAAGTCTTCGGTAGAGACAGTCCCGATCACGATTCCAGTGTACGGCCTCCGAAGTCCATCTTGATCACGTATGAGGGCCCACCGGCCCAGCCGAGGAGACGGACTGGCTAGGTTAGCACCTCCTAATCCAGGACACCGTCACACACCCACTTAGTTTCAGTTGTGAGATTTCATACACTTATAGCTCTAGTGCATCCGTTGCATGGCAATCCATACTCCTCGCATTGATATCGATTGCTAGGCCTCTCCATTGCCTAACGATCCTCCAAGTTGATGCAAGAATTTTTCAGTTTTTGTCTTCCCTTATAAACCTCTACCAACATATTCTATTCCACCCATAGTGCTAAGTCCATGTCTCACGCTCATATGTTGAGTGAAGTTGAAAATGCCGAAGTGTGTGAAATAGTATGATACAATTGCTTGGTTTGGCATCGGGGTGCTCATGATTTGTACTTATGTTAGGAAGACGGAGTCATGCCATGCTTACACAATTCAATGAGTAGGGATAACATTCGTTAAGCATCGTTTATTTTGAAAAGTAATGATTGTTTTCTAGTATTCATGGATATTATTATGTTGATATCAATTACTTCCTCGTTTCTCAATATTCATACCTTACAAATATTACATGATAAGACCTGTTAGGTAGAATTCAACATCAAAAATTTTGTTATTATCATTTACCTACTCGAGGACGAGTAGGAATTAAGCTTGGGGATGCTGATATGTCTCCAACGTATCTATAATTTTTGATGTTTTCATGCTATAATATTATCAATTTTAGATACTTTATATACAATTTTATATCATTTTTGGGAACTAAACTATTAACCTAGTGTCCAGTGCCAGTTTCTGTTTTTTGCTTATTTTATAGTTTCAGGGAAAAACCATACCAAACGAAGTCCAAATGCGATGAATCTTTACGGTGATTTTTTTTACTAGAAGACACCTAGGAAGCTTCGGGATTATGCCAGAAGATGTACCAGAGGGCCACAAGCTCACACGGCATGCCCCCAGGGGGGCGCGCCACTCGAGCTTGTGGGCCCCTCTTAACTCCGTTTGCCCTAATTCCAAGCCTAAATTCCCTAAAATCGAGAAACCACCAGAGCGAAACCCGAAACAATTATTCCGCCGCTGCAAGCCTCTGTTCTCCTACGATCCCATCTGGAGGCCTTTTCTGGTAATCTGTCGGAGGGGGAATCGATCACGAACGGCCTCTACATCAACCTTGCTGCCTCTCCGATGATGCGTGTGTAGTTCCTCACAGGACCTACGGGTCCATAGCAGTAGCTAGATGGCTCTATCTCTCTTTGTGATCTTCAATACAATGTTCTCCTTGGAGTTCTATCCGATGAAATCTTCTTTTGCGGTATGTTTGTGGGATCCGATGAATTATGGGTTTATGATCAGATTATTCATTGAAAGTAATTGAGTTATTTCTGAACTTTATTATGTGTGATTGTTATAGCTACGTAATGCTTTCCGATCTATGAGTTTTCTTTGGCCAAGTTGATGATTAGATCTTCAGTGGAAGTAGTGCATAGTAGTAGGTTCATAACTATGCGCAATTCTATTAATTTCCCAACAGTAATTTGTCTACCCACCGTATGCTATGTTTTTCAGAGAGATGCCTCTAGTGAAAGCTATGGCCTCCAGGTCCATCTAGATCATATTACTAAAACCTTAATTGCCTGGCTGCAATTTATTTTATTTTATTTTGTTTTGCAATTTATATATCTTGCACTATCAGATTTAATCCTTGCAATTAACGAGTAGAAGGGGATTGACAACCCTCTTGCCCTCGTTGGGTGCAAATATTTGCTCTTGTGTGTGTAGGTGCTGTTGACAGTCGTTTGCGTGAATCTCCTATTGGTTCGATAAACATTGGTTCTTTACTGAGTGAAATACTTTCTGCTACTATATCACTTCACCCTTCCTCTTCGGGGAAATCCTAACGCATTTCAAAAGTAGCAGCTACAGCACCGATTCAAAAGGATTTTATTTTTGAGCCTTTTTTCATTTTCTGTAATTTATTTCCGATTGTTGTCAAAATTGCATGGATGAATAATCATATAAATATGTTTGGAACTAGACCTTTATGTGTGGCTACTGCCTACATTCCTAATGTGGAAGCTAAAAATTAATTTTTAGAATTTATAGGACCAAACTAGAGCACACTTGTAGTTCAAATTTGAATTACTTAATGAAAATCGCTAGATATTCAACAAATGAATGAAATATAGCAAAAACACTCTGAAATTCATGAAAATTTGGTAGTTGGAATACCATTTGGTCTACTTTAGGTGAAAATTGAAAGTGCGCAATTTACAATCTTATTTGTGGCACTTGCTTCACAAAAAAGTCATATTGGGCACTAAAAAAGGAAAAATAACTTTTAGTTTGTGGCATTCTAGTTTATAGTTTTACCCACAAGCTAGTGCACATAAAAGGGCCCCATGCAGAAGGATTTTAATTTTTTGACTTTTTTTCAATTTCTATAATTTCTTTTAGATTGTTGTCAAAATTGCACATATGACTAATCATATAAATTGGTTTGAAACTTGACCTTTCTTAGCGGCTACCGCCTACATTCCTAATGTGAAAGCTAAAAATTACTTTTTAGTATGTATAGGACCAAACTAGAGCACACTTCTAGTTCAAATTTGAATTACTTGAGGAAAATCGCTTGAAATTCAATAAATCAATGAAATATAGCAAAAACACTCTAAAATTCATGAAAATTTGAGTTGGAATCTCATGTGGTCTACTTTAGGTGAAAATTGAAAGGGAACAATTTACAATCTTATTTACAGCAATTGCTTCACGAAAAAAGTCATATTGGGCACCCATTTTCTGATTTGTACACATATTCAAGTGAAATTCATACAAATCATGATTCATTCCAAGTGCATGCAACCAACTCAAAATACATTCCAATTTTAACATATGAAGTTCATACAAATCATAATTTATTAGAATAACACGCAGACTTCAGCGCGGTGGCTTGTGAGCCCTATTCCCAAATTTGAAACTAATCTTCTTTGTCGACCTGCGAGCGGCATGCGTGAATGATGTCCTCGAAGCTAAGACCATCCTAGAAGGCACGTTGACCGGCGATGTTTCTGTGCGGCATCGAGTTGGGGCCATCAAACTGTTGGATCCGAGCGGTGCGGTCCTGGGCGAGGATCAGCACCGACAATGGGCTGTTTGGCGCGAAGTAAGGATGCGCCCTCTCCTCCGGTGTCAGACCTGCCCGAAACTTGCGGACGGCTCGCACAAAGGCGACCGAGCCGGCGGTGGGGACAGGCTCCACCAGACGGCCCTGTTGACTCACAATACATCCCGCCGGCAGGCGCGTTTCCTGCGCTGCCGGGATGTCACAGCGGGCGAGAAGCTCGGCTTCGTGAATAGTGATATCGTGGCCACGCCATGGATGCGGAAGGGGAGGTGGGAGAGGTGGGCTAGGTTTTGTGCTGCAGCGGCTCCGGCGGCGGATAAGGTGGGTTCCCTATGTGCGAAAACACGAGCAGTCACTACGTGAGAAACAACCGGTGACGCTAAATCAGTATTGCATACTCGTGGGTTCCACGTGTCAGTCCCAAATTATGTAGGAAATAGCCGGCCACGCGAAATCAGTAATGCTCGAGGCGTAATGGTGGGTTGCACGCGTGTGTGCAGGAAGCAGCCGGCGTTGCGAATGCACGCGGCGGTACAGGTCAGTCCCATGCGTCACTACCGGGCGAAGTAGCGGTCGATGGCTTTGACCCGAAGCCACCGTTGGGGCTCTTGTGAGGCGGAGGTGAGTAGAGAAGGGAAAAAGTGAGCGATGCTACATGGTTGGGACGAAACTGAGGATAATTAAGGAAGGAGGGGCATGAAAATAAAAATTCCTAGAAATTATACTACGAAAACACCATACAATCTCATCATTCAATCTTTCTCCAGTGAGTCACCCCAATGTCTCATGGGTGCCTCTGGGGATTCTACTAGACTTGCACCATGTAATCTCCTTAACTCCTAAAATTCAAGAATATTACATGAACAAGATACAATCCATAAAGGTATATCATAAAATTAAATTAATCACCAATCCCCAAGATAATAATCATGATAGCAATTCATAACGTCAAGAAAGAGGAGTACATGAAACATAGGTACTACCACAAACCATCAGCCTCAAAGGTTGACTACTCGCGGATCACCATTGGAGCAGCAAGGGTAGATTAGACGTTGAAGATGAAGCCCCCCCCCCCCCCCCCCCCCGGCAGAGTGACAGATCAGGGAAAAAACAAATACCACCTCGGAACACAAAGTGGTGGTGGCGAAAATATTAAAAATAATTAGAGTAAACGTTTTGGTGTATAAATAGACCATCAGACACGGGAGCCTCCTGAGGGAAACCCCATAGGCCGTAGTCATCCCATAGGTGCCCTGTAAGGAGGGCGCCTCTCAGGGGCACCTAGGCCCTATGGCCCCACTAGCAGCTGGGCCTTAGCCCACTAGTTTTCTTTCGGCACAAAAACTTTCCACGCATTTCTATTTAATTTTCCTCAAACTTTTTGTGTGAAAATTTCCTGAAATCCTAGCAAGAAAAAGAACTGTCACTAGGCACTGGGTGAATATGTTAGCATAATTAAACTTCAGAAAAATTACGTCCAAAGTGTAAAGAATTGATAGCAATATAACATGAATCACACAAAAATTGTAAATGCATTTGTGACGTGTCAGATTACTATAACGACACCAAGGATGACAAGTGTGACATCAAAGCCAACCGGATCCATCGAGAATTTTGGGTAAATACCTTTCGCACTACAATGGTCCATCTTTGATGCATGGTAACTATTTAACTGCTATATGCATTGTTGTAGGATCACTTTATCTGCTAGATGGGCACCTGGCTGAGGCGCGGCCTATGGTGGACAGAGTTGCCAAGAATAGTCTCTCCAACATTTAGCACACTATGTGGTACAAGGCCGTTATGAGATGTCGCCCCCTTGATGATGAGGGGAACAAGATGACGATGTTTTTTTCTTGCTAGACTAATATGGAGCCGGACGAGTACTTGTTGGTAGGTAACATCACTGTTTTCTACTACTTGCATCAGTAGCCGCTTGTTTCTTCTATTTGTCATATGATGTATTATATCTGTGTAGGTGAGGGAGTCATGTATCCCAGCCCATTGTTCGTCGGCATTGGCAGATATGCGGTGTGACCCTACACATGGCACGCACGGAACAATACGGAAAGGGTGGAGTGACTGAGGAAGAAGGGTCAGTCACACATCCAGGGCAGCATCTGCATGGCAGCTCTCCACCAAAAATGGTGTGTGCAACTCCCAGGTCAATTTTGTCTCTAGGTGGATTTACGTTCATTTATACTAATGCTTTCTCCTGCACACTAGAAAACATCTTGGTGGCTAGGTCAACCTCATGTAGGCCTTGGAACATGACCAGAGGTGAAAGGGGGCAGGGGTATTGTAGCGACTCGGCCAAGGAGAAGATGGATATCTACATAGCTGTGTAATGGGAGAGGCAAGGGGACGAGGATGATCTTCTACACGAGCCACCCGACCTGGAGTTGGTCATGAGTGTAGGAGGTGGGAAGAAGAGTGGTCACAACCTTATTTGCAACGGCGCGATCTCCGCCTCCTTGCATCTGAAGCTATCTCAGATCCGGGTGCACATCATGAGCTCTAGGTTTTCGCCATTCATACCTAGGTCTTTTCATTCTTGCATTCCAACCTATATTTGACAATGCGAGGACACACTATAGGCCGAGTTGGAGGCAAAACAAGCCGCACATGCCACATAGCTGGCAGTAAAATGGAGGAAACGGGTGGAAGCAGAGGCAGCACAAGCAGCACGGCTGCAGGAAGAAAAGTCTGCAACAGAGATGCTCCAGGCAGAGTTCCAGATTAGTACAATGTCAGAATAGCCACCAATATTAATCGATCAATCATTGTGATACTATGCTAACAAAAATAACTGTACGCGCTTCAGGAAAATGTCGAGGCTGTGAAGCATACCCCTCCTCCTCCTCCTCCTCCTCCTCCTCCTGCTGCTGCTGCTACACAAGCGTAGATATTGTCGCCATGGTGTTGATGGAGTTGACATTGCGGAGAAGTTATCTCGAAGAACTACTATTGAACTTCCAATGTTGCTTGTCTTATGTGTGACTTGTATGACCGATGCTTGTGAACTTTGTAAGGTATCCAGTGTCACGGTAGATGCGTGGCACAAGGTTGCCGATCGAGTTCTATCCTCTGAAATCTCGGCAAAGATGTTATAGGCCTTCTTTGTTTATATTGTGTCCTATTTGACGGGCTCTCGTCAAGGAGTAGTCCCTAATGAGTCCAAGGATAATCGGGAACTATACTTGGCAGAGATGTTTACACCAAGCTCCCGTGAACTGGCACTCAGCGAAAGCCTAAGAACCCGGAAAGACAGATTTTCCAGTAGTGAATCACTATTCATTTATGGAAGATGACCCCAGTACATCAGATGCTAGGGTCTGATGATTGGGACGTTGCACAATTTGGCTTAGGGGCACATTGCATCACTGTCGTGCTCCGCGATATCATCATCCATGAATCCATCCAATATATCGTACTGCTCAGTCAGTAACTCCTAATGGCATTTATACTTCTGATTGTTACACTTGGCCACAATTTAAACTCCCTTTGTTCCAAGGCCTGTCGAATAAGAGAATTAGATGAGTTGGTCATCATGCATTGAGAGGAAGTGGAGAAAGAGATGTATGTGCCGGAAAAGAGTGGTGCCACGCAGGCATATTGACTACAGCACCAAGTGAACCAGCACCTGCCGTTGAACCTGCTTAAAATTTATTCATCTTGATTGTCTAGGAAAGAACGGAAACTCACAAGGGCACACATCTTCCCAACCGTGTCAGCCACCGTATTGCCTCGCAATTTACAAAGTCGTTGGATCCCGCATGAGGTCACGATAAGTTTTAAAGTTTTAGTTTTGGAAACATACGATTTTGTCGGTTACAGGTTTTGAAACTAACAATTTTGACGGTCGGTCCTACCAACTCTCAGAAGTTGAAACTTAACAAAGTTTTAAAAACTTTTCAAAACATATTCAAAATGGATCTCATTTGAAAGCCCTCGTAAAAAGCGCAAATATGCAAAAGAAACTTAATTTCGACTTTTGGTTTAGATGATATGAAAGATTGAAAAACGAAAGCCAAAATAAAAAGGGGGCTGCGTACCCCGCCCCTGTGGGACAGAGATCTAGTGACATGCCCATGGCATGTCACGCCGTAACATGGCCTTTGGATCGAAAATGGACAGTCCAGATCATGTAGCGGGGAAACACTGTAGATGTCTACTGTTCAGCGTCCTGTGGCGACGGACTTGTAGCATGGGAGTTGTTCATGCACTGTAGCGTGGGCACTGTTCACATTGATCTGGCCCGCTGATTCTCAATCGGATGACTGAAAGAGAGGGGCATGTTACGCTACTATTCACCGGTGACATGCCCATGGCGGACTAAGATCAGGTGACACGCCACTTCAAGGATTACACGTACATCCTCCAGTCTACTAAGTTCCCCAAAACTATTGCTAGTAGGCAATCCAGTGTCAAAAGAATAGCGGTATAAAGCCACAGCAGCACATAAACCCTTAAGGTGATTTATCCCAACCTGGCCAAATGCAATCACATTGTTGATTGTCGCTTGTAGAACAATCTTTACTTTCTGGTTATTGCATCCGTCTGGCTGCTTAGGATAACTAGAGAGAGGCTTGCCGCTTTATTCTTACAACGGCTCAATACTTGCATCGATCCAGGGACTATGTATGTAATATATTGTTATTGTTATTTTTCAGAAGAATTGATAATGAAAATTTTATCGATCTTATGGTCACATCTAGTGATACAACTGTGGCTCGCTCCAGCATCTGCATTCAAAAATGCACACAACCATATACAATAATCGCATTACAAAATGTGGAATGCAAACAAAAGGACTGAAAATCGATGAAGCGCCTATCCGAAGACTAGACCGTCATTCATGTTAGATGAAGAGCTCCTTACTATTTGCTCAAGGCGAAGCCACACCCAATAGCCATATCCCACTCCTCCAGCATTAGAAGCATGGACCAACGAACGATGTTCCAGTGGTCACCACTGTGTATTTCTGTTCTATTTGTTGTTTGCTTGTCTTCATGGTCTTATAAGTTCTTCTCCATGGAAATAGGATGGTAAACCTGGGCCATGCACAACGCACACACCAGCCATGCCTTGGACACCTGCACGCACGCATGCGCATGGACAGATATGCGTGCACCGTGCCTAGGCCATGCACATACACACACACTACCTGGCCCTTGGCACACACGCGCGCTCCCGACCATGGCCGTGCACACGTGCATGCAGACATCCAGCGATGCACGGTTGCACATCAAACGTGACCATGCGTGCACAGAGTCCGCACGACGTTGCACTGTTGCGTGACTAGATGAGCCGCCAGTGGTAGCACAACTTGCACGATATTGTCGGCGCTACATGCATAAGGCACGCCAGTGGAGTTCGGATGTCAATGAATGAACTAGCACGTAGTTTCCTATCGATTATACTTCTCCATGACTCATGTGATTATGCTTCCTATGGGGATCGATGCACCATGACATTCAATCATGTAGTTTTCCTATTTCTATGTTCTCGTAATCACGCGTGCAAAAATAGGCCCTTAAAATGCAAAGGAAAATACATCATGTATTAGAATATGCATATGGTGAGATTTGAAAAATGCAACGTGGGTTTTTTAAGACAAAAGAAACAGATAGCATAATCCTGAAGCTGAACATATCAGTTGCATAATTCCACGGAGAAAGATAAAGAGAACACACACCACTTAACAGGATGTCTAGTGATTTTGGTAGCACCAGATTTATTAAGGGAAATAAACAATGACTACTCTTCCCTTGATCTCTTTAATGGGGAGGTCACCTCATCATCATCCTCATCGTCCTCACTCAAATCGTCAAGTGGAGTGATATACTTTGTAATTGCAACATCCTCGTTCTCCGGCAACTGAATTACCTCCTCCACTCGGTGAAAAGTCACAAACTTCAAGTCAAAAGTATCATGTTTCTTCTTGCATAACTTCTCAACATGCTCCAATTTTGTTAAGCTGATGTAGATATCTCCATTGACATCGAATGCGGAATGAAAATTATTATTTGTGAGACTCCTGACCATATGCATCGCGATGAAGCACTTGTCGTCAGAACGTGGTTCCACATCCACTCTGAAAACATTATTAACTGGCCCAACTTCAATCTCTAGCTGCATAATGGTGGCCATTGAGAAGGTGACTTTCAAATGCTCCGCACTACAAATGAAAGGAAATTTACAATGTTGCAAAGTTAGCGAACACGACGCATGTAACTTATAGTATCTTATTAAACAAATGTATCACCAAAACTAGCAGCATATGCACATCCTCAATCGATATTAGAACTAAGACAAGGAAATTTATCACACATATACGAAAATCCCCAAAACTAAATAAATCAAACTGTGCAATCCCTACAAACTTTCTCTTTTCACCTAAAGGGAAGTTTGCATAAGATATCTTCAAGATATACAACAGATTGAGTTGTCGTAATAGTAATACATGTCAGTCCCAGAGAACAAAACCAGAATAATTGAACAAAATTACTCCTTTTTAATTGATGAAGTTTTTGACAAACATATCTAGGAACCACACGCATCCAGAAACACCACGATAAGAGATAGAAAATAGTAGTTCAATACTAGATCTATTCTGAAAATGAACAATGAAGAGTTTGTCAAGAATACGTACGAACTGAACAAACCGAAAAATAACTCGATAAAAATAGGAAAAAAATCTACATCTATTTAAAAAAATAAACTATGAAGGGTTTGAAAGTATTTCGAGGAACCGAACACACCAAAAAATACCATGATAAAACATAGAAAATCCTAGATCTATTCTAAATATAAACAACGAAGGGTGTCAAAGCATATAGAGAAACTGAATCCATCGAAAAAACCATGATAAAAAAGGATTGAAAATCTTAGATCTATTCTGAAAATGGAGCGGTGAAGGGTTTAAAAGAATTTGTAGGAACTGGATGCACCAAAAAATACCACGGCAAAAGATAGAAAATCCTAGATCTATTATGAGAATAAGCAATGAAGGGTTTGACAAATATCTGTCAGAACTAAATGCACCTAGAAAACACCACGATAAAGGATTGAAAACCCTAGATCTGTTGCGAAAATGAATGATGAAAGGTCTACAATCATCTGCGTAGGAACCAAACTCAACCAGAAACACCACAATAAGATGGTAGAAAAATCCTAGATCTATTTTGGAAACGAATTAAATGCTAATCTTCTGTGTGAGAACGAATGAAGTGCCCATCTGTTGCGCTAAGCAACACATCTCTTAAAAATCTCTCGGAAAATCCATTCTTCAAATGGGTGAACTCTACAAAAAAAGTTGGGATGATATTGGATCGGGAAAAAAATCGTATCAATTGTACGGATAAACTCACGAGCAAGACTGCAGAAAAGTTGGCAGAAGATAGTAGTAAAATAACAGAGCACAAACCCCATAATCAAGCATTTCCTTTTCCATTAAAATAGTCAGCCTGGTGGCGTACAGTATGAAACCAGATCCAGCATGATTACGTGCATGCAAACGGGCCAAAGTTGCAGCGTACCTTTTCTTTCTCCCTCCTCGAATCCGCACCATCGTCTTTTTTTAAATAATACACTTTTTTTGATAAATTACACAAATAATATACAAATTTGAAAATTTTCAAAAATATTACCCAGTCGGCTGGGGCTAAGCCGACTGGATTCAGTCGGCTGGAGCTAAGCCGACAGGCCACGTGGCAGCCTTTGATTCGCCCGAACACGTCGCCCCTCGCATTTCCTTCGCCAGTCGGCCTGGGCAGCTGCAGTCGGCTGGGCCCAGCCGACAGGCCTCCAGTCGGCCCCGGCGCAGCCGACAGGCCATCCAATCGGCCGGAGCGTGGCCGACAGGCCCCTTTTCTCCTTTTCTGCTTCCCCACTGCCCCGTGAGCTCTTCTTTGGCCTCTTCTTCTTCCTCTTCGTGCATGCTCTCTCTCTCTGTCTCTCGCAACCCCGCATCGATCTCCTCGTTGGTCCATCCATTTTTGCATCCAACCCACAGAAAGAGTAGATCATAGCCAACCCCGACGGCCTACGGTATTTTTTTTTCCAATGGGATAGTTTTTTTTCTCGTACAAGTGAGGTGAGGAGGAGCCATGGTGGAGGTGGTGGTGAGGAGGAGGTGCTGCTGGGGAGGAAGAGGTGGTGAGGAGGAGGAGGAGGTGCGGCTGAGTTGAAGAGAGGAGCAAGAAGGAGTGGCACACGCGTCGAAGGTATAACTATGTCGTCAAAAAATTTCTCTTAGTTGTAGATATTTTGAAAAATTAATGTTTAGGTCTGTCAGTATTTTTAGTTGCTCCGGTAATATTCCGTATTATATGTGCATGTCAAATATTTAGGTCTGTCAGTATTTTTAGTTGCTCCGGTAATATTCCGTGTTATATGTGCATGTCAAATATTTAGGTCTGTCAGTATTTTTAGTTGCTCCGGTAATATTCCGTGTTATATGTGCATGTCAAATATTTAGGTCTGTCAGTATTTTTAGTTGCTCCGGTAATATCCATAATATATTAAGTTGTTTCAATATTTAGCTTCGTTAATATTCCGTAATATATGTACTTGTCAAATATTTAGGAGTGCGAATATTTGTTGTTTGTCATGTTGTTTAACAGTTGTCTGTCCATGTTAAATAATTTTATAGGTGAGCCGAGATGTCTGATTTAGTGAAGTTCATATTTTTCTACGGTCCTGGTAATGTCCAAACAAATGAGATTGGGGTTGATCTGAGTGAATTTGAGTACATAGAGGTGGCACTGACCGACCCTCAAACATGGTCTCTTAGTCAGTTGAAAGAATGGGTGACAGCATGTTTAGGGCTGAATACTGAAACGCACAATGTGGGTGTTCATGCATTGTGGACCCGGTCAAGTTCGAACGTTTTCTTCTATTTGAGGCCAGTAGAGCGGGATTCTCAGTGGGTGCGCTGGTTACAAGGTTGCGAAAGCAGGGGATGCAATCCTTGTGCCTTAGTGCTTCCCGTTGTGAAGGAGGTAATTGCGCCTGAAGGCCAGGGTGGTAACGATCCTGGGCAAAGCAGTGACGGGATGATGTTATCTATGTCAAATGCTGGAGATGATGGTTACGAACAAGGGCAGAGTAGTCAGGTAGAAGGAGGAAATGCCGATGGTTATTACAGTGGCGAGGCGGACGCTGACGAGGTAGATGGGCACATGCAGAACATCATGGAAGAAGAAGACACCGATATTGATAGTGGTCATGCAGATAATTCTGACGAGTCAGATGAAGAAGAAAATGCAGAGGAGGTCCCGATTCCTGCTTATTGGAATCATGACTTCTCATCTGCAATGACCGTGAACGATGGTCATGATTCTGCCTGGCAATATCACCAAAACAACATTGCGACGGGTGCTATGTATCCCAACAAAGAAGCTCTGAAGGACGCAATAATAAATTGGGCAATGTCCACGCAAAGGGTTTTCATAGCTGAGGTGTCCAGTCAGAAAAACTTGACAATGGTATGCAAGAATGCAGGTTGTCCTGCCAGGGTGCACGGCTATCTCCCTAAGTATGGCACAAGTTGGGTGATCAGTGACCTAGTTCATCACACATGTCTTATTCCCTGCATCCCTCAAGATCATCCCAACCTTTCATCCACGCTTATTGCGAGGTTGTTTTACAGTGAGATAGTGGAGAGCAAAGCGATGGAAGTTAAGGCTATCCAGACAAAAGTCTTCGTCAGGTTCAAGTACAGAATTTCTTACGGCAAGGCTTGGAGGGCTAAGCAAAGGGCGCTTGAGAGCAGATTTGGTTCTTATTTCGATGTATATGACTCAGTTGTCGGGCTCCTCCACACGCTGAAGGACCGGAATCCGGGCACCTATGTCGACATCGAAGACCTCTTCATGCCAGAGTTCCCAACTATGAGGGTGCTGCATCGACTGTTCTTCTCTTTCGGTGTATGCATCGAAGCTTTCAGGCACTGTCAACCGGTGATATGTGTAGATGGCACTTTTCTCACTGGCAAGTACAAGGGTCAGATCCTGACAGCCATTGGTCAAGACGGCCAAAATCAAGTAGTCCCACTCGCATTTGCTTTTGTTGAGAGTGAGAACATTGGAAGTTGGACATGGTTCTTCAGGCAACTGAAAATATCAGTTGTGAAGGATAAGCCCAATGTGTGCATCCTTCATGACAGGCATGCAGGTATACTCAGTGCGATAAAGACACTGACAAACCCTGGCCCTGAGGAATAAACTCCATGGCAGGACTTGCAGAGCCGTTGGTGCATGCGCCATCTGGGGGCTAATTTCTTCTCGCAGTTTAGAAATAAGAGCCTGATGAATCTATTCAAAAAACTCTGCAAGCAGAACCAGCTATGGAAGTACAATTTGATACGTGACAGACTTAATGTGTGCACGCAGAGACACGTTAGGGACAGGAAAGCTACAAGAGATGCAGCGGTGAGGGCACATGTTGAAGCAGTAGCAGCACAGTTAGCAACGGGAACATCGGCCGTGGAGGAGGAGCCTGTTGGGCTTTGTGACTTGCCAGGATTTGACCCACCTGGTACTAGGAGAAGGCTCGGGAGGTCGATTAAAACCTTCGAGCAGTGGATAGAGCATGAGCCTCTGGAGAGGTGGTCTTTGCTGCATGACACACATGGAGCAAGGTACAGTGTCATGACTACGAACCTCGCAGAAACATACAACTTTGTCCTCAGAGGAAACCGGGCATTGCCACTTACAGCCATCGTTGAGGGTATTTTCTATGGCACCGTGAAGTACTTCAGAGATAGACGTCAAAAAGCAGAGCAACATATCTTGAACAACCCAAGCACACGTTACTGTGAAAGGATTATGAAGTACATGGAAGAAAAGATGGAAAAAGTCAGGTCACACACTGTAGTCCCCATTGGTAATCAAGAAAGAAGGTTTGAGGTCCGCTTAGCTAACAACAAATTCGGATGTGCAAATGAGCTGAGGACGCATGAGGTGAAAATTGGAAATGAAGTCTGGCCAACGTGTGAGTGCACATGCAACAAACCGAAGTTGCTTCACCTACCATGCTCCCATGTACTTGCTGCTTGCGGGCAGCTTGGAATGGACGCAATCTCGTTTGTGTCTCCATATTTTCTGAAAGAGTCCGTCCTCAATACCTGGACAGGTGAGTTGCTGGGATTTCGCTCAATGGGTAACTTCAACACCGTTAATCCTGTTGAAAGGCGATACATTCCAGACCCAGGGAATATGCGTACAAGTAGAGGTAGACGAAAATGTCAGCGCATCCGGAATGATATGGATAAATTTGTATTAAGTGTGACACTAAGTTCTAAATTTGTATTTAGTGTGGAACTATGTTGAACTTTGTATTAAGTGTGGCACTATGTTTGAAATTTGTATTAATTGTGGCACTATGTTGAAATTTGTATTAAGTGTGGACTATGTTTAAAATTTGTATTAAATGTGGCACTAAGTTTGAAATTTGTATTAATTGTGGCACTATGTTTGAAATTTGTATGTGCTGGAATGGCGGGAATGTCGTTGCTTAATCCAGAAATTGATTGTAAACATCGTGTGGCGATAGGTTATGAGCGCCAGCTTGAGCCCCTGTCCACTCGCACTCAAAGGGAAGACTGGATGATACACCAGGGATGGGTTGAACGGTACGTGCTTTATTTATTTGTTTCAATCATGTATATTGATTTGACACACTAACTGAATTGCCCTGACATGCAAGTTGAAATGGGCTGGCCTATTACCTTTCGCGCGGCTGGTTGTGCGCACGGATACCTCCAGACGCGTCGCCATCGCCACCACGTCCTGACCAGGCTGGTAGTTCGGCGTGGCATCACCAGCAGGATCCCACGTCAGGCTACGTGTTTCGGCCAGGACCACACCAGCAGGGTCCCACACCAGGATACGTGATGCAACCCCCTCCTACAGGTATGTTTCTTCATATTAATTCTTTTCAATATCGATTGGGACTACGTATTTCGTCATTACTTATGTTCCATCCCTCCCGCAGCAGGCTACGGATATATGGCGTCTATGTCCGGATATGACGTGTCTATGTCTGAATCCAGGTGGGATAGTGACCATGAAGATGGGCATAACACACAGGAATACTTGTCGCAGCACAACGAGTGGATGGACATGTTTTCGACTCCTGCACCACCTCCCACACAGGAAACACAGTATGACCTGGACGGGTCCGAGCTTCCTCCCGTAACGTCCGGCCACCCCACAGGTATATGTGGCCGACGCCGGAGACACCACCTCCACGACGTGGCGGACGACGTGGCTGATGCTTGTGTGTCACTTATATCTAGCTATGTATGCGATAGACATATATCTTCCTATGTATGCGAGAGACATATTCTACCTATGTATGCGAGAGACATATTTCTATTCATTCGCTTTGTTAATCGAGTTACATTTCCGGAGAGACTGCTGCAGATAATTAAGATACAAGTACATCTGAATTAAACGGCACGACTGACCTTAAATAATACTGCATACAAACTACATGAAGACATCATCGTGCTTCTCGCTAACACTACATAAAGTCATCATCACTATTCTCACTAACATGTTTCTTCGACTTTGATTTTGTCTTGGCTGACATAAACTCATCGCTGGAAGAGTAACCGTCATCACCGGGCTTTGGTGATGCATCGCTGCATTTCTTCTTCTTCGAGCTTGAGCCATCATGAGTTGATACATATTTCGGCGGCGGTCTTCCGTTAACAGTCGGAACAGACCCAAATAAAAGCTTGAACCATGCCAACATACTGACATCGTGGTTCATTTCTTTAACGTCCACATTGTATCTCTACAATTCACAAAATAACATGCATAAAATAAGATACATAAAATAAGATACATGTTCAAATTAAGATACAACTTGCTACGAATTTTAAGATACAACTTGCTGCAATGCGAATTTTAGGATACAATAACATAAATCTACTGAGTCCAACGTGGATATTTTCCTTTTCCATCACCAGCTTCTTCTGCTGCCTTGGCTGCACGAGCCATTTCTTTCTTTATCTGCCTCTCAGCCTCACGGGCCTCCTCTCGCTGTCGGTAGACCTCCGCCAGTCGAACTCCCTCTTCTCGGTTTTTCTTCTTCATCTCATCAAGAAAAGCCCTCTGCTTCACACAATACTCTTGCCACTCTCTCTCCTGCTCTGCTTTCTCATCTGCTGCCGCCTTCGCGCGGCGCTCTTCCGCGTCCAAACTTGCCCATGCACGACGACCTCTTTCACGAATCTCGGTCACCGCCCAGTCCGGTTTTTTCGTGTCAATCCAACGATAGTACATGCACAGAGGCGGAGGAGACTACAACAAAAATAGAAATATAAATATTAAATCAACAATAATATCAACAACGTGTTTATTCTTGATGACTGAAACATACCGGAGGCCTGATGTACGGTGAAATAGAAACGGGTGGATCTTCCTCATAATTAGCGCACATAAAAAACTTCATGCCCAACCAATCTGAAAAATCCGTCACCTCCTTCACCTTGCAGAGATCGCCACACCAACAACGAAGTACTTCCACCCCCCGAGGCAAAGTCGCACTCTTCATTTTCTTAGGCCTAATGCTTTGATCCGAGCAAGGCAAACTCATCTTGACTAGCGCGTTGGTGTTTTGAAGTGTGGCAGTGTGTGCGCGCGAGAGAGTACGCAATGTGTCTGTGCGAGAGAGCAGACAGGGTATGTGTGCGAGAGAGCAGACGGGGTGTGTGTGCGAGAGAGAGAGCTGGCATCGTGTATAAAAAGAATACAGGCAATGTAGTGTCGGCACACCGCGTTAGAATTTGCTCTCGCGTCCGCCGCAGCAACAGCAACGCTGTCTCGAACCAGCAGCGGGAATCAGCATCCTTTAAAAAAGCAGCGTTGTCGGCTCAGCAGGCCTCGGAATGAGCATCGTGGGAATCAGCGCCGTAAGTCTCGGAATCAGCGCCGTCTAAATCGGTTTCACAGCGTGCGGCGTGCAGTGTTGCTGTTGGGAATAAAGGGAGCAGAGAGCAGGCTGGAGGAAGAAGGAATGGCTGAGCAAGGAGAAAAGAGAAAGGGAATAAAGGGAGCAGAGAGCAGGCTGGACAGCGCGTGGGCAGCAAGGGTCACGAGGACCACGCGAGGAGCAGCGCTGGACAGGAGGAGCAGGGGCTGGACAGCGTACGGCTTTGGTGCTTCCACAGTCCACACGTGGTGGGACGCGCAGATGCTCTCCTCGGAGTTAACGCAATCAGTGTCAAACTCACGACCGAAAGTTGCACTGGCAAGGAGAAAAGAGAAAGGGCTGGTCGGCAAGGAGAAAGGAGGAATGGCTGGTAGGCTGGCGGCCTGTCGGCTTAGGCGTGGCTGACTGGCCTGTCGGCTTGGCCGTGGCCGACAGGGGCCGTGGCCGATGCAGTCGGCTGGCAGGCCATGCAGTCGGCTCTGCCTAAGCCGATTGGGCCCAGTCGGCCACGGCTAGGCCGATTAGGCCCTGTCGGCTTAGCCCCAGCCGACTGGGTAATATTTTTGTAATTTTTCAAATTTGTATATTATTTCTGTAATTTATGAAAAAAAATGTATTATTTAAAAAAAATTAGCCGTCGACGATTGGGTGTATACGTACGCACTACTACGCCGCGTTCGTTGCTTCTCACGTTGTGATGTGAAGGATTGTGTTGGAGGCCGAATGGCATGTCTGGGTGTCTATATAAAGCCAGCCGGTTGGAACAAAATGGCAAGTATTGATAAGGATTAGAATTTTGGGAGGGAAACAGCCAAGGACTTTTTGCGCTGAGGCAAACTGAAACATTGTCGATTTAAAGGGAGCTCAATTTAGAAAGAGATAATGGCAGGCCTATCGAAAAGAAAAGGGAACGCGTGGAAACAAGCTGTGAATTACCAATAAACACATTTCTACCTAAATGACCAGTCCCTGAGAAGGACTTGTCCAGGACGCAAAATCAACGAGCAATCAGGAGAGTTGATTTTTATACGTAGCACCCACGGCCCAGGGCTTATACAGCCTCATGGGCTTAAACAACCAAGGCCTTTTTCTTTGATAATACACAAAGCGGGAATTTCCTATATTATGATGCTCTCTTGCATCTAAGAGGTCCAATCCTATTTGCTGCCCGCAGGCGGCAAAAAATATTAGTGGTGGCTTCGATGAGGGTAGCGAGCCACCTGATGCCTCAGTTAGTCCGGCCCACTATTCGATTGCTGTTTGTTCGCTAAAGTATCTCAATGTTGGGGACCTTCTAGAAGATTCCTGACCGGTTTGGGAACCTTCTATAAGGTTCTTGAACCGGGGTTCTTTTTCTTCTGTTTTTTAGTTTATTGGGCTTATAATTTTTTATGTTTTCTTATTTTTTTGTGTATTATACAAAAACATTCATCATGTATTACAAAAATCTTCGTCGCATATAAAAGAATGTTCACCATGTATTACAAAATAGTTCATCATGCATTATAAAAATGTTCATCATATATTAAAAAATGTTCAACTTATATTACAAAGCTGTCCAATGTTTATTAAATATTTGTTCAGTGTATATTACATAAAAAGCTAGATGGATTTTAAAAATGTTCACTATATATTAAGACAATGTTCAGTGTCAAAATATGTTTAGGACATTTAAAAAATTATTCATGTTTTCAAAAAAGTCATATTCTTAAAAAAAAATATTCGAAACAAAACTAACCAAAAACTGGTTTGATACAATGAACCGGTTGCAATAGTGTGCGGGTCGCTACAGTGAACCAAGATTTTTTTAGAACGCTACAGTGAACCAATTGCTATACGATTTTGTCGGTCGGTCGTACCAAGTCTCAGAAGTTGAAACTTAACAAACTTTTAAAAACTTGTCAAAACATATTCAAAATAGGTCTCATTTGAAGGCCCTCGTAAAAAACATAAATATGCAAACAAAACTTCATTTGGACTTCAGGTTTAAAAGATATGAAAGATTGAAAATTGAAAGCCAAAAGAAAAAGGGGGCTACATGCCCCCGCCCTTGTGCGATAGAGATCTAGTGACATGCCCGTAACATGGCCGTTGAATCGAAAATGGACAGTCCAGATCATGTAGCAGAAATACACCGTAGGTGTCTAATGTTCAGCGACCTGCAGCTACAGTCTTGTAGCACGGGAGTTGTTCATGCACTGTAGCGTGGTTACTGTTCACGTTGATCTGGCCCGTTGATTCTCAGTCGGATGAATGAAAGAGAGGGGCATGTTACTGTTCACCGGTTACATGCCCATGGCATGTCACTTGATCTCAGTCCGCCTGTGTGTGCTACAAATCCCCTCCCCAGAAAAGAATACAACTTGATATATGTTTGATAAATAAAAGATCCTGACTTGTAAAGTTGAAATGGAAGATGACACTAGGATCCAGAAATGATGACGTCCGTTAGAGATGTGGAGGAAGTGAGAACCACAATTGCTGATCTATTTCCTAAAGAAGAATTCTCACGAAGTGATACAGGGAATCAGTATTACCACTTCAAGGCCTACACGTACATACTCCAATCTACTATGTTCCCCAAAACGTAAACCCTTAAGGTGCAAGAGACCTCAAGGGTTAAAAGAAGAGCTGTTCTCTATTTCGTAGGCAATCCAGTGTCAAAAGAAGAGCGGTATAAAGCCACAGCAGCACATAAACACTTAAGGTGCTTTAGCCCAACCTGGCCAAATGCAATCACATTGTTGATTCTCGCTTGTAGAACAATCTTTACTTTCTGGTTATTGCATCCTTCTGGCTGCTTAGGATAACTAGAGAGAAGCTTGCCGCTTTATTCTTACAACTGCTCAATACTTGCATCGATCCATGGACTATGCATGTAATATATTGTTATTGTTATTTTTCAGAAGAATTGATAATGAAAATTTTATTGATCTCATCCTCACATCGAGTGATACAACTCTGGCTCGCTCCGGCATCTGCATTCGAGAATGCACACAACCGTAGAATGATCACATTACAAAATGTGGAATGCAAACAAAAGGATTAGAAATCTCTGAAGCGCCTATCTGAAGACTAGACCGTCTTTCATGGTGGATTAAGAGCTCCTTACTATTTGCTCAAGGCAAAGCCACACCCCATAATCTTATCCCACTCATCCAGCATTACTATCTTATCCCACTCATCCAGCATTAGAAGCATGGACCAAGTAGGTCATCGAGCGATATTCCAGTGGTGAAAGACTAAAGCAGTCACAAGCTGCGTATTTCTCTTCTATTTGTTGTTTGCCTGTGTTCATGGTCATTGTAAGTTGTTCTCCTTGGAACTAGGATGGTACACGTCAGCCATCCACAACGCATGCACCAGCCATGCCTTGCACACCTGCACGCACACATGCGCCATGGACAGATATGTGTGTGCCGTGCGTGCGCCATGCACATGCACACGCACAAACTACCCAGCCCTAGGCGCAAACGAACCACATACCTCACACGCGCGCACTCCCGACCATGGCCGTCTACACGCAAATGCAGCCAGCCAGCGATGCATGTGCATGCACTGTTGCACATCAAACGTGACCATGCGCACCAGGCTGCACCGCTACGTGACTAAACGAGCTGCCAGCAGTAGCTAGATTCTTCCACTACTTCGACAGATGCATGCTATTGTCGGCGCTACATGCGTAAGGCATGCCCGTGGAGTTCGGATGTCAATGAATGAACTAGCACGTAGTTCGCTATAGATTATACTTCTCCACGAGTCATGTGAATATGCTTGCTATGGGGATCGATGCACCATGACATTCAGTCATGTAGTTTTCCTATTTATATGTTCTCATAATCACACGTGCAAAAATAGGCAATTAAAATGCAAAGGAAAATACATCATGTATTAGAATATGCATATGGTGAGATTTGAAAAATGCAACGCTGGGATTTTAAGACAAAAGAAACAGATAGCATAACCCTGAAGGTTAACATATCAGTTGCATAATTTCACGGAGAAAGACAAAGAGAACACACATCACTAACAGGATTTCTAGTTATTTTGGTAACACCAGATTCATTAAGAGAGATAAACAATGACCACTCTTCCTTTGATCTCTTTAATGGGGAGGTCACCTCATCATCATCATCATCGTCCTCACTCAAATCGTCAAGTGGAGTGATGTAATTTGTAATTGCAACATCCTTGTTCTCCGGCAACTGAATTACCTCCTCCACTCGCCGGAAAGTCACAAACTTCAAGTCAAAAGTATCATGTTTCTTCTTGCATAACTTATCAACATGTTCCAATTTTGTTAAGCTGATGTAGATATCTCCATTGACATCAAATGCGGAAAAATATTTATTATTTGTGAGACGCCTGACCACATGCATCGCGATGTAGCACTTGTCGTCGGAACGTGGTTCCACATCAACATTGAAAACATTATTAACCGGTCCAGCTTCAATCTCTAGCTGCAGAATGGTGGCCATTGACAAGGTGACTCTCAAATGCTCCGCACTACAAATGAAAGGAAATTTACAATGTTGCGAAGTTAGCAAACATGAAGCATGTAACTTAATGTATCTTATTAAACAAATGTATCATCAAAACTAGCAGCATCTGCACGTCCTCAATCGATATTAGAACTAAGACAAGCAAATTTATCACACATATACTAAAATCCCCAAAACTAAAAAAATCAAACTTTGCAATCCCTATGAACGTTCTCTTTTCACCAAAAGGGAAGTTTGCATAAGATATCTTGAAAAATACAACAGATTATGTTGTTGTAATATTAATACATGTCAGTCCCAGAGGACAAACCAGAATAATTGAACAAAAATTACCCCTTTTTAATTGATGAAGGTTTTAACGAACTTCTCTAGGAACTACACGCATCCGGAAACACCACGATAAGAGATAGAAAATACCAGTTCAATAGTAGATCTATTCTGAAAATGAACAATGAAGAGCTTGTCAAGAATACGTACAAACTGAACAAACCCAAACACAGATCGATAAAAATAGAAAAAATTCTAGATCCATTCTAAAAAAAAAAACTATGAAGGGTTTGAAAGCATATGCAGGAACCAAACACACCAAAAAACACCATGATAAAAGATAGGAAACAATAGATCTATTCTAAATATAAACACTGAAGGGTTTGAAAGCATATAGAGGACCTGAATCCATCGAAAAAACCATGATAAAAAAGGATTGAAAATCTTAGATCTACACTGAAAATGAAGCGGTGAAGGGTTTAAAAGAATTTGTAGGAACCGGATGCACCAAAAAATACCACGACAAAAGATATAAAATCCTAGATCTATTCTGAGAATAAGTAATGAAGGGTTAGACAAATATTTGTCAGAACTAAATCCACCTACAAAACACCACGATAAAGGATTGAAAATCCTAGCCCTGTTGTGAAAATAAATGATGAAAGGTCTACAATCATCTGCGTAGGAACCAAACGCAACCAGAAACACCACGATGATAAGCTGCTAGAAAAATCCAAGATCTATTTTGAAAATCCTAGATCTATTTTGAAAACGAATTTAGTGTCAATCTTTTTTGTGTAAAAATGAATGAAGTGCCCATCTGTTGCGTTAAGCAACACATCTCTTCAAATTCTCTGGGAAAATCCATTCTACAAATGGGTGAACTCCACAAAAAAAGTTGGGATGAGATTGGATCGGAAAAAAATCGTATCAATTGTCCGGACAAACTCACGAGCAAGACTGCAGAAAAGTTGGCAGAAGATAGTAGTAAAATAACAGAGCACAAACCCCATAATCAAGCTCGGCCGGAATTCCATTCCATTAAAATAGTCAGCCTGGTGGCGTACAGTATGCATGAAACGGGCAGAGTTGCAGCGTACCTTTTCCTTTTCCCTCCTCGAATCCGCACCATCGTCGACGGTCAGGTGTATACCTACGCACTACTACGCCGCGTTCGTTGCTTCTAACGTTGTGATGTGAAGGATTGTGGTGGAGGCGATATGGTGGATCTGGCCGTTTATATAAAGCCAGCAGGCTGGAACAAAATGGCAAGCCTTGAACGTATTGATAAGCATTAGAATTATGGGAGGGAAACAGCCAAGGACTTTTGGCGCTCAGGCAAAATGGGACATTGTCGATTTAATGGGAGCTCATTTTAGAAAGAGATAATGACAGGCCTATCCAACAAGAAAATGGAACGCGTGGAAACAAGCTGTGAATTACCAATAAACACATTTCTACCCTAAACAACCAGTCCCTGAGAAGGGCTCTGCACAGGCCCACGGCCCAGGGCTTATACAGCCTCATGGGCTTAAACAACCAAGGCTTTTCTTTTCCTCGAGAAAACACAAAGGGTGGCCTCTCCATGCATTTATAGATAGAAAAATGGTAATGAGAACGAACGTTCGCTGGGAGACACGCCCCAGCGAACGCCCTCACATCCATAGGATTTAGATCGCACGGATGGTGGTTTTTGAAGAAATTTGCCACAAAACGAACAAACTACCATGCACTAACACTGAAATGCCACTCCAGTAACACTAAAAATGCCGCCTGGGTCGTTCGCAAATGCCATCTCCCGCAGCAAACTGTCGCTGGATATTGACGTCCTAGAAAAAAGGAACCGTTTTTGCAGACCTAAAATCAGGGAGGTGATATATATCGCCTTCAGCGAGCAGCAGCGCGTGAGCTCGCCCGCATGTCTGCCTGGGTGGGCTGGCCTATACGTGTCCGGATCGCTGGTTTATTTTTTCGGGTACGCCTCATCGCTAGCTTCGGGCTAACCGTCACGTTCGCTAGCAAGGTGATAGGCCTAGTGCGGCCTGAGGCCGACTGGGCCACGGACCCATGATGCTGCTAAACACGCTATCCAACCAACCTGGAAGACTCGATCGATGCAGAAATGTTGAACGAAACAAAGAACCATTTTTAGGTAATTAGTACCACCTCGGATAGTAAAATTTCTCAAAAAATCAAAAATAATAATATGGGTGAAATGATAAAAAAAAACAGAGAAACACACCTTGTTTTATTAATAGGTATAGGAATAGATATTTTATATAATATGGGTGAAATGATCAAATAAGACAAAGTTTGATTAAAACATTATTTGAAAGCATGTTCATGAATTTAAATAAATGTTCTCAAATTAGAAAAATGTTCTAATAGACGGTGAACAATTCTTCAACATACATTGAATATTTTCTGAATACACTAAAAAAATTGTAATATACATTGAACCTTTTTCAATATAGGCTGAATTATTATATACAATAGAGATGTCAAAATGGTTCAAAAGATCATGAGATGTAACTTTAGATGATTTAATCTCAGAAATAAATGTCACCTAAGCTTTTGTGGGTGGAATGAGATTGGCCAAAACCTGCATGCGATCATTGCCAAGGCCTCGACCCATGCCTCGGCAATTCCAGGCTATGGCTTTCATGGCGCCCGAGTAGCGTAAGGGACCTGAATCTTGAACGTCAGCTGAAGCGGCGGCGCCACCGCTGCAAGGAGCTACTAGATCCTTGATTCAAAGAGATGCCGTGTTGAGAAAAGAGAGATGGCGGCTCTGTGCTGCGAATAAGGGAGGGGCACAGTGACTCGATGAGGAGGAAAATAGGATGGGGGTGCAGCGATTGGGAGGAGGAAAGAAGTCACCGGATCAGGCAGGAGGACCGCTGCCGGCTTGAATCAAGCTGGATCGAGGAGATGGGTACGGGATCTGAGAGGGGTGAAGTCGAAGAAAGAAGCAGGAAACAGAGAGGATTGAGTGGATGAAGCTAGCAGAGATAGGGTGGATCGACTTGGGAGCAAGGAGTGGGTGAGGAGAGGAGGGAGAAGAAGAGGGGAAGAAGTGGATCGGCATCACGCCAGTCGCGGGCAATCGCCGGTAGTGAAGTCGATTCTTATTGTTACGTTTGGTCTTAATTTAAACTCCCTTTGTCCCAAGGCCTGCCGAATAAGATAACTAGATTAGGTGGTCATCATGCATTGAGAGGAAGTGGAGAAAGAGATGTCCCGGAAAAGAGTGGATCCACGCAGGCATATTGACTACAACACCAAGTGAACCAGCACTTGCCGTTGAATCTGTCTTAAAACTCATTCATCTTCATCACCGAGGAAAGAATGGAAACTTGTAGGGCATGCATCTGCCCAGCCGTGTCGGCCACCGGATTACCTCACGATTTGCAAAAGTCGTTGGATTCTGCGTGAGGTCACAACAAGTTTTTAAGTTTTTAGTTTTTGAAATGTACGGATTTGTAGATCGTTGGTTCTGAAACTTACAATTTCATCGGTCGCTCGTTCCAAGTTCTGAAACTTACTGAAGGAAGTTTTAAAAAATAATGAAAATGTATTCAAAATGGATCTCATGCGAAAGCCTTCGTCACCAAAAATACAAATATATAAAAACAAAACTTAATTTGGACTTTTGGTATAAAAGATATGAAATACTAATAATCGGAAGCCAAAAGAAAAAAGGGGCTGCGTGTCCCTGCTCCTGTGCTACAAATCCCCTCTCCTCAGGAAAGAATACAACTTCATAATTTTTTTTGGAAAGGAGGATAACCCCCGGCCTCTGCATCGAGCGATGCACACAACCATCTTTATTAAATTATTCAACAAAGCCTTACAAAATAAATACATGAAACTACCCAAAGCCAACTTCCTGGCGAAAACTGTCGCCCTACCTAGGTTAATGATGTGTCCTAACCCTCTTGCCAACAAACACCATGAAAACCGGTGGGCTCACCAAACCGCCCGCCGGCTAGATGGGAGCACCAACCAGTGTAGCAAATCCTCAGCTCGCACCTCATGACCACGCTCTAGAATCCGCTGCCACCATCTTTCGTCGTGCCATCTTCAGGCATGCTTGATGTATTGATCTTGCCAGACCCTTCAGCCATTGATGCCACCACGGCGCCACACAGCGCCACCCTCCTGCACATGCCCATCAAACGGTGTCCAGGGCCAAGATCCCACTGCACCATGCCACCCAGACTCGCCGTCGTCGATACCGTAGATGCCACGCCGCACCACCTTGGTCACCACACGAGAAGTATGGGGACCTGCGCCTGGCCACCGAAGCTAAACACTTGTCCCTCCAACCGATGTATGGCTCCAAAGATTATGCCCCCATGGGGGTGACAACGGAGGACCTCTTCATCAAGGGCGCCACCGGCGACAGTTCCAGCCGAGGCCAAAACGAGCTTTCGCTGGCATACTTGCATCCACCACCGGATCAATCTCCACTGTCATCCGCCACACCCCACGGGACCGACCCCGCTGTCGGGATCGGAGACCGCACATGGCCGGAACCGCCGCCCTCCGGGGTGAGCCGACCACCGCAGAAGAAACCACCGCGTTGTGTGGTCGACGCCGGACCACGCACAAGCTGGATAGGGACACCCGCGCGACGCTCCACCGCAGTCGCGTCCCAGAGCCACGGCGGAGGAAGGCCCCGCCACCGCCATAACCCCCCCTTCCCCCACCTGGGCTTTGTCCCATGTCGCTCCGACGGAGGCGAGGAGAGGGGCGGCGCCGACCGAAGCCCTAGATCGCCTCTCGGGTCGGGAGTCTGTTCCCTTGCGTCGTCTGAATAAATAAAAAGATCCTGATTTGTGAAGTTGAAATGGAAGATGAGAACTAGGATCTAGGAATGATGACGTCTGTTAGAGAATGTGGAGGAAGTGAGAACTACAATTGTTGATCTATTTCCAGAAGAAGAATTCTCACGATGTGATACAGGGAATCAGGATTACCACTTCAAGGCCTACACGGCTACACGTACATCCTCCAAACTACTAAGTTGCCAAAAAATATTGCTAGTAGGATGTGATACAGACAAGACCGTCATTCATGCTGGATGAAGAGCTCCTTACTAGTATTTGCTCAAGGTTAAGCTACAACCCATAGTCATATCCCACTCCTCCAGAATTAGAAGCATGGTCTTTGTAAGTTGTTCTCCTTGGAACTACTAGGGCCTCATTCGGTTTGGAGGAAACCGTAGGAATTAGGAATAGTATAGGAATTCGATAGGATGGCACTTGTCATCCAAAGGAATTGTCTTGCCTCGTTCCTACGCACAAAATGAGGTTTGAGTGGATGTGTAGATTCCTCCAAAAACACATGAAATGAATAGTATTCCTACGAAATTCCCGTACGTGTTTCCTACAAACCGAATGCATCTATATGAAATTTTTCTATGGAATCCTTGTTCCTACGTTTTTCCTATAAAAATCCTCCAAACCGAATGAGGCCTAGGATGGTACACCTCGGCCATGCACAACGCCGCACCAGCCATGCCTTGGACAGCTGCACGCATGCATGCGCTATGGACAGATATGTGTGCGCCGTGCCTGGGCCTTGCAGATACACACGCACACACTACCTGGCCTTTGGCACAAACGCATGGGCGCACCTGCCTCACACACGTGCGCTCCGGACCATGGCTGTGCAGACGCGCATGCAGACGGCCAGCGGTGCACGGTTGCACATCAAACGTGACCATGCGCGCTATAACACCCCAGTGTCATGCTACAGTGATCTTCCCCCTAATGGTTGCTATGTCAGCATGATCACTATGCCAAAATGCCACTTGTCCAAATCTAATTCAAATTCTATTTGAAATGCAAGTCAAATATTTGCATCCTCAAACATGCCAGCAAAATAGTTCATCATATGGCAAATATTCACTAAGTAATTGTCATGCTGAAACCAACCTTATTTGGATTCCCAAAATGCCCCTGGGAATTAATTAAGTGGATCAACAGCAAAATAATTGCCCCTTTTCAATTTCTAAAAATAGTTGAACAATTTCATATGGTTTGAAACTTTTTGTGCAGCTCTGGTATGTTACTGAGTATTTATGTACAAAGTTTGAACTAGAACAAACATCATTTGACATCTAAATCAATTGCAAAACCAGAGCTAAATAAATTCACAGAAAAGAATAGAGAAAAAGAGAAAGGGTGCACTGTGCACTTGGGCTCTAGTGCTACAGTACCTAGGCCCAGTCCATATCTCCCTCATCCTCCTCCTCACGTACAGGAGGCAGAGAGCCTGTGCGTGTCGGACATCCGCGCCGCCATGGCCACTGTGGCCGCCGTGTCGACCATCTAGCGAGCCCCCAAGGCGTATAAGGCCCTCCCCGAGTCCATATCTGGTGATACGGCCCATGAGGTGATATGCTGATCCCGTATCCTGTTGGGCGTGCGATCAGGACTAGAGGGACAGGATTGAGTGGCCTCCTTCCCATTGGAAAATATGCATAGTTCACCCTAGGTTATTCCCTAATGGAGCGACAAGTGCATATCCTTGGTCCTGTTCGCCTCTGTACTCGATCCTTCTCGTTCCCCTAGCGCCGCCGTGCATCTACCATGGGGCTTGTCCCGCAGCCGCCGGCCACCTTGACGGCATGCCCCATCCACTCTTGGTAGCCCAAATCATACACATCCTATTCAGCTCCAGCGTGCGTGCCGAACCCGTTGCTCAGATCGGATCCAAATGCTCAGTATGATGGGAGCGGACACAATTAGGTCAGTTTCGTTGACCTAATTCTATTTCCAAGATATTTTTTTCCTTTTTCTGGATTTAAAAATGCAGGCTCAGATGGAGATCGACATACTGTGCTTGGGTCCAGGCAAAACAGCTGTCTGTCTAAGGAAATTTTTGCAAAGACATTACTTTCTACGGGCAAGATGCAAATGTTCCAAGGGGCCATGTGTAAATGCATCAGTGATTTGATCCCGCCCCTTTATTTCAGATCTAATGCACCATGCAGCCCTGTAGCACGGTATCATCCAATGGATGGTAGCACTAGATATTTTCCCGGCCCTCCCCGATGCGTGAGACAAACCCTAGACCACTCTTTCCTCCTCCCTTGCTCGTCCCCTTCCGTTTTCTTCGTTCCCGAGCTCGAGGTCGCTGCACCACCGTCGTCCACGCGCTCCGGAGCCTCCCCTCGTCACGCCAAGATGTCCAGGCGCTCCCTCGTCGTCAACTCCTTCGCCTACGCACATTAGTTCGTGTAGGGGCGCACCAGAAGCTCGCCATCGCCGCCATCTTCGCCCACGGCCGACACATCTCGCCGTCGAGCCCGTCGCATTCTGGCCGCCCTGCGCCTCCTAACCATGTCTACAAGCTCCGGGGTGAGCTTCTCCCCCGACTCCCCAGCTTTGCCCCCTCGATCCACTCCGTTAGCCGCCGTTTCCATGCTCGCCGTGGTCGCCGTGGTCGCGCCCGAGATCCCGTGTACACGCTGCTTTGCTGCTGCACTACTGTTGCTCCTCGCACTAGGTGCTGCTCCTGCCACTGCTCGTGACGCTCTGCTGCTCTGCTGCGGCTGCGGCTGCGCTGCTGCCTTGCTGGCCGCTGCTGCTGCCGCTGCTATGCTCTTGCTGCTGCCGCTGCTTAGCTGCTGCTCCTTGCTACTGCTGCTAGGCCGCTGCTGCTGTGCTGCCGCTACTAGCTGCTGCTCTTGCTGCTTGTGGCTGCGCTGCTGCTGCTATGCGCTGCTGCTGGCCATGGCCATGGCCGTGGCCGTGGCTGTGTGTGCAGCGTGTGTGTGTGTGCGTGTGTGTGTGCACGGCTGTGTCACCAGGCCGGCCCTTATTTAATTAGGCAAGGCTTAGTTAGTACTAGTTTAGTTTAGTGCTAAGTTAGTCTAGTAGTAGATGACACGTAGGACCCCATTAAATAAGTTAGGTTTATTTATTTGATTAGTTATAGACTATGCCATGTGGGACCCCTGCACTATTCCCCTTTTGACCAGTCAAATTGACTTGGTCAATTCGGATTAATTAAATATAATAATTCCAGAAATCTCTGAATATTGATAAAACTTTGGAAATTAATAAAAAATTAACCGTAAGTCTGATGAAAATAATTTATATATGAAAAATGATCAGAAAAATATGACGAATCCGAATATGCCATCAACATACCTGTCACATGCCTCCAACACTGCAAACATGGAACATTCCCCTCCGGTTCATCTGTCTGACAGATGCCTAAAACCGGGAAAATATTCCCGGATATTTTCCCTCTCCGTCTAAAATAATTAGTGAAGCATTAAAGCACATAATCAACCCGTACTAACCTGACATGCATCTGTGTGCATTTTTTTGCCGTGTATTTATTGTTTCTTCCCCCTCTTCTCTCCGGTAGACTCCGAGACCGCTGTTGATCCGGTGATCGACTACTTCACCGTCGAGGATACGTATCTGTTTGCAGAACAACCAGGCAAGCAAAACCCCCTTGAACATTCCTATATCGCCCATTCCTTCTCACTCGTGCTTGCATTAGATTTTGCTACTGTATTTGATTGCTCCTATTCTGACGCATAGCCTAATTTTGTAACCTGCTGTTGATACCTTACCTGTTATCCTAAATGCTTAGTATAGGTTGGTTAGTGATCCATCAGTGGCCCCGCACCCTTGTCCGTGTTGCCATGCCTTGTTTCCGGATGTTTCGATCAACGTGATCGATATGCAGAGACCGACACAGCACCGCACAACCCTTAGTTGTACGACTCTGCAGAGTTACTATCGAGTGCCGAGGGTGATACCTCTTATCTCACTCCTGATGATATCTCTGTAGAGTAGCTAGTCGGTTGTGGGTTACCGAGGGTGATTCCTCTTTCACCACCTCCGTTGATGCCTCTGTCATGCAATCCCTCAAGTGTGAATCCATCGAGCGTGATTCCTCCGGGTTCACCTTGACGATTGCATCGAGTGGGAATCCATCGAGGGTGATTCCTCGGATTACCCTCTTGATGTTACGGACACACGGTTACCTTCAACTGTTGCCCCCCATGTACTGTTACTGTGGGACTGAAGGGACAGGAGGTACCACCCCGGTAGAGATTGACCTGAGTTCCTGACAGTCTCTTGGGAAGTCGGGTTGACCTGGATGGTACCCGCGAGATAACTACGTGGCACGGCCGGCCAGGCAGACCGCCCAGGAGAGGGATGGGCCTGGCCCTTGCCGTAAGTCCACGAGACGGGGCGACGGGACCACAGATCGTGGAGCACTGATCGTCACCGCGCTCTCCCAACGCACTAATGGGTTAGGATATGTGATGTGAGTAGGCCTCTGGCCTTTTCGCACTAACCACCACTAGTAGAAAACGGACCTTTTGTCCGCAGCTTTAGTCCCGGTCGGGTTTTGAACCGGCACTAATGTGACCATTAGTCCCGGTTCAGGACGGGCATCATTAGTCGCGGTTCGTTCCGGACCTTTAGTCCCGGTTCGTAACACGAACCGGGACTAATGTGGTGGTGGCAGGCTGGTGTCAGCTGGGGCCCCCATGAGCCCCTTTAGTCCCGGTTGGTATCACCAACCGGGACTACAGGCCCCCCCTTTAGTCCCGGTTCGTAACACGAACCGGGACTAAAGGGTGGTGGCAGGCTGGTGTCAGCTGGGGCCCCCACGAGCCCCTTTAGTCCCGGTTGGTATCACCAACCGGGACTAAAGGCCCCCCCTTTAGTCCCGGTTGGAGATACCAACCGGGACTAAAGATCCCCTATATGAATTCGGCCAGCCCGATCACAGTACTCCTCCCTTTTTTTTCCCTTCTTCCCCTCCTTTGTTCTTCCTCTTCCTCGAGCTCATCCTTCATTTTTGCCAAAATTTGTCAAGATTTGGAGGCACCCCATCCATCCAAGTGTTCACAAAGGTTAGCAACTTTGTCCTTTCATCTCTCATTGCTAGATTAGCTCTTGCAATGCTCTATAAGTATAGTGATTTGTGGGTTTTAGTTTGAGAGTATTTATATGTGGTAGTTCATTTGATTTATATGCAATTTGAGCTCAAATTAACTTCTTACTTTGCATGTGTAGGTGTGGTTTACTTAGTGCCTTCCCGTCCCCGTCCTAACCACCATCGATTGCCCGCACCGTCCCGTCGCCGTCACCACACCTTGGTGAGCCTCTTGTTCGTTCTTATCCTTTTTATAAAAAAAAATCTTATTTGTATGATTTAGATAGTTAATTGTATAATTTTCTTACATGTATGATTGTTTGTTATACATAGTGCCATGACTTTGATATCCGTCCCCGTCGGCCCTTGTCCGGTTTATGATTCGGATGTGGTATATATATTCTATTTTATAACTATTTGTTGCATTTCGCGTTTATGACAATTATGCCCATCAAGTTGACATAGATATTTTTATCTAGGAGGTATGTGAACCGGAAATTGCAACCGACATAGATATTCTTGTCAAGAAGTTAAATTTAGTTGAAAAAGAAAACGAGTATTTGAAAGAAAAATTGAAAAGAGTTGAAGAAGAGAAGATGAAACTGGAGTTGTATGTTGTCGATGTCGTCGATGATCACAAGATCAAGATGGATGCAATGTGCTTGAAGATTAGAAAATTTAAAAAACATGCCATTGATAGTGAGGCTTGTTATCACTATGCTGTTGGATCAATTGTTACCTTAGTTGCGATCTTGATCGCATTTGTTGTTGCATTTAAATGCTTTAGCTAGAGAGTTTGTATGTTGCTTTATGAGAACAAGTGTGTATGAACTTTATGTATGAACTTGTATTAATTTGGTCTTTTCGGTGTTGTGTAATGAAGATGAGCCGGCAATGGATGTACGATGACCGATGCTCTCCCCAGTTCATTAATGGCGTGCATACTTTTCTGGTTGCGGCTGAGGCAAACAAGCGGGCGGATGGTTTTATGTATTGTCCATGTGCTGGCTGTAAGAATGATCGAAATTAATCTAACTCAAGAACCATTCACGTCCACCTGTTTGAGTCCGGTTTCATGTCCGGCTATAACTGTTGGACCAAGCACGGAGAAAGAGGGGTCCTAATGGAAGAGAATGAAGAAGAAGAGGATGACGACAGCTATCCTGGCCATGGGTTCCATGAATACGATGGTACAACAATGGGGGAAGAAGCTGAGCCGGCAATGCAGGAAGGAGCTAAAGAAGAGGCATCAGATGAGCCCGCTGATGATCTTGGTCGGGCCATTGCCGATGCAAATAGAAACTGTGCAAGTGAAAAGGAGAAGCTGAAGTTGCAGCGCATGTTAGAGGATCACAAGAAATTGTTGTACCCAAATTGCGAAGATGACAAGAAAAAGCTGGGTACCACACTGGAATTGCTGCAATGGAAGGCAGAGAATGGTGTACCTGACAAGGCATTTGAAAAGTTGCTGAAAATAATGAAGAATAAGCTACCAAAGGACAACGAATTGCCCGACAGTACGTACGAAGCAAAGAAGGCCGTCTGCCCTCTAGGATTAGAGGTGCAGAAGATACATGCATGCCCTAATGACTGCATCCTCTACCGCGGTGAGTACGAGGATGTGAATGCATGCCCGGTATGCTGTGCATTGCGCTATAAGATCGGCCACGATGACCCTGGTGATGTTGCGGGCGAGCGCCCCAGGAAGAAGATTCCTGCCAAGGTGATGTGGTATGCTCCTATAATACCACAGTTGAAACGTTTGTTCCAAAACAAAGAGCATGCCAAGTTGATGCGATGGCACAAAGATGACCGTAAGAAAGACGGGAAGTTGAGAGTACCCGCTGACGGATTACAGTGGAGAAAAATCGAGAGAAAGTGGAAGGACTTTGCAGATGACGGAAGGAACGTATGGTTTGGTTTAAGTGCAGATGGCATCAATCCTTTTGGGGAGCAGAGCAGCAATCATAGCACCTGGCATGTGACTCTATGTATCTATAACCTTCCTCCTTGGTTGTGCATGAAGCGGAAGTTCATTATGATGCCAGTGCTCATCCAAGGCCCCAAGCAACCCGGCAACGACATTGATGTGTACCTAAGGCCATTAGTCGAAGAACTTTTAGAGTTGTGGAATGGAAAAGGTGTACGTGCGTGGGATGAGCACAAACAACAGGAATTTGACCTGCGAGCGTTGCTGTTTGTAACCATCAATGATTGGCCTGCTCTCAGTAACCTTTCAGGACAGACAAACAAGGGATACCACGCATGCACGCACTGTTTAGATGATACCGACAGTATATATTTGGATAAATGTAAGAAGAATGTGTACCTGGGGCATCGTCGATTTCTTCAGAGCAGGCATCCCGTAAGAAAGAAAGGCAAGCATTTCAAAGGTGAGGCAGATCACCGGAAGAAGCCTCGCCACCGTACTGGTGATGATATACTTGATATGGTCAAGGATTTAAAAGTAATCTTTGGAAAGGGTCCTGGCGGACAATCTGTTCCGAATGACGCTAACGGACGCGCACCCATGTGGAAGAAGAAATCTATATTTTGGGACCTACCCTATTGGAAAGACCTAGAGGTCCGCTCTGCAATCGACGTGATGCACGTGACGAAGAATCTTTGCGTGAACCTGCTAAGCTTCTTGGGCATGTATGGGAAGACAAAAGATACACCGGAGGCACGGGAGGACCAGCAACGTATGCACGGAGAAGACGGCATGGATCCAAAGCAGTTTCAGGGTCATGCCAGCTACGCTCTTACCAAAGAAGAGAAGGAAATCTTCTTCGAATGCCTGCTCAGTATGAAGGTCCCGTCTGGCTTCTCGTCGAATATAAAGGGAATAATAAATATGGCAGAGAAAAAGTTCCAGAACCTAAAGTGTCATGACTGCCACGTGATTATGACGCAACTGCTTCCGGTTGCATTGAGGGGGCTTCTACCGGAAAACGTTCGATTAGCCATTGTGAAGCTATGTGCATTCCTCAATGCAATCTCTCAGAAGGTAATCGATCCAGAAATCTTACCAAGGTTAGAGAATGATTTGGTGCAATGTCTTGTCAGTTTCGAGTTGGTGTTCCCACCATCCTTCTTCAATATCATGACGCACGTCCTAGTTCACCTAGTCGAGGAGATTGCCATCCTGGGTCCTGTATTTCTACACAATATGTTCCCCTTTGAGAGGTTCATGGGAGTCTTAAAGAAATATGTTCGTAATCGTGCTAGGCCAGAAGGAAGCATCTCCAAGGGCCATGAAACAGAGGAGGTCATTGAGTTTTGTGTTGACTTTATTCCTGACATTAAGCCGATTGGTGTTCCTGAATCGCGGCATGAGGGCAGACTGGGTGGAAAAGGCACGCTAGGAAAGAATTCAGTAATATGCCGGGACGGGCATTCTTTGGCGCAAGCACACTACACAGTTCAACAAAGTTCCGCCTTGGTGGCTCCGTATATCGAGCAACACAAGAATATTCTACGCTCCAAACACCCGGAGCAGTCTGACGACTGGATTACACATGAACAAACTGTGACTTTCGCCGGTTGGTTGCAGACACGTCTCATGCATGACGACACTGTTGCAGATGACCTGTACTTGCTGTCCAAGTTACCATCTTCGACTATATTGACTTTCAAAGGGTACGAGATAAATGGGAATACATTTTACACGATCGCCCAAGATAAAAAGAGCGCCAACCAAAACAGTGGTGTCCGCTTTGATGCAGCAAACACCAATAGGCCAAAGGACACATATTATGGTTACATAGAGGAGATATGGGAACTTGACTATGGACTTGGTTTGAAGGTCCCTTTGTTTCGGTGCAAATGGGTCAATCTAAGAGGAGGCGGGGTAAAGGAAGACCCGCAGTATGGAATGACAACAGTGGATCTCAACAATCTTGGGTACGCAGACGAACCATTCGTCCTAGCCAATGATGTGGCGCAGGTTTTCTATGTGAAGGACATGTCTACCAAGCCGAGAAAAAGAAAAGATAAGGAAGCGAATACATCATACGATGAGCCAAAGCGCCACATAGTTCTTTCAGGGAAAAGAAACATCGTGCGAGTGGAGGACAAGACAGACATGTCAGAAGATTATGAAAAGTTTCATGAAATTGCTCCCTTCACAGTGAATGTTGACCCGAGCATCAAGTTAAACGATGAAGATTGTCCATGGTTACGGCACAAAGGGACACACGCGAAGAAAAAGTTTTATATCCAAAGATCCCACTCTGGGATGTGACCGGCTTCTCTAGTTAGTTTCCGGACTTATATATCTGGAAAGTCCCACTTCGGACAAACCGGAGGGAATCTTTGTAATAGAACTCCGACTTATGTGTTTTGGCATTTGAAACGCGAAGAAATATTATGTCCAAAGCCACGTCATCAATTTTCAACCCTTTCTGACTTCATTTGCTATTTTTCATGCATTTACTGATTTTTTTGAGCTAAATGACCCTGAAATTGAAAAGCACTACAAATCACAATCAGAAAAGGTTGAAAGTTGGCATGGTATCATCATTTCACCCACATAGCATATGCTAAAAAGTTGAGAGGGTTACGGCAAAAACTGGATGCACTTCATGTACAAAATGGACAATCTCTTTCGAAGTATCACGCTTTCGGACGAAAACTCGTCTCTTACAAAGGCATTTCATTTTTTTTAAATAACCTAAGAATTACCAAATTGAATATAATGATAAAACACACTAATATTAAACAGCAGAAAAAAGAATTACTGAAAAATCTTTTTTTTAAATAAAGTTATTCACAAACTAGTGATTCACACAAATTTCAAATAATTCAAATTTGAAAACTACTGGCACTAACAGAAAGTTTATAATTTTTTTTACCTAAAGCAAAAAGATTCACTCAGAAACTCTAAATAAAGCAAAAAACAACCAAGAAACAAAAGAAAATAAATATAGAAGAAAACAAAAAAAAAACTGAAAAGTAAAAAAAAAAGCCCGCCTACTGGGCCGCCACGGCCTGCATACGACTAGACACCCACTAGTTGGGCCAGGATGCAGGCCCGCAAGGCCCAGTATGGCCCACAGGGCAGGAAAGAACGGTAGGCCTTGTAGGCCTGCTTTAGAGAGGAGCTCGAATGAGCTACCGCGCCAGGGTTTATAAACCAGTGCGAGCGCCCTTCGCTGGGCGAGGTGGGACTAAACATCCACCACACTGCGCCGTGCCAGGAACAGGCCTTTAGTCGCGGTTGGAGCCACCAACCGCAACTAAAGGGGGGCCTTTAGTCGCGGTTGGAGCCACCAACCGCGACTAAAGGTGAATTTCATCCAGTCCAAGCGGCGGGAAGCGAGACCTTTAGTCGCGGTTGGTGGCTCCAACCGCGACTAAAGGTGGCCTTTAGTCGCGGTTGGAACCACCAACCGCGACTAAAGGCTCTCATATATTTAACTCCACTTACGAAAAATTCACCATCCTCTCCATTCTCTCGACGCCAAACACAGACGACGCCGCCAGGCTGCTGCGCGCCGCCGCCTGCCCCGATCGACGCCGTCGCCGCCCCCGACGCCGGCCGCCCGTCCCTCCTCGTCGACCCCTACTCCGGACGCGCCCTTCCTCGCCGATCCCCGACGGCGCCGCCGGCCCGCGCGCGCGCGCCCGCTCCTCGCTGCGCCGCCTGCCCCGGCGCCATCGCTGCCCCCGATTCGCCTCGCCTCGTCGTCGCCCCGCTGTGAGCTCAGTTCCTCCCTCTCCCCCCCCTCCCTCGCCCCCTGCCGCCATGGCCGCCCGTCCCCGAGCCCCCCCACACACACACATGCATGAACACACACACACACACACACATTTTCTATTTAGATGTTTTAGTTGTTTTTCACTAGTATATATGTATGTATGAATGCATGTTAGATGGATATAATTAGTGTTTAATTAGTATAGATTTTTTTTATATAATGTTGTTTTTCTGTTTTTTAATGGATGTATAGAAGTATGCTTAATTAGTGTTTCTTTTTCTGTTTTTTAATTTTTTATACTTTTAGTTATAGAAATGTTAGATGAATGTTTTTTTAGTTTTTTATACTTTTAGTTATAGCTAGATAAATGTTAGATATAAAAACGTTGAGGAATTTTGACATTTGATCCAATGTATAGCAATTAGTATTTGCAAAAGTTGCATATTTTAATGTTGTATTTGCAATAGATTTTCTTAGTCCTTTAAGGGATTAATTATCAGGAATGCCCCCATTATGGATGTGCACAAGTTGATCCAATTTCTTTCTGATCTCATGCATCTACCTTTCGGATCTCTGAATACTAAATTGTTTTATCTTTCTTCTGGATTAGTTAAATAAAAGCTATGGACAATACCGGCAGAGAAGGAGAAGAGGCTGTGTTCGACATCATACGCTCCACGAGCCCAGATGATCATGATGACGGCTCGCAATATCTGAACCCTTCGGGTGAGGGTATGATGTTTGATGAAGACGAACGAATAGATGAAGGTGACGACAACGATGTTGACGAAGAAAATGTTCTTCAAATGACCGGCGAGGTATATTTAATATATAAGCCATCCGGTGATCATTACATGTCTTAATTGATTTGTATGTATTAACGAATCGATCTTTCTTCTTTTAGGCCTCCGGATCGAGCAAATCTTGTACAAGCGACAGGGTAGTTCGAGGCCCGGCCAAAAAGTTGGACAAAGGCGTAAAGTTCAACATCGATTCCATCAAAACATCAACTGGCGAACCGCTTGAACCTAAGAAAAATGCGACCAAGTTCAAGAATCAATGCGGAGTTATTGTCAGGGACCAAATCCCGATCTCCGTTCAAGAATGGAGAAAGCCAGGAAAGGGAGATCGAGCAGGAGTTACTTTTGTCGACGAAAGAGCAAAAGATGTGCTTTGGACTACGCTCATGGAACATTTCACCCAACCAGATAATTTGACAGATGCAGATCTGAAGAAAGTCAGAAACTATGCTCTTAAAAAGATGGCGATCGCATTCAACACCTTCAAGAAAAATGCATGGGCTAAGTACGTCAAATCAAAAAAGAAGACTCCAGAATTCACGGGAGCACTGGTGAAGGCAAAAGATCACTGGGACGCTTTCGTGAAGTTCAAGGAATCGGAAGAAGCTAAGGAACTGTCGAGGAAAAACAAGATTAATGCTCCGAAAAAGAAGTGGCACCATCGTCTGGGGCCAGGTGGCTACCAGGTGGCCCTGCCTAAGTGGCATCAATCTGAGCAAGAGATGATTAGTAAACGGGTCAGTCCAGTTACATTGACATGGCCCCCCAGGTGCAGGACATGGTTTTATGCGCATGGGGGGAAGTTGGACCCAGAGACAGGGCTGGTTATGGTGAAGGCAAGTCTTAAAGAAGCGACAGACGAAATACTTATTGCAATAGAAGAAGCTCGATCGGGGGTGTTCACGCCCAACAGAGATAACGACGAGCTTACGCGCGCTCTGAAGAATCCTGAACACCCGGGAAGAACACGAGGCAAAGGCGTTGTTCCGTGGTATGAGGGGTTTGCGGATTGGAACGACGACTATAGAAGCCGTGCGAGAAAGAAGAAGCATGAGGAGCAGAAGAAGAAGGAGGAAGCACTCCGCCTTGAAGGCCTAATATCCTCGCACCTGGAGTTGGAACGATTTGTCAGGCGGCAGCAGGAGCAGATAGACTCACTCAGCCAGGAAAGGGCGTCTCAGCGGCAGCATGAGCAGATCGATCCAGCATTGGATAGCACCGTCCCATCTATGCCGAGAAGCAGCGTGGGTTCCGCCCCGGCCGATATCGATAATGCACTGCTAGCTAGCTACCCTGTGGATGATATCAAAGACATGACTAACTGTGAACTACACATGAAAGTGAAGAACTTATCCATGAAGGTGGCGGACGGCTATGCTTTAGCAAATCCCCCTGAAGCAACCTTCCATTGCAATCCCATTCCAGCTGGCTATGCTCGTGTCGGGGTTGATGAAGTGATGTCAGGATATCACGAGCTACAACTTGACATTCTTGGAGGTGACGAGGAGAGAGCACTGGGAGAGGCCATACATCGTATCATTCTATGGAAAAAGGATTGCATCGTCTTTCCAAGGCCACCGACTCCTCCTTCTCCAAGTCCTCCGCCGCGTCAGCCGACTCATCCTCCAAGTCCGGCACGGCGTCAGCCAACTCCTCCTCCTCCAAGTCAGCCGACTCAGCGTGCTCCGCCTAAGCAACAGCGGAAGAGAGAGGCCGCATCTACGACGGCTAGCGGTACAACAGACAAGAAATTCAAACATGGTCCAAGCCTCAAGCCTCTTCCGAAGTTGTCTTACCACCTGACTCAGGAGGAACTCGACGACGCATGTGATGCCCAATTGAAGGCCCATTTTGCACCGAAACCGCCCGCGCCGCCAAAGGAGAAAGTACCTGAGCATGTATCACAACACTTTATTGATATGGCTCAACCGGCTGACAATCAGAAGGACTCCGACTGTGTGCGGTCTATCAAGAAGTCATATTCTGCAGGGCAAAAGGAGTCGAGCTCGAGCTCGAGCCAAGCAGTTGGCAAAAAAAGCGGGAAAACTGTTCCCCAGCTGGGAGAACAAGCAGTGCAATCGATCCCCCCGCTCATTGTACAAACACATGTGAGTACCGCCGATCGGCCGGCAATAACCGACGATCTTAGAAGGCAGGCTAAAGAGGCCGGTGTCACTGTTGAACAACTCCTAGGCCTTGAGGAAATCCCCGGGATTACAGAGGAGGAAGTAAAATACCAATATGTCCGTGGCAAACCTCTGGTCAAGCCTGACGTTGTCAAGCTTCTACCAACGAGAATGTACAATTTGCATACGTGGTACATGCAAAAAACAGCAAATACCAATGAAGAGTCCCTCATGGTGAAAGTCAAGCCAGAGCATTACTTCCATGGAAAAGATGTGTGGATTGATTTTTCAGAGTTGTTTCAGTTATTCCAACAAGACGCACTAGACAAATCTATCGTCAGTTGCTATTGTCTGTAAGTGATTTCTTTCTGTAATTTAAGTCTCTAGCTAGCTAGCTAGATGTGCTCTCGTTCATTAACTGTAATTATCCTCACTATATTCTTTTCGGTGGTATTATGCAGAATGAAGATGTATGAAATGAAAAAAACTAGACGCTATGGAGTTGGGTTCATTGACCCAAATACGATTAATCAGGCGATATGGGAAGATCAATATTCGAGAGAAGACACAGAGAGATTCCTGCTAGAGTTTTTGAAGCAACTAAACACCCAACCAAAAATACTACTTCCTTACAACTTCGGGTGAGTGTTACTATATCTTGTACTACAAATTCTATTTTTTGCTTACTAGATGTTAATAAGTGTAGTTGATGAGTTATGCACATGCCCGCTTATTTATAAAAAACGTGTGCGCATGCAGTTTCCACTGGATCTTGTTAATCATTGAAGTTGACAAGGGAAAAGTTAAAGTACTGGACTCACTATATAAGGATCCATCCGAATACGCAACCGTGAAGGGGATGTTCGACAGGTAATTTCAATCATTATCGCACTATGTCTGCCTCTTTACTTCATTTCCTGATATCAACTAGTTAATAACTCCTTTATTCATTTTCTTTGCCGGCGGGCAGGGCTTGGAAAAAGTTCATCGAAGAGGTCCCCGGCCAATGAAAACAACAGCTGAAATGGGTGCGACCCAAGGTAATTAAGTAGTACTAGCTAGCTACGTCCGTGTATCTCTTTAATTCTAGTTTCAATACCATTATCATGCTTGATTAATTATTACCTGATTGAATTTTATTCTCGTAAAGTGCATGAGGCAGGAGAAGGGGAATAGTTTATGCGCATACTACATTTGCGAGAATATTCGCATGATCACGTCTGAAAGGAGCATAGATGAAAAAACTCTATGGGTACGTTTGCCAGAACACTATCCATAATTTTTTTATCATGATCTAGCTAATATATATACACACAACTAATATATTCATCTTGATCTCCTGATTATAGATGATAGAGATGCGGGGCCAGCTCCTACCAACGGCTCGCGTACGAGCAATTCAAGAGGAAATAGCTGGATTTCTGGTCGACCAGGTCATAGATCCCAAAGGAGAATACCATTACAAGATCAAGCAGTAATGCCCTGCATATGTAATGATCCGCAAATTGTAGGAGAAATTGTATATACCAAATTGTATATATATATATGTATGTGAATGGTCGTCGTACGAGAAATTCGATTTATATATATATGCACAACGTGTACAGTATGTAGTAGCGTAATATATGTTTGAAATGAAAAATAATTAAATGGAAAACACAAAATTAAAAGGGAAAATAAACCAAAATTAAAAGAATTAAATACTTTTAGTCCCGGTTGGTGTTACCAACCGGGACTAAAGGTCCCCCAGCGCATGGCCCCGGCAGGCGCCACGTGGTGGGCCTTTAGTGCCGGGCCGTGACGAACCGGGACTAAAGGGGGGGGCCTTTAGTCCCCCCCTTAGTGCCGGTTGTAGAACCGGCACTAAAGGGCCTTACAAACCGGGATTAAAGGCCCGTTTTCTATTAGTGCACCACGCGGGAATAGTATGGGCACTCGACGTCGTATGTATCAGCCGAAGTTCTTCAGACGTCAGCAGTTGAGCGGCACGCGCCGGGTTGGATGGTACACGTCAGCCATCCACAACGCATGCACCAGCCATGCCTTGCACACCTGCACGCACGCATGCGCCATGGACAGATATGTGTGTGCCGTGCGTGCGCCATGCACATGCACACGCACACGCACAAACTACCCAGCCCTAGGCGCAAACGAACCACATACCTCACACGCGCGCACTCCCGACCATGGCCGTCTACACGCAAATGCAGCCAGCCAGCGATGCATGTGCATGCACTGTTGCACATCAAACGTGACCATGCGCACCAGGCTGCACCGCTACGTGACTAAACGAGCTGCCAGCAGTAGCTAGATTCTTCCACTACTTCGACAGATGCATGCTATTGTCGGCGCTACTTGCGTAAGGCATGCCCGTGGAGTTCGGATGTCAATGAATGAACTAGCACGTAGTTCGCTATAGATTATACTTCTCCACGAGTCATGTGAATATGCTTGCTATGGGGATCGATGCACCATGACATTCAGTCATGTAGTTTTCCTATTTATATGTTCTCATAATCACGCGTGCAAAAATAGGCAATTAAAATGCAAAGGAAAATACATCATGTATTAGAATATGCATATGGTGAGATTTGAAAAATGCAACGCTGGGATTTTAAGACAAAAGAAACAGATAGCATAACCCTGAAGGTTAACATATCAGTTGCATAATTTCACGGAGAAAGACAAAGAGAACACACATCACTAACAGGATTTCTAGTTATTTTGGTAACACCAGATTCATTAAGAGAGATAAACAATGACCACTCTTCCTTTGATCTCTTTAATGGGGAGGTCACCTCATCATCATCATCATCGTCCTCACTCAAATCGTCAAGTGGAGTGATGTACTTTGTAATTGCAACATCCTCGTTCTCCGGCAACTGAATTACCTCCTCCACTCGCTGGAAAGTCACAAACTTCAAGTCAAAAGTATCATGTTTCTTCTTGCATAACTTGTCAACATGTTCCAATTTTGTTAAGCTGATGTAGATATCTCCATTGACATCAAATGCGGAAAAATATTTATTATTTGTGAGACGCCTGACCACATGCATCGCGATGTAGCACTTGTCGTCGGAACGTGGTTCCACATCAACTTTGAAAACATTATTAACCGGTCCAGCTTCAATCTCTAGCTGCAGAATGGTGGCCATTGACAAGGTGACTCTCAAATGCTCTGCACTACAAATGAAAGGAAATTTACAATGTTGCGAAGTTAGCAAACATGAAGCATGTAACTTAATGTATCTTATTAAACAAATGTATCATCAAAACTAGCAGCATCTGCACATCCTCAATCGATATTAGAACTTCTCTAGGAACTACACGCATCCGGAAACACCACGATAAGAGATAGAAAATACCAGTTCAATAGTAGATCTATTCTGAAAATGAACAATGAAGAGCTTGTCAAGAATACGTACAAACTGAACAAACCCAAACACAGATCGATAAAAATAGAAAAAATTCTAGATCCATTCTAAAAAAAAAAACTATGAAGGGTTTGAAAGCATATGCAGGAACCAAACACACCAAAAAACACCATGATAAAAGATAGGAAACAATAGATCTATTCTAAATATAAACACTGAAGGGTTTGAAAGCATATAGAGGACCTGAATCCATCGAAAAAACCATGATAAAAAAGGATTGAAAATCTTAGATCTACACTGAAAATGAAGCGGTGAAGGGTTTAAAAGAATTTGTAGGAACCGGATGCACCAAAAAATACCACGACAAAAGATATAAAATCCTAGATCTATTCTGAGAATAAGTAATGAAGGGTTAGACAAATATTTGTCAGAACTAAATCCACCTACAAAACACCACGATAAAGGATTGAAAATCCTAGCCCTGTTGTGAAAATAAATGATGAAAGGTCTACAATCATCTGCGTAGGAACCAAACGCAACCAGAAACACCACGATGATAAGCTGCTAGAAAAATCCAAGATCTATTTTGAAAATCCTAGATCTATTTTGAAAACGAATTTAGTGTCAATCTTTTTTGTGTAAAAATGAATGAAGTGCCCATCTGTTGCGTTAAGCAACACATCTCTTCAAATTCTCTGGGAAAATCCATTCTACAAATGGGTGAACTCCACAAAAAAAGTTGGGATGAGATTGGATCGGAAAAAAATCGTATCAATTGTCCGGACAAACTCACGAGCAAGACTGCAGAAAAGTTGGCAGAAGATAGTAGTAAAATAACAGAGCACAAACCCCATAATCAAGCTCGGCCGGAATTCCATTCCATTAAAATAGTCAGCCTGGTGGCGTACAGTATGCATGAAACGGGCAGAGTTGCAGCGTACCTTTTCCTTTTCCCTCCTCGAATCCGCACCATCGTCGACGGTCAGGTGTATACCTACGCACTACTACGCCGCGTTCGTTGCTTCTAACGTTGTGATGTGAAGGATTGTGGTGGAGGCGATATGGTGGATCTGGCCGTTTATATAAAGCCAGCAGGCTGGAACAAAATGGCAAGCCTTGAACGTATTGATAAGCATTAGAATTATGGGAGGGAAACAGCCAAGGACTTTTGGCGCTCAGGCAAAATGGGACATTGTCGATTTAATGGGAGCTCATTTTAGAAAGAGATAATGACAGGCCTATCCAACAAGAAAATGGAACGCGTGGAAACAAGCTGTGAATTACCAATAAACACATTTCTACCCTAAACAACCAGTCCCTGAGAAGGGCTCTGCACAGGCCCACGGCCCAGGGCTTATACAGCCTCATGGGCTTAAACAACCAAGGCTTTTCTTTTCCTCGAGAAAACACAAAGGGTGGCCTCTCCATGCATTTATAGATAGAAAAATGGTAATGAGAACGAACGTTCGCTGGGAGACACGCCCCAGCGAACGCCCTCACATCCATAGGATTTAGATCGCACGGATGGTGGTTTTTGAAGAAATTTGCCACAAAACGAACAAACTGCAATGCACTAACACTGAAATGCCACTCCAGTAACACTAAAAATGCAGTCTGGGTCATTCGCAAATGCCATCTCTCGCAGCAAATTGTCGTTGGATATTGACGTCCTAGAAAAAAGGAACCGTTTTTGCAGACCTAAAATCAGAGAGGTGATATATATCGCCTTCAGCGCGTTAGCTCGCCCGCATGTCTGCCTGGGTGGGCCAGCCTATATGTGGCCGAAGCGCTGGTTTATTTTTACGGGTACGCCTCATCGCTAGCTTCGGGCTAGCCGTCACGTTCGCTAGCAAGGAGATAGGCCTGGTGCGGCCTGAGGCCGACTGGGCCACGGTCCCATGATGCTGCTAAACACGCTATCCAACCAACCTGGAAGACTCGATCGATGCAGAAATGTTGAACGAAACAAAGAACCATTTTTAGGTAATTAGTACCACCTCGGATAGTAAAATTTCTCAAAAAATCAAAAATAATAATATGGGTGAGATGATAAAAAAAACAGAGAAACGCACCTTGCTTTATTAATAGGTATAGGTATAGATATTTTATATAATATGGGTGAAATGATCAAATAAGACAAAGTTTGATTAAAACATTATTTGAAAGCATGTTCATGAATTTAAATAAATGTTCTCAAATTAGAAAAATGTTCTAATAGACGGTGAACAATTCTTCAACATACAATGAATATTTTCTGAATACACTAAAAAAAATGTAATATACATTGAACCTTTTTTAATATTGGCTGAATTATTATATACAATGAATATTTTTATTATACACTTTGTACAGTTTTTTGCATATGCACTAAACATTTTCTTAGTATGCATTGAACAATATTTTAATATACACTCAACTTTATTAATAGACGGTGAAAATTTTCTTAATATACACTAAACTATTTTAAAATACATACTGAACAATTGTTCGCGCATTGAAAATATGTTCACGGATTAATAAAATATTCACGATATTCAATATTTGTTTGAGGATTCAAAAAATATCACAATTTTTCAAAATGTTCATGTATTGAAAAAAATTCACAAATTATTAAAAGATTTTAAAATTTTGAAACAAGAAAAGTAAAGAAAAAAAACAAAAATAGAAGAAAACTGACAAAAACACAATGAAAATGCAAAGACAAAACAAAACAGAAGAAGACCAGAAAAACCCAGTGAATAAAGGGAAAACAGAAGCCGCCCAATGACGGTGGCCCCGGGCACGTTGGGCGTTCCACCCATCATGGACCTTCCATCCGCCTCGCCCGGGTGCAAGTCGTCCAGGTAGATCAGGCATCTCCCATCGCCCCTGAGAGGCTTGCACTACAAGCCACCCGAGGTCCACCTTAGTTGCAAACACATCGAGTGATTTGACTTCCGAGGATGCAACAACCTCCTTATATGCACCCCAATGCAAATTGGACTTGATAGGCATTGCCTTCATTCGACACTCGTGTGCCGTCCCAACATCATATCTTCCTACTAATTCAACTTGGTCACTTGGATCCATCCACTTTAATCTAATATGTGTTTCTTCCACCCCAATGATATAACAACTCATCATCATCATAATGATATAACAACTCATCATCATCGTAGTCATATAACAACTCATCATCCGTAGTCATATAATAACTCATCATCATTCTAACACATGACAAGTACTACGGCCTACTCACCATCATCTTAGTCATATAACAACTCATCATCCGTAGTCATATAATAACCCACCATCATTCTAGCAAATAACAAGTTAGCCACTACTAGCTAATTGTTATCATTCTAGGTAAATAACTTCCTAGCACATGACAAGTACTACGGCCTACTCCTCTCTCTCTCTTAGGTAAAATAGTATAAAACATAAAAACCCCTCCATCTCCATTATGAAGCATAGAGATCTACCGGTCTCCAATTTGTGGCCTATGCTCAGCACTATTTTTCTCCATCCTTTGATTTTGAAGCCTTCATAAGTTTGAGAAGTCGAGTATGGACATTGCAAACACTCCGACCATGGTCGTACGCAAACAATTGTCATCTTGCCTTCGACATACATCAGCGGAGGCACAACATCATTCGGGAGCTTCTGTTGAAGAACATAATAGTAACGTAGTTACCGATGTAGTTTACTTAAGAAGAATTTTTGAAAAAGATGGACTAGTGACACAATAGTAAAAAATCTTACCATGATATTTGCACGAATGTTACCAACGTTCAACTCATGGACTAGTGGCGCATATCCACTATAATTTTGGCCAGCTCCAAAAAGGATCTTAAAAGTCAGAACATCATTAACAAAGGAGACAAGAGAAATCTTCTCCTCCCAAGTTAGTTCTGAGCCATAACTGTAGTAGGTGTTGTCTACTATCTTCCGTGTATCTCTCTTAGAAAGGAAATAAGCTGTCAATTATAAATAAACAAGTTTAGTAAGGGTTTAATAACAACTATTTTTAAATAAGCAATATAGATTATTTAACAAACTCACATGGAGGTAGAACTGGAATCATGTCCAGATCCACCCAAATGTCTTTATCATGTTCAGGAACATCTTCACGAATGCCAATATCGAAGGTTATTTTCATATCCTCCTGAAATCCGTAGGCCTTGCATAATCCTTTCCAATTTGAACAACCAAAATGTGTGTGACCTACTTCATTTATGATCTTAACCTAAAAAATGGAACCATGTTTCATTTTAAGGTGAGATTTCTTCGTGTCCACCTTGTACATCTCTTCGAAATCAAGCTTCTCTAAGACATAAGGTCTTGCATAGCAGGGGATGCACTAGTCGAATTATAAAAAACGGAAATTACACGTTAAAGCAAAAAATCTTAAGTCATGCTTATTTAAGAAGAAATACTTGCCACTGAAGTTACATACCGTAAAATATTCGAGTGATGTTGCCGCTAATGTTGCAGCCAAAAAAATGGAAGCATGGATGCATTTTGCAGGGAACAAATCCGAGTAGCCCATCTTTTGCCGGAATATTGATTAATATCCGCTCCGGCTAAATCCAGGTGCTCGATATGTCCTATTTTTAGCAAAGGTCATGCCAAAATTTTTCATAAATTTCGGCATGACTTGTGCTAGAAAGTAGGACATATCGAGTGCCCGGGATTTCTCGGAACGGGAATTAAACGACATTCCGGCAAAACATAGGCCATTTTTATGTCATTAATCGATATATGTAATGTTAATTGACTGATGCTTAGGGTTAATTTTCAGTCTGGTGCGGCTCCTTGTGTGAATTTCAGTCTACTCTTGAAGGAATGATCCCGACTGCTGTCATGGGGGTCGTTTCCCTCTTCTTCTTCTCGTGATATACCTTGGTAATGCACGAGAGAAGGGGGGAAGCGACCATCAGCGACGGTCGAAATATCAGAGAGGGAGTGTCCACCATATACACCACCATATACGGTCAAAATATCAGTGAGGGAGAATCCCGACTGTTGTCGTGGGGGTCGTTTATCCTTCTTTCCCGTGTGCTAGACCGTTTGGTAATGCACTCGGGAAAGAAGGGAGGAGCCACCATCACCAACGGTCGAAATATCAGAGAGGGAGTGCCCACCATATACACCACCAGAGATGATAGTTTTTCAAGGGAAACTCGACGGCCCAAAAGTCAACCCGTGCTGAATAGTGATTTGTGTGTTGAGTTCCTGCTATTTGGCGTGGATTTTTAATCTTTCAATTATGAACACAGCAAATGGATGACGACGATAAGATCCCCGAGTGCGATGACTGTACCGACGACGGGGGTATGTGTGACAGGCCTTACTTGGAAAACGGTAGATGTTTCTCCCTCACGCTTAAGGAGGGATTCGAATATTTTACAGTTTGTAACTTTAGTGGCAAGTATTTCTTCTTAATTAAGCATGACTTAAGATTTTTTGCTTTAACATGTAATTTCCGTTTTTTATAATTCGACTAGTGCATCTCCTACTATGCCAGACCTTATATCTTAGAGAATCTCTCTTTCGAAGACGGGGAAAACGTGGACATGAAGAAAGCTTACCTTAAAACGAAACATGGTTTCATTTATGAGTTAATATCATAAATGAAGTAGGTTACACACATTTTGGTTGTTCAAATTGGAAAGGATTATGCAAGGCCTACGGAGTTCAGGAGGATATCAAAATAACCTTCGATATTGGTATTCCTCAAGATGATCCTGAACATGATAAAGACATTTGGGTGGATCTAGACATGATTCCAACTGTACCTCCATGTGAGTTTGCTAAACAAATTTGTTAAATAATCTATATTGCTTATTTAAAAATAGTGGTTATTCATCCCTACTAAACTTGTTTATTTATAATTGACAGCTTATTTCCTTTCTTCAAGAGATACACAGAAGATAATAGACAAGACCTATTACAGTTATGGCTCAGAGCTAACTTGGGAAGAGAAGAATTTTCTTGTCACCTTTGTTAATGATGTTCTGACTTTTAAGATCATTTTTGGAGCTGGCAAAAATTATAGTGGATACGTGCCACTAGTCCACGAGTTGAGCGATGGTAACATTCGCACAAATATCATGGTAAGTTTTTTTTACTATTGTGTCACTAGTCCATCTTTTTTTCATATATTGTTTTTAAGTAAACTACATTGCTAGCTATGTTTTATTATTATCTTCAACAGAAGCTCCCAAATGATGTTGTGCCGATGCTGATGTATGTCAAAGGTGAGATGACAATTGTTAGCATACGGCCAGCGACGGGCACTTTCCAATGTGCATACTCGACTGATCATGAAACAGATGGCCTCAAAATCAAAGGATGGAGAAAAATAGTGACTGGGCGAAGGCCACAAATTGGAGACCGGTGGATCTCTATGCTTCATAATGTAGATGGAAGGGTTTTTATGTTTTATACTATTTTACCTAAGAGAGAGGAGTAGGTCGTAGTACTTGTCATGTGCTAGGAAGTTATTTACCTAGAATGATAATAAGTTAACTTATGATGATCATTATGGTGAGACATTGTTATATCACTATGATGATGATGAGTTGTTATACCATTTTGATGATGATGAGTTGTTATATCAGTGCTACTATATAGAAATTTGTATAAGGGTGTATAAATACATTCTAAATATGAAGAAATGAAATACGCAGGAATAGTAGTGACGCGGGGTAACACCAAGCGCTGCTGCTATTTAGCAGTAGCGCAGGTCCTACCCCACCCTACTGCTAACACAAGTAGTAGTAGTAGTAGTAGTAGTAGTAGTAGTAGTAGTAGTAGTAGTAGTAGTAGTAGCAGCAGCGTGGGGTAACAAGTTAGCTGTAGCGTGGGCCCCCGCGCTACTGCGAGGCCATTACCCCGCGCTACTACTATAGGGTTTTCCCTAGTAGTGTCCTCACCATGCTCGTAGACAACATGGTGCAAGGCCGCCCACCCGGGTTCCCACGACGCTTGTTAGAGACCCAAGCCCACACCCTCAACCCCACCATCACCACTCTCCTAAAAAACAGCACCCGCTAGCGATTGATCAAACATCAGCGAAGACCTAATCTCCTACTCAAAACCTTCCTCGTTCGCTTGCCCTCGTATCACCCACCCACCCCTTGCATCGATTCAAAACTCGAATGGCCATGAAATAACCGAACACCACCGCCGAACTAGAAGGTGCATGGATATGGAGGAGTCATGCGGTCACCTCGGGAAGTAAGACACGGCCTCGTCAGAGCAGACTGTGGCCTACTCACGCGCGAGTGGTTGCTGGGTGCGGGGGCTCTCATGTCAACAAAAGCAATGGGGAGAAATGTGAAGAAGGGAAATAAATTAATTCAATGAATAACCTCAATTCTAAAGCTTTTAGAAAACTCTCCTGCTAGTCACCCAACGCTGATGATCGAATGTTTGCACATCCACCGATCAGATTTTACAAGGAAAATAAAGAGTGATCGTATGGTTAGTCATGATGAAGTCCACCCTTGGTCCTCCTCATTTGTCCTTTTCCCATTCCTCCTCTGTGTCCATGTAGCTGCCATGGCAGAGCCGCCACTGAGGGCATGTTTGGTTGTCGGCCTTAGCTTGCCACACCAGAGCTCCGTAGACACATGTTTGGTTATGTACGCAAGGTTAGGCTCACCACTGTGCGTAGGGGCTTCTATCGTATAATTCTCCCAATGTGTTGCGCTCGTATTCCTTGCCACACCACCCGCGACACATCAACGGAGCCGAGAAAATCCCAGCGAACCTGGTTAAATTCACCTAATTCTTTTGGACCATCCCAGTTTGTCACCTCAACTTCCCCTCACGCCGCCACACCCCCATGGCCAGCTAAGGGCCTCTTTGATAGTACTATTCATGAATTTGGTTTAAAGGGATGTGGCAAAGGAAAAATGGAGGGATTTTTTCCTTTGGTCTCAGTTTCATAGAATAACGCAGGAATTCTAACATCCACTTGAACTATTTTTTAATTTTCTATGCATGCGAGACTTAAGATCCTTGGTGGCATAATAACATTCAAACTACACATTTTCATGTGGTTTCACTTTAATTTGACCATGTCTATTAGGATTCTTGTGTATTTCCAATTCCTATTAACCAAACACCCAAATTGACAAAAGTCATGTGTTTACCAATCATTTATGTTTGCGCATGAATTCCTATCATATTCCTCTGCTTTTTCTATTCTTGCAGTTTTTGAATTCTACAAATCAAAGTGGCCCTAAGAGCTTTCCCACGTCTATCTAGTTGAAGACAAGCTCGCTGTGGCAATATTCAATACCTTGTAAAAATCCTCACCACCGCAGTAATCATCTCCTTTGTCTCCTCTCTCCCTCAGCTCCTATTCATCACGTACATGCAGATCTGGGCCTCTTTACTTTTCAAGAAAACACATCAACCATCTACCAAGATCTCATGGATTTCCCAATCTTTTCAGCTGATCATCTGTATCCCTGCTGCACCTATACTACAGTCTTCTTTCTTAAATTCAGATGTAAAATTGTCTGTTAAAAGATAAGGTAACACCGTAACCCCCTTTTAGAATTGCTCGTACGAGTGAGAGGACAAATAATCAGTTCCATGTGAATTCTGCTGTGTGAATGTAAGATGTGTCATTTTTATTGTTTTTCTCAGAAAATGTGGTACGCCGTTGGTTCTTTGCTTGAGTAATCGAGTTCTCCTCTGTTCAACTTGTTTTTGATAAAAAATATATATATTATATTATACACACTGATGCCATCATAGTTTTATTAACTGTCTTTCTGTTTCATAGATGGGTCTAAGGACAGTATGCTTATAATATTACTTGCATAGTACTATCACTACCAAATGTGGAGCTGAAGATTGCTTGCTACCATTATTGTGTGTTTAGCCATGTACTGGTACTGGATTATTATCCGGAAAAGGAAGAGAAAATCTATAACATATGCTCCCATGCTCAGACAACATGCATAACAATGAAGTGCTTGTCTTTGGAAAGTTTTAACACAGAAACGCTGATAGCATTATGAACTGGCCCAACTTCAGTCTTTAGCCATTTAAGGTGGGCATTGACAGGTAACTCTCTCATGCTCCATGGAGGAGAGGGAATGCCAAACGAGAGGATTGCCTCCATCCGCAAGATAATGCAGAGGAAAGTAAAGGGCACCAGCAATGCAACATGAGCTTAAAAAAAACATGCTATACACATAGCTTCTTTGCTCTATAATTCCCTTCATGCAATCATGTCATATGTTCACACAAAACATATATGCTTTAGGGCCTCTTCAGAACCCAAATTATTCTTGGAGAAAAAGTGAGACCCACAACTAAGGGTAAAAAACATATTCCTATCATTTCAGTCATTTGATTGCACCAATATACTTTATTGGATAGAATGTTTCCTAAAAAAATTCGGAGATATTCAAACATGAGATGTTACCACTAGTGGAAAACAGGGCTATGGTCCCGGTTCCAGAGGGCCTTTAGTCCCGGTTCTGAAACCGGGACAAAACAAACGGGACTAATACCCAAAACCTTTAGTTCCGGTTGGCCTAGGAACCGGGACCAAAGGAGCTCCACGTGGCCGCTGTGGGGCGCCCAGGCAGGAGGACCTTTAGTCCCGGTTGGTAACACCGACCGGGACTAAAGGGTCTCCACGTGGCCTCTGCGCAGCGCTCAGGCAGGAGGACCTTTAGTCCCGATTGGTAACACCAACCGGGACCAAAAGGCAGCCACGCGTCAGCAGCTCGCAGGCGCTGGGGTTTTTTTTTTTTTTTGAAAGGGGGGGTTTAGGGGTTTTGGAGGGTTTAGGGGTTTCATATTGTGTTAGCTAGCTAATAGAGAGAAGTGACCTCTCTTTCTCCGTGCTTGGTCGACGCTAGCTACTACATATAGAGAGAACTCGACGCTAGCTAGTTAGCAAATGAAGGAAACCATTAATTACACAAAATCGTCATGAACATATATAGAGAGAAGTGACCTCTCTTTCTCCGTGCTTGGTCGAACAACAAGTTTTCGTATATCTATCCGACGCTACTACATATATACAATATAACATCCCTGACATCATCAAGCGCCAAACTCCCATTGAATTGTCGTATGGTATTCTCCCTTTTCATGTATGACGTGGTCAAGAAAGAATCCCGACAATTCCTCTTGAATTGCTCGTATGCGATCATGTGGTAGGAGTTCATCCCGCATCTGCCAGATCTAATTTAAAGAAGGGGGTCAATACATATATATGAATGAAACTCAACACAATTCATGGTAATAAAATAAAATTGTGAATATTGTTTACGTACTTCAAATTGTTTGTCAGACAAAAAGCCCCGCTCAGTGGTCGAGTGGCGAATGAACTCGCAAACGTAGTATCCACATAAATTATTCCCGCCTGCCTGCCACAAGCACTTTACGAGAATAGAGTTCAATCAAACTGATAATCAAGCATGATAATGGTATTGATGAAACTAGAATCAATGAGAGATGCGCGGAACTAGCTAGTACTACTTACTTTGGGGTGTGTAAATCGCAGCTCGTTCTTCAGACCTGGAACCATTCCGGTGAACTGTTTCCAAACCCTGCCAGGCAAAGAAAATGATTACTTGATATCAGGAAATGAACGAAAGTTGCCGATATGGTCCCGGTATTGATTGAACTTACTTCTCGAGCATTGCAGTCATGTCCGCATAATCTTTGGGATCTTTACGTCTCGAGTCTAAGACAGTTACTACTCCCCCGTCAAGCTTAATGGATAGCAGAATAAAGTGGAACCTGCGCACGCATAACTCATCAATTACAGTACTTAACCTCGAGTAAGCAAAACCGAATATGCACAAGACAGTAACACTCACTTGAAGTTGTAAGGAAAGAGTATTTCCCTTTTGTTTTGATGTCGAAGGAACGCTTTTAGCAAGTTTTCCTCGGTATCTTTAACTTTGTTTTGTACCGCCCATTCATTTACGGTATTTGGGATAATGAACCCAATGTCATAGATTTGTCTTTTTTTGCATTCGACGATCTTCAATCTGCATAATATAGTGAGGATAATTATATATACATGCAATGAACGAGCTGAGCTAGAGACTTAATTACAGAAGTAATACTTATAGACAGTAGCAAGTCATGATTTGTTTGTCGAGGGCCTCTTGATTGAATAACTGAAATAACTCCACAAATTCAACAGGCATCAGGTCGACTCCAATGAGGTCGTGCTCATCTTTAATTCTCACCATCAAACTATCGGACCCATTCTTCCTACAGCTTTCCAAGTACCACTCATGCAATCTTCGCATCATCGTTGTTAGATGAGGATGATCAGGTTTGACGAGAGGCTTCCCGTGCTCGTATCTAAAGATCTCTACTACCTCAGCCGTTTCAAACTGTACATCATCGCCCACGTAATCACCAAGAGTGGTACCGGGTAGTAGCCCCGGATGATTAGCGATATCGCTAGACACCTTGAGCGGGGGGCACGATTGCTTCTCCTGTTCGCCGAGCTGGGGAATTGTTTTCCCACTTCTTCGTCTTGAAGCACTGGCAGTACTTCCCGACCGCCGCGCTTCATCATATGTCTTTTCAATACAGCGGTCATAGTTGGATTGCGGCGGAGGCGGTGGTGGTCGCTTAAGGGCATCCAGAGTGCGCTTTGCTTTCACCGGATCTATTGTTTCCTTCGGAGGTGGACGTTTCCGTTCAAAATGGGCCTGTAGTTCGGCTTCCACGATGTCATCGGTTTCCTTGTCAATCCTGTCATATGGTAACTTTGGAGGAACCCTGAGGCTTGGACCAAATTTGAATTTCTTCCCGCCTTTTGTACTGCTAGCCGCCGGAGCGGCGGCGGCTCTCTTCCGCTGTTGCTGAGGCGGCGGAGTCCGCTGATGCGCTGGAGGAGGCGGAGGAGGAGGCGGAGTCCGCTGACGCACTGGAGGAGGCGGAGGAGGAGGCGGAGTCCGCTGACGTGCCGGAGACAGCTGAGGCGGAAGAGGACTCTGCTGAGGGGCCTCATCCGGCTGAGTCTGCAGAGGGGCCTCATCCGGCTGAGCTGGACTATGAGGAGTCTGGTGAGGGGCCTCATCCGGCTGCGTCTGCTGAGGCGGCGTCCAGTTTGGAAGCTTGATGTTCTCCTTTCTCCATAGACAGGTACTCCTTAAGGCATTTTCCAGAAGATTATCCCCTTCACCTGTAGGGTAGTCAAGCTCCAGCCCCTCAAATCCCTCCATTATTTCATCCACCGTGACAATAGAATAGCCATGTGGAATCGGACGGCAATGGAAAGTTCCCTCAGCTCGAGGAGGTAAAACAGAGCCGACCGCCGCCTTCAAGGTCAGGTTCTGGCATTTCGCTATTAGCACACAATGTTCAGCCTCCGTGATACTATCCACGGGGTAGCGAGGAGCCGTGAAATCAGGCTGAACGAGCTCCGTGGAAGCCATGCTGCTTCTCCGCTGAGATGGTGGGGTAGCTTCTGGGGCAGTGTTGAAGGAAGGATCTTCGTGCCGCTGAGATGGTTGGCCGGTAGCTCGCTGGCTCTCAAGTTCCTCTAGTTTCGCTAATCTTGCACTGAGCTTCTGCATTTCGCTTGCTTCCTCTTTCTTCTTTCTCTCTCGGCTTCTATAACCACCGCTGTCGGTAAACCCATGCACCCACGGAACGGAGCCTGATGTGCCTCGTGTTCGTCCAGGGTGTTCAGGATTCCCGAGGGCCTCTGTCAGCTCGTCCTTCTCTCTGTCGGGAATGAACGTCCCTTCCTGCGCTGCCTTGATTGCTGCTTCAAGCTTCCGGATGGGTATTGCAAGTTGCTCGTTCGTCCAAACACACTTCCCTGTTTCTGGGTCCAAAGTTCCCCCAACCCCGAAGAACCAAGTCCTTGCCCGATCTGGCCAGTGCAATGTTGCTGATTGGACCCCTTTAGCAAGCAGGTCTTGCTCAGCTTTGTCCCACAACGGCCGGGCTTTGCTGTAGCCACCTGACCCCGTGGTATGGTGATACTTCTTCTTTGCAGCATTTTGCTTTTTTTGTAGGCCACAAATGCGGGCAAGTGATCTCTTATCTTCTCATATTGACCGATGAATTCTGGAGTCTCGTCTTTCTCGACAAACTTTTTGTTCAAATCTTTCTTCCAGTTCCTGAATAGTTCCGCCATCTTCTTAAGAGCAAACGCCTTGACCTTTCGCTCTATAACTGGGTTATTCGGATTCTCCTCTGGCGGTAGGCTGAAATTTGTCATCAGCGAGGTCCAAAGATCATCTTTCAGTCTATCCTGGACATAAGAAACTTCAGGGTCCTTCTTCTTATTCCATTCTTGGATGTTGATCGGGACGTTGTCCCTAACAACGACTCCGCACTGATGTACAAATGCGTCCTTGGTCCGCTTGGGAGCAATCGGTTGGCCATCTCGAGCGACTTCTGTGATCGTGAACCTTTCATCCTGGCGCAACCTTTTCTTCGGGCGTCGTCTCCTTACGGAAGTTTGGCTCGATCCGGAGGGCTAAAAGAAGAAAGAAGCGTTAATATATGTACATACAAAACAATTAATGCATCAAGTCAGCACAGACTTAATTAATATATATATATATATACCTCGCCGGACTTTGCAACAGTTAAGGCTCCCTCCTCCGTTCGGTCACCGGAGCCGTCATGATCTCCTTCCTCCTCCATTGTTGGATCACCGGAGCCATCATGATCTCCTTCCTCCTCCATTGTTGGATCACCGGAGCCGTCATGATCTCCTTCCTCACCATCGGTGTCGTTGAGAAATGACAAGGTGATATCACCTCCTTGAAGGATTATATCCCCCAACAACTCTTCATTTTCTAAGTCTCTGTCCATAGTTTCTGCAAACATTACAACATGGCAATATATCTACATTATATATGAACAAAAAAAAATTCATCATATCAATATTTACATATACATACACATACATACATACATACACATGATTAATAAACATTAAGCATCTACATATACATTATATATGAACAAAAAAAATTCATCATATCAATATTTACATATACATACACATACATACATACACATGATTAATAAACACTAAGCATCTACATATACATTATATATGAACAAAAAAAATTCATCATATAAAAAAAATGCACAGCGGGTCGGGGCGGCGGCGGCTCACAGCGGGGGCGGCGAGGGCTCGGGGAGGAGGGAGACGACGGCGACTACGGGGCAGGGGCACGGCGACGGCGACGGCGACGGCGGGGGCGGGCCGGGGCAGGGGCGCGGGCTCGGGGACGGGGCAGGGGCGCGGGCTCGGGGGCGGGGCAGGGGCGCGGGCTCGGGGGCGGGGCAGGGGCGCGGGCTCGGGGGCGACGACGGGGCAGGGGCGCGGCGACGGCGACGGCGGGGGCGGCGGACGGCGTCGGGGCAGCCTGGCGGCGTCGATGTGCTCGGCGTCGTCGGGATAAACTGCGGATGAACTATGAAAATTTCCTAAGTGTGGGCTTATATACCCCAACCTTTAGTCCCGGTTGGTGGCTCCAACCAGGACGAAAGGGGGGCATTGGTCCCGGTTGGTGGCTCGAACCGGGACCAAAGGCACCCTTTCGTCCCGGTTCGAGCCACCAACCGGGACCAATAGCCTGGCACAGCGGTGTGGTGGGAGTTTAGTCCCACCTTGCTAGTTGAGAGAGGGCAGCACTTGTTTATAAGGCGCGCTGCGGCTGAGCTTTCGAGCTCCTCTCTAATGCAGGCAGTACTTGCCTAAGCTTTGTCAGTGCCATGTTGGGCCTGTTGGGCCCGCGGGCCTGCATCCTAGCCCATGTACAGATGGGTTTCTAGTCGTATGCAGGCCGTGGTGGCCCAGTAGGCGGCATTTTTTTATTTTTTATGTCATTTTAGTTTGCTATTAAAGTTTTTTACATAAAATACTTTATGAAAATTCTTTTTGCTATTAAAGTTTTTAACAAAAAATACTTTGATAATTTTAGTTGCATAAATTTTATATAATTTTAAGTTAATATTATTTTGATAATATTTTTTTATTTTTTATGTCATTTTAGTTTGCTATTAAAGTTTTTAACATAAAATACTTTATGAAAATTCTTTTTGCTATTAAAGTTTTTAACAAAAAATACTTTGATAATTTTAGTTGCATAAATTTTATATAATTTTAAGTTAATATTATTTTGATAATAACTAGAGGTTTATAAAAGCTTTTTAGTTGATTCTTTTTGCTATTGAAGAATATTATAGTTTTGTTTTAGTTGATCATAACAAAATATTTTAATTGATTCTTTTTAGTTCATTCTTTTTACTATTAGAATTTTATAAAAGATTTTTAGTTCTTTCTTTTTGCTATTAGAGTTTGTTTTAGCTAAATGACCCTGAAATTGAAAAGCACTACAAATGAACTCTGAAAAGGTTGAAAGTTGGCATGGTATCATCATTTCACCCACATAGCATGTGCTAAAAAGTTGAGACGGTTACGGCAAAAGCTGGATGCACTTCGTGTACAAAATGGACAATCTCTTTCGAAGTATCAGGGTATCGGACGAAAACTCATCTGGTACAAAAGGCATTTCATTTTTTCTTCACGTAATCGGAGCCATCATCGTATCCTCCTTCACTTTTTCTTCGTGTGTTTCCCTTGCTTATTGCGCCGTAACCATGGATAATCTTCATCGTTTAACAGGGTGCTTGGGTCAGCCTTCACTTTGAAGGGAGGAATTTCATGAAACTTTTCATAATCTTCAGACATGTCTGTCTTGCCCTCCACTCCCACGATGTCTCTTTTCCCTGAAAGAACTATGTGGCGCTTTGGCTCATCGTATGATGTATTCGCTTCCTTATCTTTTCTTTTTCTCGGTTTGGTAGACATGTCCTTCATATAGAAAACATGCGCCACATCATTGGCTAGGACGAATGGTTCGTCTGTGTACCCAAGATTGTTCAGATCCACTATTGTCATTCCGTACTGTGGGTCTACCTGTACCCCGCCTCCTGACAGATTGACCCATTTGCACCGAAACAAAGGGACCTTAAAATCATGTCCATAGTCAAGTTCCCATATGTCCACTATGTAACCATAATATGTGTCCTTTCCCCTGTTGGTTGCTGCATCAAAGCGGACACCACTGTTTTGGTTGGTGTTCTTTTGATCTTGGGCGATCGTGTAAAATGTATTCCCATTTATCTCGTACCCTTTGTAAGTCAATACAGTTGAAGATGGTGTCCTGGCCAACGAGTACATCTCATCTCCAACAGTGGTGTTACCCATGAGATGTGTTTGCAACCAACTGCCGAAAGTCCTGATGTGTTCACATGTAATCCAGTCGTCACACTGCTTCGGGTGTTTGGAGCGCAGAATATTCTTGTGTTCATTGACATACGGGGTCACCAAGGTAGAATTTTGTAGAACTGTGTAATGTGCTTGAGCCCAAGAATGCCCGTCCCTACATATTATTGAGTCCGCTCCTAGCGTGCCTTTTCCAGTCAGTCTCCCCTCATACCGCGATTGAGGGAGACCAATCTTCTTAAGGCCAGGAATGAAGTCAACACAAAACCCAATGACCTCCTCTGTTTGATGGCCCGTGAAGATGCTTCCTTCTGGCCTAGCACGGTTACGAACATATTTATTTAAGACTCGCATGAACCTCTCAAAGGGGAACATATTGTGTAGAAATACAGGGCCCAGAATGGCAATCTCGTCGACTAGATGAACTAGGATGTGCGTCATGATATTGAAGAAGGATGGTGGGAACACCAGCTCGAAACTAACAAGACATTGCACCAAAACATTCTTTAACCTTGGTAGGATTTCTGGATCGATTACCTTCTGAGAGATTGCATTGAGGAATGCACATAGCTTCACAATGGCTAATCGAACGTTTTCTGGTAGAAGCCCCCTCAATCCAACCAGAAGCAGTTGCGTCATAATCACGTGGCAGTCATGAGACTTTAGGTTCTGGAACTTTTTCTCTGGGATATTTATTATTCCCTTTATATTGGACGAGAAGCCAGACGGGACCTTCATACTGAGCAGGCATTCAAAGAAGATTTCCTTCTCTTCTTTGGTAAGAGCGTAGCTGGCAGGACCTTCATACTACTTTGGATGCATGCCGTCTTTTTCGTGCACACGTTGCTGGTCCTCCCGTGCCTCCGGTGTATCTTTTGTCTTCCCATACACGCCCAAGAAGCCTAGCAGGTTCACGCAAAGATTCTTCGTCACGTGCATCACGTCGATTGCAGAGCGGACCTCTAGGTCTTTCCAATAGGGTAGGTCCCAAAATATAGATTTCTTCTTCCACATAGGTGCGCGTCCCTCAGCGTCATTCGGAACAGATTGTCCGCCAGGACCCTTTCCAAAGATTACTTGTAAATCCTTGACCATATCAAGTATGTGATCACCAGTACGGAGGGCGGGCTTCTTCCGGTGATCTGCCTCACCTTTGAAATGCTTGCCTTTCTTTCGACATTGATGGTTGGTCGGAAGAAATCGACGATGTCCCAGGTACACATTCTTCCTGCATTTGTCCAAATATATACTTTCGGTGTCATCTAAACAGTGCGTGCATGCGTGGTATTGTTGGGGAACGTTGCATGGGAAACAAAAAATTTCCTACGCACACACAAGATCTATCCATGGTGATGAGCATCTATGAGAGGGAGAGTGAATCTACATACCCTTGTAGATCGCTAAGCGAAAGCGTTTAAGAAACGCGGTTGATGTAGTCGAACGTCTCCACGATCCAAATCGCAAGTCGTCCCTCGATCCGATCACGAACTAGTGCCGAACGGACGGCACCTCTGCGTTCAACACACGTACGGCTTGATGACGCCTTCACCTCCTCGATCCAGCGAGCGATGATGAAGTAGTAGATGAGTTCCGGCAGCACGACGGCGTGGTGATGGTGGTGAGGAACAATCTCTGCAGGGCTTCGCCAAGCACTACGGAGATTATGACGGGAGGAACTAGAGGGTTAGGGTTGCCGGCACACGGCTTGGGAAATCTTGATGTATCTCGTGTGTTAGCCCTGCCCCTCTATTTATATGTTGAGCCCTGGGGTCTAAACTTGGAGAGAAAGCCTCCACAAGGTCGGTTTTGCCCGCACAAGGTCGGTTTGGCCCGCACGGAAAGAGTCTAACTCGGATTCCAGCAGTATCGCGTACAAGCGGTAGTACCGCACACGAGCGGTAGTACCGCTTCACACAAGCGGTAGTACCGCTTACGTGGTAGTACTGCCTTACCAGCGGTAGTACCGCTTAAGGCAGCAGCAAAACTTCCTTTTGCACTTTCCAATACCTCGTGGGCTTTACCCCTTTGGCTCATATAAAGTGTTGCTACACCCGAACACTTCGGTAAACATCCGGAACCCCTTCCGGTGAATTCCGGAACCCTTCCGGAGATCAAAACACTATTATCGTCATGTCCGGGATCTTATCTGGGACTCCGAACAACCTTCGGTCACCAACACAATAACTCAACTATACTAATCGTCACCAAACGTTAAGTGTGTAGACCCTGTGGGTTTGAGAACTATGTAGACATGACCGAGACATCTCTACGATCAATAACCAATAGCGGGACCTGGATGCCCATATTGGCTCCTACATATTCTACGAAGATCTTTATCGGTCGAACCTCTATGTCAAGGATTCAGTTAATCCCGTATGCTGTTCCCTTTGTTCTTCGGTATGTTACTTGCCCGAGATTCGATCGTCGGTATCTCTATACCTAGTTCAATCTCGTTACCGGCAAGTCTCTTTACTCGTTCTGTAATACAAGATCTCGTGGCTAACACTTTAGTCACATTGCTTGCAAGGCTTGTTGTGATGTTGTATTACCGAGTGGGCCCTGAGATACCTCTCCGTCACACGGAGTAACAAATCCCAGTCTTGATCCATGCCAACCCAACAGACATCCTCGGAGATACCTGTAGAGCATCTTTATAGTCACCCAGTTACGTTGCGACGTTTGATACACACAAGGTACTCCTCCGATGTCAGGGAGTTGCATGATCTCATGGTCATAGGAACAGATACTTGACATGCAGAAAACAATAGCAATAAACTGACACGATCATATGCTATGTTTATAGTTTGGGTCTTGTCCATCACATCATTCTCCTAATGATGTGATCCCGTTATCAAATGACATCTTATGTCCATGGCTAGGAAACCTTCACCATCTTTTGATCAACGAGCTAGATAACTAGAGGCTTACTAGGGACACAGTGTTGTCTATGTACCCACACATGTATTTGAGTTTCCAATCAATACAATTATAGCATGGATAATAAACGATTATCATGAACAAGGAAATATAATAATAACTAATTTATTATTGCCTCTAGGGCATATTTCCAACAGGTATCCCTTGTTTGTCTGTCCTGAAAGGTTACTGAGAGCAGGCCAATCATTGATGGTTACAAACAGCAACGCATGTAGGTCAAATTCCTCCTGTTTGTGCTCATCCCACACACGTACACCTTTTCCATTCCACAGCTGTAAAAGTTCTTCAACTAATGGCCTTAGGTACACATCAATGTCGTTGCCGGGTTGCTTAGGGCCTTGGATGAGCACTGGCATCATAATGAACTTCCGCTTCATGCACAACCAAGGAGGAAGGTTATAGATACATAGAGTCATGAGCCAGGTGCTATGATTGCTGCTCTGCTCCCCAAAAGGATTAATGCCATCTGCGCTTAACCCAAACCATACGTTCCTTGCGTCACCTGCAAAGTCTCCCCACCTTCTCTCGATTTTTCTCCACTGCGACCCGTCAGCGGGTGCTCTCAACTTCCCGTCTTTCTTACGGTCTTCTTTGTGCCATCGCATCAACTTGGCATGCTCTTTGTTTCTAAACAGACGTTTCAACCGTGGTATTATAGGAGCATACCACATCACCTTGGCAGGAACCCTCTTCCTGGGGCGCTCGCCCTCAACATCACCAGGGTCATCTCGTCTGATCTTATACCGCAATGCACCGCATACCGGGCATGCGTTCAAATCCTTGTACTCACCGCGGTAGAGGATGCAGTCATTAGGGCATGCATGTATCTTCTGCACCTCCAATCCTAGAGGGCATAGAACCTTCTTTGCTTCGTACGTACTGTCGGGCAATTCGTTATCCTTTGGAAGCTTCTTCTTCATTATTTTCAGTAGCTTCCCAAATCCGTTGTCAGATACACCATTGTCTGCCTTCCATTGCAGCAATTCCAGTGTGGTACCGAGCTTTGTGTTGTCATCTTCGCAATTTGGGTACAACCCTTTTTTGTGATCCTCTAACATGCGATCGAACTTCAACTTCTCCCTTTCACTTTGGCATTGTCTCTTTGCATCAATAATGACCCGGCGAAGATCATCATCGGGCACATCGTCTGGTTCCTCTTGATCTTCAGCTTCCCCCATTGCAGTATCACCGTATTCAGGGGGATAGTTGTCATCATCCTCTTCTTCTTCGTTGTCTTCCATCATAACCCCTCTTTCTCCATGCTTGGTCCAAACATTATAGTGTGGCATGAGACCCTTCTCAAGCAGGTGGACGCGAAGGGTTTTCAAGTTAGAGTAATCCTTCGTATTCTCACAGACAGGGCATGGACAATACATAAAACCATTCTGCTTGTTTGCCTCAGCCACTTCGAGAAATTTATGCAGGCCCTCAAGATACTCGGAGGTGCGTCGGTCACCGTACATCCATTGCCGGTTCATCTGCGTGCATTATATAATTAAGTGTATCAAAAACCATTACAGAACATCATGAATAGAGAAGTGACCAAATTAATACAAGTTCATCATCACATTAAAACTAAAGTACAGTAGTGATCAAATGTTATTACTGAAAAAATAAATACATAAAGTTCATACATATATAGTTCTCATAGAACAACATATAGCTCTCTAGAGCATCTAATTAAAACATACATTGAAACTATGAAAAACATTTAAATGCAACAACAAATGCGATCATAATCGCAACTAAGGTAACAATTGATCCAATGGCATAATGATACCAAGCCTCATTATGAATGGCATATTTTCTAATCTTTCTAATCTTCAAGCGCATTGCATCCATCTTGATCTTGTGATCATCGACGACATCAGCAACATGCAACTCCAATTCCATCTTCTCCTCCTCAATTCTTTTCAATTTTTTCTTCAAGTAATTGTTTTCTTTTTCAACTAAATTTAACCTCTCGACAAGAGGGTCGGTTGGAATTTCCGGTTCACATACCTCCTAGATAAAAACATCTATGTCACGTTGGTCGGCATAATTGTCATAAACACTAAATGAAACAAATCATAATAAAAGATAATATACCACATCCGAATCATAGACAGGACGAGGGCCGACGAGGGCGGATACCAAAACCATGGCACTATATAATAACAAACAATAATAAAAGTAAGAAAATTATACAAGTATCTATCTAAATCATACAAGTAAGAATTTTTTTTCTTTTAGAAAGAAGATAAGAACAAGAGGCTCACCACGGTGGTGCCGGCGACGAGATCGGCGCGGGCGATCGACGGCGGTGAGGACGGGGACGGGACGGGACGGACCGCCAAACCTAGACAAATCTTGAGGAAAATGGAGCTTGGAGGTCGAGCTTGGAGAGGATAAAGCTTAAGTGTGGCTCGGGCATTTCATCGAACACCTCATGTGCATGCATAGAAGGGAGAACAGAGCAGCACATGCACACCTCCCACACGGCCAAAAAACAGAGGAGAGGGTGGGCAGGGGCGAGGGTATATATAGGCATCTCTTTAGTCCCGGTTGGTGGCTAGAACCGGGACAGAAGACTGACCTTTAGTCCCGGTTCCATCCACCAACCGTGACTAAAGGTGCTGCGCCAGGAGCGAGGCCCATTGGTCCCGGTTCGTGTCTGGAACCGGGACCAAAGGGGTCAGACGAACCGGGACCAATGGCCCCCGAGGCCCGGCCGGCGCCCTGGCCTCACGAACCGGGACTGATGCACCCATTGGTCCCGGTTCGTAAGGGAACCGGGATTAATGCCCTTATCTGGCCCTCGACCAAAGCCCTGTTTTTTACTAGTATACCTCAGGGTACTATTCCTTTTAAAATTTCATTATATCATGTCTCCTTCCCTCTTCCCCTTTTCATGCAAATCGTGGATGCTTTGGAATGAAGAATTTCTGTAATAAGTCTATAGGACTCAGTCGTAGAGAAGGGGTTTCAACCCTAAAGAGGTTAGTTTCTCCACAGCCATCAAACCTTCAAAATCATATTCTTTGCTTTCCCTACACTCTAGTCATATACTTTGCACCCAATCGTTTTAAAAAAGATACATTTTTACTATGGTGCAACCAATAACTTCTATTATCGATGTTGCGTTGTAATCTTCCACATGTCATCACATCTTATTCATGTGCTCTAATTCCTGCATTCTAAAGAGTTCCTCAAGTAACACCTAGTATTCAAAAAAATCTGACAACATCCAAGAGATTCTTCTCAACAACTCATGTATTCCCATTCTTGGTCTAGTGCCATTGGGCCACAAATACAACAGGCCACGATCCCATCCTAAGGAATGGATCATATAATTTCATCACTCCATAAGCCATATAACAAGCTCGATCGCCGTACGATCTTAAGTGTGCTATCAACTACATGCATGCCTCACCAACCATAAGACATCACTCGGTCGCCGCATGGTCACGAGTGTGCAAACATCAATATACAAAGCCTTGCCATAGGTCGATACCTCCTGAAAAGAACATAGAGCTAACTAACTTCCTAATCGCATCACTCAATCGCCACATGATCTTGAGTGTGCAGCTATCCATGTGTAGAGCCTCTCATGGAAAACTTGTATGGCCACGTCATGTGCAGCCTGCCAGCTGACTCGACAGATCTGCAGAGTCCAGACTTCACGAGCACCTTCATAAATAAACATGGCCTCACCTTTGGTACCTGTGGCCCGTGTCATTGTGAGGCCAACATGGAGAGAGCCGGAAGAGATGTCTCTCCTCGGTGGTATAGAGATGTGGAAAAGAAGCATAGCAATCATTTGGACCAAGTGATTAGCCAGCGCCTTTCGTGCCGCTCCTCTGTGTTTGGTTCTGCAGCTGCATGCACTTACGTCTAGATATATAGACCTGGCACTTAGTGCAACATCTTGAGATTTACGTTCTGGCTAATTAGGAACACATATTAGTGGCACGTCGCTCCATCAGGTCAACCCAGGAGATTAGCCTGACTCCCTTAGAAAATCATGGACGTGCCAGCCCAAGCCATTGATACAAGTCTCCAATATTTGTGCCACAAGTACCACTGTCATATATTATTTATGCCCATTACGCACGACATATGTGCCAGATAAAAGGTGACAAAATATCACGAAAGATATGAAATTCACATAAATTTAACTAAGTGCAAAATAAGGCACAATAGCTGGACGGAACAACGACCAAAGAACAATACAGTGACTAGTTATCTAAGCTGACATTCCAGTCCTCTGCATTCCGCATAGAAGGGACGAACCAGATAGGGGGGCATCGCGTCCCAACTTGATTGCTGGTAAGTTTTGCACCTAGTGCAGGATCATCATTCAAGGTGAAGCGGCATAAATCAGGAACGTCTCCAGTCCAACTCCTAATGCGTTCATGCATACTAAAAACACATCCATGCTGAACGGAAGGTCCTGGGCATCATGTACTGATGGTGGCATTTCAATCATCAGCGGATAATTCATGCCAATGAATAGAGAGTACGCTCCAAGATTGTGCCTCCTTTCCCAATGAGCACCGTCAAGGTTCCAAGCCATGCCATTCAACGGGAACACGAGGCAACGCATTGTTCCGTATGAGTGCAGTCCTCGATCCAGATATGGATTCTCGACCTCTTCCCCTGTTACGACACCACGTGTGTGGACCAATAACATAGTTCGATGGTCATTTGTATCAGGTACAAGGTTCCAGGAGAGAGGCATGAAATCATATCCTTCGATGATAACAGGCGCCGGGATTTTCTGAGGCGCCGAGTTCGTTCCTGCTCAAAAAGCAAGCATCATATTACTTATCTGAATTGAAAGGGTTCCTACAGTGTGATTAATATAGTTGACCTTACCATACGTGAGCTGCCAAACGAAAACAGACCCCTCATTTGTCAGTGCGAAGATTCGTCCTCCATGAAGAACGGCATCTTCGTACACGAAAGGGAACAGGAGGTCCGACCTTAAGAGTTTCCATCCTTCGGAGGCGAAACCACCCCTCACGATGGCAATTGAGATGTCGAATACCGCAATCACAGTGTAGTTGCTATAGCTGGCCCACTTAGATGGTGCATCAGCGATAGCTACCTTCTTCAACTTTGCCATTGCTTGATCAAAGTGGAATTGCACACCATTTGGCAAGTCAACCAGATCAAACCCAAGGTTGTAAATGGGCGGAAGTGGCACACTGACTGTAGTGTACACATTGTGCAGTTCTATATGGCCAGCATCCCCGACATACGCTAGCCAGTCGCCATTAGCACCAACCCAACGTTTGTCAGGAGTAGACATCAAGCGTGCATGCAGTACCGGCGCATCCAGAGGCATGAGCGTGCATCGCGTACCTTCCTGTGGTGGCCCGATCAGCCACGAGAGATCATCCTCGAGCATGCATGGAAAATCCAGTGGCATCTCGAGAGATATTCTAGGAATGGTCTCTAGAAGGCTGGTGCAAGTACCAGCAAGTCGAGCACGACAAAGCACGTCAATCCGAGATGTTATTATTTGCAGGCTGTCCTCCTGCATGTCGGCCCATCTTCGCCGGTTGCCGTCCGTCGCCTTCAACATTGCCTTGCGGGCCTCTAGCATGTTGGTATTCCGGCTAGGCGATGTGGAAAGAGGTTTCAACAAACATTAAGACATGTCAATTTCAATGGAATTTTGTAATCTTAAGGCATGTCAATTACAAATTTACAATGGAAAGAGCCTTGAATAACTGAACATAAATTACTCCTTTGAGATGGGTTTGACAAACATCTCCAAGAACTAAATGCACGCAGAAAGTAGAAACACCACGAGAACTGGTTACGGAAATTCAAAATTTACTCTGGAAATGATCTTAGTGACCATCTGTGGCGTTAAGCAACACAATGCATTTTTCAAATTTTCTGAAAATCTCCATTCTTCAAAGGCGTGAACTTCACAAAAAAAAAGGGGGGGTGGGATTATATTTGAGCTGACAAATGATGTAATACATGTCAAACCCGTAAAACATGTCAGAGTCTGATGGCATACAGTACGAAACCAGAGTCCCCTTAAAAAATACAAACGCGAACGAGCGGTAATACATGTCATGGGATCGGCATGTATTATAATTTAAGAAGAAAAAAGTAGACTAACAATGATTAACATGCAACGGGCAAGAGCTGCATTATACTGTTAGCACTAATCTTGTCATGATGTATCTGCATGTTTAGTTTTGAATATTGCATGTAGTTTAGTCTAGGGTCCGGTGAAGCTTCAGCTGTACACGTGAAGGAGACGAGATGTCAGGCTGCCGTGCGATGCGGCGAGCACGACGAAATGTCGATGTTGCTGTGCGATACAGCAACGCCGTGAGAGACGGCAAGACGTGACAGAGGCTGGAGTGTGACGGAGTGCGTCAAGTTGGGTCGGGTGAACCGGCAGGTCGCTCAGTTTGTTGGAGTAGCAGTGCATGCGTGAGTTTGTTGAGTCCTAGCCGAGAGAATTGTTGAGTAAGTAGTTCATGCATGCATGTAGTTGGATTGGTCATAGGTGCTGGCCGAGCCATATGGATGGATAGAGTTTAGGCCGTGGTTAGCGCATGTAGTTAGTAGTGGAGCAAGTAATGTGGGGCGTGGCGTGAGAGCCGGTAGGTAGTGGCGCCCAGGTTGTGTGTGAGTACATGGGCGTGAGTGCCTGGTCCTTGTATCAGGGGCGGATCCAGTGGGGGTGCCATGGCACCCCCTCCAAAAATGCAAAAATATTTTTACCTAGTAGTAGCTAATCTAATCCTATATATTAAAGGTGTTAAAAATGCTTAAATGACAATAGTTAACTCCAGATCGAGTGAAACAGGCAAACAACCCATGAGCCCATCTATCTCTAGCATGATTTCTAAATCCCAATAAGGCAATTAACCGGCCCAGCATCGAACTGGTGGATTCACCATGTTCCTGTCGTTCTCTTAGAGCTGCACGCTGCGCTGGCTGAAACCCTCAAACCCCAGAAGGCCAGAACCAAAACAGGGCAGAGACGGCGGGTGGCGGCGACCTGGCGGCTGGCTGGTAACGGCGACCTGACGGCAACCGCGGCCGGTGGCACTAGATCCGAGCTCGGGCGCGGGCGGTCGGGCCGTCGGGGCGCCGCACGGCTGCAGCCAGGTGCAGCCTCGACCTCGATCCACCTCGAGTCGAGACTCCTCGACAAGTCGACAGTCCCTGTTCGGCTGCTCCTCAAGGCTCAAGCACAGTCCTGCACTCCTGCACGAGCAGACAGTGCTAGTGCTACACAGGGTAAGAAAATTTTCCCTCTGTGAATTGCAATTGAAAAATCAAAAATCAATTTGTATTCTACTATTCCCATGCTGTGCCAGCCCCTATGTTGATAAATTTTTTGATAAAAATCGGTGTTATTTTCTTGTGTATATTTACAGAGATTGAGAGTTGTGACATGAAGAGAAATAATGCCATAGTATCCCTATTTCGGAAGCATGAAGCAAAGGTGAACAAAATTGGACAGTCATCATCATCTGTAATTTGCTTTGTCACATTCAGACCTTCTTTGTTGGAATTGTTATTGGTATGGTGCTGCTATTTGACTGCTTGCTGCTGTTGTTCTTTGTTGTTTGTTGCTGCGGTGCAGCTGTTTTTTGTTGTTGCTGTGCAGAGGAAGAATGAATGACAGGAGAGAAGTAAAGATATCTTGTGTTCCTGTTGTTGGCTGCTGTTTGGAGTAAGTATATACTTGTTTTTATTTTCATATTATGCAAATATGCAAGATCTTATGCCACTGTATTGTTTGTTGGCCAAATACTAATTGCTTCTTATTTCGTATCTTGTATGCATGAATAAATTCAGCCACAACAACATCAAGAAGCACGTATAAGTCTGTTGCAATCAAATAAGGTAACTAACATTTCTGTTTTTGACCTTCTCATAATTGTTACAATATGTGAATTTGCAATGTTTGCATTACATTTAAATTGTGAGCTCTTCGCAAAAAAAAAAAAAATTGAGTGGCACCCCCCGCAGTGTAATCCTAGATCCACCACTGCCTTGTATATATGCTACCTTTCAGTCAATGAAAAGAAGGCCGAGAGGGCTGAGAGAAAAATGTAGCGCCTGTGTTATTCACCGGGAGACAAGGCAAAGCTAGCTTTCTCCTTGGTGAAGTGTGTGTGCGTGTGAGTTTCCAACCATGTGTGTGTGTTCTTGTGAGGCAAAGAGAGAAGGTTGAGCTGTGAGAGGCAGCTAGAGGTAGAAGAAGAGCGGCGCTGCGAGAGGCAGCGCCAACATATACCGTGGCCGGCCGCGTATGGAGTTCTTTCTCCACCGTCGAATCCGCGCCGCCGTCAGGTGTATCACGATACAACTTATAAGTACTACGCGGCCGTTGTGGCTTCTCTGGCTGTGATTGACTGGTGGAGGCCGGAAGGAGGTGATGGTTTGTCAGCCAGGCCAAAAGGACGGTTTATACAAGCTAGCCAATTTGGACAAAATGGCAAGTCTTGATACTATTGATAAGGATTCAAATTTTTGGATTTTGGCGGGAGGCATGTGAACGTGTTCGGGTTTACTCCTTGTGTTTTATAGATGTAAACGTGGACGATATAACTTTATTTTCTTATGTATGTGAATGCGGTTGATTTAACCTTCTTGTTATATATGTGAACGTGGTTTATTTTACTTTCCATATATGCAGAACTTAGAGTGCAGACACAGACGCTCATACATACGCACATATACTCACCCCTATGAACGTACGCACGCACGCCCTATCCCTATGAGCACCTCCGAGAGACTGAGCCGGCACATCATCTTGAGATTGACGAAGTCGCCACAGACACATACGACCCACGTCACCAGAAGGCCTGAAATAAATCTAGAAAAATGCAAGCACCAGTGTCAAGTTTAGTATTTGAAACCTGGTGGGTCGGGGATACCACTGTCCTCCTAATCATCCAACCACAGGTTGATTCGTGAGCATAGAACTTGTTGTCGAGAGATAATCAGTGACTCCCTGGAGAAAAAAAAAGTAGACACTAGAAAAAATGCATAACATTATTATAACGCCATAGACATAAGAAAAATGCATCCTACCTAATAAAAATGCATAGCTTTGGTCTTATATGACTTTGCTTGTTGTCGGCGTTTTTTCGCGTGTGTGTGAGTTGATGTAGGCTGTGTCCATCTAAGCTATGCAGAGGCCGGGTGTGTGCTCATTGTGTTATGTATCTTCTTGATGCTCCATTTTGAGCTAATAAAATCCACCCCTTTGTCGAAAAAAGAAAAAAAGACATAAGAAAAATGCACCGAAAGCAATCCAAGTGGCACTAACACTATTTGGCCCATGATGACCAATGGCAGCACATAGAGACTGTATTGCCATTAGCAATATCTTTCACATAATTTGAGGAATATTAAACTTGTTTGTTTCCTGGGTTTCTCGTGCGCCGAGAAATCGTGGGAGTACAGGTTGCACGGTTGTGTTTCACCATGCAACAGAGGCTAAACTACGTAGGGAGCACAACTTGCGCTACATGGGAGTACATTATCTGGGGGGGGGGGGGGGGGGGGGGGGGGGTGGTTCTCAATGGGAGTACAAGTTGCACAGAAAAAAGGATCAGCCAAACCTATCAACAATGAATCTACTTCCAAAGATCTTCACGCGCCAATCGCAACGATGAAAACGGCTCATAATTTGGATGCTCGATTCAAGAATATTCCATTTTCAAAAGTTAGATCCAACAAAAAGAGCACAAGCAACCCTCCCATCTGCCTCCCATGGGAGAAAAAAAGCATCAAAACTCTCTGGTGGCGGCAACTGGCGCAAATGCATTGAGCCACTTGTTGCCACCAGAGAAGTTTGGAAGTGACCTTTGTAAGAGGTACCCTTAACGGGTTATTTCGAATAAAACATGTCTCAAAATTATCATTCTACTTAAAACACACGATGACCTATTAAGAAAACCGGCCCATGGTGCAGAAAACATTAAAATGAAATACTTATCAAGTGAGACAAAACAACTTGCGCTGTAAAACATAGTTGAATTGAGCCCATTTTACGCCAGCGGGCCTGCCTCCTTACTTGTTGAATTGAGCCCATTGAGCTCACTCCCTGCCCGGATTCTCCTGCACCGGTACGCAAGAGAGATGGCAGCCCAAGGGGCTACAGACCATGGTGATGTGACGGCTGTGTTCGCTGGAGCAGTGTTCATTGGACTCAGTTCCTGTGCTCCTCCATCAAGTGTGGCTACTAATGTCATGTGCATGGCGCCATGATCGATTGTGTTGGCTGGGAGGTGGCCACTAGTGGCAATGAAAAATTTGGAGGTGATGCCGATGTGCGTCGGGTTGGCGGCTAAAGGGTGGCCGAGGATGCGCTAGGGGGGGGGGGGGGTCCTTGGCGTAAATGACCGCCCGTGAATGGGATCGGGAATCCAGATCGGTGCACCGCCCAATCTGCTCACTCCTACGTTGCAGCTGGCCTCCAGGGGCCTGCAGGCGGTGCAGCGGCGTTGTACTGACAGTGGGGCCGCGTGGAGATGTGTAGTGTGTGTTATGGCATTTGATGTTCTTAAGTGTATAGGGTTGAGTTGTAGCCTTTTCGGAGTAGGAGTATCGATCTCACAGAGTGCTTAGCAAATGGTCTTTGCCTCTTATAGAGGTTTATTAGAATGTGTCTGCAATTTAATTAGGGAAGGTGTCTCTCTATACAGAAATATATGTGGAATTTAATGTCCACGCTTACAGGATAACTTAGACACATATAGATGAATAATTTGATTTGTTTTTACAAACATTTCTTGCACTAGAACATGCATGTAGCATACTACCATACTATGTGTTTGGATTGCTCACTCTTTATTTGCAGCCAAAACATCAGAATATAATTAACTCTTATGATGCTATTTAATTGATATTAATAAATGTTAAAAAAATTGAACAATAGGTATACAGGAAGAATCAATCATGCCCTTTAAATTATCACAATGATGTGGAGCTAGAAGAACTTATTTTGAAGTGTGGAGGTCTTCCCAAGGTGATAGTTTCTATAGCTGCTTTACTGGCTACACAAACTGTAAACATTGATGGATAATGTTGTTGGGATACGCTAGGCGCATCGACTGCAATATAAAATTTTCCTACCGGCAGTACAACCAGGAACATGCTATGGAGATGGATCACGGATCATTACCACTAGATGCGCAGTGACATGCAGCGGAAGAAGAGTCGTGGCAGCACGTCACCAAAGTCGTCTCCTCCTCGCGATCTCCCACGTAGCCAATCAGATCCCACGAACAGGTTCGCCGGAGCGGCGCAAGTGCACAACCTCTAACGGTATCCTCGCGTGCAGGAGGAACGCCATGGGGCGGACTGCCAGGTCTGATCGCACAGCCGACGGTGAGTGGAGGTGGCTAGTTGCAACACATGCAAAGCCCTAATGACAAACGCCGAAGCGATCAACTGAATACGTGTGCAGCACCTCCACTATATATAGGCATCCACCGCGGGCTCAACACATGGGCCCCGCATGGATCCTAAAGCCCAAAGTCTGTTCGACTTGGATCCGAGTACGAGTAGGATCACATCCGACTCGCGAAGTCGGATCCGGCCTTAGAGGTTCCTTCCCTTAAGTGCGAGACCCCTTAGGTTATCATCCACTTGATCGTGAGTCCGATCACATCTGGCTCGGCTAGTCGGTAGTGGCCTCTAGCAAAACGTGAAGTGTCCGATGAAGTAGGTTCGGCGAACCTGTACAACGTGTCACACTTCTGTTCCTTTTGCCTCACGATATATGTTGTCGTGCTCAAGGCGAGTCAGTCATCCTTGTTGCAGCCCGTCCTCTTTCTCATTCCAGTGATGCTGACCTCAAACTGGATTGTCTCATAATCCTTGTCGCATGGCCATACTTATCCAAGTCAGATCACACGAGGGGCCCAGAGTATATCTATCCTGATCGGAGGGGCAAATCCCATCTTGCTCGACCATGCCTCGCGGCATGGGTCGGGACAAGCCCGAAACCTACCTTTATAACTACCCAGTTACGGAGTAGCGTTTGGTCGGCACAAAGTAGGTCTATCAACATCCAGAGTCCATGCGCGAACTCAGGTCTTAGGATACAGAATGTATGTTGTACTAGAGACTCAGAGATGACCTATCTCTGTGTCTCATAGTCGGATTAGTTTGACTCGCACCTTATCTGGACTCGGGTCCGACTACGTCAAATCTGACTCCAGATCTTTCCGAGTCCATATTATCCGGCTAGCATCCAATGCTACATGGCCAGTGAGACTGAGCCATCCACCGTGTCATATGCTAGACTAGCCGGCTGCTAGTCCACACAACCCTTTTGGCTAGGGACCATTTAGGACAGTCATCATACAATGCATAGTCTCACAAACAAGTCGCGTACTTGTTGATACACATCATTGATAATGTCCAAGGACTATATTGATTCATAAACATACATAGAAAATATCATCATACATGATAGCCTCTAGGGCATATCTCCAACAAATGTAAATTCGTTGATTCACAAAGTTATGCACCATCCGGAGACAAATCTGGAGTATAATAGTCTACGGGGCCTATTTGATTGGATGCATCACCATTTTCGTACTTGTCCGGATTAACTCAAGCCATGTATCTTCAACCTATCAATTTTTCGTCGAGGCCACAACATTTGGAGAAGGAGACTAGTAAGGAGGTGGATTGCAGAAGGTCACTCCAGAGATAGTGAAGAAGAATCTGTGGTGGGGAAAGGGGAGAATTTCGTCTCCAAACTCCTTGATTTGAGCTTAATCCAGCAGATACCGCAGTTAGTCACCACTGCATTCAATGACATAAGGATAGTTTCGTCCCATGTTAATGGATTCATCCGCGAGTACATTGTCTCATGAATAATGGAAGAAAACCTTGTGTTTGCCCTTGGACCCAATCGTGTCCTAACCACCCAACGCACAAGGCGTCACATAATCATATTGAGAGACAGGGATAAAGATAAAATTGTGTTTGAGAGCATTGAATTCTCACGGTTGCGGTCGCTGACAGTGTTTGGAAAGTGGGAATCATTCTTCATCTCTGAAAGTATGAGGCCGCTTCGAGTGCTTCATCTGGAGGATGCATTGGGTGTAAAGGATGAAAATCTCAAGAACATGGTCAAGCGGCAACATCGCCTGAAGTTTCTCTCTTTATGACGATGCATTGAGATCTTCCATCTGGCAAGTTCACTTGGTGATCTCAGGTTGCTCCAGACTCTGGATGTGAGACATACCTCCATAGTAACACTGCATGTGAGCATCACCAAGTTACATAAGCTACAGTATATCCGTGACGGTAGCATCATCCCAGTATCAACACTGCATGTCTCATCTAGTAGCTCGCTAGAGTTAGGCAGACGCCCTCGCATATTTGGTGTTGAGGTGCCTAGAGGTATTGGAAAATTGACGGCGCTGCACACACTTGGTGTTGTCAATGTTGGTGTTTCACGTGGGAAGGCCATTGTGGAAGAGCTCAAGAAGTGTACCCAATTGCACAAGCTCGGATTGTCTGCTATCAATAAGCGTAACAACAAGGACTTTTTCATTGCAACTGTTAAGCTTCATGCACTAGCCAACGCAACCAAAAGTGCGAACTAATGGAAAGGGCTAGGTAATTCGCATATACACTTCAACACCCCCTTTCACGTGTGACGCGGAAAGTCAACACGTGAATAGACTTAGAGGTATGGCTCAATAGGCCTATACGTGGACAGAAAGGGGGCAACAACAATTTTTGAATAAATTGCGAAAGCCAGGACTTGAACTCAAGTCCTTAGGATCTGATACCATGTTACACTAGTAGAAAAACCCCTTATAGGATTTCTCTACTGGCCGCGTGTGGGAAAAACTGAACGCGACTACTATTTTTCTAAACTATCAGTTGCGTTCAGGCACAGATAGAACGTCGCTGATATCTGAGTACTGGCAGCGTTCAGCTTTACTAAACGCTGCAAGTACTTAGCACCATGCAGCCTTGCCGGCCAGATAACTTTACCAGCGTCTCCTCGAAGGAAACGTCGCTAGTAAAGTACGTTTTAGCAGCGTGCACTATTTCCTAAATGCTGTTAGGTTTATTATGTATAAAGATATCAGTAGTTTGTATAGTTTGGTTTTAAACACCTTCTACAGTAAGTTTCTATGGTTTAATTAGATATTATGCACAAAATGACATAGATTTGACCTAGATTAAATAGCTAAAATGCGGAGATACATCTAGCAGCGTTTGGTGCTTAGGAAACGCCGATAGTCCCTATGCTAGCAGCGTGCCATACCGATGCAGCACACGCGTGCGCGTGGCCGTGGTCGACACGAAAGCGCCCGCTCTCGCCTCCTCGCCGACGACGCCGACGCCGGTGAGGAACATTATCCGATCCACACCCGGCTGGTCCCTTCTTCTCTTCTTCTTTTTATTTCATATGTATGGATGTATGGATGCATGAACTACTATGTGTGTATGTGTTTTGGAAGAATATATAGAGTTTGTGTAGTGTATGTTTGTGTATGTAGGATGAACTAGTTTGTCTAGTGTGTTTGTGTATGTAGGATGAACACTAGCTAGCTTAGTATGTGTATGTATGGATGTATAGCTAGTGTGTTTGTGTCAGTTCATAATTAATTAGTAGTTCTTTTCATAATTAGTTCATACATCTAGTTTTTTCATAGTTAGTTCTTACGTATACTTGAACTAGCTAGCTAGCTAGGGGTTAATTAATTAGGGTTCTTATTACACATTCGAAAGATGTATTTATCCTAAATGTTGGAATAAGTAGATGTATGTAATATAATAAGTTTTGATTTATAAATTTGTAGTGTGTAATAAGTAGTTTGTAATTTGAAAATAAGTTGTTCCATAATGTAGTGCGTATAGATTTTAGAGATAACTATTTATCAATACCAAATATATGAAGTATGAAAGTTCATCTTATAATGAATTTAATGATTTAAGTTTGGCATTCTAGATGTAAGTCTTTTTTCTCTACAAATTTGGTCAAAGTTCTTGATGCTTGACTTTTCAAAAAATCTATATGCACTATATTATGGCCATGCTTTTGAAATCAATGCTCGTGTTTGATAAACATTTGAATGCAATGCTTTTGAATGCAGAAATGGCACGTTTGTGTCGTAGGTGTGGTGACAGTCGGGTTAGATGGTGCAGGGTGGTTCATCAAGGCCAAAGGTGGATGACGACAAACCGCCTCTCCCTAATTTGAGAAGAGGACTTCAACCGAATGACGGTACGTATGTTGTAATAAGGGATGATTTCATAACCGGTTGAGAATTCTTACATTCATCATGCACGATGTGTGACTCAGATTTGCCCTCATTTTTTTCTTAGATAATCCCTTGATTTGCGAGACTCGAGGTCCTGGATATGCTACACATTCCTGTGGAGCAGCCTGTAGGGGAACGCAGCAGAAAACAAAAATTTCCGGTACTGCGAGCATGCCCAGGATCACTATGGAGATGCATACAAGGTTTGATCTGATCGTTACCGACTCGTAGCGCAGCGGAAGTAGAGTCGATGAAGGTCGTTGGTGCAGATCCCCACAGCTAGGATTTACAACCTCCCAACCGCGAGGATGTACTCCCACATCCGCCCCTTGGACAGTCCCCCGGAAAGCCCTCCGGGAGGCGGTCGGACAATCCCTCGGACGGTGTCACGGACAGCCCTTCGGGAGGACCCTCGAAACTCGGACGGTCACTCGGACAGCCCTTCGGGAGGACACTCGAACAGCCCCTCGGGCAAAAGATCGAACCTACGACCTCTCTACGGGGTTGCACACATACGGTGTCAGCTATCCGGTAGGGCTTCGCCGTCCAGAACTAGTTCCCACCGGAACCCAGACAGCCTTTCGGCTCTACGAAACTATTTCGTGGGAGGGAGAGAAGAAAGGCAGATCATGCATGCCATTTGGAGAGATAGTTGGAGTGAGTGTGGAGAGCTCCTCTCCACCTCTATTTATAGGAGAAGGAGGGGTGGAGGGGCTGAAATTTCAGCCACCAAAAACATGTGGGGCCCCCCCACAAAACAAGCTCCCACCAAAGGTGGGTAGTTGTCTCATGCCCCCCCCCCCTTTCCACCATGACGCCCCAACATGGGGCTGCCACCTCCTCCCAACACATCTCACAATATGTGGGGGCTGCCCCCCACCATGGGGGGCCCCCCAACACCTTGTCCACCAACAAGGGGGTGCCCCCAAAAACAGCCCCCACGAAACGTGGGAACTTGTCCCCTCTCGCTGGGACAAGATGTTTTCCTGCGTGTATTTTCCGGAAAAATTCCCGAAAGTCCCAGAACATTTCCGGCACCCTCTCGAATTATTCTGGACACTCTCCAGAACATTTCCGGTATGATGTTTTTATTCCGAAACATTTCCGGTAACTCCGAAACATTTTCGGTTTTCTCTCCGGAACTTTTCCGTCATCTCCGAAACTTTTCCGGTGACTTTCTCTCAGACTCCCTATCTAGTATTCAGCAGATAGATGACCCTTAAGCGTGTGACCCTATAGGTTCGGTGAAGTATAGACATGACCGGAACACTTTCCGATCAATGATCAGCATCGGAGCCGTGGACACCCATATTGACCCCTATACCCACACGAATAAATATTCGAGTGAACCTCCAGTTGCCGTGTGCTATTCCTGTTGCTTCGCGATATGTTACAAAACCCGAGGTGAGATTTATCGGCATCCCCGTGGATCAACACTTGTCAACAATGCCAGTTACCTCGTTACCTGTTTTGTTCTCTTTTCTCGTTCCCGTGTTTCGGCATCCCTGTGATCAAATCACAATGTGTCTGGCCAGACGATGATGGATACTGTAAAACCGAGAGGGCCCAAAGAATATCTCTCCATCGTCGGAGCAGCAAATCCCAATCTTGAGCTATCAAGTCCCTTGACATACTTTCCCATGAACCCGTAAGCCGCCGTAATAGCCACCCAGTTACGGATGACGTTTAACAAACCCCAAAGTTCATGAAGCAAGCATGAAGAAACTCGATACTCTCATGGTCTAAGGAATTATGCAAACGTTAACTTTCTCTGTGTTATTAACCATTAACTTATGACGAATGTATCTCATAGCATAACATCAATTCGGGTCGATTCAACACAAGTGTTCTCCTAACAATGTGTCCTCAAAGTTGCCGGCATAGTCATGCCCATGATCAGGAAAACAAAACCATCATGCAACACTTGAGCTAATCTTAGAGGGCAGACTAGGAATGCATTTTACCGTTTATTATTCCACACGTGCATATGAGTTTCCCTCCGAGCCTCGTGGTTATTGTAGACTCGAGAACCATAGCAGTTATAGCACGGAATATAAACATAATTATGAGCATGGGGATAAATAATCACATTTATTATTGTCTCTAGGGCATATCTCCTACAGACTCCCACTTGCACTAGAGTCAATAATCTAGTCAATGCTAATACACTTTACACCTATGGCATACCGGTGTAAAATATGTTTCGCTTGTGGTATAGTCTACGTCTAACGGACCTGACATCTTCAGTTTCGTGTGTATCTTTGCATATCCTCGTGTTTTCACGCTTTCACAAAATTCATATTTTGTGTGGACTTGGCTTTGTATATATGTGAATCACAGGTCGAACCTTGATTCCTCAGACTGAGCTATGGAGCAACTATCTTCAATAGTGTTCCATTGACCAAAGCCTTCTTGGAACCATATTAAGTTCATGAATGAACTATATGATTCAACATCTTCTTTGTCACTTCCAAAGCGTCAACATACTTAGACTTTGTTATAAAATTCACCACAGTAACCTGTTTGGAACAATTTCCAACTACAGTGCCACCATATTGTGTATTACACAAAACCCTTAACTTAAATCAAAAATCGCATGGAGCATTGATGAAGACTGTATCGATGTAACCTTTTACAACGAACTCTTCATAATCTACGCTTGCGAGAAAACATGTCATCAGTGCTACTCTAGTACTCAATGACATCTTTCACTGTTGTCCCATGATCAGTACTTTGATCACTTTGATATCTATACTCGCAACAGCTTGAGAGTATCGGACATATCTGGTTGTTTTACATACCATGGAATACATGATTAATCCAAACACGAAAGTGTGTGGAATCTCCATCATGTATTTTGCTCATCAGTGTTTTGGGACACCGAGTCTTGCAAAACTCTTTCCATGTGACTTCGGCAAGAATCACTCCTTGGCGTTTTAATGTTAAACTGTTTTAATATCTTGTCAATATGTATTTTTGACTTTAGCCCTATTAGGCAATTCTATCTCCGTAGATAATTATGCCTAATATTAAGGCTACCTATCCCAAGCACTTTATCGAAAAACCAATTTTTCAAAGAAGTCATAATTCGTGTCAAGAAATTTATATTATTTCCAATCAACAATGTGTCAAGCACACAAGGTTTTTAGAAATATTATTATGCTCCCACTTACTTTCTTGTAACCACAAGCATCTTCGTTATCCATTGATGAAATCAAACTCTTTTGATTATTTCATCAAAAACGAAGATTCCAACTCCATGTTGCTCTCTTCTGTCCATCGCTGGAACTCTGAAGTTTGCATACTCACTAGCATCCTCTGGATCGACAAAATACTTTGGACTGTATCACATACAAGTCCTAGTTTGTATTCCCATTTCATGGAAATTCTTTCGTCATCCATGTTTCATATCTCATGATTGAAATATGTATTAATTGCTAGTTTAACCCGAACCGACTTTAAGCATCGCTACGGTGAGACAACCTCATCGTAGTCAACTCCTTGAACTTGTTATTGCAACAAGTCGAGCTTTATGGATAAAACATTTTATCCACATCAGTTTATAGTTCCATTAATGTTCGTTAGACTCTAAGTCTTCCGAAGGGTTTATCAAGATATAATCTTGAATCATTTATATGGAAACTATCTCGGATTATATTGGCATTTAGCCAATTTCGGAGTCAGGGCCCACCAACGCTTCCTTGTGTATCGTAGGTATACTGTTGCCTAGCAACAATATCTCGTCTGCGCACCTGAGAGGTTTGCACGAGTTTTGCCTACGTGGTTTAGCTGCAAGTTCGACCAAAGTCCATACATCTCATGTAGAGGCTTCTGTATCAGTCGCAGTAGGAAACTCTGGAATCACTTCCAAGGTTTCTTTCCTTTGACCTGATGATGAAGATACTGTTATCTCGTCGAGTTGCACTGTCCTCCCACTCACCTTTTTGCAAGAAACATTTTCTTTCAAAATCATACCGTTCTTTGTGGCAAAACCTTTTGCCTCGGTATAGTGATGGAGGAATTCCCAATGATTTGGGATAACCTACAAAGTAGCACTTGTCTGATTTGGAATAGGTTTGTAAATATTTTACACAAGCCCCATATTCCAAATGTTAAGAAAAGATATAACATGGTTGGGTGTACCATACCGTGGTATCATTCCAACAGATCTGATGGCGCTCTATTCAGTGTAAAAGCCGCAGTCTCTAAAGCATTACTTTAAAAGGGATAATGGCAAATTGATTTATGTCATCTTTGATCTTACCATGTCATAAATGGTTTGATTACATCTTCATGGACATTCCACTCACAGTGGTGTTTCAGGAGGTGCAAGTTATGAAATTCTTTTCACAACTCATCAGACATTCGCTAAACTTGTAACTCAAATATTCCTTTCCGCAATCCAATTGCAGAAACATAATTTTCTTGTTACAATAATTTCTACTTCATTTTGAAAGCCTTTTGAATGATTTCAAAAGATCTAGACTTACGTCTCATCAAGGAAATATCCATATATCTACTTGAGTCATTTCTGAAGATAGATAAATCCACTGCTAGCAACAACATTTATCGGACTACATACATCAAAATGTATGATCACCAATAAGTTCGTTGCTCGTTCCTTATGGCCTGTGAACGGTATTTTAGTCACTTCACTTTTTGGAGGAAAGTTGCAAGTGTCAGATGATTCATAATCAAACGACATCAAAATCCATCATTATGGAATTTCTCCATGCGCGGTTTCTCCAATGTGACCAAATGCAGTGCCACACATGTGTGGTATTCCTTTAGTCTTGCGACATTTAGCGTCAGTGTTATGGATGTATCATATTACCATCAATATTCATAACATACATCCCATCCATGATGGAAGTATGGCTCTTGTGTTATTCATAATACTGAACAACAATTTGTTCTTTTATGAACAACACTCTTGCAACAAACATTATGCAAATGGGCTAGAGTGTATAAAACTCTAAAATGCATTATGAAAGTAAATACAGAGGTAATGTATTATTATCAATATTCATAACATACATCTTATTCATAATGAAAGTATGGCCCTTATGTTATTCATAACACCGAACATCAAAAGTTCTCTTATGAACAACCTTCTTGCAAGATACCTTATGCAATGGGCTAGAGTGCATAAAACTCTAAAATGAATTATGAAAGTAAATACATAGGGAATACACCGATGGAAGGTATAGTAACTTTTACTATATTCCCAGCGAGTATCTTAACCTCATTACTGGCAAGTCTTTCAGGCCGTAGTAGTTCTTGCATCGAGTTGCAACAGAACGCAATCGAGCAGGTATTTCTGTGATCAACTCACAATACCTAAGAATCAGTGATTAACATGTTTAATCATAATTCCCAAGAATTATATCTTTGACCAGCCTTCTATACATCAATAACTTGTATGACATTCATACATGAGCTGGATATTCCAGTCTTCTTTCTTTTTGCCTTTATACTTCTAACAGTTTAACTTTCAGTATTTCTCCTACTCTCAGAAGAAGCACCCAACTTTAAGAGTGGCGTTAGCCCCGGACTTCCTAGGCGTGTAAGTCACACTAACACCCTTTGGACATTTCCTTTCTCTTTAAGTTGTTGTTTTATTCACCTTCATTTTAAGACAGGCGTTCTTCTGGATCCCTCTTGTATTAGTCTAATGCATAGTAAACACTTTTACTAATAGTTTGCAAAACAAACATTACTTTGGATATCCCATATATTTTAGCCTTTGTCTGTCTCTGAAAATGATTTTCAGTTTCCATGAATATCACATAACTATCCCAAACTTTTGAAGTTCGGGTCTCATGGAGGCAAACATATTGCACTTGACCGTAATGGAATTCTAGCTTTTGGATCGAAGGACAAGAGTCACATCATCCATAGCATTAGCGGGAGAATACTGAAAGCATGCGATAGGACAAAGTCCTTCTCGGCACTCTTGAGGACAATCCTCACATTACGTTACCAACCGTAAAGTTTAACCAGATATTTAACAGCTATTCAATTTTAATAGAGAAGGTGGAAACGCGAGCCATTATTTTATAACTATTATGAAATTTACATTTAGACTATGTTCATAATTAATTGCACTGAGAATTAAACAAGTTAATTCTACAGTGCGCTCCCACTCAAACCAATATCTCTCATAATTGATTGTGAGTGATTCAAGATCCATATTGAAATTCAACGCCAAGGATGTATCCATCTCAAGTGACGAGAATTGCAATCAGTAGGCCAACTTGCCAATCACATCTCTATGTGACTCTTGTTCATCTTTTGATGGGCGTGTTCCGAGCTCAGGACGATCCTCCGAAACGTCAAGACAACCAAGTGATCTTGTTGCGAGGTCTCAACTCACCCGCCTCACACTTCTCTAATCGTTCGTACCCATGTATCCATGTGATACCCTGAAGAGATAAGTGCCGTGACGGTGCTACACTTGGGAGAACACTAACTACTTGATATTTTTTTTGTGAGAGATCACCCTAATAAAAAGCGACTACCGCGCAATCAAGAAGGGTGCATCAAAAGGGATAAACATCTCAGTCAATTCATAATAGCTTGATATGCTATAGCCCTTTCTGACGGAGAAGTCTTCCATTTCTTCGTCTTCGGCATTTGCGTCGGTGTTCACCTTCGCGAAGATTGCCACCACCTTGTCGATGCACCAGATAATATTGCTATCTCTATAGCTAATAAAATAATGCATTACAACAAGGTTGACACGCAGGTCATTTAAAGTGAAAATCATATGGCTCCAGCCATCATGCCGAATCATGACACGCAGGTCATGTTAATTTATATTATATAGTCATCTCATACATAATCAAATTAAATATGATGAAGACTATACCACATATCATGCACATCTTATGTACATCTCATGTCATCCTGCAAAACCAAGTTAGACGCCTCTAATCGGTTTATGCAAAATTTTATTTTACGTGGCTTCTAAGGTTTCGAAACAAACCGAAGCTACCTACGTCCATCATCAAGTATGATTATTCAAGTCGCTAGATTAACTTTGCGGGGTGTATGAAACACAAGATAATAAAATCTCGAGCCCCATACTGAACTTCGTCATACACATGACCCCCGTGCAGATCATATCTGCATTGCCCTTTGGTCTGCGAAATTTCATCTTTCTCTCTAACTATGGTGGAATTCAACGAACTGTTAGCACTTCGTTGATCAATCAGGATCGCGGATTGCCAGAACTTTGAAACTCCACCATGCTGTTATCAAGATCAGAAATATGCAAATTCCAGGGAAGCAACAAGAACATCGGGTAATAGATTTCATCTGCTACCCGCACAAATAATTTTCAGTAATAGAACTCATCTACTACAAATTATATTGTGCAACACCCATACATCTCTATGTATTATAGATCATAACATGCATCTACGCATAGCACGACTCATGATGCCACTGTAGGGGAACGCGGAAGAAAACAAAAATTTCCGGTACTGCGAGCACGCCCAGGATCACTATGGAGATGCATACAAGGTTTGATCTAATCGTTACCGACTCGTAGCGCAGCGAAAGTAGAGTCGATGAAGATCATTGGTGCAGATCCACGCAGCTAGGATTTACAACCTCCCAACCACGAGGATATACTCCCTCATCCGCCCCTTGGACAGTCCCTCGGAAAGCCCTCCGGGAGGCGGTCGGACAGTCCCTCGGATGGTGTCACGGACCCCTTCGGGAGGACCCTCGAAACTCAGACGGTCACTCGGACAGCCCTTCGGGAGGACACTCGAACAGCCCCTCGGGCAAAAGATCGAACCTACGACCTCTCTACGGGGTTGCACACATACGGTGTCAGCTATCCGACAGGGCTTCGCCGTCTAGAACTAGTTCCCACCGGAACCCAGACAGCCTTTTGGCTCTACGAAACTATTTCGTGGGAGGGAGACAAGAAAGGCAGATCATGAATGCCATTTGGTGAGAGAGTTGGAGTGAGTGTGGAGAGCTCCTCTCCACCTCTATTTATAGGAGAAGGAGGGGTGGAGGGGCTGAAATTTCAGCCACCAAAAACATGTGGGCCCCCTACCCACAAAACAAGCTCCCACCAAAGGTGGGGAGTTGTCTCATGGAGCTCCCCCTTTCCACCATGGCGCCCCAAAATGTGGCTGCCACCTCCTCGCAACACATCCCACAATATGTGGGCGCTGCCCCCACCATGGGGGGCCCCCCAACACCTTGTCCACCAACAAGGGGGCTGCCCCCTAAAGGGGGCGCCCCCAAAAACAGCCCAAAAACAGCCCCCACGAAACGTGGGATCTTGTCCCCTCTCGCTGGGACAAGATGTTTTCCCACGTGTATTTTCCGGAAAAATTCCCGAAAGTCCCAGAACATTTCCGGCACCCTCTCGAATTATTCTAGACACTCTCCGGAACATTTCCGGTATGATGGTTTTATTCCGAAACATTTCCGGTAACTCCGAAACATTTCCGGTTTTCTCTCCGGAACTTTTCCGTCATCTCCGAAACTTTTTCGGTGACTTTCTCTCAGACTCCCTATCTAGTTTTCAGCAGATAGATGACCCTTAAGCGTGTGACCCTATAGGTTCGGTGAAGTATAGACATGACCGGAACACTTTCCGATCAATGATCAACATCGGAGCCGTGGACACCCATATTGACCCCTATACCCACACGAATAAATATTCGAGTGAACCTCCAGTTGCCGTGTGCTATTCCTGTTGCTTCGCGATATGTTACAAAACCCGAGGTGAGATTTATCGGCATCCTCGTGGATCAACACTTGTCCATAATGCCAGTTACCTCGTTACCGGTTTTGTTCTCTTTTCTCGTTCCCGTGTTCCGGCATCCCTGTGATCAAATCACAATGTGTCTGGCCAGACGATGATGGATAATGTAACACCGAGAGGGCCCAAAGAATATCTCTCCATCGTCGGAGGAGCAAATCCCAATCTTGAGCTATCAAGTCCCTTGACATACTTTCCCATGAACCAGTAAGCCGCCGTAATAGCCACCCAGTTACGGATGACGTTTAACAAACCCCAAAGTTCATGAAGCAAGCATGAAGAAACTCGATACTCTCATGGTCTAAGGAATTATGCAAACATTAACTTTCTCTGTGTTATTAACCATTAACTTATGACGAATGTATCTCATAGCATAACACCAATTCGGGTCGATTCAACACAAGTGTTCTCCTAACAATGTGTCCTCAAAGTTGCCGGCATAGTCATGCCCATGATCAGGAAAACAGAACCATCATGCAACACTTGAGCTAGTCTTAGAGGCCAGACTAGGAATGCATTTTACCGTTTATTATTCCACACGTGCATATGAGTTTCCCTCCGAGCCTCGTGGTTATTGTAGACTCGAGAACCATAGCAGTTATAGCATGGAATATAAACATAATTATGAGCATCGGGATAAATAATAACATTTATTATTGCCTCTAGGGCATATCTCCTACACGGCCTACTTTAGTTGAGTCCCACCTTGAAACATCGGAGGGATTCAACTTCACTGTTTTAGTAAAGAATGAAAGAGAAACAACCTTCTTCTGTTGTCCTGGGTGGCGACGATTGACCAAGACCTACAACTACCATGTAGGGATGAGGATCGACTTCTTCATCATTGGCCAAGACAATCTTCTTATGAGCGTGGATCTGCCTACTCCTCCAGTGCTTCCCCCGTGTAAGTGGTTTATGAAATATGAAGCACATTTTTTTCAACTAACACTAATTTAGTTGTTGTGGACAGCTTACTGGAACGTGTCCTCAGAGACACGTACAATAGTAGACAGTACAATAGTAGACAGGAGGCATATCGCTGTAGATACAGCTCTTACTTGGCAGGAGATGGACATTGTAGTAGAGTTTGTGGACAACATTCAGGACCGTGTTGTGGATGTCCAAGCTGGCCCGTACAAAGTACTCTGTCGTGTTGTGCGCTTGTCGTAGTAAGTACTTTGCTTTTGAAATGTGTCAATTAAGTACTTTATTAAGGGTCTAACAACAATTATCAGTTTAAGTCGATGTTTGCGAATACTAGTTGTTGTTTAAAGTGCATGTACAACTTCATTATTTGGATCCTTATTTTGCTACCATTGAACCAATTTCCAACAAAATGCAGCAACAGCAAAATTTGGTACATAACTGTACTGCACGTTAGCAGCGTCAAGCCCGAACGCTGCTAAGGTGGGACCTACTAGCAGCGTTTGGGTGAGACGCTGCTACTGACATGTTACCAGCCGCGTCACAGTAGCAGCGTTCTCCCAAGACGCTGCTACAGAGCACATTCGAATGCCGCTAAAGAGGGGGTCTTGTACTAGTGTTAAGCTTCATGCACTAGCCAACGCAACCAAAAGTACGAACTGATGGAAAGGGCTAGGAAATCCACATATACACTTCAACAGCAACCTCAGGTCTTGTGCATTTGGAATCTCTGTTATTGCGGTATGGCAAGGATAGTCAAGGGGCTTGGACGGCATCTTCCTGCCTTGGGAAATCCTACATAGTCTTACACTCTATGGGCTTGAAGACAAGTTGCCAAAATCAAGAAACCTTAGCAAGCTAAAGAAGCTGGATCTTGAGATGGACACTTTGAAGAAATATGACATTGAGGTCCTCCGCCAACAACCTACCAGAACTATGCATTCTTCGTCTTCAAGTCAAATAGCTTCAACTCCATTTTCATGTCGAGATGTGTGGGGAGCAGTTGGTCACCTTCATAAAGGTGAAGATAGTCGAGATTGCTTGCAGCTGCAGTGAGTTACATGTATCCTTGGATCAAAATCGATGAAGAATCTTAAGCTTCTCAAGATTGATTACTCCAGTGGATCATTCAGCTTGGCTGCCTGAATAATCTATCTGAACTCAAGCAAGTCTTTCTCAAGGGTACCAATGATGAAGCATTCATGAAACAGTTTGCAAGCCATCTTGCCAATCATCCAAAGAGCCCCACCGTGAAGCTAGAGTAACTACCGCCATCATCTTGAAGACTCATTGTATCTGACTATCTGTTTGTTTGCTTCTCTTTTTTGTTAAATCCCCGTTTTGCATTCTTGAAGAGTCTTGGCGTTGGTGCTGCTATTGATCTTCATTTTCCCGGCCTGTTGACTCTGCTTATTCTAGATTTGTAACACTTTAGTATGCTCTGGTGTGTACCAAATCAAATGTCAACACAAGTGGAGGTGCCCGTCTCAAAACAGTATGTTTTGAAATATATGATTCATACAAGGGAACGATGGTTTTTTAACCCGCAATCAGGGATGTATGTGTTTTCTGAGGAGCTGGTTGCATCCCTATAGATCTTCCAGGTTACTTTTCAGACTCTTGTCAAATACTCCTCGCAACGATGATTAACCACCCTTCACTTTTGCACTCTGTGATGTCTCTTTTGAATTCTATCCCGAAACTTTCAAATATTAATTAATATACAAATGAAGTACAACACCTTAAGTATATTTTATCTTTGTTCTTATAATCACCTTACTCAGAAATCTAATAAACTAGATGATACCCCGCGCGTTGCTGCGGACGGTTGCAATACATTTCAATGAGATTTGATTGTGTGGAATATAAATATTCAGTTTAATAACATGTGAGCGAAAACTAAAAATGCATACAACTTATTATATTTGATTATATATAGTTGTAAAATATTTATTGAATATTTAGATTAATAACATGTGAGCCAAAACTAAAAATGCATACGACTTATTATATTTTATTATATATAGTTGTAAAATAATTATTGAAAATGAGTAGAATAATAGAATGAAAAATATTTTCCCATGCATGGTTGCATGTGGTGGTGGGTCTTTTCCCATGCATGGTTGCATGTTGAGGTGCGCCTTAACGCGTCCATAATTGTATGGTGATGGGGCACACTTGCATGTTGAGATAAATAAGTTAGTGGGGATCACTCTTTTAGGTATATAGGATATAGGATATGTTAACACAATTTCCATTTTATGCCGTGTTGTGTGTTTTAAACATACAACAAATTGATTGTTCATTCCAAAAGGAGTTTAAGCGATGCATATTTCTCGGAATTAACATTTGAATTACATTAAGAATGAATTTGTTCTGGTCATGTTGATTACTGGCTACCCATTTGTTTTTGTCTTTGAGTGCTGGTACAGAATTTATGTCTTGTTATTTTGGTAGGAAGTTAAAATCTAAAGAAAGGGGCAAGATTCCATTTTTTTTCTCACTATATTCTTGTGATTTCCTCTTTTTAAGCAGTTAACCTCACCCGTGAATAGCTTATCAGAAAAGTCATGTGTATTGGAGATCTTTACAGCAATCACGCTATTTTGCCAACATCCTATTTTACTCATGGTGTAATTCCCTGCCAAGATATGATATTGATGTCAACATATCATATACTCCCAATGTCCAGTTGTACTGAATCAGCGACACTTATTTTGGGATGGATGGACTACATATCATATGTGTCATCTCTTTTATTTTGGGATGGATGGACTACATATCATATGTGCCATCTCTCTATTCATGTTTGAGTAGTTCCGCTTGTCCTTGTGGCGTTGGTGATCTAGTGTGAGATTGGTGTAAATTGTTTATGCTTTAATACGATGCAGTCCTTCTTGCCAGGGGAGGAGCTAGCACTATGGCATTGGGGTCAACTGACCCCAGCGGACTTATGTAAATCATGTAGTAAATTGATGATAATAAAAGTTTAATTAGAGTTGAACCCATATGATATATGAAGATGACCACATTGAGAAATTTAGCTAGCTTCGCCCTGCTTCGTGCTAGTGTATGAGTGCACATGTGCATTAGATAAATGCAACATGGTTTGAAATATATGTTGATGATAGATGGATGGGATGCAAGAGTGACGGAAACTAAATCCCGTAATTCTGGATCTTGAAGTAGGGGTTGTAGAAGAAGCAAAAGAACTTCAAGCCATGGTTGAGGTTTTACCTTGATCCATCGCCAATAGAAGCTGGGTAAGCCATTGGGACTCAAATGGGCATTGAAGCAGGGCAAGATAGGCTTACCAAAACATGAGCTTATCCCTTAGGTTAACTGTACCAATTATTCAGGTTTCATACATCCAGTTGCCTTCATCAGACCGCCAGGGAGAAATGCATAATTCCAATTCTGAATCCTCTTTGTCTACTAATAGGAAAGTTATAAGTAATGCAACTTTGAATCTCCTGGATAGTTCAATCCTGCCTGAAGAAGACCATAACCACAAAAGGGTTGGAATAAACAAGACAATAAAACAAACCTGCTACCTGCGACGAGCCTAGAGGATTTTATCCCACTACGCATCATCCACCGCCAGAATGGTGCTACCGCGCGTCGATCCGAGCTTTCCCCGCCTACTGGTGCTGGATCGGCCGCCGGAGACAAGGAACAGACCATGAGTCTGAGCTCTCCGTCTTTTTTTAGCTCTCTTCGACTGCTTTTTTGTTTTTATCCTGAGCAGCCTGGTGTCTTTTCTCGGCGGAATACCCTAGTTGACGCGCTTTGCCTCAAATAGGCGCCGAAACGCACAGGCGACCGAGCGAGCGGGCCGACCCATTTGTAAAACAGAACGTAGTAATCGGATTCAGTTTTAATCCAGTTTATTTTTTCCCACGTTTTCTTCACTGGTTTTTCTGTTTGTTTGTTTTTTCATTTTCCTTTTTCTTTTCTTCCCCTTTCTCCTGGTTTTTTCTTTTTCTTTCTCCTAAAATATTCAAAAAATTAAAATGTTCTTATTTCTGAAAACTGTTCGGATTTTAAAAAAATGTTCCTGTTTTTGGAAGGAAAAAAAATCAGATTTTACAAAATATGTTCAGGTTCTCAGGAAATGTTCACATTCCAAAAATAATATTGTTTTCAAAAAATGTTCACAATTTTCAAAAAATGTTAAGAATTGTGTGTTTTTTTTTAAATGTTCACGTGCTAGCTACGCACGCACCATTTGCTTTTCGCTTCCAATTTGACGCAACTAGTAGCGTCAAATAGGAGGTCCCTCTCGCAGCTAGCTCCGGTGTTCATGGGCCGGTAAAAGGGGCAGGTGCCGTACTGGACCGTTGCGCTCTAATCGGACCGATTTCACCCACCAAGCCCACCGTATCCTTACCTCAGCCAGCCCACACCCTCTAGCCCATTTCCTCGAGGTGCTGTTTCATCCGAGAGCAACTAGTTGACGAGCGCTCCTTCGGGAGCCTCCTAACGATCACCTAGGGGTGGGCTGAGAGCGTGCCACTTGACGCGCTCTCAGCCGCCGCCACGTGTCGCGCTCCGAGCGTTTCCTCCGGATTTTATTTTTTTTATTTTTCCGCACGTGTTTTCAGCTTTTTAGACTGTTTTTTTTTGGGTTTTTTTTCGGCTTTTTGGTTTTCCACCGGTCTTTCTTAGCTTTTGGACGAAAACAAAAATTGCGCGAAAATACGCGTTTTTTTTTCTTCCGCGAGAGGCACGGCCGTGCCTCTCAGAAACGGAAAAAAACGCGTTTTTTTTTTGCTTCCACGAGAGGCACGGTTTTGCTTTCGCGAGAGGCACGGCCATGCCTCTCGGAAACGGAAAAAAACGCGTTTTCTTTTTTTTTTTCTTCCGCGAGAGGCACGGTTTTGCTTCCGCGAGAGGCACGGTTTTAATTTCGCGAGAGGCACGGCCGTGCCTCTCGGAAACGGGAAAAAAAAACGTGTTTTTTTTCCTTCCGCGAGAGGCACGGTTTTGCTTCCGTGAGAGGCACGGTTTTGCTTTCGCGAGAGGCACGGTTTTGCTTCTGCGAGAGGCACGGTTTTGCTTTCGTGAGAGGCACGGCCGTGCCCCTTTCGTAAAGGGAAAAAAAACGTGCTCCCGGTTCGGTTTTTCCGTCCGGTTTTTTCGTGAATTTTTTTTTCGTCAAAACCTATCAACATGGGATCTTATTTTGAAAATCTCGACGTGAGGAATCCAATGGTAAAAACAGTTCGAGATTTGGACACACGGTTTAAGAGATAAAACGTTTTGAATAAACGAAGCCGCTCAAGATCGACGTTGTGCTTTCTGGTGGCAACGCTCCAGGGGGGGCACAATGTGATCTGTTGGCTGTGACGAAGCCGCTCAAGATCGGCGTTATGCTTTCTGGTGGCAAGGCTCCAGGGGGGCACAATGTGATCTGCTGCATCTTTGGTAAGTGCGAGACCAACTGAAATAAAAAATCGGTATTTATAATTGAATTAAAGAGATGTTAGTGCACTGTGTCAGTCTCTTCTCTGATTTAGTCCCTGCTTTTTGGCTTGCAGGTCGTGCTCCTGCTGGTCGCAGCCCTGCTGCTGGATGATGTAAGCTGGTGCTTGAGAGTGCGGCCGCCGCTGCCGCCCGCCGCTCCTCATCGTCTGCACCCACGAAGCTGCTGCTAATTAAGGTGCCTTAGCGCTCTGCGGGTCGATTGATTTGTAGGATTCGAATTCATAGGATTTTTTAATGGTTTCTTAGCGCTCTATTTATGAGGAAATTTCTATCAATTTCTGATTCAAATTCTTGTGCTTCTCCAATCTTGGGCAGGCATTGCCGCAATAGGAGGAGCGCTAAGGAAGGCGCATCCGACACGTGGTTGCGGCGGCCGCGAAGGCTGGAGAAGAGGTGGATGGGTTATCACCAAGTTTCTGTGGCTCACGGTGTTCATCCAACTCTCTAGAATAACTAGAAGATGAGTTACCATGACTTCTACATCAAAGGTTGGATCTTTCAGCTGTTTGTTGTTGGGCGTTCCTACTTACTAATTTGATTTGATAAGTCAACCTAGGGAACTGCCGATAGGGTGTGAATTAAGTTGTTAATATGATTTCTTTCGTGTGTGTGCTACTGATAGATCTCTAAACTTGCATTTCTCTACTATGTTTGTCTGTGAGAGCTGTTGCGGTGGATAAGGCCGACCTGCACCGATGTAAACTTCAGATTGAGATTAAAGCATGGCAAGGGATAACCTTGATTTCTGCATGAGTTACATCTTGTACCGGTAATGTTTCGTGCCGTGTTCCTGGACTACCAACATTTCAGAATGATAAGCATTATGCATCAGATTTTTCTCTGCATGACAATTGGGATGGTGGTTGCTTGACTAAATGATTTAAAGGCGTAAATTGATTAGAGAACATGGCATGTGTTCTAATTTCTGAATCATATAGTTCACATCAATATTTTGAAGCTGCGGTATATTGGTTTTTAAGCTTGCCACTAACTGCCCACACACATGCACATGCTAAATTTGTAGCATTGTTACCTTACAATGAAAGGAATCAGATAAAAATAAGTAGATGTAACAAAGTAAATTTTCGTAACATGTACGACTTCCAAATTTATAAGTAGATGTTATTAGTGATGTAATAAATTGCTATATTTTTTCCATTTTATACATCATTGCAATTTAAAAATAATTTGGTCGACACTGCTTTGGAGATTGGTTAGGTCTCCAATGTAATCTGACATTGTTTATGATTTTTTTTCTTTCGAAATGGCGACATTGTTTATGATGGAATAGCTTCCTTCTCCAGTCTTCACAACCCTATGTTACTTCAGGAGAATTTACAGTAGCATACCTGCAAAGCGCATGCTTTCTCTGAACTTTGTAGCTAAACCATCTGTCAGCACATAGCCCTATGTTACTTTAGGGCAATTCACACGGTAGTATACCTGCAGGTGCATGCTTTCTCTGAACTAATTAGCTGAACCGTCTGTTAGCACATAGACCTATGTTACTTTAGGACAATTCACACAGTAGTATAACTGCAAGCACAGTATTTCAGTTATTTTCTTGCGAGACATACATCAGACTTAATACAGATCGACCAGCTGAAAGTTTATTTTTATGATATGTTTATTACTTGGTGATTCCAGTTGAATTGAATGTTGATAATTGCTTTGCAGCCTGTGTGGCTGATGTACAACACTTACATTAAAACTAAATTTAATCGGAGATGCTTCTATTTATTTATTCTCTAATGATGTAATCATTTAACTTGTATGCTTTTTCTTGTCAACAAACAGGTACTTCTTTCAGCAACTACTTTTGAAGGTCTGCTACTGCCATTTCATGGTACGCTTTTCTTTTGAAAATTGTCGAAGGAAACCAATGCAGAAAACAATTGCCCACGAACTGATGCTAGAAATGCAGGAAATCTGTCACCGTGATCTTAAACTGTAAAGGACCCTCTTGGATGAGAGTCCAACATATCGAGGGAAAGTTTGCAACTTTGGGTACTCAAAGGTGCTAATAGTTATGGTATAATGGATCGCTAGAATAGACCTTTCCCTTTTATGCTCTTCAATTCATATATCATATAGGGCTATCTTGCTCTTGCTTTCCATACACTCCTTTAGCAGAGCATCATCATATTTTTTGCTGCTTAAAGAGAGCGGCATTCATTGAACGGTGCACAACTTTGAATGGAAACTGAGTAAGGCCACTGACTATTATCACAGCCAATATACTTATTTGTTCTGCTCTTCCAAACTGGAATACCCTAATTGCTAATAGTTTTATTTAGATGACACCTGAACCCGTAAGTTATGTTTGTTGGCGTGTACTTTTTTTTGATACTTCCTTAAAGTTAATCATATGGGTCTACAATAGTTCCTTCTTTAAATTAAAGTAGTATGCTTATGAGAGATATAAAACAATCCGGTTCTATGACCATGAATAATGTGGGAAATTTCAAATTATTTGACGGAATAATCAACACACTTAAAAGTAAAGATGGGTATTTTTGAAAAGGAAGATTCTATGACATGCATTTAAATTCTAAGTTGTCATACTCTGCCTTGACCTGCACAATAACATTGCTAATAGATGTACTTTGCCTTGGCCTCCACAATAACATTGCCTTGATGTACTATTTAGAAGGAATACGCAAAATTACATTTGCTCAGAGAATAATTTTAACTGCCTTCTTAACATCAATATTTTAGTGGCACAGTATGCCTCACTCCATGAAGAATATACCATTGTGAACGCTTATACTTGAATTTTATATTTAGTCATTTTTCCTCAAAGTGCATTGAACACCCCTATATCTTTCTTCAAGTGATGGGTATCACTGGACTTCGACAATTACATTTCTGATCTGGTACTTTGATTATCATTCTTTGCTAATTTACATATTGTTAGATGTATATTTCAGTTGTAAAATGCCCATAACTGTAGCATTGGCACTCTGCTCGCCTGTACGGTCGCGCGTGGATCAGTATTGTGCGCATCCCACCATGATGTGGCTCTGCATGCCAAAGGCGGTGCGTGGCGTGGTTGGACAGGGTACAGGTTCTTGTCGATGACGAAAGGACAAAGGAGAGCGTAAAGGTGTTGGTGCTGGTTGTCGTGCTGATGGTGCAGATGACGGGATAGTGGCATCTGATGTGGTTGAGTACACTTTGTAGCCGGTTAAGAGAGGACAAACGAGAAGAGTTGGGTGCAGCTGAAGCCGACCAAGTATTACCGGAGCTACCTCCACATTGCCTGGAGCTTAAATTAGAGGACCTATTCATTCATTCATTTTCTTGATTTTGTGACTGATCAACAAGTTTTCTGGATTATCTTTTTATGAGCAAGGTTTTCCGGTTTTTGTCTGTAACACAAGTTGCATTGCATTATGAAATGAGTATACCTATTATTGTTTATGTGATCAGTGGAATTTTTACAAATACTATGTATGATCTAAACAATGGATGAAAATCAGTTTTAGTTGACACAATATTTGAAGTTATGGCGAAACTGTACAACATCCAATATAATTTATAAATTTGTCTGGTTATTATCATTTATATTAGTCAAGACGTGTGTTGCACGTGCACACTTACTAGTTAGTTCAGAGAAAGCATGCACCTGCAGGTATACTACCGTGTGAATTGCCCTAAAGTAACATAGGGCTATGTGCTGACAGATGGTTTAGCTACAAAGTTCAGAGAAAGCATGCGCTTTGCAGGTATGCTACTGTAAATTCTCCTGAAGTAACATAGGGTTGTGAAGACTGGAGAAGGAAGCTATTCCATCATAAACAATGTCGCCATTTCGAAAGAAAAAAAATCATAAACAATGTCAGATTACATTGGAGACCTAACCAATCTCCAAAGCAGTGTCGACCAAATTATTTTTAAATTGCAATGATGTATAAAATGGAAAAAATATAGCAATTTATTACATCACTAATAACATCGAAAGAGAGGTATTTGAACCAGTGGCGGAGCCAGAAAAATCGGACAAGGGGGGCCAAGTATTGTTAAACCTTGTTGGGGCGGGCCAATCCATCAAAAAACACCATTTTAGCAGAAAAAAATCACTATTACTATTCATACTAGGCCTAAATCAGTGATGTTAGGGGGGGGGGGGGGGGGGGGGGCAGGGCCCTGGCTGGCACCCCCCTGTCTCCGCCACTGATTTGAACTGGCAATGAGCTCGAATATAAATTTGGAAGTCGTATGTGTTACGAAAATTTACTTTGTTACATCTATTTATTTTTATCTGATTCCTTTCATTGTAAGGTAACAATGCTACAAATTTAGCATGTGCATGTGTGTGGGCAGTTAGTGGCAAGCTTAAAAACCAATATACCGCAGCTTCAAAATATTGATGTGAACTATATGATTCAGAAATTAGAACACATGCCATGTTCTCTAATCAATTTACGCCTTTAAATCATTTAGTCAAGCAACCACCATCCCAATTGTCATGCAGAGAAAAATTTGATGCATAATGCTTATCATTCTGAAATGTTGGTAGTCCAGGAACACGGCACGAAACATTACCGGTACAAGATGTAACTCATGCAAAAATCAAGGTTATCCCTTGCCATGCTTTAATCTCAATCTGAAGTTTACATCGGTGCAGGTCGGCCTTATCCACCGCAACAGCTCTCACAGACAAACATAGTAGAGAAATGCAAGTTTAGAGATCTATCAGTAGCACACACACGAAAGAAATCATATTAACAACTTAATTCACACCCTATCGGCAGTTCCCTAGGTTGACTTATCAAATCAAATTAGTAAGTAGGAACGCCCAACAACAAACAGCTGAAAGATCCAACCTTTGATGTAGAAGTCATGGTAACTCATCTTCTAGTTATTCTAGAGAGTTGGATGAACACCGTGAGCCACAGAAACTTGGTGATAACCCATCCACCTCTTCTCCAGCCTTCGCGGCCGCCGCAACCACGTGTCGGATGCGCCTTCCTTAGCGCTCCTCCTATTGCGGCAATGCCTGCCCAAGATTGGAGAAGCACAAGAATTTGAATCAGAAATTGATAGAAATTTCCTCGTAAATAGAGCGCTAAGAAACCATTAAAAAATCCTATGAATTCGAATCCTACAAATCAATCGACCCGCAGAGCGCTAAGGCACCTTAATTAGCAGCAGCTTCGTGGGTGCAGACGATGAGGAGCGGCGGGCGGCAGCGGCGGCCGCACTCTCAAGCACCAGCTTACATCATCCAGCAGCAGGGCTGCGACCAGCAGGAGCATGACCTGCAAGCCAAAAAGCAGGGACTAAATCAGAGAAGAGACTGACACAGTGCACTAACATCTCTTTAATTCAATTATAAATACCGATTTTTTATTTCAGTTGGTCTCGCACTTACCAAAGATGCAGCAGATCACATTGTGCCCCCCTGGAGCCTTGCCACCAGAAAGCATAACGCCGATCTTGAGCGGCTTCGTCGCGGCCAGCAGATCACATTGTGCCCCCCTGGAGCGTTGCCACCAGAAAGCACAACGCCGATCTTGAGCGGCTTCGTCGCGGCCAGCTCGGCCGATGGCACCACGGCCAGCCGTCGGCGGCCGTACAGGTTGGGGAACAACTTGGCGACCTCATCTGCGACAGATCGAATGACGACCGTGAAATCCCAAATTCAAACCCGCCCAAGCCCGCGATCCGACAGGCCGAGATCAGGGAGCGACGCATCCCAGGAAAGAGGGCATTCACTACTCACCGGGGCTTCCCGCGGCGGTGCTGGCGGGCCCGTCGGCGAGCGTGTAGTGGGAACAGAGGACGGAGGGGAGGGGCAGTGCGTGCGCGATGCGGCTCGTCTTCACCTCGCTGTACACGGACGTACCTGGGTAGTAGAGGAGGAGCGGCGGGGGCTTCGGCCTACTCTCGCGTCCGTTAGAACAGGATCGGCGTGGGCGGCGGCCTACGTGGGGCAGTAGAGGAGGAGCGGCGGGGCCGGAGATAGGGGCAGGGAGGTGCGAGGAAGGTGGTTGTGGGTCGCCGAGGACCGGGCGGGGGTTGCCGGCGTGTGCGGGGGTGAGAGGCATCAGTGGGCTGTCGCCTGGGGAAGAACAGGGCAGGGAGCTGTTGCGGTCGCCGGCTGGCAAGGGTCGGCGTTGCGAGCACCGGGGATGGCGGCAGTGCGGGCGCCGGCGATTGCGGGGATGGGATGTGCAGGGTGAGTTATGTGGGGCGATTTGATCGGGTGGCGTGATCGCACAGAGTTTTCGTCCGCCTATTGTAATCGCTAAGTGCACCTATGGATCTCATTAGATTAATCTCGTCTGTTAGATTATAGATAATCAGACGATGATAATTAACCGTGTACACTAAACGGGGTGATTATAGGAAAGAAAATGTTCGCTTGTTTAGTAGTATATATAGTATAGAAAAGCAATATACAAAACTCTTAAGGGAGACACCACGTTGATCCACATCATCCGAATTATCTAGACAGTTGGATACGTGTTTAATGGCTGAGATTCAAAGAGAGGAACCGAACAATATAATAGTAGATTTTACGTGTGACTTCATCCGGAACCAATTGCCTCAATTTGTATTGGTACCGATCAAACTAACCTCGAAAAAAAAATATTATATACTCAACCATGTACACACGTCTATATGAGTTGTGTATTACCACGATTCTTTTTTAGATAACAGGCAACAAAGTGCCCAAATTATTACCACAATTCTAGCTGGCGTAAACAGTTTGGTTTTTTTAAACGGACACAGCAAAGTTTGTTTGTAGATCCCATCATGATTTTCTTAAAAAAAGAGTTTTGTCTTGACACGCTACCAAGTTTTGTTTGGAGATCCCGACATGATTTTCTTAAAAAAAGAGTTTTGTCTTGACACGCTACCAAGGTACGAGACGCCATACCCTTGATCCTTTCCCTATATTAAGGTTGATCAATTGAGTCATTGGGAAGTAACTACCCAGTAGATAAGGGCAACACGTATTTCACTGAGAGAGGAAGAACAATTAAATAACTAAGGTTCAGATTGATGGGTGGATGTAGGTTGGGATTAACATTGATAGCTGCTGCTCTGTTTCCTCCATGAATCGTTGACTGACGTTAGAGTATCACGTGTTTGGTGTAGAGATGCCTTCTCAATCGATCTTGAGGGTTTTTACGGTACCCTATACTGCTACTGGGGAGGAAGCAGTATATGTGTGATCCCACCGTTGATTTTTAAGGCTAGTACATGCATTTCTGGTTCAAAAAACTTACGCTGAAAACTACTCTTGTTCACAAAGGGAATTGCTCTGGTGGGCCAATACTTCGGAATGCATCGTGCACGCCGATGACGGCGGCGGTGACGACCAGGACACAAGCAGATTGAGCCATGCCTGGGTGAGCCTTCGAGCACACGATGTGGTTGTCGACCTCACAGCAAAGGCAGATGAGCAGCTCCACGTCCCGCGAGATGCGGCCGAAGTAGGGCCGTAGTAAAATGAAAAAAGACGACCATGAGCGTAGCGAGGGCATGGTTAGCACGAACTAGGCGAGGTTCCGCCGCGCTCCGGCACTCACCTAGCCGCAGCTCTTCGGACGTCAGAAGACCATGCACATCCTGGCCTCGTCGTCGACGGCGGCGAGCTCGTCCGCGGCGCAAGGTGGTTTGGCATGTGCTGCCGCCGTGCACGAGGCACAATAAGCGCGATGCTAGGGTAAGGATGCGGCGCACGGCAACGGGCAATAACATCATAACCGTAGAAGCATCGGTCCAAGATCACGGCGGATTAAGGGGAGGCAGCCCGGCCGGCGCGCTGTCGAAGAGGAGACGAGCGCCCCGGGGTGTCTGCCGGAGATGCACAGAGTCACCGATTGAACAAGGAGAATGGCTGGGTCGGGTCGATCTATCTCGCCGGTGATTTCCCCATAATGCACTGCAAGCACGTATACCGGTGGACGAGAGACACACAGTACTAGCGATACTGCTGATCCGGTTTCACCAGTACAGATATCTATCTACCCTTGGATCCTTGCCATTGGACGGTCTGTATTTAATACAGGGTACCATAAAAAAGCTCATCGATCTTATACCAGCAAGGGCCGAAGAGAACGCTTAAGCAAGCCACCGTATCTGAATTATTGTTTCGATTATACCATATAAAGAATTTCATTGCTAATGAATCATAATTAAATATTATCACATAATAATCTACTTGACATGAACATTATCGTCTAGCTCTTGGTATATAATTTAGGTCAATGTACTGATCTAATATCTTGTACAAACGCAAAGGATTTGGATACGAGAATGAAAAAATCCAATTGGGGAATGGGATTTCCAGCAGCCATGGTAACCAAATATTACCGGCTGGTTACTGGACGAGATTCTTAGATAAGTTTTGAATTTCAACTTGGAAACTTAAAAAAAAAATCAATACCGTTTTTCGGAGGAATTATTGGGCCCGCGATTTTTTGCCCAGTAAACACATTTATGGGGAATGACTAGGAACTCCGATTACCGGCCAGTCACCATGGTATTTCGACCGATAAACAAATCCCTGCAAACGATACATATGGCCATTGATGTAATGTTTTTGTAAATGACATAATAATAATTGACCCCATAATTAGATGTTTCCAATGCAGAAGATATTTCAATCTAGCGGTACATTTTTTAGGTTATAGATATGTACTACTAGTTTTGGAAGCGCGGCCGCGCACCACATATTGAATCTAAAAATATTTTGACCGTAATTCTCAAATATTTTACACATTAAAAAGAAGACAGTCGATATCCTAGACAGAAATATAAGCTATATAAAAAGGTAATAGCACATACACGTTGATACGATGTTAATAGTATGGTCAACACAGAGACCGCAAATTGTTTACACAGGGCTAAACAAAAGCACAGAAATTGAGGCATGAGGAGGTTTAGTAGGTCCACATGCAAGAAAGCGTGTGGTGCTATATGAACCAAAACACAGAAAATACATAACAGGGCAATATATACTAATAAAATTGTAACCTGTGGCGCAATGACACAAAGGGTCTATACAGACATGATAGTAGCAGAATGTCCGAATGGCTGGAAAGCTAAGATCTATCTTGGACAGATGAAACAACAGTCAACGACAAATCTTTAGTTAAAATCTGAATTTTTTCAATCTGTGTTCTGAACATATTTAATATCTCGCATAGAAGCGGTATCTTCAAGAATTTCATGATCTGTTGACTTGATTCCAGGTATTGCCAGGTCCGCAGGTGATGCCGGCAGGGATAGTAGAGAAGTGTTGAAAAGCACGGTGAGACAAACCATGCCTTTGGGATATTCAGCTTTAGGAATGCCAAGTTTTTGTAGCATAAGATTGAGCATCATTTTATAGGAAATTCAAACCATTCTTGGTTTAGCCTAGAGGAAGAGAAATTAAAACATTTAGTAAGCATGGTTAATCTAGAAGATCAAACACATGTGCTAGGAACCTCTAACCATGTTTTCAATGGCATGTACTACAGTTTGTTATTATGTATATTGGTAAGAAAAACCTTGCACATATATGATGCATGATTTTGCAATAAAGTAAAGGAGGCGATGAAACCGTAATGAACAAAAATCTGCGTGAAAGATAATATAAGTCTATCTCTACCAGGAAAACAATTCAGTCACGCAATCATGATTAAGGTAGAAGTCGTACTAACTATGTAATAGAGGCAAAGGCTGGGCAATGTTTAAATCACCAAAAAAAGGTATCGTTTTGAAGATTCTGTTGCTAATGTTCTGTAATATAAATCTGTTCACCGTGGATTATTCAATTGGGAAAAAGACATTTGTCTGAAATCTACATAAATTAAGTGTTGAATTAATAGGGATGCCACCATTTTGTAAGCACCACCAGATGATAAGGGAAAGAAATATATATGTCAAAATAAGTATGTTGGAAATTGTCCTGCTACTGACATGTGAATTAAGGTCCGATATTTCCAACTCTTGAGATCCAGGAAGCAAAGTCAGTGTTCACGTAGGAGGTAAACTATGCATTGAGAATGCATAACTTTGTAGCTGTCATGCAGCACTGCTAGAAGCCTGCAACATACATGATGTTTCCTGAACATCAGCAGCCACTGCGCAACTCCAAATAATTCAACGCCGAATAGATGAATTAGCTTTTTGGCGATGAACTCTGATAGTTGTCCTGAATCATTGGAACCTCTTGCCGCCTCTGCAGTGCTTCCCAACCATCACCAGCAAGTTCTTGAGGTCCATGGATAAAAAACAAACATCAAAAGTGAATATGGTTTTTGGTAGAAAAGTGGAGATGAAGAAATAAGGAGAAAAAGATTTACCTATGGCTGAATAGACACAATCACTGTGTTTCAATTATAGAGCACATTAGAACAAAAGTAGGAACTTTTAGTTATTATAAAACCATATGCCTCTCATTCTACAAATACAACAGAGCAGATAACTACAGGCTGCCAATCATAAATAAAGAATCCTATGGCTAAAGAAGACACACTTTCTGCTTGTCTTATGTAAAAGAAGGTACATCAACCTACTGTGAGCACAAGGGATGACAGAGCACTGTAAGGAAGAACCATTTATAATTAGAGTAGATAGGGTATAGTAAGAACAGAATGTCTAACAGAAAACATAGAAAATGTCAAGATCATAAGGCGAACCGAGGTAAAACGAAAAATGATTTAAGGCCCATGTTATGAACTCTTGAGCGGCAAGGAAAATGTCTAGTACCTGTACATTCTAAACCTGGTGCCGTTCATACCATGGCGCTCCTGACCATAGAGATACCCTATCACAACCCTATATTGACCAAAAGTAAGGACATACAGACTATCACTAAAACCATAGAAACATAAGACAATGGTAGCCCCGATGGATCTACGGGTGCTGGAAGCGCTGCCACTGCCGTTTCATCAATGGGTGGGGAAGGTGGCACATCTGAGGCCATCGGTAAATCCTTGATAATCTGGAAACATAAACCAGAAACAATTAAGTTCATCAATCTATATGCAAAACTAAAGTAGGTATGTCAGTGTTCCATGTCAATAGCATTTTAATTTCTTGTAGCATGCAAAGAGAAATATACTATGAAGAATGACAATATCAAGATAACAGAGTGGGGTGGTCTCATTCACATCAAAACATGCAGATGGGCATATCAAAACACAAATAGGAAATTTCATTCACTTAAGGGCATGCACATTTCAGTTTACAAATACAACAGATATACACCTACCGTCTGGCGACCATAAACGAAGAAACCCATGGCTAGCAAACATAATTAGACCTGCCATGCTCTAGTAAGAATACAACGTTTAAGAGAAAAATGTAGAGAATGTGAGGACTGGAAGATGATCTAAGGTAAAATGCAAGTTGATCCAAGGTTTAAGCCACATATCCCCGATTGGCAAGACAAATGCTGGTATCTCAGAGATGGTTTAGTACTTGTCCAGATTGACGCTCATGCCTGGTTTCCTTAAACAAAGTTGTACATACATATGATGTCGACGAAATGTTTCTTTCCATGTGAAGTGGGAGAGAAAGACAATTACCTTACAGGTCGCTTCAACGCAGCTCATACCAGCAAGCAACGCCAAAGAGAGTTGTCTGTCGGTAAAGGATATCGTTAGGCACACACTCACAATGGTAACGACAGAGCACGAAAAGGACACAGATACACAGGAAACGAACCTAGATGACCACCCACTGACCAGTGACAACC